>CM053586.1:234029078-234150657 GCA_028646515.1 Pseudochirops corinnae
ACACAGGCACTGTGGTAGGGAGATCCATCCTGCCCTACCGGAAAGTCAGAGGGGTGAGCGGGAGGACATAAGAGAGAGCAGATTGGGGGAGGGGTTATACAATGGGATGGCTGTTTTGAGGTATTGGGTAGGGGAAAGATGGGGAGAAAATTTGTAACTCACAATCTCGTGCAAATGAATGATGTAAACAAGAAAATAAATTAATTTATTTTAAAAAATAAAATGTTAAAAAAAAAGAATTGATGTTATTGGAGATATTCTTGGAAAATTTCTTAACTCATTTAAAAATATTTCTTTCCTTTGTGTGACCAGTTATTCAAGAAGCATTTATTAAGCACTTTCTATATATCAGGCACTATGCTAAGAGCTGGGGATACAACAAAAGGAGAAAAACCATCCCTGCCCTTAAGGAGCTCACAGTCTAATTTTTTTTGTTTGTTGAATGCTGTTTTTTTCCTACTGTTTTATGCCACCAAGTAATTGCTCATATAGGACTGTTTAAGGTTATTCCATTTCTAACAAGGTTTATTTTTTAATTTTTTAAATTTTTTTGCTTTTTGGACGGTGATTGGGTTTAAGTGACTTGCCCAAGGTCACACAGCTAGTTTTTTGTGTTAAGTGTCTGAGGGCAGATTTGAACTCAGGTCCTCTTGAGTTCAGGGCCTGTGCTCTATTCACTATGCCACCTAGCCGCCCCTCTAACAAGGTTTGGAAGTACTGGAACTTCTGGTTGTAAACAAGCACAGTAGAGTGAAACATATATTGGCTCTGGAGTCAGAGGCCCTGGGTTAAAATCCCCACTTTGATGATTACTACCAGCATGACCTTGGGCAAGTCACCTAATCTCCTTGGGTCTCTGTAAAACAAGGGGTTGGAAGGCCTCTGCCTTTTCTTTCAGAGACTAAGGGCAGTCTCTGATTCTATGAAAATAGCCTGCTGGGACCAATTCTTTCCTCTGTAGTGTAGAGTAAATTCAACCAATTCTTGTTTCCCTTAAGGCACTACAATATTTAAACACATACCAGAGGGAAAGAACTGCAAGAAAGGAGTAACCATTGGGAGAGATGGTGTCCTGCTACTTGGCCTCTTTTCTTGAGGAAAAAAAAATACAGTCCTCTGGGTTTAAACATTTCAGATGGTGTCATTAATCCCAGATTTGGGATTAGCTAAATAAAACTTGCTTCACAAAGAGTTAAGATAGCTGTAAGCCTCTTATGGTGCTCAGCATGGGTAAAATGTTTTCCTTTGTGTGAAATAATCATGGCCCATTATCTTGATGTATTTATCTGACCTTTTTTTCTTCTGCAATAAGTAGGCTTTGGAACCAGAGTGGAGGAAGAGTTATGTTAAGGACAGAGGGGCCTCATGACTCAGGAAGAGGGAAATGGGAATGTAGTATGGCTGAGAGGCTCATGCTACTCCAAAGGTTTAGAATAAGCCTGCCCACGATGGCTAAGGCCTGTCTTGTAGAGCCTGACTAGAGCCTAAAATAAACGTTAATTTGGGGCCCTGGCTGGCCAGTAACCAAATTAACAGGTTGAGCAAAGGGAACTGTTCATTTCTCATTCATTCTGGAGTCTGAGGCCAGGGGTCTAGAGCTACAGAGCAGGATGGTTGAGACTGAAAACTATAAAAGTGATATCACTTGTGAATTATTTTTTAAATAATAAAAGTTTTTTAAAAAGATTAAATACTTAAATTTTAAAACCTATCCTTTGGTTTTTACATCAATTTCAAAATTTCTTATCTTTCTGATCAACGATTTCAATGGTACTCACTCAAGTTATTTTTCCTCTCTAGAGCTCAGTTTCCCTATCTGTCAAATGAGAACTGGACACATGATATCTAAGGTCCCTTTTATCTCTAATATTCTGTGATTTTTTGAATATGTCACTACCCTTCCCTTCCACAGTCTCCCATCATCTAATCTGTGCTATCTGTGTCCAAATACATTAGCCTTCTCCCCTCTTCCTCCACCCTCCCCCTTTCATTCTCCTTGATCTCTATACGACATCGGATTATATCACATAACACGTCTTGCACACTCCTCTTGGCTTCTTCCATGGCAGTTCTTCTCTGACTTCTCTTCATTAGCTCCTGTTCCTCTCTCCTAATTGTGGGTCTTTGTTCAACCCCTTTCTTTCTATACTTCCTCTTGGCAATCTCATTGAGTTGACTTGCTTGAGCTATCATATTTATGTAATCAACTCCCAAATCTCTATTTCCAAGCTAACATCTCTTCTGGATTTACACTTTCCAATTTGAATATCCCTTTAATACTTCTATTACAACCTATCCAAAATAAAAATTGTCATCCTCTTTTCAAAATTTATTCATCATTCTGACATCTCCTCTTTAGGCCAGGGTGCCACTATCTTTCTAGTCACCCAGACTCAAAAGAATTAATTTCATCTTTAATTTTCTTTTGTCCCTTGTGCTTTGGGATGTATCCCCTTTTCTCCATTTATATAGGCACCATCTTGGTTGGGGGTTTCATTACCTCTTATCTAAATTATTGCAATAACTACACTATAACCTGTCTCCCTGCCTCAAGTCTCTCCCCATTACTCTCTATCCTCCACACAGCTGTCAAATTGACTTTCTTAAGGCCATATCACATCTCCTATTCCAGTGGTTCTCAACCTGTGGGTTGCGACCCCTTTGGGGGTCTAACGACCCTTTCACAGGGGTCACAGGGGTCGCCTAAGAGGAACCGAGACACTACTCCTCTATCCATCTCCAGGTGGGTCTGCCCACATGCAGATACACCCACATACAAGTATTAAAGGGTCAGGGCATTTGGAAGGTTGAGAACCACCGTATAAATTCAAGTTGTTTTCCTTTACCTCTAGAAAAGAGGTTCTTAACCTGGAATTCATTGACCTCCAAACCATCTGTGAAAAGATTTCAGTGGTCCATGAACTTGAATGGGAAAAAGTGATATTTTTATTTCATAAGTTAACTTTTTTTACTTTTTAACTCATGCATTTAAAAACATTATACTTAAGAAGTCCATAGGCTTCACCAGACTGTCAGAGTGATTCATGATACACAAGAGGTTAAGGATCCCAGCTTTTGGTTCAACATAAACCCTTCTATTTGGCTTTTTCAACTCTTCACAATTCGGCCCTTTGTTATCTTTCCAGTTTTCTTATGTATTACTCCCCTCCACTCATTCTATGGTTCAGCTGTACTGGTCTGTTTGCTGTTCCTTACACATGTTGCTCCATCTTCTGTCTTTGGGCCTTTGTACTCACTGTTCCCATGAACTCAATGCTCTGTCTCTCACTTCTGCCTTTTAGAAGCTGTGGCCTCCCTCAAGATAACTCAATACCACATTTTGCAGGTGGTTTCCCTGGTTTCCTCAGCTGCTAGCGCCTTCCTTAAGGTTATCTTCTTTCTATTCTGAATGTATCTTCTATATGCCTAAATTCTATATGCCTGTTGTCTCCCCCATTAGAAGCTCTTTGAGAGCAAGGATTGTGTGCTATTGAAATCAAGGGGCCTCATATATACTAAATGCTCAGAGAATGTTGGTTGCATTTTGGTAAATCGAATTTATCTGGTTTTCTTGAGAGGATGAATGAATGAATGACTAAGTGCTTGGAGATCCTTGGATGAAGGTTATTATATAAAACCTAGATATAATGAATCTGACTTTAGTAATTTTTCCAATGAGTTTCTCCCATGACCAGCTAGCTGATTTAATACCATTCAGGGGATTTGCACAGAGTAAGTTCTTTCCTCATTTTCTTTCAGATCATATTTCTGACTTTCCTGTGTTGAAAATACGGTTTCTCCAGCCTGAGTTAAGTTCAGTGAGTGAGAAAGCCCTGCCAATGAAGCGAAGGCTGTAGGTTTGGTTCCCATATGAACTTGTTAGCTTCTCAGCACAGACTGAACCTTAAGTCCCAACCAGCCATTTTATCAATGAGTACAGTCAGTCACCAGGGAGGCCAGAAAAGGGACATCACCTGCTTGTTATGTCTGGCTTAGCCAGTCAACAAAGACGGATGATTTATTTTTTACCCATAACTCAGTATTTATTATTTTTCTTCAATGAATGGGTGATCAAAAGTTTTCATACTCTTTTTTTTTTTTTAACATACAAATGCTATGTAGGAAATACACAATGTATAGTATGTAGACCTTAGAGTTAGGAAGACTTGAGTTCCAGTCCTCTCTCAGATGATTACTAACAGTGTGATCCTGATCCCTGTAAATTTTCATGCCATCCCTCTGTTATTTCCAAGATATCATATATATATATAACTTGTTTGTGCATAGTGATTTGCATGTTGCCTCTCCTGTTAGACCGTGAGCTCCTTGAGAGCAGGGATTGTTTTTTTTCTGGTTGTTGTTGTTTTTGTTTCTTGCCTTTCTTTGTATCCTCATGGCTTAGCACAGTGCCTGGCACATAGCAGGTGCTTAATAAATGCTTATTACTTACTCTTAGCCTCAGTTTCCCCATCTGTAAATAAGGATAACAGTACCACTACCTAAAAGGGTTGATGTGAGGATCAAATGATTTAATATATGTATGTAAAGCATTTGCAAACTTTAAAGCACTCTATAGATGCTAGTTGTTTTCAATATCCTCTCGTGGTCTAGTCCAACCCCCTCATTTTATAGAGGAGGAAATGAAAGCTTAGTGGTCCAAAGTGAGTAAGCAAGCAGTAAATAGCACCTTTAGAATTTAAAACTGGGCCATCTGACATAGTAAGGCAGTGTGACCGGCAGTGGATAAAAAGCTGACCTTGGTGCCAGGAAGACATTGGTTCAAATCCTGCCTCTGACACAAATAGTCCATGTGACTCTTGGGCAGAATTACATAACCTCTGATGCTCTAGACAACCCTCTAAAACCATAAATTGAAAAGAAGGTGCCCATCTGCACTGATACAGAGAGTTCCCTCATATGGGAGTTCCCTTTATGAATGAGATCTAAGGTCCATTCCCTATTCCTCATCTGCCTCCAGAGCTAGTCCTCTTTGTAGTATACTATGTTAGATGCACCCACCTAGTAAAGTGCTCCCAGAAATTCACTAAGTCATAGACCAGGGCAAGTAGGCAGACTGCATCTGGAGTCAGTTTAACACACATCTTATTGTTCAGTAGAAATTTTCTTTTTATTGTTCAGAGCCACATTATTCCATGGAAATTCTGCCTTGGACATTTCCTAGTTCTAGGAACCTCTCCCAGAACTAGATAGAGCAGGAAATATTTCAGGGGCCATCTAGTCCAACCATCTCATTTTACAAGTAACAAAACCAAGACATAGAGAGATTAAGTGACTTCCCCAAGTCACAAATATAGGACAGTCAGGTAAATTTGAACCCATTGCTCTAACTCAGGAACAGAAATTTTTAACCATTTTTTGTGTGTCCTGGATCTGTTTGGCTATCTGGTAAATCCCTTTCTCAGAACAATGTTTTTAAATGCACAAATTAAAAATGCATAGATTTACAAAAGAAGTAAATTATAGTGAAATATGGTTACAAAGAATATTTTTTTAAGTTCACAGACTACTCCCATCCCCTTCCCAGGTTGAGAACCTCTGCTTCTAGAGGCAGTGCTCTTTCCATTGTATCACACCCAGGTTTGCTGTCACACTGAGAAATGGGAAGGAGGTCTTGTATTTCCTGTTCAGGTGGCTTTTCTGTATTTCAGAGAGACCTAGAATTCATGTCCAACTCTCTTTGACCCCATTTGGGGTTTTCTTGGCAAAGATACTGGAGTGGCTTATCATTTCCTTCTCCAGCTCATTTTACAGATGAGGAAACTGAGGCAAGCAAGGTTAAATGATTTGCCCAGGGTCACACAGCTAATAAGTGTCTGAGGTCAGATTTGAACTCAAGAAGATGAGTCTTCCTGACTCCAGGTCCAGTGCTCCGTGCATTATGGCGCCACCTAGCTGCCCCATCTCTATTTACCCTGTCTAAATATTATAGAGGCCTTTGTGCTCTCCCTATAACAGAAGGCTTCAGTTTTCTTGACCCAAATCCTTTCACTTGCCTTTGGCCTAACTCTCCCAGCTCTCATGTATTGTGTAGCACAACATGATACCCAGTGTTGTGATAGTTAGCCTTCTACCTCTGAGATGGTTTTGTTTTGAGGTGAACACGTAGAATTTGTGAAGGATTACTAGATCTGGGGAGCTAGTTATCAGTGAGTTCCATGTACTGTGTTTCCAGAAACTGGCTGTCAGTGCCAATCCCTGGGAGGTGTTTTGGAAGAATAGCATTTGTCAATCTCCATGGAAAGAACTAACAGAGCCTGAATGCAGATCAAAGATATGTTTTCTTTACTTTATTTTTCTTTGGGTTTTTTTGTTTGTGCTTTCTTTCACAGAATGACTTACATGGAAATGTACTTTGTATGACTACACATGTAAAACCTATGTCAAATTGCTTGCCTTTTCAATGAGGGAGGGAGGGAGAAAATGTGGAACTCAAAACTTGAAAAAGAAGGTTAAAATTGTTTTTACATGTAATTGAGAAAAAAAATACTAATTTTTTTAAAAGGAAGAATAGCACTAATGCAAAAAAGCCTGATGATTTCACTCCTGAAAATTTTTCTAGATTCATAGTGAGAGGGAGGTAGAGGGGAGGAGAGAGACAGGGACAGAGAATGCCTCAAACTAAACTGCTATTGCTTTAGTCATGTAGATAAGAAGATAGGCTCTCTGTTTCTGTCTCTGTCACTGTCTCTGTCTCTCTGTCTCTATCTCTGTCTCTGTCTCTGTCTCTCTTGGTCTCTCTCTCTCTCTCTCTCTCTCTCTGTCTCTCTGTCTCTCTCCTCCCCCATCTCATCAAGTTTCTCTAATTCCCCCTCAAAAAAACTTTGACTCCGCCATCCTCTCAAGTTATCATATTGTATCTTTTTTCAATTTTGATGCCAAACTCCTAGAATTATTTTCCTTTTCTGTCTCTATTCTCTCTGAACTTCTTACAGTCTGAAGCTCCATACAATCTGTCTTCCATCACTATCATTCAGTTGAAACTGTTCTGTTCAAGATTACCGACAATCAATTGGACAGCTTTTCCTCAGTCCTCATCTTCCTTGCTTTCTTAATCAATGAGCTTTTAATATTGTTGGTCTCTCCTTGATGGATATTCTCACCATCTTGGCTTCAATGACACTACTGTCTTCTGGTTGTCTTTCTACAAGTCTGACTATTCTTTCTCAGTTTTCTCAATGATATCATTATTTCTCTACTTCTTAGTGTAGGTCTATACCTAGGAGTCTATCCTGGGCCTTCTCTTCTCTATATATGCTCTTTGGGAGATTTCACTAACTTCCATGAGTTCAAATACTATCCCTACACGGATGACTTCCAAATCAATATTTCCAACCCTAACATCTCTTTGAACTCTAGTCGTGTACCATCAACTCCCTGTTGGACACCTATACCTACATGTCCCATTATTGTCGTTGTTGAGTCATTTTTCTGCTGTATCCTACTCTTCATGACCCCATTTGGGGTTTTCTGGGCAAGCATACTGGAAAGATTTGCCATTTCCTTCTCTAGATCATTTTACAGATGAGAAACTGAGGCAAATAGGGTTAAATGACTCGCCCAGGGTCGCACAACTTCTAAGTATTTGAGATCAGATTTGAACTCAGGAAGATGAATCTTCCTGACTCCAGTCCCAGCACTCTATCCACTGTACCACCTAGCTGCCCACTCCTGTCCCATAGGCTTCTAAAACTCAATATATCCCAAATGGAACTTATCATCTTTTACCCTTAGCTTTCTCTCTCTCTAAATTTCCTATCTCTCTTGAGGAGTCATAATCCCAGATACTCAGGCCTATCGACTTAGAGTCACCATTGATGCTCAGACTCAAGACCTGGCACATAATTAGTGTCCAATAAATGCTTATTAACTGACTGACTCACTGTAACTTCTCATATTTGACCCCTTCTTTTCACTTACATGACTGTCATCTTAGTTCAGGTGCATCTACCTACCTTTCTGAACCACTGTGATAGTTTTCTAATGGGAGTCCCTGTTTCCGTTCTCTTCTTTTTCCAGTTCATCCTCTACACATTGGTGAACATAATTTTTCTAAGATACAGGTCTGATCTTGTTGCTCCTCTGCTCAAAATCCTTCAATAACTCCCCATTTCCTCCAAGATAAAGTGCAAACTCGATAGGCTGGCATTTGAGGCCCTCTATCTGTTTTGTATGACTTCTAGGTAGATAGTTGGCACAGTGGATAGAGCACTGGGCCTGGAGTCAAGAAGACCTGAGATCAAATCCAGCCTCAGACACTTGTAAGTGTGACTCTGGGCAAGTCACTTCACCTCTGTCCACCTGTTTCCTCAACTTAAAATGAGGATTAATAATAGTATCTGCCTCTCAAAGCTGTTGTGAGGATTAATTGGGATAATATTTGTAAAGTACATAACAGGAGTGGGGAACCTGTGGTCTTGAGGTCTGATGTGGCCCTCTAGGTCCTGAAACATTTGGATTCAGTCAAAGGGTCACACTTGAGGACCTAGAGGACCATGTGTGGCCTCCAGACTGCAGGTTCCCCACCCCAGGCTTAGCACAATGCTGAGAACATAGTAATAAGGGGCTTAATAAGGGGCAAGTGATGCAGTGGATAGAGTGCCAGGCCTGGAATCAGAAAGATATATTTCCCAGAGTTCAAATCTAGCCTCAGACGCTTACTGTGTGACCCTGGGTAAGTCACTTAACCATGTTTGCCTCAGTTTTCTCATCTGTAAAATGAACTGGAGAAGGAAATGGCCAATCATTCCAGTATCTCTGCCAAGAAAACCCAAAAGCAGTCATGAAGAGACAGATGTGACTGAAATGACTCAACAACAATGGGACGTGTAGGTACAAGTAACTAATATTTAGTTTTGGTTTCCTCATCTGTAAATTGAACTAGAGAAGGAAATGACAAAACCACTCCAGTTTCTTTGCCAAGAAAACCCCAGATGGGGTCATGAGGAGTGACAGGACTTCAATGACTGAACAAGATGCTTAATAAGTATTTATTTCTTTCCTCCTTTCCTTATTTCCTCATTTCCTTCCTCCTATCCTTATCCTCAACAACAATGCTGGGAGATAGGTGCTATTATTATTCTCATTTTACAAATAAGGAAACTAAGATAGGCAGGTGCAGTGACTTGGTCAGAGATCACATAGCAAGGCAGGATTGGAACTCAGGACTTCATGACTTCATGCCCAACACTCTGTCTACTGTCCCACAAAATGGCAACATGGTGGAAGCTGCTTAGTTTCCAACCTACCTGACTTTAACCTACCTTTCCAAGCTTATTTTATATTCGTTCTCGCCACAAATCCTGTATTCAAGTAAAACCAGAATACTAGCCATTCTCTGAACTTGATATCCCATCTCCTGCCTCTATGTATTTGAACAAGCTATTCTCAATGTTTAGCGTGAGCTCTTCCTCCGTTGCAGCCACTTAGGATCCTTGTCTTTTTTCAAGACTCAGTTCAGATGCTATATCTTCCTCCTATAAGCCTTCTCAGATCTCCTCAAGCAATAATAGTCTCTCCTTCCTCAATTTTCCTTGTACTATACTTCTCTGTGTATGCTTGTATCCCTTGCAGAATGTAAGCACTTGGAAGGCACTCAATCAATAAGGATTTATTAAGTGTCTACTAGATGCCAGGCGCTGTTCTAAGCACTGGTAATACTAAGAAAGTAAACAAACATTTGTTAAGCACTGATTATGTGCTAGGTACTGTGATATTTGCTTTTACTTATTTATCCCTGCCTTCAAGAAGCTCATTGTCTATGGGATGATACAATATGCACATGTAAGCAAATCCAAAAGAAGAAAATAAATACAAGGTAATTTTGGTACAAATAGCTGGGTTAGGGGTGGGAGGTCTGGGAGGATTTTATGTAGAAGGTGGTTCTTGAACTGAACCTTGAAGGAAACTAGGCATTCTAAGAGATGGAGTTAGTCAACAAGCATTTAGTAAATATTACATGCTGGGTATTTTTATTATGTGCTGGGTCTACGATGAAGGCTAAAAAAATAGCCCCTGCCCTCAAGGAGAGTACATTCTAATGGGTGATACAACATGTCAATAATTAAGTACATACATGATATACACAGAGTAGATGGAAGATAATCGGAGAGGGGAAGGTACTAGAAACTGGGAGAACTAAGAAAGGCTTCCAGCAGAAGATGAGATTTGAGCTGAGTACTGAAGAAATCTAAGGAAGCTAAAGGGCAGAGGGGAGGGGTTAGAGCATTCCAGGCCCAGTGGATAGCCAGTGAAAAGGTAGGAGACAGAATGTTGTTTTGGAAGAACTTCAAGTTGGCTGATGTGACTTGGTGTGGAGAAGACTACAATTCAGGTTGGAAAGATGGTGTATGTGTGGGTTGGGGTGGGGTGGGGCAGGTCAGGCTTATTATGGAGAGCTTTAAATGCCAAGTTCAAGACTTGCTATTTGACTCCAGAGGTAATAAATAGGTAGTCACTGAAGCTCAATGAGCAGAGGAATGGCATGGTCCGACCTACAATTTAGAAAAAATAAGTACCTTGGCAATGGAGTGGAGGATGGATTATAGCAAGGAGAGACTTGAGATGGGGAGACCAGTTGGAAGGTCATTGGAGCAGTATAAATGAGAGGTGATAAGGGCCTCGAACTATACTCATGGCTAGATGAGTGGAGAGAAGAAGATATATACTAGAAATGTTGTGAAGGTAGAAATAAGATTTAGTAACAGAACTGAATTTGAGAGGTGAGCATAGTAAGGAGCCTAGAAGAACATTAGGGTTGTGAGAAGCTTGTAGTGCTCTCAACAGGAATAGGAAAGTTTGGAAGGTGAGAGAGTTTGAAGGGAAAGATAATAAGTTCTGTTTTAAATATGTTGAGTTTGAGATATTTGATTGTCTGGGCAGAATGATATATAGATTCGGGAGTAATTTGCATAGAGATGATAATTAAACCCATAGCTGATGAAGTCACCAAATGAGGTGGTATAGTGTGCTGGAGACAGTTGCAATCTGTTCTATACATAATGAAATTTTCAGTGTGTGCATCTAGGTAAATGCTACAAACCAGGACTTGATTTATTGTTTTGTTGATTGTCTAGGCTTAAGGAAATAATGAAGAAAATGTTAATACTGCAGATTGAACTTTAAAATATCTTATGGGTACATTTTTTGAGAGCTGGTTGTTAAACATTTACCAGCACTCCCACTGGGCACAGCAGCACAGCCCATTGAGCACACTCACGGTTAATGGACATTGATATGAATGAAGAACCGGCAATGGAGGCTGAGAAAGAGCAATAGGATAGGAAGAAAACCAAGAAAGAATAGTGTCCTGAAAATCCATAGAGGAGGGATATTCAGGAAGAGGGAGTGGTCGACAATATTAAATGCCACAGAGAAGTGAAGGTTGGATCAAAGTTGAGAAAAGGCTATTCGATTGAGCAATTAAGTAATCTCTTTGGAGAATGTGGTTTGTTGAATGATGAGGTTGGGAGCCAAATTGAAGAGGGTTTAGAAAAAAGTGAGAGGAAAGGAAGAGTAGGCAGTGAGAGAGAAGTTTTTCAAGCAGTTTGGCTGAGTCAGGGGCAGCTAGGTGGCACAGTGGATAGACCACTGACTCGGGAGTCAGAAGGACCTAAGTTTAAATCTGATCTCAGACACTTACTAAGTCATTTAATTCTGATTGCCACCAAAAGCAAAAAAACAAACAAACAACAACAAAAGTTTGACTGAGAAAGGAAGGAGAGATAGGGTACTAACTAGAGGAGATGGTTAGATCAAGTGTTGAGTGTTTGAAGAATGGAGGAGACATGAGCAGGAATGTGTTTGTAGTGTCTGGAAGGAGCCAATAGACAAGTAGAAATTGGAGAAAAGACAGAATGAGGATGATAGCTGGAGCAACTTGCTGGAGAAGTCAGAAGGGGATGGGATAAATAGCACATGTGGAGGAAATTTGTCTTGGCAAGAAAGGCCACCTCTTCATATGAGACCAGAATGAAGGAGGAGACAGGTAAAGAGAGTTATTTGAATGCTGTGAGCTGAGTAGCAGGGGAGAAAGGGGTGCTCTTATTGAAGAGTCTCAATTTTTCCCCCAAAGAAGTAGGAGTCTGATCCATCCTGTCCTATCGGAAAGTTAGAGTGATGAGGGAGGACATAGGAGAGATTAGATTGGGGGAGGGGTTATACAAGGGGATGGCTGTTTTGAGGGGAGGGGGGGTAGGGGAAAGATGGGGAGAAAATTTGTATCTCAAAATCTCATGGAAATGAATGATGTAAACTAAAATAAATAAAATGAAATAAATATTTACCTCTAAAAAACAAAGTAGGAGTCTGAGATGAGGAAGGAGAGCATTCTGGGCATGGAGAATGATCAGTGCTGAGGTAGATATGGGAGACAGAGACTCATGCATGACAAATAGCAAGCAAGAAGGCTGTTTTGTCTGGAACACAGAGTGCAGGAAAGGGAGTAATGTATAATAAAGGTCGAAAGGGAGGTCGTGAAGGTCTCTAAATGCTAAATAGAGGAGTTTGTCCTTGATCCCAGAGGGAATAGGGACTCATTGTAGTTTATTGAGGAGGATGGTCATGGTCAGACCTGTACTTTATGAAAATCACTTTGACAAAAAGATCAATTGTAGTAGGAGATGATGCAAGGAAGATAGGTGAATTTGGACTAATTAAGGTAGAGACCATATTATTTTGTCTTTATATTCTCTAACAACTAGTTCTATGTCCTATGCAAAGTAGTTCTTAAAAATGTTTGTTAAATTGCGTTAAAGATGATATCTCCTTTAGCATGTGGATTTGATTCAGCAAATTCTTGTATTTATGTTCTGTTACAGTGGTATTTCCCAACTAGTATATACCTACTATAAATAGCAAAGATTTAATTAGTATATCATAACGAATTAGGCTTTTCTTCATAGCTTCAGCAGTGGCTGCACACACAAAAACCAGTTTTTGTCAGTTGGCTTCTTCCTCCACTAAAATGCATAAATATAGCAAATTTGTGGTTGTTATATTTCTTTTTTCTTTCTTTCTTTTTTTTTTTTTTTGCTTTTTTGGAGGGACAAAGGTAGGGCAATTGGGTTTAAGTGACTTGCCCAAGGTCACATGGCTACTTTTTTTTGTGGTGTCTGAGGTCAGATTTGAACTCAGGTCCTCCTGACTCCAGGGCTGGTGCTCTATTCACTGTGCCATCTAGCTGCCCTGTTATTGAGTCATTTCAGTCATGTCCCAACTCTTTATGACCTCATTTGAGGTTTTCTTGCCAAAGATACTGGAGTGACTTGCCATTTCCTTCTACAGATCATTTGACAAATGAGGAAACTGAGGCAAACAGCTTTAAGTGATTTGCCCAGGGTCACACAGCTATTAAGTGTCTGAGGCTGAATTTGAACTCAGGGAGATGATTCTTTCTGATTACAGGCCTGGCAACCTATCCACTGTACTATCTAGCTGCCCAAAGTTAGAATTTGGAATTGTGGCACATTTAGAATCATATAGCTATGTTACTTACTGGGAAAAAAGGAGGGGCCCCATTGGATTAAATCTTTCAATGCTAAATGTTAAGTTCTCGGATTTTTATTTAAAAATACAGTAATTCAGTTGTTTTCCAGTCACGTACAACTCTTTATGACCATATTTGGGGTTTTCTAGGCACAAACACTAGAGTGGCCTACTATTTCCTTCTCTAGCTCATTTGACAGATAGGAAACTGAGGCAAACAGGGTTAAGTGACTTGTGCAGGATCACACAGCTAGTAAGTGTCTGAGCTGGATTCAAACTCAGGAAGATGAGTCTTTCTGATTCTAGGCCTGGCACTCTATTCACTGTGCCACCTAACTGCCACCCCCCTCCCCCCCCAAGTACAGTAATGGCTTACTTTTTCAATGGGAAGGGAGTAGATAATCACTTTAAGTTTCTCACCCTTCCTGGGCTACGGAGTCATCTGACATAATTTTTTAGAAATCAAAAGAGGCCAAGGAATATGTCTCTTAAAGTTGAATTACTACCCCTATAGTCAAGAACCTTAGTTAGGGGATCAGACAATAAGAGTCAGCAAAGCAAACGCTGGGAGACTTGATGTGTTCAAGGAAAGTGGCTTGAAATCATTTAATCATTAATGCTTTCTTTTCCATCACTGCTCCCCATTGGAAATCTTCCCATTCCATTCAAATAACCTGTTCATTCTTCTGGGAACCCTAGCATAACACCAAATATTCCCTGGGCTCCCTCTTTTTCCCCCTGCTTTGACCATGATCTCTCTTGTTAGTGTGAAACATCTGATTGAGTTGAAGGAGGAAGTCTCTACTAAGATGAAGGCAATAAAATGGAGATCAAATGGGGAATGCATGTTTATAAGAAACGAGTCTCAAGAGGGCCTTTGAAAGATACAGAAATCAAAAGATGGTCAGCTAGTTAGCCCAGTGGATAGAGCACTGACCCTGGAGTCAGGAGGACCTGAGTTCAAATCTGATCTCAGATACTTACCAGCTGCATGACCCTGGGCAAGTTACTTAAACCTGTTACCTAAAAATAAAAAAATTAAAAAAAGAATCAAAAGGAAAGTGATGGAAGGTTTTCAGAAGCATAGTAAGATGCAAAAGATAGGTGGGGAGGGGTAGCAAAGATGACTTTGGCAGTTATAATCTAATTTTATTTAGTTTTGAGAAGAATCATGGAAGGAGGAAGAATCTGGAGAATAAGATTATAAATTATACGCTATGCTGACCTCTCCTGACAGAACTTCTGTAACAATTATTGACTGTACTGCTCATAAAAGTTTCATGGTCTCATGAGCTGAAAGAGACCTTAGAGATCATCTAGTTTAACCCCTTCATTGTACTAAGGCCAAGAGAGGGGAAATATCTTTTGTTAGAGACTGATTTGTTTTTTGAATACAGATCATCTGGATTCAAACATTCATTTTACTGAACCGCACTGTCTTATTCCTTTGAACGCTAGTTTAGGTACCATCTCTCCTACAAAGCCTGACCTCGGCCCCCTTTCTTCCCCCACCTTCTGCCCAGTTTTTTCCTCTTTAGAATGCTCTATATTGTATTTCTCTAGCTATCTGTTGTATCCTCCAATAGGAAGTAAGCTCCTTGAGAGCAGGGACTGTTTCCTTCGTGCCTTTATCTTGCCCCTCCCCCACTTCTAGCACAGTGCTTTGTCCTTATTAATTGTTCAATAAACATTTGTTGAATTGAACTCTCTCAGCTTATAGATGAAGAACATGAGGCCAAGAGACATCAAGTGACTTGTCCAATTTCACATGGCTGTCATAGAGCCAGGATTGGAGCCCAGGTCCTCTGACTCCACATCTAGTCTCCTTTTCACTACACTGTGCTTACCTTTTCTTTGATACTTAGCATGTGCTATGTTGAATTCTTATTTATATTTTTCTTTTTATTCCCAGTCTCTCTGACTAGAGTATAGCCCCCTTAATATAGGAATTAGACTTACACTTTTTTTATAGGCCGAATGTCCAGCATAGAGCGGATACTCAAACTCAATTTGATTCAATTCAAACATTTATTAAATACATACAGTGTAGAGAACTCTTTACCAGGTGACGGGAAGAGAAAAAAGTTTAGAGAAACCATGATCCTGGTCTGACAAGATATTACACATTGACATAAATACAACACAAAATAATATAAAAGTACTCAAAAACAAAAGCCAAAATGTTATAAATATCGGTAAATGTTTGATGGTGATTATAAAATTCTATAGTTTGAAAGGATCTTGGAGGTCACCTAGTTCAGCTTCTACCTGAAGCAGGAATCCTTTAGATTATAGTCAGTTCTCTGTTGGTTACTGTGCTCTTTTGTTGAACTGGGCTCTTTGCTGCTGAAGTAGTAATGCTGGGCTTTTTCAGAAGGAACAGAGATCCTGGGCGTAGGATTTATTGAACTTTTCCAGGGGTGGCTAGGTGGTGCAGTGAATAGAGCACCAGCCCTGGAGTTAGGAGGACCTGAGTTCAAATCTAGCCTCAGACACTTGACACACTTACTAGTCATGTGACTTTGGCCAAGTCACTTAACCCCAATTACCCTCCAAAAAAGAAAAAAAAAAAAGAACTTTTCCAGTTCTGCTCCCTTGACTAGGCTCTGAGGGATTACAATCTCCCAGGCAGCAGGTGGGAAGAGAGAGAGAGAGAGAGAGAAAACTTCCTTCTCACAACTCAGTACTTCACAAGGCAACAGGTGTCAGTTTCTGCCAGTTAGCTCTTCAAGGCATCACAAATGCTAAGTTTATTTTCTTTTTATTTATTTTGCTTTTCAATTAACAAATATTTATTTTTAAAAAGAAAAAAACAAATCTATGCAACTAAAATGCATACTCAAGCCATGTAAAAACCTATGCCTAATTATGTATCTTCAGTTCAGTACCTCTCTGAAAGAAGATGAGTAGCAGGCTTCATCATTGCTCTTCTGGAATCATGGGTGGTCATTGAGTTGGTCAAAATTCTTAAATCTTTCAAAATTGTAAAATCTTTACAATGTTAATGTTATTGTCTAAATTGCTTTCCTTGGTTCTGTTTACTTCACTGTGCACAGTTCATAAAGTCTTCCCAGATTTCTCTGAAACTACACCTTTTATAATTTTTTATAACACAATTGTGTTTAATTACATTTATATGTGACAATTTATTCAGCGATTCCCCATTTGATATGTACTTCCTTAGTTTCCGGTTCTTTGCTACTGCAAAAAATGTTTGCTACCACAAACATTTTTACACATATGAGTTATTTTTCTCTTTCTTTGATCTCTTTGAGGATATTACTCTTGTAGTGGTATCATTAGGTCAAAGAAAATGCAAAGTAAAGACTTTCTTTTGCTAGTCAGCTCTTCTAGGCAGCAGATGGTAGTGCCTTCCTTTCACAACTGCTGAAGTATGTTTTTGGACCAACCTTCCTAGTCCAAAGCAGATTTCCCTTAGTGAAAGACCTCACTTCTAGATAGTTAATGCTGTTTATCCAAATACTCATTTCTGCTGGCTAAGCAATAGCTAGGTAATATACATTTGTCCAATAGTCTCAAAACAGTTCAGGGTTCTCTAGTTTTCAACTTCAAAGTTCTCCTACTGGTCATATAAGATTTAGATGCTAGGAAACAGGACATTATATTCATATTGTTACATTGGGTGAGTCCCTTTCTCTTCAGGCTGCTTTATTAGTTTTTTTGATATTCAGATCTCACATTTGGCTTTGTTTTTGCTCTTTTCATTTAGCAAAATTGTTCAGATTTGAAAGAGACACCTCCCCCTTAACATTAGATTCACATCTTTTCAATACTATGGCTTCATAATGGAAGCAAAAATAAAGAAAATTGCTTTCATTATTTAATTTACTCTCCTTGTGTATGATAAAAGTAGTGTTGTATAGTGGAGAAAGTCACAGTGTTGGAGCCATCAAGACCTGGGTTCAAATTCTGCCTCTGCTATTGTCTCTTTCTCTTTTTCTCCATACGTTCTTTCTTAATAACCTCATCAGTTCTAATTTGTTCAGTTACCATCAATATGAAAATGACTTCCAGATCAATCAAGCATCAAACGTTTATCAAGCACTTACTATCTGTCAGGTACTGACTGGGAATACAGAGACTAAAGTGAACTCAAGAAATTTACATTCCAATGGGAGAGACAATGCTTATATATATGCAAATTTTATACAAAATGAATATAAGGTAGTTTGAGAAAATGCAGAAGAAGTTGGGGGGAGGTGGGCAAGAAGGACTTCACCAGAATGACATTTGATCTGGATCATGAAAGAAACCAAGGATTCTGAGAGGTAGAGGTGAGGAGGGAGTGCATTCCAGACATGGGGTACAACTAATGCAAAGGCATGGAGTTGGGAGATGGCATATTGTCATTATATTTGGCTATTGGAAGAGCAGTGGTAACTTCGAAGAGAGCAATTTTATTTGAATGATGAAGTTTAAAGCCAGATTGCAGGGGTTTAGGAAGAGAGGGAGAGGAGATAAAAATGCAGGCACCAAGTGTCAACACTTTTTTCAAGGCATTGGTCTATGTATTTAACCCTGATCTCTCTCCTGAGTTTCAGTCTCCCATCACTAAATACCTATTGGACGTTTTGAACTGGGTTTCCAATAGACGTCTCAGACTCTAGAGTAAAACTCATCATCTTTCCTTCCAGACCTAAACCTCCTCCTAACTTCTTTTCTATCAAAGACACTATCTTCCTTACAATAACCTAGCTTTGCAACTTTGGCAATGACTTAAACTCCTCCTCTTCCCTCCCCTTTCCTCCCTCCATATGTCTAAATAGTCATCAGATCTTGTCAATTCCACCTTTGTAGCATTTTGTCTATTGTTCTTGCCTTTCTCTCAGTTCACATTGCCAGCCTCTCTTGTTTAGGCCCTCAGCACCCTTCACTTGGACTATTTTAATAGCTTCCTAATTGACTTCCATGCCTCAAGTCTCTTTCCAGTTCAATCTGTTCTCGACTCAGCTGCCTGTGTGATATTCCTTGGATAGGGGTCTAACCTATAACATGTCACTCCTCTGCTCAATAAATTTAGTGCCTCTGTATTATATCTGGGTTTTCTTTGATTAGTGCTATGTGTGTTCATTGTGGAACTCACATGTGATGAGAAGAGAGTCAAACCTTGGATATAAAGTTGGGGATCTTCCTTCCTTCTGAATATTGAAACAGTAATCAGAAGTAAGCTTGTCCTTGATCACATTCCTTAGGCTAACAATATTTAAGAGAGCAAATAGATATAATTTGAGGCTGGTACCCCCTCTCTCTGAGCATTGCAGATTTCTGGCTTTTGGTCCCAACCTCTTGCTTCTCCTGACAGGAATTAAAGTCTTCCTTGGAGAAGAGTGGGGGGAGAAAAGCTAAAGATGTCTATTTTGCTTCCCTTCCAGTCACACGATGGCACACTTATGCTACTTGTGGGGGACAGGCCCTTGCTACACATGTGGTTGCTACATAGTAATGGAGGTAAGTGGCAATCCTCTGAGATATCTGAACTGGGGCACTTGCCATGTACCTGACTCTCTATATATTCTTGTCAATTTCTGTGATTCATGTTCTTTGGTTGGGACACTTTTCTTGAAGCCAGGCTTGTGACCTGGCTACTTCCTTAGAAAATTTCTTTGATTCAGCACTGAAGGAATTGTACTTTGGGAAGAAACAGAGACCTCTTGTTGGCCCCCCAGATCCCCAGCACAGGAAGGGGATAGCGTGCTAAAGAAAATTGGCCCCTGAGCCAGGAAGAGGCATTCACTCACTCACTGCAGAATCTTTAAAAGAAGTTACTCTACCCTCTTAGAATTTCTTCCTATCTATTGAGCCTGTCAGGACTCTTTGAAATCTCCCTTAGACTTTTGGGGGCTTGGGCACAGAAATTATCTCTTCCTTACCTGTATTTTGACAACTATGACTGCTGCTTACACAAACCAGAGAGAATATATCTTACCTAGGTGAGCCTGAGATTGGAGTTCATATCCTGATCCAACTCTTCTGTTTTTTGTTCCTTTCTTTGAGCACAGGTGACTAAATAGCCATCCTGAGATGGATGTTCCTAGCCTTGATGACTACTTTATAAATTCAAGGAATTAGGTACTTCTGGGTCTAGTAAAAGTGATTTCTGAAACAAGTTCTCAGAGGGGAAGTAATGACCAGTTCTAGGATGCTGCTACAGGTCAAAGAGCTGAAAAAGCCCAAGTCCAGTAAAAAAGGAGCTTGAATGACTTTTTTGGGAAGTACAGAAAATGAAATGACTGTTCAGCAGTAACATACAGAGTTTTAAGTATTAGTATCAATTAGTAATTAGTATTACAGTCTTCCTCCTGGAAGACTATAATATGTGATGGGTTACTGTATCATGTTTTAAGTGCCAATGCTTGCTTATAAGTCTTTTGTGTTGGTTTGAAGCATTTGTGTGTGTATGTGTGTGTGTATGTGTGTGTGTGTTGTGTGTATTGAAGAAAATAAATAGCTATTTTATACCTGATCTATTCTATACATAGAATATCTTTCTAGAAGGGACTCTATTAACCACTTTTGGGGAGTCCCTCAACACAAGCTATTCCTAAGCTTTGTTTAAGAGATTTTCTACAGGAGGTGATGTCTTGCTCAGGGAAATTGGATTAAGTGGGGCAGAGTTGCCCAAAGTCATCAGCCTCACTATCTTCTAGAGCCATCAGAGTGCAGAGTTGTACTGTGGGGATAAGGAGACAGAAGAGTTAGAGAAAAAAACCTGATTTCCATTTTTTATAGGTCAGGCTGTTCTAGGATTGAACCTGGCCTGCATTAGGTCAGAGTTGGTGTCTCTTTGTGCAATGAGAATACTTCCCTCGACAATCTATGTGAATTACAATACCTCTGTGAATACGTGCTGTCTCCCTCTATAAAACGGAAACTTCTTTTCTTTCTTCATCTGTAGCATAGAACAGACAATTAATAAATTCCTGTTGACTGATACTTTTGTGTGATCACTTAACCTCTTTAAGGTACAGAAAACATTTTATAGTCCTTTATTAAGTTATACATGGGTTTCAGTATGCTACAGAGGAGGAGTTTCCTTGTGAGATCAGAGATCTTGACATAACTGACATGTGTGACAGTTTAAAAAGCAATTTAAACAGTTATAATCTAAATTTATTGAAGAGAAGAGATGGAAGGCAGGAGAACATAGCAATAAAAAGTAGCCTAAGAAGAGGAAGTTTATAAGGCAGGGGCTGATAGGCATTTTCACTTAAAAAACAAAACAAAAACAGAAACCAAAGGAAACATTTAAGTATGAAGAAATCAACAGATATATAGATATATTTACTAATTGTAATACTGATTTAGTCACAGGGATCAATGGCCTCTTTGGCCATGAGTGCCAAGTAAAGGACTGATCTATATCTTCTTAGACATATATAGCACTTTAAGTCTCTGAAACACTTCCTTATACCAACCTGGGAGGTAGGTTATATAATATTATTACCATTTTACATGCTGCCTTTCAGTGTGTGTACAAATGTTGTCACTGCCAACTCTGAGGCCTGAGCATGAGAGGAGAAAAAGAGAAGAAAAATCAAGAGAAATGATAGAAAGAATAAAAAAGAGAAAGGAAAAAAAAAAAAAGGGGGTGGGGTTGGTGGAGAGTGTGGAAGTACCATTAATTATTATGCCAGGGACCACAGGGCTGTCTATCCTTAATCTAACCCAACTGATGCTCAGTAGCTGCCCAGAAAGTGAAGACTAGCTCCAATAAAAACAAATTGTGGTTCATGAATGTAGTAAAATTTGACTGTGTTTTAAGAAATTATGAATATGAAGAATACAGAGAAACATAGGAAGACTTATATGAACCAACATAAAGTGAAGGAAACAGAACCAGGAAACAACATAAAGAATGGCTGCAACAATTTAGGTGGTAAGAAAATCCACTACAAAACTGAAGACTTTGTATTTATAGTGATCATGTTTGGCCCAAAGAACAGATGAGAGAAAATGCACTGCTTTTTTCTTTTTCCTTCTTTGGGTAGATTGGAAAGTCTAAGAGTAGAAAATCACATATATTATTGTACTTGGTTGACCTGTTGATTAGTTTTGCTGAACTGCTTTTTCTTGTTCCTTCTCTCCTTCCCTCTCTCTATCTTTCCCTCCCTGTTTCTCTTAGTTTTTATTTCCTCCCTTCTTCTTTCTCTCTCTCCTTTCCTCCATCCCATCCTTCCTGCCTTCCTTCCTTCTTCCTTTCTTTCCTCCTTCCCTCCCTTTCTTCTTTTCTTCCTCCCTCCATTTCTCTCTTATCACTTCCTCCCTTCCTCATTCCCTTCTTTTTTCTTCCTTCCTTTCTTCTTTCCTTCCTTCCTTCTTTCCTTCCTTCTTTCTTTCCTTCCTTCCTTCCTTCCTTCCTTCCTTCCTTCCTTCCTTCTTTCCTTCCTTCCTTCCTTCCTTCCTCCCTCCCTCCTTCCCTCCCTTCCTTACCTTTTGTTCTTTGTCATACAGAATGGCTTTCTGGGGAGAAGAAGAGAAGAGTAATATATTTAGAGTTAGTCAACATAAAAACAAAAGCTATTGATGCTTTTTTTTTAACAAAGAAAAAGTGAAGCTGTAAAATAGAAAGGAGACTGAGGATGGCTTATAGTCACTGCTTAACAGTCATCTATGACTGCCTTCCACACATATTCCTCAACATTACTATAGTTTCCTATCAGAATAGTAATAATATACAAGGCCTATTCTTTTATCTAATTAAAAGCGAACTAAAAAGGAATTTTGGCAACAATTCTTTCTGTGCATTAATAGAATTATGAAATAATAGTTGTCAGTGGTTGTCCTTACACACGTACCCCCTTCTCAAAACCTTGCTTTAATTGTCTGCTCCTTCCCACTGTGTCCTTTCTTAGAAAGCTTAGACTAATTTTCCACTTACTATCCACTTCTTTCTTCTCATTTCCCCAGAGTGACACTTAAAAGATGGATTGCTGGGGCAGCAAGGTAGCACAGTAAATAGAGCACTGGCTGTGGAGTCAGGAGGATCTGAGTTCAAATCCAGCCTCAGCCACTTAATACTTACTAACCATGTGACCTTGGGTTTAACCCCAACTGCCCTGCCTTCCCCCCTCCAAAAAGCAAAAAAACCCCAAAAACAAGCAAACAAAAAAAAAAGTGGATTGTATTCATTTCTATTACTTAAGTTGTGATGAGGAAAAAATCTGCCACCCTTACTCTCTATCATCAAATAGTGATTGAATAGCCATCTGGTGAACAATGGAGGTTGAGGATGGGGGTGGGGAGAACAGAAAGACTCTTGTTTGTCCAAGTTCCTTGAGAGCAAGGACTTTATCATTTTTCATTTTTGAACCCCCAATGCTTAGTATCATACGCAATACTAGGAGCTGTTTGTGGTACTGAATAGGGCTAAGTGATTTCAACTCAGCTATCCTATGCTAAGCAGCTAGGTGGTACAGTAGTTAGAGTGTCAGGCCTGGAGTCAGGAAGACTAATTTTCCTAGTTCAAATCCCATCTCAGACACTTACTACTCTTGTAGCCCTGGGCTAGTCACTTGGTCCTGTTTGCCTCTGTTTCCTCCTCTGTAAAATGAGTTGGAGAAGGAAATGGCAAACTACTCCAGTATCTTTGCTAAGCAAACCCCAAATGGGGTCATGAAGGGATGGACAGGATTGAAAAAAAAAAAGAACACTCTTTATACCTGTGTGACCCAGAGCAAGTCAATAATTTTTGAGTTCACAGAATTACTGAACCTCAAAGGCTGTCTAGTCTGACCTGTGGGCAGATTTGTCTCCCTTCAGTAACATCTTTAACAAATAGTCATCTGACCTTCTGCTTGAAGAGCTCCAGTTATGAGGAACCTGCTACCTCTTAAGTCAGTTCATTCCACTTTTGGACAACTCTAATAATTAGAAATAGGACTCTATGCAATTGCCACCCCATTGCTCTGAGTTCTTTCCTCTAGATGCAAGAGAGAATACTCTTTTCCTTGGCTACCTTTCAAATCTCTGGAGACTATCCCATCAAGGTAAAGAAGTTGGGGCTGTTTTTCTCACCATTACAAAATGTGCATTTATTCATAATTCATCTATAGTTATTAGCAATACTATACTTGTTGTTCGATTGTTTCAGTTGTATCCAACTTTTTATCAACCCATTTGGGATTTTCTTGGCAAAGGTACTAGAGTGATTTGCCATTTCCTTTTCCAACTCATTTTACAGATAATGAAACTGGGGCAAACAGGGTTAAGTGACTTGCCCAGGATCACACAGCCAGTAGTCTGAGGACAAATTTAAACTCAGAAAGATGAGTCTTCCTGATTCTAGGCCCAGCACTCTATCCACTGCACTACCTAGTTGCCTGGTGACAGCTTTATGAAATTCAATAACCCTAGAAGCAAGAGCATATTGGACCAGGAACTTGAAGACATGGGTTCCACTTCATCCTTCTGGACTCAGTTTCCTCCTAAGATTATAGATCTAGAGCAATAAGGCATCACAAAGTCCATCAAGTCCAACCCCCTTATTTTACAGAAAACTGAGGCTAAGATAGGTTAAGTGACTTGCCTAGATCACATAGATAATAAGTATCTAAGATGAGATTTGAACTTGCATCTTCCTGATTCCAAACCCAGAGCTCTGGTCACTATGCTACCTTACTGCCTCCTCTATACCATGTTCAGTAAACATTTAGTAGGCACCTACTATGGTGCTGGGGATACCAGAGAGAAATGAAACAGTCCCTGACCTTAAGGAGATTACATCCTACTGGGTAGGTAAGTCATATACATAGAGGAGTAAATACAAAGTATGTATATATGTATGTGTGCACATACATACATGGCACAGTTAGGGACCATGGTGAGTAGAGTGCCAGACCTGAAGTCAGGAAGAGTTCAATTAAAATTCAGTCTCAAGATATTTACTAGCTATGTAACCCTGGGCAAGCTACTTACCCCTATTTGCCTCAGTTTCTTCATCTGTAAAGTGAGCTGGAAAAGGAAATGGCAAACCACTCCAGTATCTTTGTCAAGAAAACCCCAAATGGGGTCACAAAGAATCAGACACAACTGAAATGACTGAATAACAACATATATATATATATATATATATATATATATATATATATATATATATATATATATACACACATACATACTTTATATATGTGCACATGCATACTTTATATATGTGTGTGTATGTGTGTGTATGGAGAGACAGACAGAGACAGAGACAAGGACAAGGACAAAGACAGAGACAGAAGAGAAAGAGAGAAGTAGTACAATAATTTCAAGAGGGAGAAAGCACAAACAAATGGGGAGGGAAGTATCAGGAAAGGTTTCATGTAAAAAAAAGTAGCACTTGATCTGTATTCCAGAGGAAGAGGATTCTAAGAGGGCCAAAGTGAGAAGGTGCTAAAGGATATATTACAGAAATGAAGGAACCTTAGGAAGGAGGAGCAATATAAAATGTCCTTTATGGGTAATAACCAGCAAGCCCGTTTAACTAAAGCCCAGAACGCACAAAGGGGAGGAAAATAAAATAATCAAGCAAGCAATAAGCATTTCTTCTTAAGTGCTTACTATATAGCAAGCACTGTGCTAAGTGCTGAGAATATAAAGAAAAGAAAAAATAGTCCTTTGTTTTAAGGAACTTACATTCTAATAGGGGAGGTAGCATGTAAGAAATAGCTACATGCAATAACAGCTTGAGTCAGCTAGGTAATGCTATAGAGGCTTGGAATCAGGAAGACTCATCTTCCTGAGTTCAAATCTAGCCTCAGATCCTAGTTGTGTGACCCTGAGCAAGTCACTTAACTGTTTGCCTCAGTTTCCTCATCTGTAAAATGAGCTAGAGAAGGAAATGTTGAACCACTTCAGTATCTTTGGCAAGAAAACCCCAAATGAGGTCATAAAGAGTTTGACATGATTTAAAATGATTGAAAGACAACAACATAGATACGTACATAAATAGATATGTATAAGGTATATAAAATAAGTATATATTTACAACATATAAATAATAGGTATATACAATAGGCACACAAAATATATAAATAAGTACATACATGTACATATGTTTATATACATGTATCCTGTATGTTTACAAGATACATACAAATAAGAATGGAAAGTTATATGAGTCATACTAGCTTTAAATGATAGGCTAAGGACTTATTTTATCCCAATGCAAAAGAGAGCCACTGATATATGAGTAAAAGAAGGGATTGTACTAGGTGGTCCTTGGAATTCCTTCCAGTTCTAGTAGAACCCCATGATTTTAAACAAGGTGAACTGAACCGTGGTGTATTAGAAAGGACATGGATTCTGAAGGCAGGTCCCCTTTCCAACATTCATTACCAATGAGGCCTATATGATTTTTGGCAAGTTGCTTAATCCATGGGCCTCAGTTTCCCCTCTTGTAAAATGAAGGGGTTGGGCTAGATACCCTTTAAGAGAACTAGCTCAAAATCCACCACCCTAAAGATTTAAGTATATTTCTAAACAATTCAGTGGGCTGCTTACTGCTTTACAGGGCCACAAGAGGGCTCCCTATACTCTCTTTTGGCCTTTGTCTAGATAAGAAGTTAGACCTTTCCTTTCCCTTTTTGTCCCACCTTCAGGTTTGCACTTGCCAAGGTGCTGATGATGGTGGTAAAGATTCGTTGAAAAGATTTGAAATGGTAGATGCCTATTCAGACTTTCAGTCTAGGGAGGTTCTTTTGCTTAAGTAACTCCTTTAACAAAAGGATTAGAGGGAGACTTTCAAAGGATGAATAACTTGTTGATTTCTTATGCAAGGGGAATCACCTGATTTCTAGAAAGAGAAAATGTCACTTTTCCAAACCTAGAGAATAGCCCAATTCCTGGCTCTACATTTCGTGTACCATTGTAAGGTGAGAGAATCTTCGGTAATCAATCAATCATTCATCCAAATAACTATTGTGTATAGATTACAGAGAATCAAGGTTTTAAAATTTGGAGATACATTATTTCTCCTGTTTCTTCTATACTAGCAGACAAGGTAAGTGTAGCCTAGCTATAAGAGAGGTAGTTTGGGTATAAATTCATTTTCTTTTTTAAAAATTAATTTTTTTAATTAACAAAAAAGCTATTTTCTTTCCTTTCCCCTTCTGTGTGTGTGTGTGTGTGTGAGAGAGAGAGAGAGAGACAGAGACAGAGACAGAGACAGAAAGAGAGACAGAGAGAGAGAAAGCTTTGTAAACAATATGGATAGTCAACCAAAATAAATGTCCACTTTGGCCAAGGCTAAAAAGTATCCTGAATCTGTACCCTGAGTCCACTACCTTTCTGTTAGGAAGTGGGTCAGATGTACCATCCTCACCATTGAATTGATCAGAATTCGTAAGACTTTCAAAATTGTTGAATTGATTTCCCCCAAATGCCACATCATTACCCCAGCTCCAGTACTTGAAAACATTGAGTAAACATATCTGCCCCCTTCCTTTTCCTCTACCTGAATTTTGAATTTGTTAACATCTTGCCACTGTTTCTGGTAGGATGCCTACAAGATGATCAGTGGGTACTGTTCAGAGGGTTAGTGATCAGGAAGAATTTGAAGAGAATGGAGCCAGTTTTGAAATGCCTAGTTTAAATAGCATTCTCATGGCACTGGAAAGGAGCCCAGCCCTCTGTGGGGCCCACAATACATAGTCCCTTTGCTGTCAGGCAAGAGACTCCTGTTCTAGAAATTACCAGACCAGTTGTGCTCTGACCCATCAGTCAGTGAAGCTGGTGAGCTCAAAGCAAAAGGGCTGGTCAGCTCAGCTGTGCTGACAGTTAATGATGCTGTCCTGTGACCAATAGAGATGAATCTAGTTCAGTTTTTTTTTTTAAAGAGGGAAGAATCCAGCAGAGGGAGGGAGGGAAACAGAAAATACCACAGAGGAAGCAGTGGCAGGCTATAGGATAATTTAACACTGCTGCAGGAATAGACTAGGGCAGCCTAGAGATTAGTCTGAGTCTTATATGCTAAATTCTTTTTTGTGGGTTTTAAAAAATTATTATATTTTATTTTATTTTTGCTATCCTGTGTTTTTTTCATGGAACTTTATGGTCTATTTATTGCCTAGGCTGGTTGGTCAGTCTTCCATAATCATCTCTGAACAATTTGCTGATAAACTTGAGTGTGCAAAAAGTTAGATCACAGAAAAGGTTATTGAACACAGGTAGCCTTAGCTGCTGACAAATGGGGATGGTAGTATTTGCAGTACCTATGTCATAATCGTGCTGTCAAGAAAGAGAGGCAATTAACCAGCCAATTCCATATGACCCATTCCTGGTCATCAGTAACTACATTTCATAGCTAGAAAGTGCCCTCCATCTCAGAAAAGACTAGAAGTTACTATCACTGAGATGACAATAAGAAGAATTAGTGATAGCAACTAACATTTATATAGCATATCAGGGTATGCAAAGCACTTTGCAGATACCAGGTGTCCCAAAAGTCTTAGTACAGTTGTAAGCTTTTTAAAAATCTCATTTTATCCTCACAATAACCCTGGGAGGTAAGTGCTATTATTATCTCCATTTTGCACATGAGAAAACTGAGGCAAACAGGTTAAGTCATTTGCCCAAAGTCACTCAGCCAGTAAGTGCCCAAGGTTAGAGATTAATTCCAGTCTTCCTGGCTCCAGGTCCAGCACTCTATTCACTTCGACACATAGCTACTTCTCAGCTTCTTGGCTGAGTAGGGAACATAATGTGAGGTAGCAATTTTGAACATTAGGTCATAGAAGAATGTATAGGCTATTTGGTTGTAGGGGGATTTTGTTATAATGAGTATATTACACATATGCTCTCCGAAGTGATATAAAGGATCTGAAGCCAGTGGAACAAGAGAAAAGAGGTGTCATCCACATCCCTTCCCACTCCCTTCTTCCTTGTTTCCCGGCTCCTTTCCTGTGACATGCTGTTGATTGGCAAGGTAGTATAAGAATTTAGGCAGGTTTTTCTGGAGGATGTGAGGGAGCTGTTTAAGTGGTTGAGGAAATTACAGCTTGATGATAGAATGTTAATGGTGTTAAGCCACAGCACAAGGCACAGTCCAATTTAACTAATTACTTCTTATTTTCTACTCTTTGTGCAAAAAGTTGAGAATCAGGTGTTTGTTTATTACTTGGGTAAATAGAAAAAGTATTGTCATAAAGCATGATTGATTGCAACCAGATAAATAGAGCCCTAGGGCACATAAATTTTAGGGTAGAATTGGATTTCTTTTTTTGTCTCACCTGGACAGGACTCTAATATGGCTCTCTAGTCTTATAATATTATCCTGAGTGCCCCCTACCCCCTAAGTAAAAAGCACTTAGAGTTTCTATAATAATAATATTAGGCATTTATATAGCATTTTAAAGGTTTGCAAAGTGCTTTACATTTATTATCTTATTTTATCATTGTAACAACCCTGGGAAATACATGCTATAATTATCCTCACTTTACAGATGAGGAACCTGAGGATGAGAGAAGTTAAGTGACTCGACCAGATACACACAGCTGAGTAAGTATGTGAGGCTGGATTTGAACTGGTTTACTAATTCCAGATCGAATGCATTATCCATTTTACCCCTAGCAGCCTATTAAGAGAGATGATTCCTCCACTTCTCACCTGCTTCCTTGTTGTTTTTTCAGTCCTGTCCCACTTTGCCATGACCCCATTTGGGGTTTTCTTGGCAAAGATACTGGAGTAGTTTGCCATTTCCTCCTCCAGCTCATGTTTTTTAGATGAGGAAACTGAGGCACACTGGGTTAAGTGACTTGCCCAGGGTCATACAACTAGTTTCTGAGGTCAGATTTGAATTCAGGAAGATTCATCTTCCTGATTCCAGGCCTGGCTTTCTATCCATTATACCACCTAGCTGCCACTTTCTCACCTGCATAGTCCAAGTAATTTGTAGCACCAGCAAAAGGAGATTTGCTCCCTATATGTATAGACATATTTATGTGTTTTATTCATGTCTTTTGTCCTCACGGGAATTTCTTACCCACCTCTCACAAATGAATCTTACCTTGTGACAAAGAAAAAGAGTGAAACGAAACATACAGAAACCTTTTTCAGCAGTGTATGTAATACTCTACTATAGTAATTCCCTACGTCTCTGACCTGTGGGAGGAAGTATTTTCAATTTTTTTCCAAATTCTTTTCTCTAGGAAGTTCAATGGTATTTCTGTTGCTCAGAGTTCAACTTCCTTTTAGTGATTTTAAAAAACCACTTCATTGTTGAAGTCATAGAGTATATTGTTCTCCTCTGGCTTTGACCCTTTGCTGCTTCCCATATTTCAACTCCCAATTGTCCTAAGATGGGTCTGTGGGTGCAAGAAGTTTGATTCAAGAATTCTTCTACTTATTCTGGAATTTCTCTATCATTTTACTCCTGCTACTTCCTTAAGGTCAAGCTAGAGCTCCTGCCATGGCTGGGAGTTCCTCATTGCTCTTTCACTCCTTCTAACTTCTGCTATCTCTGGGGCCATATAATTTCCTGCAGGCCCTTCCAGGGAGCTAAGTACAAATTTCTGTGAATAGCTTGTTTCTTTCCACCATGCTCTAACCTCTGATTCTCTCTAGGTATGGTCCAGGTGTATGAACTGGTCTAAAATTGATAGTTTAGACTAGCAGTAGTGAATGTGGAATGTGGTCTATCTTGGTCACCCCTCCCCTCTTTGTGTGGTCATTGCCAGTTCACATGTAAGCTCTCTGAGGATAGGCACTATCTGGTTTGCTTTCACTTTGCTTTCATCTGTAGCCCAACCCTCCAGCTTTGTGAGTTAAGTTTGTTGTTCAGTCTTGTCAGACCCTTCTTCATCCCATTTAGGGTTTTCTTGGCAAAGGTACTGGAATGGTTTGCTGTTTCCTTCTCCAGTTCATTTGACAGATGAGGAAACTGAGGCAAACAGGGGGAAGTGACTTGCCTGGGGTCACACAGCTAGTGTCTCAGACCAGATTTGAACCCAGGAAGATGAGTTTTCCTTAATCCAGACCCAGTACTCTACCTTATCACCTAGCTGCCCCACCAAGAGTTTAGAACATACTTATAAATGCTTAATCCTTCATATTCAGTAACAATACATACCATCTTCTGTTATTTTAAAGGTCTCACCAAAAGTTCCTCTTATTAGGGAACTCACTCCTCTTTTGAGAGATTCAATAAGGCCTTTTTACAAAGCTCTTCTTGGATACATTCTATACCTACAGACCTTTCTCTGGATTAGGAAAAGCATTGTATATAGATAGGAATTTACCTTCTGTTCTATCTTCCCTCCCCGCTGTTTCCTTCCAGTTTTTAATTCGGATGGGGAAGTTCCATTATAATATAGCTTCCCCTTCTGAACTTTAGGCTGCCCATAAAGGCTAGAACGTTCTTGATTGCTGCAAGTTTAGCGGAAAGAACTTTGGTTTTATAGCTAGGACACACGGGTTAGAATTCCAGCTCTGACACTTAGTAGTTTTTAGATTCATGACCTTTTCCAGGTTCAGTGTCCCTATCTGCAAAATAATAGCTAATAATGATAGCTAATATTTACATAGTACTACCCTCTGGCACTGTGCTAAGCACTTTATTGTTACAATCTCATTTGATCCTCACAACAACCTTGGTGAAGATAATACTATTTGACCATAGTAACAATGTTGTTAAAGCACTACATCTGTGAGATAAAGTAATTCTTTGCCAAGCAGATAGAAAGTAGAGTGAATCCAGGAGATATGTTCAAGATTAAGGTGTAATGAATTTATACCCAAAAGTCAAGGCCCTAGAGAAACTCCCTCCCAGCAACAGGTCTCTGATTTACCAGATAAGCCCTAAGGAGTTGTCTGAGGAACAAAGAGGTTAAATGACTTAACCAAGTACACAAAAATACTTGATTTGATCATCAAACAGTAAAGTGGAGATCTCATTCCATTACAATCAAGGAGGGAAGGGATAGGAGAGTTCCCCTAATTTGAGGAGAACTGATTGAGTTTTAATTGAGTTGATTGAGTTTGAAAAAACAAGCATTTATCAAGCACCTACTCTATGCCCTAGGGCCATTAAGAAAGAACCAAAACCGTACCTGCCCCAGGAAATTTACATTCTAATGGAGGAGATAACAATTTACTTATGTTAAGTAGATACAGAAAGTTGTTCATCCTTGTTTTTGAAGAGGATCTTAGATTTTTGTGGTTAATGCTTTGACTTGCACCTAAATTGGATTTAAGTGAGGCAGAGTTGCCCAAGTCCCTCAGTCTTGTAAGAGATTAAGACTTTCTCTTCCAGAGTTATCAAAGTCCAGTGGCAGGACAAAAGTCAGGACGACTGGCCAAGCTTTAGGATGTAGCGGATGACCATGGTGTCTTGATGTCTGACCAAGTCTAACTATTGATCACTCGAACAAATTGTTTTCATCCTCTTATTCTATGTGCATATGGGGGAAATCTTCACATGTTTGGGGCAGATATCCCCCTAACTCACCAACAGGTTTAAGGCTTGTTGCTTACCCTCAGCCTGGTTTAGTTCATCCACCAAGACAATATTACAGAGACGTGGCCCACTACATGTTCTACAGCTTTCTGGTGAGAGCTGCGTGCCAGGTGGACACCAAAAGTGGAAGAACAGCCCTGAAAAGGGCTCAGCAGGCCCTCACTCCAGAGGTGCTAGTCCTTTCTAAATACCCCACATATTCTATATACAGAATAAACATTTTTTGAAATATATAATACTTTGCAGGAGAGAGAGCACTAGCAACTGAAGGGAACTGGATTGCCTTCTGATAGAACTGGGGTTTTAAACTTTTATTGTGGGCCATGAATCCCTTGACAATTATCTGGTGAAGCCTATGGATACCTTCTCAGAATTTTTTTCAAATGCACAAAATATATAGATATTATAAGGAGAACAAATTATATTGAAATGTGGTTACAAAATATTTTATCAAACCAAGTTCATTGGCCCCAGATTTAGAACCCCTAATAGAAGGTGGTACTTGAGCTGAGTTTTGAAGGAAGCTAGGGATTTATTTCCAAGAGGAAGAGTTGAGGAAGGAGGTAGAATCTGGAGCTTAGAGACTAGTTTTACCAGCGAGGAAATATAGGCCCAGAGAGGGGAACTGATTTCCCCAACATCACACAGACAGCAGAGAAAATTCAAACACAGGTGGTTTGATTCCAGATGCACTAGAAATTACCTGTTTTAGGGTTACCTTATGAATTAAACAATAGGGATTAAGGCTTTCAAATTATTCTTGCACGTATTTTAACATAGTCATCAAACATTAAATATTTCTCAATCTAGTCACTGGCTAAGCACTAGGCATATAAATATGAAAAAACCGAGATGGTCCCTGCTCTTATGGGCTTACATTCTAATAGGAAGACAGCACACAAAATAAAGCTGAAAAGGTGGGGGTGGGATTGTAGTAATTGACTAGGTGCAGAGGTTCTCAACCTGGGGATTATGTTCAATTTGTAACAATACATATCAGATATTTACATTACGATTCATAACAGTAGCAAAATTACAGTTATGAAGTAGCAACGAAAATAATTTTATGGTCGAGGGTCACCACAACATGAGGAACTGTATTAAAGGGTCGAGACATTAGGAAGGTTGAGAACCACTGGACCAGGGTGTTTGGGGAAGTCAGAGATGTTCTGAGCTGAGCTCTCTACTTAAATGGAGATTTTACATTTGGTTATAGTAGGTGTTTTATGTCTAATCCTGAATTTCCTTGCATTACAGCTTGTTCCATTATTCTAGAAACTTCTCTAATTCAACACAGTAGGCTTTTCTCCTTTTAACAGAGTCTTTGCTTCTTCCTTATTGCAACCTCCATTGTGCTTGGCATCCAATAGGTGCCCCATAGCTGAAGCTTGTCGGGGTGGGTCCCAAGTAAGTGGTAATATGCCCAATAAATCAGTTCATTCTTAGTGATGTTGGGACTAAGTTGGGAAAAGATCTTTTTCAAACCGGAATAGACAAAATGAAAGTTTATAAAGAGCTTTACTTAAATTAGCTCAGTTGACTCTCCTGACAACTCTGAGAGAAGTGCTGTTACCCTCATTTTACAGTGGAAACAAGCCTGGAATAACACCGCTTGTTAACAGTCTGAGTTAGGATTTGAACCCAGGTGTTTCCCCCCTCCACTTAATAACATTTTGTTTTTTCTGATTACATGTAAAGATAGTTTTCAACATTCACTTTTGTAAGATTTTGAGTTTGAAATTTTTCTCCCTCCCTCCTTTCCCTCTCCCCTCCCCAATTTGGCAAGGAGTCTGATGTAGGTTATAGATATATAATTAAACATATTTTCACATTCATCACATTGTGAATGAACGAAAAGGAAAAATCATGAGAAAGAAACAGCAACAACAACAAAGAGAAAATAATATGCTTCAATCTGCATTCAAACTCCACATTTATTTTCTCTGAACGTGGATTTTCCATCATGAGGCTTTTGGAATTGTCTTAGATTATTGCATTGCTGAGAAGAGCTAAGTCTATCAAAATTGATCATCTAACAATGTACAATCTAACAATATTGCTATTGCTGGGTACAATGTTCTCCTGGTTCTGCTCACTTCACTTATCATCTGTTCATGTAAGTCTTTCCAGGATTTTCTGAAATTGTCTGCTCGCCATTTCTTATAGAAAATAGTATTAATTACATTCCTATACTGTAACTTGTGTAGTCATTCCCCAACTGTTGGGTATCCCATCAATTTCCAATTCTTGGCCACAAAAAATACTGCTATAAATATTTTTTGTACATGTGGATTCTTTTCCCTTTTTTATGCTCTCTTTGAAACCTAGGTTCCAAGTGTACCTGTGCTGCTTCTGTATAAATGTGTAATGCATCATTGTTTGTAAAAAGCCTATGAAATGTTTGAACATTGTTTTTTAGTACCTATATGGCCTTGGGCAAGTCGCTTGCCTTCCCTGGACTCCAGTTTCATCCTTTGTAAAACAGATTTTAACTAGATGGTCTCTAAGGTGCTTCCACCTCTAAATCCTCTGATCCTCTTTTTCTGCTGCTGTTTCCTCCTGGCCCTTTAGGATTACCTTCCAAGGATACACCAAGATAGACCAGCAGGGGCCCTCAGATTTCACTTTGAGAACTGGGGCTCATTCTCTTAGCTTTTAACCTTTCACTTAAACAGAAACAGTAGTAACCAATGTTGTTACATAACGGGCCAGTATTATAAAGTGTTAAATTAATATGTGTCAGATGCTAATCGGCTACTTCATTTTAAAAGTATTCCTGAAACCTTGTAACAAGTTAGGGATGATGGCCCCTTACATCTGCCTGGACCAGGGTTCCTTATCACCCTTTTCTGGTTTAGGATTCTTTCTTGCCTGAAGCCATTGTTGCCAAATCAGATTTGGCTATTTGGCTCTTAGGATGCATCTGGGAATTTTGTTCATTTTTAGACTTTCTCTCTCTGAAAAATGTTTCCAATTAGGTGATGATTTCTACTTGTATAGATGCAGGTTGAAGGTGCAGATGGAGGAATGGCAAACATTTAATTCAACACACTTATTAAACATTTTTTATGTGCAAGACCCTGGGATAGGTGCTGGGGGTACAAAGATTAAAAAAAAAAATTCAGTTTCTTTCCTCAAAGAATTTACAGTCTCCTGGAAGGGAAAAGAAGGAAGGACTGTGTTATATGTTAGAATGGTTGAATCTCCTATATATATATATATATATATATATATATATATATATATATATATATACACACACTGATGCATTTTCATCTAACAAAAATGATGCTACCTTTTTCATTGTTAGTCAGACAATATGCCTTTGACAATATGCCTTTTGGATTTTTCCAGTACTAGGGCTGGATTCTGTATGGATCTATCCATACTCTTCCCCTGACTCCTCCTGACCAACTACACATTTATGAGAAAGTAGAACTGATTATTTTATGACATCATTTGTATACGTTGGGACTAAGGAAGTAAGAAGTATGTAGTGTAGTGACAAGAGCAAGCATATCAGTCAGTGAAGCTGGCGAGCTCAAAGTACCTGAGTTCAAATCCTGGCTTTGTTACTTCTATGACTTTAAGTAAGTAATTTTATCCTACCTCTCTCTGGGCCCAGTTTTCCCTTCTGAAAAATGAGAGGGTTAGACTAGGTAGTCTCTGTCAGCTCTAAATACTATTATACTCATTGAGTTAGGGGGTACAGTTCACAAAATAAGCCATATAGGGATTTAACCCCAAAGGATATCAAATACAACAGAGCTAAGCAACCATGTATATAACCCATATGTGTGTCTGGTGCTGCAGCTGAATTCAGCTGTTTGCCCTGAAGTACTTAATACAGTGTTAGATTCATAGACTGTTTGAATGTGATAGGATCTTAGTTATCATTTAATTCAACGCTTCCATTTTGGAAATTAGAAAACTGAGACCTAAAGAAATGAATGGATGTGTATGAGATCACACAGCAAATTAGTGGCAGAAGCAGACTTGACTCTGAATCTTAGTCCCATGTTCTTTTTTTTTTTTAAACTACTTAATCTCTGTGTCTTTTTAAGAACAAAAATTGCAAGGGCTTTGCCAATAGGGTTTGCTATCCAAAGCCTCCAGGTCCTCTGTGAATTTGTAGAATCTGAAATAGATCCCAAAGTTCTCTTTCTTACTCAGCCCTCCTTTAGCTTACCTGTTTCACAAGATCTATGGATTGCCCCCTACAACATAGCCCAGCACAGCTGATTTGCTCAGTCACAAGTCTTGTGACATTTCTTGGCTACAGAGGGTTTAAACTGCCTTATTATTATTATTATTTTTTTAAACTTTTTCCCCCTTCCTAGGAAGATAGATGAGAGACAATGAAAACACATCCACCTCCCAAAGCACAGACTTTATTAGCAAGACTGTTTTTGTATCATGGGAAGCTGCAGTGCTTAAGACTTCTGTTATCTTGTTCCCATCTCCTTCATGACCCTCATCCTTCTCTTCAACCATACAATCAGTGTGGAGAAGGTAGACTGAGATTTGGGAAAACATTTTCTTCCCAGAAAAAGTAAACTTAGAGGTGAGAGAAAGAGCTATGGATGAAGGCAGGAGGAATTAGGACTTCAGCAAGGATAGCTACTCCATCCCTCCAGTGTCTTGCTAAGAGTGTTTAGAATCCCTGACACGTGTTGCACCTTCTCACAATCTCCATTCTCTCTAAAATTTCTCCCTCTCCTTACCCCTCCTACCCATAAATTCCAGAAGAGTTAGTAGGGATGCCCCTCAGCAAAGTTGGGAAACTATGGCTACATCTATTGCTTCTAAAGAGGATTCTGAGCCCTAGATCTGGGAAATATTTCTTCATAGTGTTTTCCTTGGGACCATGGTCTTGAGAAAATTTTTACTTGGGACCTGGGCACCAACTAGGTTATTTTAGGGGTATAGGAGGGACTGGGTAGGAATTAAGACTCAAGGGTGAAGGCCATTCTAACTTGGCCTCCCAATCCAGGAGGACATGAGTACACAAGGCTTAACCCATACTACATTAAACAGTCCAGCATTTCCTAATAGATACATATCACATACATCTTCCTTCCCCCACTTCCCACTCCATGCCCCCGAAAGTGCAGCTCTCCAGTGGCTGAATGAACTACCACAGACTAGGGGTGTAGGGACTGTGGATGTCTATTTCTCCTCTTCTCTAAAGTCTTGTCTCTCCAAGCAAAACTCATATGCCGGCCAAGAAGACCAGGGTATATACCCCAAATCCAAATAAACAATCTCCTATATGACGCTGAAGACACACCCCATCCTGATCACCTCTTTCCTCTGACACCTACCACCACCCTTACCCCGGCCTTGATTCAAACAGGTTGAGCCTCCCGGGCCAAGCAAGACTCGGCCAAGACGCAGGGCCCAGGCTGTGTGGTCCCTAAACTCAGTCCACTCCCCTCAACCCAACTGGCACGAGCTGTGGGGGCAGGGAAGAAGGGGGGGCGGAGCTCCATCTACAGCTGATTGGCTCCACGCGGAAGGGCTGCGGCCACCCCCAACCAACCAGCTGCGTGTTGCTATGTGCCGAGCAGAGGGGATAGGCGCGGGGGCGCGTCCGTCACCTGGCAGCCCCCGGCCCGGTCCGGGAGGGATGCGGAGCGGCGGCGGCAGTGGAGGCGACTGTGGCTTTAAGAGGGGAGCGCGAGCAGAGCCCGGGATCCGAGCCGGGCCGCCTCCTCCTCTAACCGCGCAGCAGAGCCGAGCAGAGCAGAGCTGAGCTGAGTGAGCTAAGCTGAGCTCTGGACGGAGCCGGATCGCCTGGTCAAAGCGGGGTGAGTGCTGAGACTGGGGCTCTCGGAGGGAGGCCCGGGCATCGGGGGCGGCGGCGGGAGCTGGAGCAGGGGTGGGCACGGCTCCGGACCCGGGCGTGGGTGTGGGCGTGCGCTCTAGCCTCCGCCGCCTCCAGTGCTCCCCATCTCTGGACTCGTTCGGCTTGGGACGCCAGGCACGGGGGTCGAGGCCGAACGTGCCTCAGCTTGCCTTGCTGGCTCCCGCGCCTCCAGGTTCCGGAGCTGGGCTCGGGGCGCTGAGCTCCGGGGCTTGGGGGGAACCGGTAGCCCAGAGCGCCACGTGACCGGTTTGTTTACAAACACAGCCGGTCCCGAGAACTGCTGTTGAGGGCGCCAGCTCTGGGGAGACTGGGGTCCGCAGTGCGGGATCTGGGGTCCTGGAATGTCCCCGACGGCGGCTCCGGCCGCAACCAATCTTTTGCCGTTTCCTGAGCCGCTTCCTCCGGCTCCTAGAAGCCGGGCAGGGTCCCCGGAGCGCGGTTCCGGGACCAGTAGACCAGAAATGGCCCTAGGAGATTAGAAACCAAGAGAGTGAGCCTTGGATTTGCCAGAGACCCGACTGCCTTGGCAAGAGTTTCTTGAAAGAGCAATCAAGAACCTAGCTTCACTCCTCTTCAGAGCCTCGTCCCAGGTCTGATTTGCTGAGCTCAGATCATCGCCCAGCTCTACCGACTAGTCTTGGGAGTAGTTGGAGGAAAAGGGGATAGGTGGGGAAGGTCTGGGTCCCCTACTGAGTGCTCTCCTTACTTCGGGTGAGTCCTGCCCTGGGCAGCTTCTGGGTCATCATAGTAGCCGCACGCTCCTAGGGGGCGCTGGCAGGTGGTGCTGCCTTTTCCCGTGGTCTAGAAGAGCTCCCAGGATGCAGGGAACCGGTTCACTTCTCTTGGGACAGGGCTCACCAGCCTCCTCCTTCCCAGGTTACTAATGGAAAAGGTAACTACCACTGAGCCCCCCGTTATCTCCCAGCCGCAAAGGTGGATAAGGAAGAGAAGAGGGATGCCTTGTCCCTTTTCCTCACCCTGCCCTAATACAGTTGGAGACCCCCTGCTCCTCACCAGTGGGCAACCACCACCATCTCCCCTCCCGGCAAGGATAGCACCCTAAGCTACCCAGGGAATCTTCAAAGGCAAAGTGAGGGGGGGGGGCCCCGCAGGGCCTTGACTGTCTTTGGATCTCAGACCTCCCCTTCTTTGGACTTTAACACCACCTTATTTATCCCGTTTCCCTTTCTGTTTGTTTTTCTCCCAGCTAGCCTGTTAACATTGTTTACTTCCTGATCACTCCGTCTGTGTTCTGGTATCTGGACAAATGCTCCTTTTTGCAGATGATAAAGGGGCCTATGACTTTAAAATCAAGGTGTTTCTCTCTTGGCTATTTAAGCTATATTCCACAGCCGTCTTTCCGCTCTCAGAAAGAGCATGGCTGCCAGGATCTTTTGGTTGGCAGAGGAAAGATTCTTCTGTGCATCAATTTCTTGCAGATTTTATCTTACTTGTTTCTTTACCTGTCTAGATGATCTGTCTCCCTTGGTTCTCCATAGGGTCCTCTCTGAATTACTTTCTGAGAAGTTAGCAAGTAGGGGAGCAGCTATCTTTTCAGCTAAATTGGATCACTGGCTGAGGCCGAGGGCTGGCTGGATATCTGCCTCTAGAGAAGGTCTGGTGACAAATCTATTTACTTTTCTCTATCTCATAAATACATTAGAACTGGGTAGGACCTTAAAAGATCCGTCCCAATTCCTTCTCTTGTTGATAGTGGAGGTAACTGTGAATTGCCTAAGATATCTAGGCAGAAAGAATCCCTAGGCCAAGTTCTTTGTGTTTCTTGTTTATGGGATTAGGGACTCTTTGTATTTATCTTATCTTTCATTGTCTGTTGCTTCTGGAGACCCTCTAAATAGAACTTGTCTCAATTCCTTTCCCCTTCCTTCTCTATCTCCCCACACGTAAGGTGGAATCTTGCTTCTCTGAAGCTTTCTTTGCATATTTCCTTCTCTTGGCGACTGTGATGTGGGTAGGCAGCCTTAGAACCTGACAGCCCTGGAGGCTGAATTTCTGTCCCTGAAGAACAAGTCCAGCCTGAGGAGTAATTGTGTAAGCTTTCCTAGGGTACTATCCTCTGGCCCAAAGGGACCAAGTGACTCTTGGTTAGAAAAAGAAAGAGGATAAGATATAAGAGTATAATAAAGCAGCTCATTCCTTGTTTTGGCTTTCACTTGTCAGAATTCTTACCCTCAAATCTGAGTTTTTATTTTTTTAGTATGTTGATAAATGTATTTCAGTATCATTGAATCCCTAGGAATCCCATGTATTTATTTTATGCATTTAAAAACATTTACTCTGAGAAGAGCTAAGTAGGCTTCACCAGGTTGCTAAAAGGGGTCAGTGACACAAAAGTTAAGAACTCTTGCTTTAGGGTATGGGAGATGTGCTTTGAGGTTTGCAAAGCATTTTACAGACATTATTATTTCATTCAATCTTCACTATCCTGAAAGACAGGTGCAATTATCATCCCCATTTTACAAATAGGGAAACTCAGGTTCAGACAGGTTGAGTGACTTGCCCAGGATCACAGAACTAATAGGTAAGTACTATGGAAGTACTCCTGAGATGAATTTGTCTGTTTAATCTCAAGGGTACTTCCACAGTATCTGAGACTGGATCACTGTCCAGTGCTATCCACTTACACTATGCTTTTATTTAGAAGCCAGACTCCAGAATTCCTGACCTGAATGCAGGACTAGTCCTAGAACTTGGAGGAAGGGTACAAAAAATACCCCCAGTATCAGGGAGAGGCAACCAGTAGGGAGCTTTCTCCTTGAATGACAGTCAGATTGTTGTATAAGAAGTATTAGCTCACCATGCTTTTATACTAGGACAGGGATTCTTAACCGGGATCCATGAGCAGATTTCAAGGGAGTCAGAGAACTTGGATGGGGAAAATTTTTCCATCTTTATTTTTACTAACCTCTAATTAAAATTTAGCATTTTCTTCAGTCATGAATGTAAGCCATAAAACATTCTTGAGAAGGGATCCATGTAACCATGACAAAAAGGGTCCTTTACACACAAAAAAGGCTAAAAACCGCTGTACCTAGAGTGTTGAGATGATTGAAAAAAAAAAAGTGAAGGGTCCTAGAAACATAAGGCTCATTACAGGGAGGAGAGATACAGGGAGGAGAGAACTCCACTGCCAGCTTGGCTACCAAGCCAAGCATCAGACTGGTGGTGGCCTAGGTTCATGGTCAGTGTCAGTCAGGGTACAAAGTGTTTTCCTTTTTGCCTCCTGGGCTTGGATGGTTGTGAAGGATGCATGGACTCCCCTGCTTCTGAGCTGCAAGTGAGTCCTGAATTATACCATAGCATTTGTGTCATGGCTGGGGCTGGGAGGGGGTGAGGAGTAGAGAGAGAATGGAGTCCTGCTGGCTGTGGTTATTGTTGTATGAGGCTATTGTTATGTTTCGTGTGTCCTAGTGCCTTTTGGGGGGGTTGTACAGGCGTGTGCTTGGGGCCATTAACAATTCCTGGCAGCCAGAAGTAGAAAATGTTGATTATGCTTATTTCAAAATCTCCCCTCCCCTAGGCTCTATAGCCTGGGGGAAGGGCAGGCTCATAATAACTTTTTTGTTGGGGAGGGAGGGTTGCACTGGGGTGCAGGGAAGGGTGACCTTTGTTTATCTACAAGCCTATGTTAAAAAGCAGAGCAGAGTCCTTGTTTTTCTCTCTTTCACCCCAGCTCAGTTCTTGGTGTAACTGAGTGTGTTAGACTTCTCACCCTTCTGTAATCCCTTGTCTCTGAGGCTCTCTAACCCCTAGGGCTCAGTGTAAACCCACACACACTTGATTGATCCATGTATCTGATTTTCCCATTAGTTACTGTGCTCTAGACACTTTTGTGTGTGGAGCAGTCTCTGAATTATCATTAGATTGTGAGCTCTTTGAAGGCAAATATTGTCTTGTTTGTATCACTTGGTGTTTACTTGCTTGACTTAAATTAATCAAAGCTGCAATTCCCTTTTAGAAAGGACCTAAATGACAAAACTAGAATTCAAGTGAAATGTGCTTTATTTGGGAACATTAAGTATAGTAACTTTTCCCCACCTTTTCTCTTTCTGAGAAATTAGCTTTGGAAAACTTTGAATTAGCTTTGGAAACTACTAGTGTAGAAATATCCTTTCCCTATTTGACCAAAAGTCTTAGGGTTGAGTTTTTTGCTGTTTATATCTTAGAGAAAAGACTTAAGGATAAAGGCAAGAGTGACAATGTTCAAATGGCCTAGGCTAATATAACATCTGTTTGGGTAGCCAGCTTCACATTTTCAGTCCCCTCCACATCTTTCTTCATCATTCCAGCTGTTCCTAGGTGGGATTTGTTAGTCTGATGGTGTCAGACTCAGCCTGACCATGTCTTTATAAGGCCTGTCACCATAGTCACAAGGTGCAGTAGGCAGAGATCTATTTCCTTAAGATGAAATGCTACAGAAGGCAAACATGATTCTTCTTGGACTTCAGGTCCCTTACATTTAGACTAATAGCTGGTAGTGGATGATCCATATGCTCATGGTGATGGTCCTCCAAGATGCTATTGAATTCTAGTCCATTGAGTGGTTTTTGTTCTGTTGTTTTTGATTATGTTTGACTCTTTGCAACCCAATTTTTAGGGCCTTCTTGGCAAAGTAACTGGAGTGGCTTGCCATTTCTTTCTCTAGCTCATTTTACAGATAAGTAAGTGAAGCAAACAGGGCTAAGTGACTTGTCCAAGGTCAAGTCAGTCATTTTCCAGTTGTATCCAGTGTTTCTTAGCAAAGATGCTAAAATGGTTTGCCATTTCCTTCTCCAACTCATTTTACAGATAAGGAAACTAAGGCAAACAATTGACTTGCCCAGGATCACACAGCTTATTTAAGAGTCTGAAGCCTGATTTGAATTCAGGAAGATGAGTCTTCCTGATTCCAAGGCCAGCACTCTTATCTACTGTACTACCTAAGAAGTATCAATGATAGGTCCTGCCTGATCCAGGTCCTGCTATAGCCAGTTATTTTCAGTGGAAGTAGTTGACCAAAAGCCAGAAGAGATCAAAAACCTGGATTCTGGGTTCTGGTGTGGAAAAGATTTCCCCTCACCTCCTTTTTTTTAATGGCAGGAATTATTATTATGAATCATTCAATTATGAACTGCTTGAGGGTGAGGACTGTCTTTTGCTTTTCCTTGTATTCCTGGTGCTTACCAGTTGCATCATGGCAATGGGGTGAGACAGTAGTTGACCAGGAAGCAGAGCTCCTTTAAGCTTTTCCTGCTTTTTTCTTCCCTTCTATTTCTGAACTTAAAGCTTTTTTCCCCCCTGAAACCTTTCAAGCTTAAAAAAGGTTTGCAAATACATATATTTTACATATATTATCTTATTTGAGCCTTGCAACAATCATGGGAGATGGAGTGTTGTTATAAGCACTCTCCCCTTTTATAAAGGAGGAAACTAAGGCTAAGAGCTTAAAGAACTTGACCTAGCCTCACACCCTCCTAATTTCTGAGGTAGGATTTACTCCACCATACTGCTGTGCCCTCTCTCAACAGAGACTGTATTTTCTAGGTTTTCTTCTGATAAACATTAGGGTAACCACAAGTAATTATACTTCAGGGGTAGAGGCTGAGGTGCAAAGAGATCCCTAATTTTAGGGTGAGGAGGTGACCTTATCAGTAGAAAAATACCCCTCTTAAATTAGAGGAAATAAATGAAGACTCAGTCATGCCACTTAGAGCTGGAAGGGACGTTGGAGGTCAACTTTCAACCCCTTCATTTTTAGATTCACTTCCAGTTCTAGTATTTTCTGACTCTTTAATTTAGTGATTTGCCCAAGGTCAACACAGCTTGTTAGTGGCAATCTGGGACTAAAACCCAGGTCATCTGGCTTTCCAGCCCAGGGCTCTTAACTACATCACAGCCTGAAAAAATGCCAACTCCTGACCTAATTAAGTCTTGGTCATCCGATACAATTTCCTGCAACCAATGAAAAGCCAAAGCAAAGGGATGGGTCTCACTCTTCTGTGATGTGGCAGAGAGAGGAGAGTTCCATAAAGAGACACCACCCAAATTCTGCAGCCAGATCATCAAGTTGAGTCAGGAACACCTTGGGGTCCACCCTGTGTGTCCTAAGCATTGGGGAGATTGAGAAAGATACCAGAGGCATTTGGATCTCTCTGTGATTTCCCAGACCCTGGTCTGGGACGAGAGATCCAGGATGTAATTCCTTCCTAGATGCTAAAGTTTCCCTAATACTTCCATTAAGTCTCTCTCTTTTTTTTGGAGTGGTAAAGGGAAGTTAAAGTCCATATGATAGATGTATGGCACTGGAGATGAATAGATTGGAGTTCTGCGACGAATGTCATCATTGACTGAGTCATATTGTATGTCCTGACAGAATGTATTTGTTATATCCTGACTCAATTAATATTCTTCATGAAGTCCAGATAGGAGAGAAAAGGGTTCTCTATTAGATGTATGAAAAGGGGTGAGCATTATTCTGGAGTCTTGGGCTAATGATATGCATATTTTAATTCAGGTAGGGAACCGTTCACTTGTAGGCTGCTCTGGCACTTGGCTTTTGTCTAACTCTAGATGCTCTGGCCGCTGCTGCTGCTACTTCAGAGCCAGTGAAGAGCTTTAAAGAATAGTTAATTAGCATTGATAACTTACCAATGCCCACTAGCAAGGCAAGCTAATTGTTTACCTTATTAATGCTTATCCCGAAACTTCCTAAACTTTCTTTCTTCCCTTCTTTCTCTACTGGCTCTTTGTGTGTGTGTGTGTGTGTATGTGTGTGTGTGTGTGTGTGTGTGTGTGTGTGTGTGTGTGTATTGTGAACTTGGGTGTTGTGAGCACATGTGTGCATGTGTTCATAGAATTTCAGGATTGGCAGAGGCCTTGATTTCTCTCTGCCTCTCTTCATCTATGAATATAATTGTCTCCTTCTCACCCTGACTCACTTTGCGTTTGTCTTTCTCTGTCTTTTCCCTTTCCACTGTTTCATCGTCTCCCCCATATAAACTCTCCATAATCTAGAACTAAAACCCTCTCTATTAGTAATTTGTTGTATTAATTCAGTTTATTTTATATCAGTACAACAGTAGGTGAATCATACTTTTTGCAAAGTTTCAAAAAACTAAGCATATTTTTTATCATATAGTTCTTGATTAATTTCCCTTCCCTCCTCCCCTTCCCCCCACAGTGTGCATTCATGGGGGAAAAAAAAAAAGATCCCTCCTCCTAAATAGACTTGGGTGAGGTTTTATAGAAACAGGAAGGTGTTGTGAGGGAAAATGCCATTTCGTTGCATCCAAACTTTGAATGGCCTTCCTATTTCCCAATTTAAAATGAAAACTTAACCCTCTCTTGCTGTGATGGTGTTTTCAGAGAACATCTACCTTTTTGTTTAGCAGTTAGAACTAGTTTACAACTGTTCATTGTGCTTGAAGTTGGGGAAGAGGCAGCCCCAGGAGCAAGGATGGATGTTAATACATGTTTAACCAAAACCCTAATTCCTACTGATGGTGTGGTCTGGAATCTTTGGGTCTGGTTGGTAAATCTCAAGCCAAGATGTGACCCCAAAGCTCCAGTGACTTCATGCAAATGTGTTAGAGCCTTTCCCATCAGATGCCACAGCAAGAAAGCCCTGCCCATTTGCTTTCATTTAGGTTTTATGGATTCCTTTTGTTTTTACATCTCATTCCTGAATATACTGCTCCTACCTTCCTCTGCTTCTAACAAACCTTTCCTTGAAAGAAAGACATGAAAAGAAAACAGTGCAGCCAAACCACTCACTGAGCCTGACAGCGTATGGAACACTCCCCATCTGTAGTCCCCCACCTTTTAACAATTTTCTCATTTTCTCATCTCTTCTCTGGAGTCAAACTTGGTCATTGTAATTACATAGCATCCAATCTGAAATGTCATTTTCATTTGTATTATTATGGTCATTGTATATATTTTTGCTTATTTCACTGTTTCAATTTATATGTCTTATTGTGTTTCTCAGAATTCCTTATATTAGATCACCCATGTATGAAAAACTGGCATACAAGAGGCTGGAAAGACTTGGGTACCAATCCTGACACTTGCTAGCTGTGTGATTATGGGCAAGTCAGTTCATCTCTGAGCCTCAGTTTCCCCGTAAAATGCTTATAATAATACCTGTAGTACTTTTCTCACAATGTGGATATAAGGCTCCAATGAGATAATACTGTATAGGCAGAGCACTTTGTACACCATAAATAATAAAAATAACATGTGATTCACCCTTTGATCCCTATCCTCCAGCCCCATTCTCTCTACAGTGTACCAGCTCTGGAAGATAAAGAGGTTTTTAGTTTGAAAATTACCTGCTCATAGTTCTGCATGCAAAGAAGAAAGTCAGAAATTTGCTGCATGCCTAGACTTTTTTTTTCCCCTTCTGTAAACAGTCTCTTAATAGTTTTTTGAGATGAAATCCATCCATCTCTGGAATTAGGGACAGTTGGAAAATCATAGCATCAGGGGACTTTTGGACTGAAAGGGATCTTAAATATCATATAATGCAGTTACTTCATTTTACATATGAGGAAACTGAGAGCCAGTCACACAGATAAGAAGTAGCAGGTGTGTGATTAGAACCCAGCTTCTCTCCCTCCCAAATCCCATGCTCTTTCTCTCTTATACCAGATTGGTTACAAGGGCTTCCTTTTTTGAAAGAATCTTGTGTCTCTTTGTCTAGTTCTTACATTTATACATTAAACTTAAATCTCCAGATTCTGTGTATGAAAAACAGGGATCCCAGCAACAGATGGAAGGGTCTGGAGTTTTGAAAACTTAATTTGAAATTGGAAGGTTAAAGTGGGACAGACTGAGGCAGTTGAGGACTGAATTGTATTGGCAGGTTGAGATTGGTGATTTGGTTGCTTTTGGCCTTGAGATCTTTCTTCTCCTACTTTTCTGGGCTTATGGGAGTCTCAATTGGAGCTTCTTGGTACTGGTGAAAGGACCTGCTTTGTCAATAAGCAGCAAAAGAGGAAATCTGCCCAATGAATTTATCATCTTGTTATTCCCCACCGAGGTAACATGAAGGATAAAGTGAATGAAGGCTGTGTTCTCTTTGCACTTTCTCTGAAATTAACTGCTATTCTGTACCAGGTTTTTAGGTGAGAAGCTATTTCTAAGACTGACCTAGCAGGTGTCTGCTGGACCATGCATCTTAATTGGTGTCTCACCTGTGCTTAAGAACCAAAAAGAAATGAAGCTCATAAGCCTGATAGTCCAAAGAAACACCCAGGAAAATGGGCTATTGTAATGCCAAGCAAAGGCAACTTCCAAGGTTCGGATTACCAGCATAGTAAACCCCATTTATTCAGCAAACATTCACAGAACAGAAAAACTCAAAATGCAATGTAACTTGTTCCTTTAGCAAGTTCTCATTCAAACCAGGTACTACTCCACCCCTAGACAGTACATTCATTTAGTAGTCAGTTAAAAGTCTCCTCAAATGGAGATTAGTCTCCAACCATAAACAAAGTACATTCATTTGGTCAATCACTTAAAGGCTTCCCACCGCTGAATCTCAAAAGGGGTAGGAGAGCACAAAAGGCCATCCACCCTTAAGTTACAAGGTTAAGCTCAGCTTTGAATACCCAAGGAAAGGGCCTTCTTTCATTTTCACTCTTGGCAAGCCCTCAGCAATCTCAATTCCTCGGGAGACTAGGCTCAACAAAGCCATAGCCAGTGTCCTCATCAAGTCACTCTCTGCCTGTAGAACAGTCCCAGGATTCCTGTGCAGGTACCACAAGAAAATACTTCTTCAGGGCTTCTGAACCAACAGGTTCAGCCAGGTCCAGGACCTCTACAACAGCTGCACTGTCCTTCACCATCAGGTGAATCTGGCAAAACAACATCAAAACAGACAGACAAAATACTGGCATCACAGCCATGCCTCCTCAGTCCTAGGCAGTTCCGGGTGGCATTCCAGGTGGCAGTTCCAACGGGCTCTTAGCAGTCTTTCTCTCAGCAACTCAGGCTCCATGATACTTGATACTGCTCTCCCAAAATTCTTCTGGCCTTCTCTAGGCTTGGGCCTCTCTCCCAATTCACAGCTCCTCCCAGTTTAGCCGTCTCTCTTCACGTCAACAAGTCCATCCCACAAGTGGGATTCACAAGCTCTGGGTTTTAACACTCAGCCCAAAAACCAAGACAATACAGGGGCATCTCCAAATTCCATTACCAATATGGCTATATTTCTTATACTACTTTTGGCATCTTGGAGGGTCTCTTTTTAATTTTAGGTCATAGGTGGGCCAGATTACAATGAGATGGATTGGATAGTCTCAGGCAGCCTCAGAAATTTATTGTCACTTACCCCAAATCATGGACATCCTTTGGAGATGGTGGATGGGGAGAAAGTTCTTAGAATAGCATTTCAGAACTGACTGGAAGCTCTTCACGTTTTATAGATGAGACCCAGAGAAATGCTTGGGGTCACATAGCAAGTTGGTGGTAGAGCTAATTGCCACTTAAAAATAATAATTTGTATTCCTATTGTCTTTTAAAAGTTTGCAAAGTGCTGTGAGGTAGGTTAGTACCTAGCATGGCCAAGTTCAGAAAGGACTGGGGTTGAAAAACAAACACAGGCAACTGGTAGCATTAAGCACAATAATTTACTTTCTGATACTGGGGCCCCTCAAACAAGGTTGAGTGAGGAATGAGGCATCCCTTATCAATCATTATGTCAGGCACTGTGCTAATTGCTGAGGATACAAAAAGACAAAAGAAAGTCCTTCCCTCAAGGAGCTTACAATGTAATTATTGGAACAAATACCTAATAATTATCTAAACTATAAGCAGTAGTTTATACTACTTCATTCAGGACATCTCTTTCAGTAGCAAATTGAGACAGATGATTGCATAGGCTCAACCAAACTAGCTTGCTTGCTGTTAAACACATTACATCTCCATCTCTATGTCTGCACAAGCTATCCTTCATGCCTGAAATGCCCTCTCTCCTCACCTCAATCTTTTTTTTCTCTTTCAGTCTAGTTTTCTTCAAAGCTTAGCTCAAATGCCACATGAGAGATAGAGGCAGTGTGGGTATAGTGGATAAGCCATGGGACTTAGAGACAGGAAGACCTGGGACCTCTGTTAGACTTATGAGTTTGTGGGGGTGGTTAACCCTTAATCTCTACAATGAAAAGTTTAGACAAGATAGTCTCTAGGGTCGCTTCTACCTCTAAATCCTATTAAATTCTCATATGAGGCTTCATGTGGTTTCCCCAGCTACTAGTGCATTTTACCTTATCTTTATTTTATATTCCAAGTAAATGTTATTTTCTCTTCCCCTAGTCCCTCTCCGCCCCCCCCCCATGTAATTCCTTGAGATTAGAGACTTTTACTATATTTCCAGTGCCTAGAGCAAAGTAGGTATTTAATATAAATGCTTGTTGATTGAGTTCATATGTACAAGAGAAATCTGAGGGACCTGAAATTTTTTTCAATGGCCCAACCAGTTCTTACCCAGCCTTACCAGAGAATCAAGTCTTATAGAAAGTTCAGGAAGACGCCCTGAGTATCTTATGAAGCAATAGAATATTTGTGGTCTAGAAGACAAGACATGGCCATGTTGCTTGATGGCAGTATGAGAAATTTCATAAGTAATGGTAGATCAGAGACATAATTGTCCCCCTATAGCTCTGAGTCTTGATGTTAAATCTACCAATACTGTGGATTCAGGCTCAGTTGTCCCTATGAGGCAGAGTCTGCTGGCAGGAGATAGAGTTTGCCATTTAACCTAAATGCTAAACCAAGCCAAAAATGGTCCATTGTAAAATATCAACCAATCAATTAAGGATTTATTAAGCACCTACTTATTAAGCAATGGGGATAAAAATTCAAAGAATGAAATGGCTAGGCAGAACCTATTTATTTATGTAAAGAGATTAAAAAGACTGGCCCAGGGGTGCTATTCAATTTCAAGGTCCTAACAACCCATCTTTAGAAAAGCAGTTTTCTCTCTGTAACTAGTTTAGTGCGTGGGTTAAAACAGTGGGAAAATCTAAGGTAGTCTTTTCACCTGATAAGAAAACCAACCAGTGACCTCTAACCACCACAGAACTCCAGCTTCCAGTTAATTAGATGTAAACAGTCAGGATGCTCCAGGAGAATTGCCTCTTCTCCATGCAGATGTTGTGACAGCTGCAAGTCCCACATGCCATCCCTCTTCCCCTCCCACCCCCCAGCAAAGCCATGAATGAATAGCCATGTGGTGAATACATTTACTTTGCTAACAGATGTTTCAAAGGCCTAAACCAGCATCCCCAAGCAAAATTCCCTTTGCTGGAGGACTAGTCTTAGATTCTGCCCCTGGCCCATGCCACATACCAGGCTGGTACATTTCATGACCTCTGAATTAAAGGTCTCTCCAAGCTGGATCCTGTTAGCTGGAGTGCGTGCATACTTTAGGTGAGGATTTGGATTTCATAGTCCTTAGAGTCTTCACCAGCTTCTCAGCATATTTGTGAAATCAGTGCTGATGTGGAAGAGAGGTCCATTTGATTGAAGGAGAATGTTTCCTTGATTGTGATTTCTTGGGTGTTCAGATTAAAAAACTGAGTTAGTTTTCAGCCCCGTCTGAGTCTGATACTAAATGATGTATATATTTTTTAAATCAAAAGATGAAAACTTATGCAATACTTCTTAATAAAGTATAGTCCTTTAAAGCCTTCAGTTTTGAACAAAGCATTAAATTTCAAGGAACACTTTGGATTTTGTAAACCTTAGACTAGAGCTAGTATTACCAAGGATCTGTCTGGTTCTCTTGAACTTCTAAAATTGTCTTCGGTCCTGCAGCATTCTTTGGACAATCCTCAGTGGTGGCATATCTTTGTTCTTCAAGGGTATATTGATTTTTGGAAGCCCTCATGTTCTGTTAGAGCCAAGTTTAGTATATTGGTGATTGAGCTTACAACAACACCATTTTGTGTATACCTATAATGCCAGGAGGCTGACTTTCTTATGTAGTCTGGGCTCTGGTAGTTCCCCTAAAGACATCCCAAGTATGTTCCAGCAATCTTGATGTCAATGGAATAAGTATTTAGCCTTGCTAGGTGACTAGTGGGGAAAAGCAGCCTTTATTCAGATCTTTGAAGTTTGGGTCTATCTTGAATACAAATCTAAAAATAACTTTTAAAAATCGTTGCTTTCCTTTGTACATAATTAAAGAAGACTTGGAAATTTACTTTTTCAGGATGACAGTATGATATGTGTGGTTTGGAGCCATAATTTCTTTAGGATGAGATTATTAGAACCTTGGGACCATAGAGTTAGAGATGGAAAGAACCTTTGAGACCATTTAATCCAAACCCCCTTTGACTGCTTTTCTTTGGAAGAAAGCCACTTTGCTGTTTCTTGTCAAGAAAAATAACAATAGTTTGCCTTCATATATCACTTTAAGGTTTGCAAAGTGCTCTGCAGAAGTTACTTTATTTGATCACAGCAAAAAAGTAAGCTCTAGAAATGATGCTAGTTTTTGTTTCAAAGTAGCAAAGAAGGGATTCTCACAGTTTTCTAACTTGCTGGGAGAACTCCTTAAAGAGGAAGGTTGGAGTTTGTGTTTTAGACAACATCTTAGAGATGTTGGGATGATGGGTTGGGGGAGGGATTAGGTATAGCAAAGTTCAGTATCTGGCTTCTGCTCCTAAACTTCATTCCCTAACCCCTTTCTTATCAATGAAGCATTTAAGGAAGTCTCAAAGGGGAATTGTCAAAAAGGTCAACATGCTACCTGGGGAGTACTGCTGTCCTAAGAGATGGATGGGCGGGCCCACCCTGGTGTCTTCTGTACCCTTTAAGTGCTGATTATATATCTATAAGGATCACTGCTAGTGGTATGACTTCTTTTTTTCTTACTATTTCCCTGTACTTAAAACCAGCCTGGTCTTCCGCTGGAGGCAGCTATGGGAGTTAGAGGGGAGAAGTGTTTTGTTTTGTTTATTTTTTAAAATCACTCTCCCCCTCCCCCATTATGAAAAAAATTGAATATTCAAGGAACGAGTCTGGTTGTCTTGTGGCTTAGTTAGATTTTTCACTCCCAGACCAAATCCTCCCAATCCTGCCACCTCTATCATGGTGAAGGTTTGCTAGGGAACATTCACACAATTCCAACCTGGTGGCTCATGTGAAGAATAATTAGCTTGGTTTGGGGCCTGGTAGTGGGGAAGGTTTTGCACCAGCCCATAAAGTCATGGGCTTGCCAAGGTGAAATGGTGCTTCTGGGTTGAGATTATTGGGATTTTCCTGTTTTGGTTGTGGCTCATTCAGGAAAAGGCATCTGTCTGGGTGAAGGAGTTTTGGCCACACATGCTGGCAAGGTCTGGAGAGTGCTGCTGGTGGACTTTACCCTTGATAGGGTGTTGCCAAGTTCCTTGTTTTTAATAATAATATTTCACATCTTCTTTCTCCTTTGCTGATAGGAGGGAGCCAGCTGCTGGTGGTAGCAAATCTTTCTTTAATTTTCACAGTGATAGATTATTACTTCATTTAAAATGGTGTTTAATTTGTACATGTGCCCTGAGGCTTTTAAATATTGAGCTTTTTTGATTAGTTGGAAATCAATCTGGGCTTCACCAAAGCCCATGCCCCTCATTGACAGAGGACAAAACAAAAGATCCAGATGGTTTAAAGCTTATAGTAAGTTAGAAGCAGACTGTGCCCGAGGATCATTCAGAGCCCCCAACCTCATTCTTCCTTTTTTTTCCCGTTCTGCCCATCAAACGTTATATTGAGTCATGTTTTTCACCTGAGAATTCAAGACAAAAGAGGTAGAAAGAAGTAGTCTGGGTCCCCCCCCTCCCTCTGTGGGCCTGGTAGGTAGTAGTTTCCTACTTAAAGCTTGTCTTGTCCATCTAATCCCTCCTTTCATTTTAGCCTTTCAGGCCTACCCTGAATCCTCCTGCTACTCTCTCCTTTCCCCTTCCTCTCTTCTTTGTCACACACCTGAGACAGTGGCTTTCTTCTCTTTCAACAAGCTACCTTCCCCTTCCTCCCCCCTCCATCCCAAAGAGGAGTGTGAACAAGATGGCAGCCGGCCAAGTTGAGATTCTTCCTCAGCCTCTTAAAGGAGATTCTCCAGTTTCTCTGTCTGAGGAGGGCTCCCTGGGTGTTGATGAATTGGTGCCTTTGGCCCTTGGTTGTTTTTTGTTCAATACTGCAGTAAGGAGATTGTGTAGTTGTGTGTGTGTGTGTGTGTGTGTGTGTGTGTATCTGCCAGCATATGCACATGCTCATCTCTGAGACAGAAGATATTAATAAGTCTTAGGACCCAGGGTTGAGCAAAACCAGAAGCTCTCTTCCTATTTGATTTTTCTCCTCTTGAAGAACAGAAGTGAAAGAAATAATCCTGCTCCCAGTAAATGCATAATTTAGAATCTGCCCTGTATGGATAAGAAAACAGACTGCAGCTGCTGTATAAACCCAGACTGGCAGCCAGGGGCTTGTTTTCTTTTCCTCCCACAGTGTTTGCACAGGATGGGGGGGTGGATGGGGTCAAAGCCTGTCCTCCCTTCCGCCCTGCCTTCTCCCATCCAGCCCGCAAGACTGGACTTCAGAAGCATTAGGTCCACGGAGAAGCTGTTTTGTCTTCACTCCTCTTGCTCTTTTCAGTCTTCTACAGACATCTGGGAGCTCCATCCTTCTGAGCTGCTGTGTTTTTAGGATTTCGTGGTCAGGGAATGAGGGAGAAGCTCAGGAATGCCAAGTGGGTTATCAGGTTCTTTCTATCAGGGACATTTCATATTTTCATAATAACTGACCTACAGTGGTTCAATTTGAGCCCCCAAAATGACCCTTTTATCAGTGGTAAACATAGCTATTAGGATATGATTCACTGGAGTAACCCTCCTGGGCTCTGTCCTTTGGAGTAGGGGAGTGTTAGGGAGGGTCACAAAGAAAGGGGGGGGTGGTGGTCTTGTGCTGGCTAATGCCTGGGGTAGTGACTTATGTAGGACATTACCATCAGCAAATGTGAACTTAGGCAGAAATTTTGTTCCCATGCTGTTTAATGGTAAGAACATTAGTCAGAAGACCTGAATTTGAGAATCTGGTCCTGTGTGACCTTAGTAGACAAGTCACCTTCTATAAAGTGAGAGGATTAGACACTAAAATCTCAAAAATCCAATGATTCTATACTAAATGGGGCCTCTTCATGATGAGGCTGCGTAAAAACATAGAGTAAGAAGTTACCACCACTGTTTCCACCATTATCATTGAGTGGCGGAGTTGGCATTAACCCAACCATAATTTTAAGACGGTACCATGCTGGTTTGCCCTGATGTTGATCGACATTTCAGTCAGATAGTGATGGGAGATTCAGATTGCTTGGAGGGCCATCTCCTCTCACACCGAAGTCATGCGAAAAATGGTTTGGAGGCAGCCTCCTGAGGAGAGGAAACATTGTAGCAGCCCCGGATACTGGATGCTGCTGAGTCCTCTGGTTGCCCCCAGCCCTTTGCTGCCTTCTTCCCAGTCTTCCTCAAATAGACTTATGCTTGAGGTTCTGCCACCAAAGCAAGGCTGATAGGACAGCGCTTTCTCCCTCCCCCTCCCCCCATGCTCCCTCAAGCTGCACTCTGTCCATTTGTGACAACTTTTCTTCTTCCATCTTCCTTTCAACTTGATTTCACCCTTGATTAAGAATATGGAAGGAGGAAGGAGAGCACATCCTGTGCCCTGGGCCCTGCCATATACCCATGCCTACTCTAGGTCCATTCAGCAAAAGCTGGATGTCTCAGCTTTAACCTAGTCAGACCAAAGATTTTCCTGACTCAGTGCCCATGGAAGAGAACTAGTCACGCTCTTGAGCTCAGACTATTGGTACCTCAAACCTGAGTGTTAATTCAACTAACATCTGTTTAGTTACATGTTAAAAGAAGCATGTGGGAATCAGATTGAGATTTGTGTTTGAATCCTACCCCTATACCAACTAGCTGTGAAATCCTTGGAAAGTCATTTAACATCTGTAATCCTCAGTTTCCTTCTGTAAAGTGGAGTTAAAAATATTTCTAGTACCCACATTAGAGTTGTTTGAAGGTACAACTGAAATAATGGGCGTAAAATACTGTGAAAGTCTTTATGTGTGCTATTATTATTATTATAATCTGAGTATATGTGGAGGGCTTTTGCTGACTGTTTACCTCTGGGACTATGGGGTAGGAGAAGTGGGCAGAACTGGAAGGACTCCCTTAGAAGATTCACCACAAAAGTGGTGGGCCTGGTAAAAAGTGGACAGTGTTTTGTATGCTCTCTGAAAAGCCAGATGGATCCCAGATATAATCCAGTAAGGGAAAACTTAATTTTGTTTGTCTTCCTCCCCCATCTCTCTAAATAATTTTATCTTCAAAGCATGATGCAAGTGTTAATTAACACTCACAGCTCTCCTGGGAGGTAGGCGAGTGGGAGCACCCCCAGTGAAAGAAACCCAGGAAATAAACAGGCTCCAGAATAGCTGAGTGGGCCTGAGGGTGGGCTTAGGACCAGTGGCTCTCCCTCTCCCTATCTTTGAAGCCTCTGCTAAGCCCCTGGCCGTCATCCCCATTGTCACTAACTGCCCTGTGAAGAACATCACACAGTCTTGTGTAGTCAGCTCCCATTGGAAGAGATGCAACTTGATGGGGTTAGGTGTTTGACCTCTTTATTATGTCCACAGTGACCAGGGAGGGCAGAGAAGAAATTCTGCTTCAGAAACTGCCCCAAATAGGAGGGGTCTGGGTATGGCATAAATGTTTATGAAGCTTTTCCTCTGTGTAGGACCTGGTGCTGCCTCATGGGAAATGCTTTCCTTCTGAATTAACTTCTACTCACAGGTCATTCAGTGGAGGGTGCCCAGTGTGGAATCAAGAAGACTCATCTTCCTGAGTTCAGATCTGGCCTCAGACACTGACTAACTGTGCAGCCCCAGTTGTCTTCAGTTTCCTCATCTATAAAATGAACTGGAGAAGGAAATGGCAAACCAACTCTAGTATCTTTGCCAAGGAAACCCCAAAGACTGAGAAATAACACTGTATATATCTTATATGTACACAGTCAAATGTTGTAGAATGTGAGTGCCTTTGGGGCAGAGACTGTGTTTTTGCCTTTCTTTGTATCTCCAGGGCTTAGCATAGTGCCTGGCACATGCTAAATAAATAGATGCTTAATAAATGCTTGTTGACTGATTGACTTCTTTGAAAGAAGTTGGCCAGCAAGTCTCCTGCTGATTTTTAAGGCCATCCCCTTCTGTCCAATTCAATTTAATAAAGACCTGTTAAATGATAAAGTCTAATAAAGACTTGTCATGGTCATTGTGTACTGTTCTATGAGCTGGGGATGTGAAGATGAAAAAATGACATGGTCCTTGTCCTCAAGAAGCTTATAGTTCAGCAATCCCTAGGCCCAATTTTAGAAGCAAAGGCTGATTTGGGATTCACTGCCTCTTTGATGATAGTCACTTTGGGGCTCTTGGAGGATCCTGAAGGTGTCACATGGGAGATGAGATTCTTCTGGCAAGGGTTGGGAATCAGTAGTTCAAAGCCTTGGGCTAGGGCAAAGGCAAGGAAGGGAATTCTCTTGAAGACTTTTCCCCATGGACTCTGGCCCAGCACATTTGGGAGGGGCAAATTTGAGCTGGGATCAAGCTTGCTGGGTTAAAAAATTTTTTTTCTTTTGTTTATTTTAGTTTACATCATTCATTTCCATGAGATTTTGAGTTACAAATTTTCTCCCCATCTTTCCCCTACCCACCACCCCAAAACGGCCATCCCACTGTATCTATTCTCTCCTATGTCTTCTCCCATCACCTCTCTGGCTTTCCGGTAAAATTTTTTTTCAATTAACAAAAATCTTTTCTCCCCTTTTCACCTCTTTTATAATAAATATGATAATCAAGGAGAACAAAATCCTGCACTGGCCAAGTCCAAAACTGTCTCATCCTGTACCCTGAGCCCGTCCATCACCTCTCTGTCAGGATGTAGGCAGCATCCAACTTGTTGGATTTTAATGGACACTGGGTAGCTGTCTAACAGACTTCCAGCTTCAGGGTTGTATGTGGGCTGAGTGTCTGTCACCTTCAGTGAAAGTGCTGGTATTGGGTCTTCTCCAGTGCTTCACTCTTCCATTTAATTTTCTTTTGAGGATATGACAAAGAAGAACATTTAAGAGACAAGACCTTTTGGTCCTAGAGGGGGACTTTGGGCTCTCCTTGTCTCCTGGCTTACTTCATAGGCAGCATCTTTGACAGCTTTTGGGCTACAAGTCAGAAGCTTTGGTCCCATGGTTAATTATTTTTCCCTCTCTTGGCACCGCAGGCTGCTGACAACGAGCCGCAGACCTCTGCCTGCAAGTGAGTTCTTCCTCCGAAGCCATTGCCAGTGTGTGGAGCCTGCCCCACACCTGCCGCCTGCCAAAACCACGGCATTTACCTGCGTCTTTCGGTGTTTCCCCTGCGACCCGTCCTGTGGGAGCACGTCCTGGGCCACCCCTGAGTTTGGGCAGCATCCAGCAGCGGCTCCAATGGTGAAGATGACGAGGTCCAAGACTTTTCAGGCTTATTTGCCTTCTTGCCACCGGACCTACAGCTGCATCCATTGCAGGGCTCACTTGGCCAACCATGATGAACTCATTTCCAAGGTAGGTGTCCTGCCTTGGGCTGCCCCCTACTTTGTTTGTGCCCCTTGGTGGGAGCACCTTCCCTCATTCATAAGCACTTCCAGGATGACCAGTGCACTATTTCCTGAGGGGACAGATCTCTTACTGGTGAGGCCAACTTTCCTTCTTACCCTAGCCGTGCCCATTTTGATGCTTATAGTCAGCCAAGAAGCTGCTTGGGGGATGGAAGGGACTTGGTGTAATTTACTCAAATCTGAAGAAATTGAATGTCAACCAGCTACCCAGCTACATATCAGCTGGAGTTATGTTCTAGTAAAAAAAAAAAAAGAGGGCGGGCTACTGGGGGTGATGGGTTGTGGATGTCCTATGCCCACAGGCCTGGACATATTATTGCAGTCTTTCTATGGCTGGTTTGGAATGGCACATAAGGTCAAAGAAAATCACTTACATTTAGGGTTAGCCTGGCTGGCTTAACCTATTTTGTGTCACACACTTCTTTGGGAGTGTGGTAAAGCCTTGGACCCCTTCAGAGAATATTTTAAAATATGCAAAAATACACAGGATTACAAAGGGAACCAATTCTATTGAAATATAGGGGTGTGTGTGTGTGTGTGTGTGTGTGTGTGTGTGTGTGTGTGTGTTCATTCCTTCGTTTGTTCACAGGGCCCTTCCCCCAAGTTAAGAACCTCCTCTAAGTCAGATGATCTACTGAAGTAGCCATTTTATAGGGAGAGTCAAAAGGAAATTAGTTTGAAGTGAGGGCACATGGGACCTTAAGATCATAGGAACATGGATCCAGAGCCAGAAGGGATTCACTCTAGTCCAAACTCATCATTTTATAGATGAGGAAACTGGGTCTCAAGGAAGTTAAATGACTCACCCAAGATGTCCCACAGGTATTAAGAATCTGAGGCAGATTTTGAGCCCAGATCCTCTGACTCTGGACTAGGTATATAGGCCATTTGCACCTAACTATCCAGGACAGAAATGTTGCTGTTTTTGGTCATATACAAAAGCAGTAGCATTCAACTTTCCTTCCTAGCCAGAACCACCTCCTCCCACCTCTACCCCCCCCCCCCCACTAGATCTCCCCAGAGAGCCTCTCTCCTCTTCTCTGCCCTCCCCACCCCAACTCCTACTTAATCCTTGCTTAGGCCTAACCATGAAGGTGGTACCAGAAGCACTGCCTTAGGCAGACTTCAGGCCTCTAGGGGCTAGTTTCCTGGATTTTGGAATGAGAGGTACAAGGGTTATCATGGAAAGAAAGATAGTTTCCTTCTCTCTCATGCTGTTAGTAGAGAAAAACCTCATCTAAGCCCCTGTTACATTGGGAGGTGGTCAGTATTGCTGGGAAAATTTGCCCAGTGACATGCTGTGTCAATGGGAAATCCCCTGGATTCATCTGGAATCGCCATGAGACAGAGGACAGGAGAGGAAACTGTGGAGGAGGAGGAGGAGGAGTGTGTGTGTGTGTGTGTGTGTGTGTGTGTGTGTGTGTGTGTGTGTATATATGCGCTCAATTTTGAATCACAGCACAGATGGAGTTGTGGTTTGCCTTGAGCAGGAGCCGTCTGGGCTAAGCTGGTGGGGCAGGGGGACCTTGAGCTTCCAGTTCGGCCCCAAGTCTGCACCTGACCCATTGCAGAACACTGCAGGATAAAGACACAATTATCAGCTTACTAAGCCGAGCTGTTCTAGGGGAGCCAGTTAATTCTGGTAGAGCAGGGCAGAGCTTCCCAACTGACTGACTGCCTAGTACTGTCAATGAAAGAGACTCCTGGAGCAGGGGAAATGATAGGATATCCAAACAAGGGTTTTAAAATTTTCCGTAGACAGAATTCAGCAAGTTTATGAATTTGGGTGGGAAAAAAATGACATCTTTATTTTAATTGACCTCTAACTAAAATTTAGTATTTCCCTCAATTATAGATTTTTTTTTTCCTTTTTGGAGGGGGGGAGGGCAGTACAATTGGGGTTAAGTGACTTGCCCAAGGTCACATGGCTAGTAAGTGTTAAGTGTCTGAGGTCAGATTTGAACTCAGTTCCTCCTGCCTCAGGGCTGGTGCTCTATTCACTGTGCCACCTAATCACTCCTCAATTACAGATTTTTAAAGAAACATTCTTCTGAGAAGGAGTCCAGTCACCAGACTACCAAAGGCAGTGGGGGGGGGGGGAAGGGGTGACTGTCGTCCATGATTCCATCAAAAACACCTGGGAAAGTGGAATCTCAGAAGAGCAGAACCAGATGAAGTAGACAGAGCCTCTTCTACCTTCTGGAGCTGAGCCAAGGGTTTGAGTTAACCAGTGAGCTTGAGATCTAAGCTTCAAGGCAGTAGCTAACTCCCCTGCCTGGAAGGGCTCCATCCAGCCCTGGCAGTCTAGCTTTTGGTGCTGCCATGGAAGAAAAAGCTGACCCTGACGGATTCCTGTAGCCCTCAGCCAGCCCAGGCCACCTCAGATTTCAGTGAGAAAGAGTATCTGGCTGCATCAGCCTCTTGTAGCACCTACATTGGATTCTCATCTACATAGGCGAGAGTTTGCTGGTAACTCTTGTTCATTTGGTCTAGTTTCTTCAGTCTGTTTCCTTTCCATTTCCTCTACTCATTCTCCTTAATGTTCCTTCATTTGTTTAGATGATCTTGAGACCCAAGTCAATTCAACCTGCATTTATGTATTTATTTTTTGCTTTTTGAAGATGGAAAGGCAGGGCAATTGGGGGTTAAGTGACTTGCCTAAGGTCACATGGCTGGTAAGTGTTAAGTGTCTGAGGCTGGATTTGAACTCAGGACCTCCTGACTCCAAGGCCAGTACTCTATTCATTGTGCCACCTAGCTACTCCCAGCCTGCGTTTATTAAGGGCCTTCTATGTGCAAGTACATCAGTGGACAGTAGAGTTCCTGCCCTTATTTAGGAAGACTAGTCTGCTGGAGCCTCCTCCTCTGACAGCTTGACTTGTCTTGGCTTCTCTTTGGATTTTCTTGTAATCCCTTGGCCCTTAAAACCTTTTCATGAAAAAGTAGGGGGAGCTCTGTTCTCTTCCCCCTCCCCAGGTGAGAACAGCTGCTTTAACCAGAAAGGAGGAGAATGATTAGGAAGGTCACAGTGATTATGACTTTGGATTGAAACCTTTAGGTCAGTAAGGAAAGCGACATGTCAAAGTTGCAAGATTTCCATTGTTTTACACATGTCCTTGTCCTTCAGTTGTCTCAATACCAATCTCTTAATTTTAGCCCAGTATTCAGATTTCTCAAGACCTTGCCCTTTTCATTTCCCCCTATTCCTTAGAATAAGGCAGAGATGGTTGGTTTTTTTCAGATAAAGCATTAGAATGGGGGACAGGTGTAGGAATGACTCCTTCCTCCAGGGAATCCTATTACTACAGAGAAAGGGGCTATCAGTTATATTACTGGTCATGTGATTATCGGCTATATAAGATCTGGTTGGTCAAAGTTGACTTTTTTGAAGACACCTCCCCCATCTCAGAGTAGTCTGTTCATGCCGTAGACAAATTGAAAGGGGTTGGGGATAGAGTGTTTCTTCATCTCCCTCATGTCAGTCTGAGCAGGAGGGGATAGGGAGCTTATACTGTAGTTCTCTGGTCAAGTTTGGGTGAAAGAGTATCTAGTGTCAAATGAACCATAGCAAAGGAGCAAAGTGTCTCCATGTTTTTCCCCCAACTCCCAGTTTTTTGGGCTTACAATAATAATAAGATTTATGTAAAATAAATTAATGCTTTTTGTACATTATCTCATATGATGTTCATAACCACTCTTTGAGGGTAGGCACTATCATCCCCATTTTATAGATGAAAATATGAAGAATAACTTGCCTATAGTAAGAGTGTGTGTGTGTGTGTGTGTGTGTGTGTATGTGTGTGTGTGTACATTCAGAGGTGGTTGTCCTGAGTATATGGTCCCATTTCTTTTTCCGTTGTACTGTAGTGCCTTTCCAAGGTGCAGTGTAAGACACTTTCCTTGAAATATTCCTTGAAATGTATATTTTATAGATGGGACCCCCAGTAAAGTCCTACTCCCATGACATATAAATGAACGTGAGTTTTCTAAAGCTGTGCCAACAGAGTACAAACTCACAAGGTCCTATTGAGTTGGAAAGCCTTTGGGTATAGGCATAGTGGGAGACTGACTTTTGTGCAAGGACCACCCTTGAAAGGAAGCTCAGGTTGGCTATAGGCTGAAGTTTTTTTAATCACAGCAGCTCTTAAAGACCAAGAGAGGTTGCAATCTGTGTTGGTGAAGGGAGTATCCACCCTAAGAAAATTATAAATCTTTGAAGTAATAATAGCCTTAAACAAGGTTTACAAAGTGTATCCTTCTGAGGTAGGTGTTATATACTTCCATTTTACAAATGAAAAAATCTGAAGCTCATAAAGGTTAAGTGATTTGGTCAGGATCACCTAGCTAATAAGTTTTTTTTTTTTTTAATATTTTAACATTCTTTTTAAGCTGAGTTCTAAAATCTTTCTTTCACACACCCTCCCGTGTGCCCACTGAGAAGGCAAGCATGATATCAATTATACATATGGAATCATACAAAATGTTATTTCCATAGCTAATAAGTTTTTAAGACAGGGTTTCAATTCACTTCTTGATCTAAAAGTTCATTGTTCTGAAGTACGGATGGGAAAATTGAGGCTCAATATCCTAGGCTTTTCTGTGGGTCACGTAATGAGTAGCAGAACCAGTATTTGAACATAGGCTCAGGGCCATAAGCTCTTTAACACTGAATGGGAATCTGCTTTCCTTGATGATGAACAAGAAACTGCACTTACCCAGGTACCTAGTCTTTAGCTCTAGGCCAGGCAAGAAGCCTTGGAGGGGTGTGGTAGGAATATGTAAGACTTTTTCTCCACCACCCATTCCTCTCCTGCTCCATTGGTTGTAAAAATTTCTGCCAAAGTTTCCAAATTTTGGGGGGTATGTGTTGGGATGACATGAACAAGGAAGGATTATGGATTGCTTCTCCCACCCCACCCCACGCCACCCCATCGTGGAGGAGGACATTTAGGAAGAGAGAAACCTACAAATGACCTTTATTATTATTTCTGTCTTTTTTCCAGTCTTTTTCTTCCTTAGGTGGAAAAGGTTGCTAAAGGAAGTTATTTTAGATTTGTGAGAGAAAACTAAATCTTAATTTAAAAAAAAATCTTGGATATCTGGCAGTGACCTTGAGACTTGGGGCTGAGAAGCCTGAATGCTGAATGAATGAAACTGGGTGGAGTACATAGATCACCTTACCCTAATGCTGTTCCAGCCCCTTGTACTCTTGGAACCCAGACTTTGCTGGCTTCAGGTCCTCCTTCCTCTCCCTTTTCCCTGCAGAGAGAGGTCTATTCACAAGCACAGGCCAAATTTAGCACATGCTTCAGTTTCCTTTCTCTTCTAGTGCTAGGATGGATGGGTGGACAGATGGGAGGGCATTTTAAAGCTCTGCATTTTAGAAAATTGAGTAGAACTGGCTGTTGTTAAAAGAGTGAGGAAACTGGCTGGCATTGTACAAAGATTCCTTTATTTTGTTCCTGGCCCCAGCAAAAAATAATCCATAGGTTCTTTTGGAGGTTTACTTAATGGAAAGAATAGTTTCTCCCCAGCCGCCTTCTTGGGAAACAGACAGTCTTTATTTTCATTGTTTCTCCCCCTTTCCTCTCTTCCATTTAAGAAAGCCCCACTGGAGAATATGTCTCTACTTTCCCAGTCTTGACTTCATCTCCTTGGTTTTGAAGTATGTGCTAGGGGACATGGGAGCTGAAACTGATAGATTGAAGCTGGGGTAGTTAAGTGATACTTTGTACTCTTAATAGAGCCTTTATCTGCAGATTGGAAATTGTTACACTAATTTTTTATTATTATTTTGGCCATTCTCCATTATGGAAAATGTTGAGTTCAAGGTCCTCCAGGGAGTCAGATTCCCAGGAAAGGGAAAGTAAAGATTTCTGACTCCTTTTCTTGCACTGTAACTTTGATCCTAGACTTCAATGCACTTGTGATAGTGTTCTCTCTCTCTTTTGGTTGAATTTCTTGCCATCCAAGTCAGGTGGTTCTCTTTTCCCCACAAGTTCAGAATAGCTGGATCTTGTATTAGCTATATAATTTCCCCCTAGAACCAGAGCTCCCGAAGAGAAGATGACCCTGGAAGGGAAGGGGATAAGAGAGAGGGCTAGCTGGGAAAGCCTGGTATGGCTCCAAAACCCTAAGCCTGCTTTTGTTCTGGAGGACAGGGAAGGAAGGGTGAAGGAAGCCCACTGAATTGATGACTGAAATATCTAAGGAATGTGCTGAGGCATCCTCCAGCCTCTTATCCAGGGGGTGTTATGGCCCAGATGTTGGAGTGTGCATAGGGGGAGGTGGCATTTTGAGTTGGCACAAGGAGTGGCTCACATTGTTGTACTTCTTCAGTGGAGAGTGCTACTGTAAAAATGTGCTTTCAGGATTATAGAACAGTAAAAGATGCTTTTGGGCAGCTAGGTGGCCCAGTGGATAGATTGCCAGGCCTGGAATCAGGAAGACTTGAGTTCAAATCCAGCCTCAGACACTTCCTAGCTGTGTGTCCCTGGGCAAGTCACTTAACCCCATTTGCCTCAGTTTTCCTCATTTGTAAAATGAGCTGGAGAAGGAAATGGCAAACTACTCCAGTATCTTTGATAAGAAAACCCCAAATGGGGACACTAAGAGTTGCACAGGAATGAAATGACTGAACAACAACCAAAAAAGCTGCCATAAAGCCTTCATAGGCTCATTGTCAAACAGACCTGGAATATTCAGTTTGGAAAACTTGAGAGATTTTTGAAGGATTTTCAATGAAGAGGATTATACTTCCACCATCTACACTACTTTTCATGAAGAACTATGTATAGTACCTGCAAGGTATTGCTGGCCCCTCAGGAATTTATTAGATCACCCATTTAAAAATTTAGCATTGATAAATTCATTCATTCATTTAACAAACACAGCATGCAAGTCACTGAAGGCCCTGGGAGAGAAAAAAAGCTGATATAAAGATGCAGGCTTTGCCCTCATGGAACTTCCAGTAAAGGGAGTAAATTACAAGCCCAGATGACCATAATGCTCAGAATTATACGAGAGTATTAGAGAAATATAAGATGGTGTTATCTGAGGTCTGACATTATAGCTACGTACCCATTTTAGGGATAAGTAGAAGCTCTATGGATAACTTGTTGGCATTAAGGAAGCCTAGGAATTTAAATAGTGAAGAGCATTCTAGGTACAAGGAGAAGAAAAATCATCAACTAGCAGTGATAAGAAGTAGTGCTGAGGCTGGAAAACAAAAGGTGTTAGGAAGAATTAGAGTAGTCCAATCCATCTGGAAAATAAAAGGGGGAGGGAGGAGGGATAAGGTTGGAAAGTATAGGGTAAAAGAGTTTGAACTTTGCTGGGTAGGCAATAGAGAGCCACAGAAGATCATTGAGCAGAGGAGTGGTATGACTAGATCAAGCACAATTGTTCTGGCAATAATATGAAAGGCTGCAGTGCCAGGGGTGGGGACTATTAGGAGGCCATTACAATAGTCTAGGCAAGTAGCAATGAGGGGCCTATATTGGGGTGGTGTGTCAGAGGGAATTACTGAGAAGAGGGGAGGGGGAAGTTAGAAAGGTAGCATCAATCTGTCTCTGGAGAGGTAAGGGATAAGGAGGAGGCAAAGTTGACTCTGGGATTATTAGGAACATAGAAAAGGTAAATGGTGGGATTTTAGACAAGTAGTGAGTAAGGAAGAACAGATCAGATGAAAAAAGATGGTGCTGTATATTTGGGACATGTTAGAGTGAGATGCTAATGGGTCTTGCAGACAGAAATGTCCAACCAGCAACTGAATTTGGAAATCTGGAATACTGAAGAAAGGCCAGAATTGGTGACATAAAATTTGGGAGTCATTTGTGCTTTGAGGAAGGGCTAAACCTGCTTTCTAGTTGGATTTGGAGATTGAGTTTTTTTCTTCTAATAGATTGACCATCCATTAGTAAGTGACAAATGGATTGGCCATCCACTAATGTGTTGATGAAAATGGAGTTTCTTGATAGTGGAGAATGTTTCATCATGGAACTGGGGCAGGGTCGAGTCACTACCTAAGTAGTTTACTTGTATTCAGCATACCTAAATCATACCTGTCCATGTTCTTAAAAGGAGATAACTGCTACACTCATGATCTAGACCAGGGCTTCTTAAACTTTTTCCCCTTGCAACACTTTCAGTGCTTCTTAAATTGTAGGTTGTGACCCCATATGGGGTTTAAGAAGTGCTGGTCTAGACTTCATTTAGTTTTGCTGCTTAGAGCTGTGTGACTTTGGGCAGCTCATTCAACTTCCTGGGACTTCCCTGGTTCTTCATTTGGATATTAGATGGCCTGATGAGATGAGAAGCTTACCTTCCAGCTCTAAATCTTTGATCCTCTCATCTTCTGTACCGGATCTTCCAAAGGTCTATATTCTTGATCTTCTAGAATTGCCCAGGATGGGGACTTGACTGGACAGAATAGGAAAGTTAGGAATCCAAGGACCATAGAACCATAGAGAATGTCAGCTGCAGTGGGACCTCAGAGCCAATCTAGGCCAACCTCCTTATTTTACAGAGGAAACTGAAATTCAGAAGGGTGAAGTGACTTGTTCAAAGTCATACAGATGCTAAGCAGCAGAATCATGATTCAAACCGAGGTCCTTTGACTTCAAATACAGTTCCCCTTCCACTTCCCTGGGCTGCTTCTCAAGAACAGCTAGCATTGATTTCTTCAAAGCACTTTTACATGTTATCTCCATTTGTTCCTCACAGCAACCCATTTTATAGATGAGGAAACTGAGGCTGAGATGTTAAATGACTTGTCCAAGATCACTCAGTTAGTGGTTATGTGACCTGGTTTGAATGTAGGTCTTCCCTGACTTTAAACCCTGTAGGCACTCCACTGCCACTTAGCTGACAATCTCCAGACAGTTGGTTCTTCCTTTGGGTGGAAGGGAAACCACATGAATTATGCACAATATTGTGTGTGCGCCCTAGGCTTCCTTCCTTTCTTTCCTTGTGTTTCCCTATAGGACAAATTCAGCCAGTCCATGGTTAGACAATCCAGAAAAGGAACCCACCAGGAATAAATATGGTGCTGACAGTTCATGGAGAGAATAGTTATAATTAGCCCATAGCTATTCTATATGGTCAGTCCATGGATTCTGAGGCTTCTCAGTAGATATGAATGGGGAGAGGGGGCAGCGCTGGCTACCATTGAATCTCATTGATTTCTGGTCTCATCTTTTGGACACATAGCCCCTCAGTAAATGTTAGTTGTCATCTAATTGTGGAAACAGTTACAGGTACTATTTAGTCTGAAATAATTTCTCCCTATCTGGTTTCCCTTGATAGAATGTAAGCTCCTGGAGGGCAGGAACTGTTTCATTTCTCTTTGTCTCCCTGATGCTTGGCTTATGTGGCACTTAAGAAATGCTCATGGATTGATTTGATTGACATGAATTCAAGGTAACTCATTATTCAAAGGGGATTTGAAAGTCACTTTCTCTTTTTTTTTTTTTTCTGTTTTGGATAGGAGGCAAGATTTGTCCCATGGTGGCTCTCACTTCATGTGAAAATTAATGATCTGGGCAGAAGGAAAATCACTCCCCAATTTATTATCCAGGGAGCTGCCAGGGACGAAGGCTGGTGAATCATCTTTGTGTTTTTGCTACAGACTGCAGACCACTGGAGCATGAGGCTGCTCAAATATGATCCTCTTTCTAGTTGCTTTGAATACCAAAAAGAAATGTTGACTAGTCTCTGAGATGTGCCCTAAGAATGAACTCTGGGGTTTGTAAATGCCTATAGTCAGGAGACTTCTTCATGGGGTTGGGGAGGGCAGTAGAGTCTAAGGATGAGAGCAGGTTTTGAGACATATTTGTCTCTAACATAGTTGCCCACTGCCCCTGATAATAATTATGAAAATTGAGAAAGAGCCCCTTCCTAGTGCCATTAATTGGAATCACATCTGTTTGCAGCCATGGGCAAATAAATACCCCATGAGATATTTTCCATCATGGCTAGCCCAGAGGATTCTCCCTGAACAAGAAAAGGAAAAAGTTCCAGAAAAGACATCTGCTCAGAAGAGCTAAACTCACTCTGGTTTCAAAATGGCTAAATTTGTCAGGAAGGGAGCATCCCTAGAATAAGAATAATCCGTCTTTAGCTACAGGGCAGAAGCCAGGAGGAAAAGGAATCTGAGGTCTCTGCTTGTATAGTTGTTATTACAGAACCTTTCCAGCAATAGGGACAGCCTTTAGCTAAGCATCTCCCTATAGGCAAATGGGGTCACATATCTTTTCCTTCCTTTGATTTTGCTCATGGCACTCCTGTAATTGGAATATATCCTCCCTTCCTCTCCTTCTGCCTTTCAAAATCCCACTCACAGATCTAACATTGGATGGGAACTCCTTAAAAGACTCAGCTCAAATCCTTCCTCTAGCCTTCCCTCAATCATTTTTCAGTAGCGTATGACTCTGTGGATCCCATTTGGGGTTTCTTGGCAAAGATACTAGAATGATTTACCATTTCTTTCTCCAGTTCATTTTATATATGAGGAAACTGAAGAAAACAGAGTTAAGTGACTTGCCCAGCGTCACACAGCAGGGAAATGTCTGAGGCTAGATTTGAACCTAGGAAGATGAGTCTTCCTGACTCCAGGCCCAGCACTCTATCCACTGCACCATCCCTTCATTCTAGAGGCAGCCTAGTAGGTAGGGCACTGGCCTTGAAATCAGGAAGATGTGCTTTAATTTAAACCCACATTAGACATTTGCTATCTGTGTGGATCAAAATGTCCTCTTAGCCTCTCTACCAGCTTCTTCAGATGTAAAATGGAGGGGTTGTATGGGATGGCTTCTAAGGTCCTTCCTGGCTACAAGTCTATGACTTTTCTCATCTGAAATCCTACAGCATTTGTCTGCATTGTTCATTTGGCAATTAATCATGTTCTACTTTTTGATGTCTTTTGTAGTATTCATGTGTCATTTTGCTTAATTTTTCATGTGTTTATGTCCTTTTCCCCCCTCTAATTAGGTTGTAAACTCTTGAAAGTCAAGGACTTGTCCTTATATGTAATAACAAAAGTAAATAGTATTTATATAGCACTTTTAAAGTTTGTAACACACTGTGCATCTTCTATCTCATCTGATCTTTTAAACCCCTGCAGTAATCAGCATAGTGTCCTATCAGTAATAAATGCTAGGCTGATTCAGGTTGTGTTTTCAGGAGTGAAAAATATTTAGGGGACTTTAGTAAACTGCCATTCATTATGAGACTATGGAGTGTCAGAGCAGCCAAAAAAGTTCATTTGATCTTGGGTTGTACCATCTTGCTCTGCCCTGGTCAGAGAGACATCTGGCACATTATCCTTACTCCTGGGCACTGCATTTTTAGGGCAACTGCATGTTGAGAAGCTTGAGAGCAGAATAATAGGGATCCTCTACATTTTTTTCGATTACACATACTTCATTAGCATACATTTTTGAACTTGTACCCCTGATATGTATGTATATATTATATAATTAAATACATTATGAAATTTACAAAAATAGACATTTTAAAAAGAGAAGATAATTTATACTAGATTTAATAGGGAGCCACAGGAGTTTATTGAGTAGGTGAGTTCACATGATCAGATGGCCACTTCGGCAGCTATATGGAAAATGGTTTGGAAGAGGGGAAAGACTTGAAGTAGGGAAATGTTAGAAAAGCCAGGTGAGAGAATTAGGGTGGTGTCTGTGTGAGTAGAGAGGAAGGGATGGCACAATTAAAGAACTGACAAGATATGGCAACTTGATTTGTGAGGTGAGAAAAAGGGAGGAACCTGGGATCCTGGGGCAGTGGTCTCCTGCACAGTAGTAATAGGGACATTGAGAAGAAAGATGGGTTTGGGGGCAAAGACATCAAAATCTGCAATGACAGTCACAGCTTAGTTATCCCATGAGACTCTGTCTCACCCTTCCTTCTCCCAAAGGTTGTTTTGCTTGGTGGGAATGGGAAGGGAATCTGGTGATCTAGGTGGGAGGGCACCAAGGGAAAGGTAGGAATTTTCCCAGTAGCACCTGAGCATTTGCTGCTGTGGGTGCCAGGGAGCCAGTGGCAATGTCATAATTTCTCTGAACTGGCCCATACTAGACTTGGAAGAAGGGAAGTATGAAGTTTGGGAACTTAAACACAGGGGAGAGAGGAGTCAGGGTGGGGGTGGAAAAGAGTGTGGTTGTCCTGGAGGCAAGCCCCACCCATAGCTATGGTGGGGACAATAGGATGAAAACTGTTTTCCTCCCCTATGATTAGTTGGTGCCTAACACACTTGTGGGGTCAGGCTTCAGCCTCCTCTTCCAAGACTACTGCTGTAGATCCTGTCGTATCAGGACCAGTTAAAATAGCTGGGGATGTTTAATCTGGCAAAGAGAAGACGCGCGCGCGCGCGTGTGTGTGTGTGTGTGTGTGTGTGTGTGTGTGTGTGTGTGTGTGTGTGTGTGTGTGTGAGAGAGAGAGAGAGAGAGAGAGAGAGAGAGATGGTGGTCACAGTAACACAGGAATGTAGGGTTGGGATTATATTTATTCTACCTGTCCTCAGAGAGTGGAACCAGTAGTTAGGCATGTTTCAGTTTGATATATTAAAGGTATTTTGAAGCAGAAGTGGTGGGGCCCTCCTCCCTGGAAGTTTTGAAGCAAAGGTTGGATGTTTACTTTTTGGCAGTTGGTAGAGGGAATGCCTATATGGGCACAGATTGGTTTAAAGAATGGTAGAATAAAAGCTTCCTGAGGGCAGAGACTGTTCCATTTCTGTCTTAGGAAACCCAGCACAAGTGCTTGGTATATAGTAGGCACTTAATAAGTGTTTTTTGATATATTCTGAAATTCTGTGATTCTGTGCTGTGAGATTCTGGCTTGCATCCTGGCCTGTGTTGCTTCAGGGGGGATGAGGAGATTTAGCAGGATTAAGCTTCCGCCAGAAAGCCTGCTTGCTGCGCTGGAGAAAGGAAGGATTTAATTCTGAGGACTGGCTAAATAAAACCAAACTTTGACAACAGGTATACATTCTGTGCGTGGGCAGAAGTAACAGAATGATTTTTATGGGGACATTTCCTTGCTCTCACTCTTAAGTTTCTTAACTGGTTACCCTTTTGTTACAAAATTTCCTGGGATGATTTTACTAAAGAGCTTTGTATTTCTATAGAACTTTTAAGGTTTGCAATGCACTTTCTTCATAATAACCTGATAAAGGAGATATTTGAGGATAATGTTCCCATTTCACAGATGAGGTAACTGATGATCCAGAGGGTTGTATAACTTACCTCTCATCACATGGTTAGTAAGGGTATGAGGTGTGGTATTCTAATCTAGGGCTAAGACCAGGGCTGCCATTCCTGGTAATGCCTGAATCTCCTGTCCTGTATGTGAAGCCCTTCAGTGCCTAGGGGATCCTCTGTGTTCTGGAAGTAATTAAATAATAGCTGTGGGAACCTCTTCATTCAGCATCTCCCCTCTCTGGGGTTTTACTAGGTCTAAAGGAACACTGACATTAAAATGAAAAAACTGCAGCCGCTGTCCCATTCTTGCCCCACCTTGTTGGCTTCCCGCCCAGTAATTTTGGTTACTGTGGTTTGGTTCTCCTTAACAGCAAGCTCCAAAAATGTGGAGCTAGGCTAATAAAGGTAGCCTTGGCAGCCCAAAGTGAGTTGTTGAGCCCTCTGTGTAAATTATAGTAGCAATGAGGAAAGTCTCACTCTCCATCCCAGGGATGAGGAAGTTCCTCTTTCTTGGAAAGGTGTCATTTTGGTAATCCAAAAGACTTCATTCTCTGTTTTTTTATACCCCAGATCCTTCCCCAGTCCTGATTCCTTCAGCCACTGAGAAGCAGTGACAGGTCTAGGGAGAGTAGTTATAAGACATTTCTTTCTAGGGATTAGATTAGAGCCTTTCTTTTCATTACTCCAATCCTGAACTTTGCACTAATCTTTCTAATCACTGTTGCTACCCTACCCCCACCTTGTTGATACTGATGGCAGCTAGGGAGGCTGGACTGGGCAGTAACCAATAGGGAAAGATGAGGAAATGGCCTGATCAGCTGGTGCTTTCAAGAAATCTGTAACTTTATTTTATTTTTCACCACACCTGTGATTTTACTGGTATAAAGACTTCTGATGTAGAAACTCTTGTTTATTACAGGAGTCCTTAATTTTTTGTATGTATCATGAATCCCTTTGGTAGCCCATTTATGGCCCAACATATGAAGCCTATGGGTACTGGGATGCCCCTTCCTGAATATACAAGAGCACAACTCTATAAAGCCTATAGGCCCAAGAAAGTCTCAAAATATTTTTTTTTAGTGCATAAAATGAAATGTATAGGATTACAAAGGAAACCACTTATATTGAGGAGGTACAGTTATCAAAATATTGAAAAAAAATTCATGTAGCTCCTAAAATCTATCCATGGTCTCCTTGGGCCAGGAGACCTCAGGTTAAAAGCCCCAGATTTATTGATCTATAGTCTGAGAGACTTGCCTGGGGACACTGAGAAGGGACTTACCCGGTATGTCAGAGGTGGACCTCGAAAGCTGCTCTTCAGTGTTATCATCATCATCATCTTCGTCATTATCACTATCATTTATAAAGTTCTAAAGGTACCTATACCTTTTTTTTATACACATTGTCTTATTTGAGCCTTCTAGTCACTTTGAGTAGATACCAAAGGCATTATTTTCTTCACAATGGCCCCACAGATAGTACCAAAGTAGAGACCACACCCAAATCTGCCTGAATCCAAAACTAGCATACTATTTACTACACCACACTGCCTCTATTGTATTCACATATTTGCAAGTTCTCATTCAGCCATATATGTGGTCATTAGCCTTCCTCTCATAAGCCACCATCTCTTGGTTCTAGTAGCCAGGACTACCCTTTTCAATTTCATGCTTCCAACACCCTTCCCAGTCACCTACTGACTTTCAAGGTTCCTTCTTGTGATTTGTCCTTAATGTTCATTAAAACTTTTTTTTATTTATAGGATTGGGGGCGGTATGATTTCCTCAGACCCCTCAGGGAGGGTCCTATTAAAGCATTCATTGTAATACCAAAACTCTAATTAGATGAGGGAGAGACATGCTCTATATATTTAGGAAGGGGCATTCCAGTACTCAGAGCAAAATATACTGGACCAGTACCTCTCTGAGGAAGGGTCACCCATATTTAGTGCAGCTAGGTAGTATAGGAAATAGAGCAATGGTCCTAGAGTTAGGAAGACTTTATCTTCCTGAGTTCAAATCTGCCCTCAGATACAATAGCTGTGTGACCCTGGGTAAGTCACTTAACCCTGCTTACCTCAGTTTCCTCATCTATAAAATGAGCTGGAGAAGGAAATGGCAAACCACTCTAGTACCTTTGCTAAGAAAACCCCAAATTGGGTCATGAAGAGTTGGAAGTGACTGAAACAACTGAACAGCTGATGGGGTACAGGCTTTGGAAAACAGCTTGAACTCTGATTGAATCTTCCCAGTAGATGAAGCATTTGCCTGAGGCTATAAGCCTTTCATTATCATCAGACTCAAATCTCTGTTACTAGCCTAGCCCTCCATTGTCCAGCTACTCCCCACCCTTGATCCTCCTAAAATATCGGTACCCAAATCTGTTAAACCAGCCTAGCCCTCCATTGTCTATCATCTCCAGGCAGCCTCCAGATATTTCCCACCCTTAGTCTCATTACTGGAGTTGAAAAGACTTGAGTTGAATTCATTCAGCAGGACCCAGAGTGTTGGTATTTTGGGGTCTCAAGCACTCAACATAAATAAACCTCAACATTTTATGGTTCCTTGCTTAGGGGAGATTCTGACTTAGAGATGTTCAGTCATAATCCCACAGATGGTAGCTTCACTCCATTGCTTAAGTCTCTCAGCCAAAGTAAAGCAAAGTTTATTAAAGGTTCACCATAATGGGTAGACTCTTAAGGAGCCTAGGCATCAGTAACGCTTATATTGGACAAGCAGGCCAGAATAATCTGACAGTGAGTCCGTGCTAGATAATTCTCAGCCCCCTCATGGAGGCAAGGTGGAGTTTATATTCAGAAAGATTGTGGGAGGGTTCTAGGGAGTGGTTCTCAGCCTGTGGGTCATGCCCCCTTTGGGGGTTGAACGACCCTTTCACAAGGGTCTCCTAAGACCATCGGAAAACACATATTTCCTATGGTTTTAGGAACTGAGATACTATTCCTCTATCGTCTCTGGGCGGGTCCACCCACATGCAGATAAGCCCACATAGGAGTGTTAAAGGGTCCCTGGTCTAAACTGGTCTAGGGGAAGAGTTTGGGAAGGGTCTTGAAGAGGAGTCAAATGAGATCAGACTCCAGTAATGAGACTAAGGGTGGGAAATACCTGGAGGCTGCCTGGAGATGATAGACAATGGAGGGCTAGGCTGGTTTAACGTAACAGATTTGGGTACAGATATTTTAGGAGGATCTAGGTGGGGAGTAGCTGGACAATGGAGGGCTAGGCTAGTAACAGAGATTTGGGTCTGGTGATAATGAAAGGCTTATAGCCTCAGGCAAATGCCTCAAATAGTGAGAAGATTCAATCAGAGTTCAAGCTGATTCCCAGAACCAGAACCCCATCACAAAGATCTCCATACCTATGGCATGCCAAGGGCCACAGCTCACTAAGCAGGGTTAAGCCATCTTCACTTCTCCAGTATCAGTGCAGCAGAAGTTCCTACCCTGGTTTGATCAGAGTTAGAATATTAGGAATTGTGGTGGGGGAGTCAAGGGGATGAAGAGGGCTGCTTTGCCGTAATATTGACTATAACAATAGATTACACACTCATAGGATCATGAGAGTTTGAGGTGGAAGATCAGCCCTCTCAATTTATAGATGAAGGCACTAAAGCCCAGAAATTATATCACACAAGAAAAAATCGACAGGGATTTGAACTCAGGTCCTCTGACGCAATCTAGGGGACTCTTTCCTTGGCTGCATTCTGTTTCATTTGTTACTTACATTTAATTTTTATGTTAATCGTTAAAGACCAAAGAGATACAAATCCTTCCAACCCGTATTTTTCTCAACCAAGTGTCCCTTACCTTCTCCCCCTTCCCATGCTGTGTCAGCATAGGTTAGCCTAGCCTAGAAAAAACGACTCTTGGATTTCTTCAGACCTAGGCCTTAATTGTTGCTTCCTGTGGTTGATCACAGTCTTTTCCTTTGGTGTGGCTCAGAAGAAAAGTTCGTAGAGATAGGACCAGAAGGCTGCCTTCCCCAGGGAGAAAGCTTATAGGGGTTTGAGGATACTTTTTTTTTGGACAAATTTTGCTTGGCTTCCTTGTGTTACCTGGAGAAAACCCGTTGGTAGCTTTTGTTCCTGGAAGGATTGAGAGAGGGGCCGAGAGGAATTCTTTCCAATTTGATATAAATGTCAAGACACTTGTGTCTTTTCCCAAGCTTCAGAAACCAGAAGATGGTGGAGGAAAGATCAGTCTGACAGCTTGGTGTTAAATCTCTAAGTAACCACATCCCTTGGCCTTCCTTCCTCAGGAGAGAGAGACTAAGGTGAGGTATAACAGGGGAGGAGAGTTTTGTTGTCCTGTAAAAATAAACAACTGACTAGTCAGAGCTGGGTCCAGGGGCAGTAGGTGCTGGGTAAATACTTGAGGAAAGAGAGATAAGATAAGGTCTGAGAAATGTAGGTCACAGGACTGGAGCCAAGCCCCAGTGTAACTATGGTCACCTTGAAATGGACTCATAGCCCTTTGCTCAACAGGGTCATAAGGAAGAAATACCAACCCTTTCCTAGATCCCTAAATGACTGATCGTGTGTCCTGGCTGTGTATATCCTGAAGACCAAAACAACTACAAGACCCTAAATCAGGGGTGGGGAAACCTGCAGCTTCAAGGCCATGTGTGGCCCTCTAGGTCCTCAAGTATGACCCTTTGACAATCCAAAGTGCGCAGAACAAATCCCCTTAATAAAAGGATTTTTTGGTAAAACTTGGACTCAGTCAAAAGGCCACACCCATGAATCTAGAAGGACACATGTGGCCTAGAGGCACAGGTTCCCCCACTCCTGCCCTAAACCCATCCCTTCATCATATATCTTAACCTTCTGGTCTGTGACCAGCACATCCATGATTCACCTGGGGGGCCTCCAGAACTCCTACCAAAGTCAAGTCAATAGCAAGCATTTATCAAAATATCTCCTTTGTGCCAGGCACTGTATTAAGTGCTTGGGATAAAAAGAAATGTAAGAAAAATCTTGGGCCTTCAGGGAGCTCACAGTCTAATTGGGTTACTTGAGGACAGTGGTTCTCAACCTTCCTAATACCTCAACCCTTTCATACTCATATGTGGGCGTATCTGCAAGTGGGCAGACCCACCTGGAGACAGATAGAGGAGTGGTGGATAGAGGAGCAGTGCCTCCGTTATTCCTAAGAAAATATGTGTTTTCTGATGGTCTTAGGCAACCCTTGTGAAAGGGCCCTTTGAGCTCCAAAGGGCTCACGACCCACAGGTTGAGGACCACTGCATGAGGATGTCCAGTTAAACCAGTAAACCACTAAGTACAAACAAGATAAAATGTACAATAAATTGAAGGCAATCTCAGGGAAGGCATTAGCATAGCAAAAAGGGGTACTGGAAAAGGCTTCTTGTAGTAGAAGGTGAAATTTCAGCTGGGATTTGAAGGAAACTATGAGACAGAGATAAGGAGGGACTGCTATGGGGGACAATCAGTGAAAATGCTTTGACAGAGTCAGAAAAATGGAGTGTCTTGAGGAACCACTAGGAATCTAGTGTCCATCATTGGATTATAGAATACCTGAAAGGGGTGGGAGAAATGAGGAGAAGAATGGAAAGGTAGATGGGAAGGGGCCAGTTACCAAGGACTTTAGAAGGTGTTGGCACTGGAGACAGACAGTCCCTTTCACAGCTGGCAGAGAGGCTATGTGGAATTTTCTTTCATCTCCTTGTGCTGTGAATGGTTAGCTCTTGTTTCTCCCCTACCTTCACCCCCTCATATCTCTAGAAGCAGATGATGGTGGTGATTCCTCTGAAATAGAAGATGAGATCATTCTATGTGATTTCAGAAGGAACTATGGAGGGTGCATGATGTTTGGGGGGCCAGTTAGCATAGTGGCTGAAGCTGATGAAACCATCAGTTTCCAAATCTTAGCATCCCTGGCAACTCTGCAGCTAGAGGTATACAGAGCCATTGCCAGTCAGCATTGGTAGAGGGAGTTTCCTCACAGGGTTCACTAGACCAGTGAAATCACAGGTTCAGGAACACACCCTCCCCACCCCATCCCTACCTCCTGCCACACACACACACACACACACACACACACACACACACACACACACACACACACACACACACCCCAAATGCTCCCATTTTTATAGCGTTTTCCTTATAACACCCCCTGAGATCAAATCTGACCTTTATATAATGCTGTAGGATTTACAAAGTCTTTTATGCAATATCTCATTCATTAGATAGGAATACTTGTTACACTTAAGAATGAGCTGAGACTCAGAAAAATGACTCCTTGCCAATGTCAGAACCAAGATTATGGTTGATGATCTCAGAAACCTGCTTTGATATACATGTGTGCATGCAAGCTCTGCCTCTATAGGAAAGAAGATGCCAGACTGGTTTGTAGTTATGTAAAACAATTTAATAGCACTGGTGATGAGCTTAGGAGTGTGCAGAATCAGAAGTGATATCTTCACCTAAACAAGTGTTCTGGTAGGGTCCATGATGAAAAGAAAATGCAAAAACCCTAGGCCCTTAGTTCTGGGGTTCTGTTGGGTATGGGCCCTTCATTCTCTGTTCTGTGAGATGGGTGGTGGGGTGGTGTAGATTCTCCCAATGGACCTACGCTTATTGAGTGTGATGGTGGTTGGAATCAGAGCATTATTCAAATTGTTGGTTCTCTCTTTTTGTTAAACAAGTATAGTTGGATCCATATAAGTTATTGTCCATATGATGATTGAGTTTCCATTACTTTTGTTACCATAATTCCAAGCAAGTTCTGAAGGACTAAAAATTGACTTTACTACACCTGGAAGATGCCAAGGGGGCAGACTTATGGGGGAGGTGAGCGACTTCTGCATCTTATGGTCATTAGGCAGTGTAAGACATTGGGCATTAGGCCTTGGCACTCTACAGCGTGAGTTCTTTACCTTTTGTGTCATGGACCCCTTTGGCAGTCTGGTGAATAACTTTTATTTGTAATAGGAGGAAATGCTAAATTTTGTTTAGAGGTTAGTGAAAACTTTTTTCTCCAAAAGTTCCCAGACTCTCTGAAATTTGTCCAAGGAGTACATAGTCCGCATGTTAAGAATCTATGCTCTAAAGGAATTGTATATAAGTTACTGGGGGAGCATCTCTGCAGACATGCTCTTCCTGTCCTGTATGAACCTTCTACCCTTGGAAGCTAATCTGTAATCCACCAGCTGACCTCTGTGTAAACCGGTCAACTGTGTGCCAATGACTGTCCCTAACTCCCAAAGATTCATGTTGACATAACCTCGATTTGATAATGAGGAAAACAGTTTGAAGGCCTTGACTTTATTGCATGCACTATTATTGGTCTGCTGTGGAGCCAAGCCCAGGCTCATCTCTGAGAATGGACTCAGGTGACAGGGGCGGGCCTGTCTGACCTGCTATTGAAATCAGAAGGTAAACCCCCTTACTCTACCTCCCTGTCTTCGTCCAGTGACCTTCATCTGAACTGTGTTGGATAATAAAGAACTTGGTTGTCCAGGCTCCTTTTATTTCCAATTCAGATTTCCAATTCAAATTCTGTCTTGAGCCTAGGGATGGGGTGGGGGAAGAGTTATTCTTCATCTGCTTGTTTACTTATTAACTCCCTTCTGCCCTGAAACCTGGAGAAGCAGAACTGAGAGGTGGCTGAGGCCAGACAATTGTCTGTCTCTAGTATCTCTTGCCAGGGTGGTATCCCCTTGGGGGATGGGGTGGGGTAGGGAGAGGACCTTTGTGTCTTTGGGGTTGAACATACATGTTCCTCAAAGGAAGAGAGAGAGATTCCAGTCCTATTCCAAATTTTAACTTGAGAGGCAGCCATGGTGGTGTGTCAGGAGTTCTTAACCTGGCATCTGTAAATTTGTTTAAAAAAAAATTCCCAAACCAAATTTTAATTCTCTTTCAATATAATTGACTTCTGTGCAATCTTATATATTTTCTTTTATGCATTTAAAAACATTCTGAGAAAGGGGTCCATAGACTTTACTTCCAGATTGCCCTAAAGATGTCAGATACACACACACACACGTACATGTTAAAAACTACTGGTACACCTATAACATTTATGTTCAAGATCCATGTCAGACATTTCCTTGGAGGTGTGACCCTGGGAAAGTCAGTTAACTTAAAAGTCTCACTTTTTTCACCAATAATAAGAATCTAATTCACAGAGGTGTTGGGAGAATCAAATAGACCAGAATTCAAATCTAGCCTCTGATATTAGCTCTGTGATCCTGGACAAGTCATACAACCTCTGTCTGCCTTGGTTTTCTCAATTGTTAAATGGAGATGATAATACCCACTTTACACAGGGGTTTGTTTTTGTTTTTTTTTGTGGTTCAAATGAGACTTAGTACTGTGTGCCTGGAACATATTAGGAGCTTAATAAATGGTTGTTTCCTTTATTTCCTTCCTCCCTTCCCTTCTTCTTGCCTTTCTTCCCTCCCTAGGAAGAGATCCATAGCCAGCCCTAAGAACCCAGCACTGCAAGGAATGCCACCAACCATTGCTTTCTCCTTAGATCTCCTGCCAGTTTCATGCCAGTGTTAAATTGTCCCAAATGCTTTGTCTCCTATTTCATTACTTTAGGCAGTCATCCCTCAACCAAGGTGCCCTTTGGGCTTAGCTTTCCCTGGGAGATTAAAGCAGAGAAGGGGAAAGAGGGGAGGATGCTGGAGGCATTGACCAAATGTTGTTCAATGGTAGGGACCCAATGGCTCACTTCTGTTCCAGGTATGGCATGCCAGGGCCCTGGGTTGTGGCTGAGGGGAAAGGCTGGCTGACTCTGGCCCTTTATCCAAGGTTGGAATTTGACTTGGCTAGGAAACAATTGTGCATATGCTCAGGCTTTACATTTCGGGTGGAAACTGGAGGCTGGAGGTTCATGAGTGTCAGGAGATACAAGGAAGGGCTGTGTTCAGTGTGTGGGCTGGGGGAATGTGGGGTGGCCTCCGGAGCCAGGCCCGTCTCTGTGGGATCTGCCCAAGCCAGGCTCCAGCTCTAGGAATGTTTTTTAGTGATGTTCATTCCCTGGGCTGGACCCAGCTAGGACATTAGCTGTGCTTTGGAGTAAGTAGAAGAAACAAAATGTTCTACAAACGACAAGTGGCAGTTTTTCCTCACATACACATCACACATATCACACCCACACACCCCACCATGAAAATCCCCCCAGTCACCAGACCTCACCCTGAGGTAATTAGGTGACTGACTGGGTGGACTGGTTTTTATTTACCTGTCTGAAATGTGTGTGTACACATGTAAACCAGCTACCTGGCCATAACCAGGAAGTGAGAGTGGGCAATATACAGAGAGACTGATAGGCCCTGTTGTTTTTTACGACTGTGTGTGGCTCACTCGTTCCTAGGCCTGAATTCCTCTCAAAGGACATACCCTGGTCTCTCTCCATAACACTGTCTGCTCCAAAGCAGCTTTGGGCATAAGGCGAGTACCGTCTGGACCCCACTTGGGGTGCTTTATTATTGATGTTCCCTAAGGACCTTGCTTTTGGACAGTTTCACCTACAAGGCGGTCCCCTAGCATTCCCATCCCTCTCCAACTCTGCTCTCCACACACACACACACACACACACACACACACACACACACACACACAGTGTGCTAGGCAGAGCGAGCAAAAGTTATTTGTCGAGAGTCCAAAGAGCTGACTTTATTAAAACAAAGCACAAAAGTGTAAAGAAATGTCGTTATTAAGTGTTTGTCTTGGAAAGATCTCCTCTCAGGAGCCCCAGCTGAGGATTCTGATTAAAAATAGATCTGAGTAGCACTTCCTGCTCGACTGATAGCAAATGCTCTCTGCCTCGGCTCTGACCTCTCCTTTCAGAAATCTGCTCCATGTTTCCATAATGCTAATTGAGTTCTTCTCTAGGCCTAATCAAAGAATCTGCAGACAATCCCTGCGGCTGGCCACCTTCACCCTTCATGGAGCAGGCCGGAAAGTGCCAGGATTTGTGTGGAAAGTCCTCCGGAGGAGGCCAGCTGGCTGGGCCCTGTCCTGTCAGAGCTCTAGCAAGGAGCTTGGCTTTCTAACACCCTCTGCCCCCATTGCTGCAAGGAGACATTGCCTCCATAAACTATCAGTGAGAGGGGAAGAAAAGTGGTGGACAGGGAGACTGGTGAGACTATTGCATATTATCAGGTGTGAGTAGGACAGATAGTTATCACTGCAAGGGAGGCAGAGTCTCACCGGAAATTATAGTGAAGAAAAACTCTGGGCCCCAGATCAGAAGGTATATAATACCTTCTCTGTAACTTTGGGCAAGTCACTTCACCTTTTCACTTCTAGTTCCTCCTGAAAAATTAGGTACCTGCCTACCAGGTAGCATTACTATCTTATATCCAGCAGCACAGCTAACAAAATGACTTTCTTAAGTTATGCCTCTGACCATCTTATTCCCATGCTCTACAAATGCCATTACCTCTAGGATCAAATATACAAGAGTCCTGATTGACATGTAAAACCCTTCATTATTCACATCTTTTTCCAGCCTTGTTAAAGGTTAACCCACTTCTGACCCCCTTCCACTCACTGGTTCAACTTATTACATTCCATCTCCTGACTCCCATCTCCATGCTTTTGCATACTTTGTCTTCCATGTCTGGAATGGACTCCTTCCTCACCTCTGCCTCTTAGAATCGTCCTTAGGCCTCAAAGCTCAGCTCAAGTGCCAACTTATAAATGAGGTCTTTAGTGATCTGTGCCTCTTCCCTCTTTTCCCTTTCCCTCTAGTATCTTCTCTTCTCAAATCCATCAGTATGTTGTATACACGTTATCTTCCCTGATAAGAGTATAAACTCCCTGAGGGTACCTACCTTTTCATCTTTTGTTTTTGTAGCTCTAGCACCCAAGCACATGGATATGTGGGGATTAAATGAGACAGAATTTTGAGTGTTTAATTCAATGGCCTGATAGGAAAAAATTCTTTGAAAACAGCAGAAAGCAATGTACAAAATAATATGTTGCTGTGATGAATCATGTGTTGTCTGGGAGCTTCGGGAGCCATTACTGACTTCCCTTTGTGGTGCTCTCATTCTTCAGGAAGGAAGCTAGGAGATGAGAAGCCTTGGGAAGTCACTGAAGAGTTCGCTGTGACGAGGAAGTTCTTAATACCTAATTTGTCCTATAAGCAGTGGTTCACTATCTGATGTAGTTAAGAGAGTACTGGACTTTGACCCAGGAGACCAAGGTTCACATCTTACCTTTGATACTTCCTTGCTATGGACCTTAGTAAATCGCTTAATTTCTCTTACTTAGCTTCAGGCAATTGCTCAGGATTTAATCCTCTGAGCTTTGTGATCTGCTTTAGTGAAAGGAGTTCTTTCTTTCTTTTCTGGCCCTAAACTGCCCTTCAGCACCTAGCCCTGCTCTCACCTCCACCATTAATAAGTCTTCTGACAATTCTAGAAAAGGCTCTCTTTTCCAAAGCCATCTAATACTTAACATTTATAACCTTTGATGCCCAGTTTAGGATGTAATAATAGACTGCCCTATCTTGTCTTTTGTTTCATTTGTATTAATCTTGTTTCCCAACTAGATTATAAGCTCCCTTAGGGGTAGTAATCATGTTTTAGACTTTATTTTATGTCTCATAGCAGTACCTGGCATCTATCCTCTTGGGTACATAACATCACCTGATAAATATTTGCTAAGCTGGAGCCTTATTGGCTTGGGATTCTTGCATATGCAAGGCATGCATGTGTACCAGGGTCATGCACGTCACAGTTATTAAAGTTTACATAGAGTCATCCAACTTCTCACACCACTTATCCAGTCAGTTACCAAGTCTTACTAATTTTTTTTTCAATCTGTCCCTTCTCTTTTCTAGTTTACTATTATCTAGACTTCTAATTGGTTTCCTTACCTCAAGTTTCTCCCATCTCCACTCACCTCCCAAAGCATTACTCCTAAAGCACAGGTCTAATCATTTAACCTTCTATTAACTCTCTTATCTCTAGGATCAAATATTTCCTCCTCCTTATTTAAAGTACTTTGATACCCAGGCTCCAACTCACTTTCCAGTCTTTTTAAACATTAACCCTCTTCATGTGCTCTTATGGTTCAACTATATTTGTCTTGCTATTCCACACACGTGACACTCCTTATCTCCCAACTCTCTAGTTTTCTTTTAAAGTTCAGATCAAATTGACACTTTCTGTATGAGATCTTTTCTTATCTCCTCCCAACTGCTAGTTCTTTGTAATATTTATGCACACACATTGTTCTCTTCATAAGAACCCAGGTTACTTGAGGGTAGTGACTATTGTGTGGTGGTTTGTTTGTTTTGGTTTCCTTTTAGTTTTGTATCTTCAATGCCTTGCTTTGTGGCACATAATAACACTTAATAAATGCTTTTTGGTTGATTGAAAACTCGAATCTTTGAATGGTAACTGGGTCTCCCATGCTCCTGGGGGCAGCTAGGTGGCGCTAGACCTGGAGTTCAAATCCAGCCTCAGACATCAGCCATGAGATCCTGAGCTGTAAGATCTGTCTGCCTATTTTCCTCAACTATGAAATGAGGATATCAATAGTATTTACCACCTAGTGTTATTGTGAGGATCAAATGAGAAAATATTTGTGAAGACCCCAGCACATTGTAGGTATTTAATGAATGCTTGTCTTCTTTCTTCCTGGGAAACCAGAGGTTTTCACCTTTCCTGAGGAAAGAGAGAAGCACTAGAATTTATTGAAGTGATTTAGTTTGCATCTGTGGAAACATAACAATCTTAAGTTGAGAACAAACAGATGAAGCAGACTCATATTGATAAGAAAAGACTTTCAATGCAGATATTCATGCAGATCACAGGACCTTTTAAAACATAAGGGAAGAGATCTCAGCAGTGTCTAAAGGCTCCATTTAATTTGTTGAGGCATCTCCTTGCTATAAGAGATCAGTAGTCTGGTCTGCTCAAGGGCTAGGATCTGGAGCTGATTGGCTGTACTGCTTCTGTTGTCAGAGCTACAGATCTCTGGTCCTGGACTTTCTCTGCTTTAGGTAGTGTTCAATATCAGAAGTCTTTTCTTGATGTTTATATTTTCTTCACTCATCAATTTTCCAGCTTGGTTTTTGTTCCTTTTTTCATTATGTTTAAGTTTCACCCTGACTTTCAGTTTCTCCTTTGAGCCTTATCACAACCCTGGGAAAGTAGGATATGATATAGGTATTGTTATCCCCTTTTTATAGATAAACCCAGAGGCACATAGTCTATGCCAGAGATGAGATTTGAACTCAGGACTTGGTAACACCAGACCCAGCCACCTAACCTCTGTACCACATTGCTTCCAGTTATCATTTCTGAGAGTTTTCCAGGTGGTAAGGGAGGAGGAACTCAAGGTTGGGTTCAACTGGTGGCCCCTAGGGAAGTTGACTCACGCTGACAAAGCCCACAAGGTTTGTGGAATAAGGGTTGTTGTTGTTGCTCCTCCTTTATAGCATGCAATATCTGGGCCAAGCAGAATGGATATTTATGTCAGCCAATCAGTTCTTTTTCTTCCCTGCAGGGAAGCAGATTTGACAAACTGAATTAAAATCAGAAGGTTGCTTGGTAAACTGGAATCTTTAAGAGCTGAACGATCTTAAGATGCATTTTTCGAAGCCTACCTAAGGGTCCTATAATACCTAACAGTGCTCTAGAAAGATTCACATTCTTAACTCCTAAGGTCTCCTTTTTCTGAGCTCTGTTTAGTGGTCTTTCCTGTCCTGTTCTGTAGTCTTCATGTCAATAGACTACAGTTCCCATGTTTCCATAAGACTCTTAAGTAGATATCTTATTAATAAAAGAAAAATCAGTACAACCAACTAAATTTACTCAGATAGCAGAAAGTATCAATAATTTTTTGTCACTGTAAGCCAGGGGTTCTTAACATAGGGTCTAAAACACTTTATCATCCCAAAATGCTGGAGGTTTTTAGAAAATAAAACATAGCAGTTATTCATAATCAAAATATACATGCATTTGGGTGAGGGGAATACTTTATATTTTGATTAACTGTATTTCTATATAATTACTCTCTGGATTTAAAAACATTCTAAGGAAGGATCCATACGCCTCACCAGACTGACGTATAAAAAGCTAAGAATCCTTTCTCTCTTCCACTAGAGCCTATCACCTTGCCTTGTACAGGAGGCATAGATAGAGAAGAGAGCTGTCCTTTAAGTCAGAAAGATTGAGTTGAAGTCTTCTTTCTGACGTTTGTGGCCATGTGACTCCCAGGGAAGTCTAAGCAATTCTCTCACATCTAAGTTGCAGAAAAGGGTTGACTTCTATCTGTGGAGGGATTTTTCTATGTCAATGAAATCATAGGTCATAGTGTGAATTCTACAAGACTCATTTGCCTTGATTTCAGATATTTAGACCTGAAAGAGACCTTAAGAAACCACCTCATCTAAAAAAAAAAAGTCCCCTCATTAAAAAATTATTATTTTCAAATGAGGATCCTCCTTTTCTTCCACCCCCTATTATTCTTCACCCCTTCCCCAACTGAGAAAGCAAGGAAAAAAACAAAAACAAAACCCTACTCATTTAAAAAATTTTTAGTATTTTCCCCCAATTACATGTAAAAACAGTTAAAATTTTTTTGGTGAGGCAGTCAGGGTTAAGTGACTTGCCCAGGGTCATATAGCTAATGTCAAGTGTCTGAGGTTGGATTTGAACTCAGGTCTTCCTGATTCCAGGGTTAGTGCTCTCTGTCCACGGTGGCACCTAGCTGCCCTAACATTTGTTTTTTAAAATCTTTGAGTTTCAAACTCTCTCCTTTCCTCCTTCCCTCCCTCATTGAGAAGGCAAGTAACCTGATATAGGTTATACTCGTACAGTCATGCAAAACATTTTCATGTTAGTCATGTTGTGAAAGAAAATACAGACACCCCCCCCCTTCCCCAAGAAAAATAAAGTAGAGAAAAAGTATGCTTTGGTCTGCATTCAAACTTTATCTGTTCTTTTTCTGGAAGTGGTTAGCATTTTTCATGATAAGTCCTTTCAGAATTGTCCTGGATCGTTGTACTGCTGAAAATAGCTAAGTCATTCACAGTTGATCATCATACAGTATTGCAATATTGTTATTACTCTATACAATGGTCTCCTGCTTCTGCTCATTGCACTTTGTATCAGTTCGTGTAAGTCTTTCCAGGTTTTTCTGAGAGCATCTTGCTTGTCATTTCTTATAGCACAATAATCCATCACAATCATATACAACAGCTTCTTCAGCCATTCCTCAGTTGGATGGACATCCCCTCAATTTCCAGTTCTTTGTCACCTCTAAAAGAGCTGCTATAAATATTTTTGTACCCATAGGTTCTTTTCCTTTTTTGTTTTTTATCTCTTTGCGATACAGACCTAGTTCAACTCATTCATTTTACAGATTAGAAAATTGAGGCCCAGGAAGGCAAAATGATTTGCCCAATATCACACAGGTAGTAAATGAGTACAGAAGGAATATTTGAACCCGGGGCCTCTGGCTCCAAATTAACACAGGCTTTCTCTAGATTTCTTTGTATATTTCGTACTTGATTTTAATTGCCTTGTAGCATTCCATTACGTGAATGGGCCATACTTTCTTTAACCATTTTCCTGTTGTTGGACATGCAGATTTTTTCCAGTTTTTTGTGTGTGATGGTATATTATGATATTATAAAAATTGTTGCATAGATAGCACTTGTTTTCAATAAAACTTTCAAAAGTATATTCCCAGCAATGAATTATTTGGTCCCGAGGGATTATTATTATTAGTGAGGCAGTTGGGGTTAAGTGATTTGCCCAGGGTCACACAGCTAATAAGTGTCAAGTGTCTGAAGCTAGATCTGAACTCAGATCCTCCTGACTTTGGGGCCAGTGTTCTATCCACTGCGCCACCTACCTAACTGCTCTAGGGATGGAGATTTTTGCAAAATTTGACTATAGATATTCAAGACCTTAATCTGATCAGTAAACCAGGATGGGTTTCTTCTGGGGAGATTTCTTGTTGAAAAATTAGCTCTATTAATCTGCTCAATCCCTTAAGGGGTGTAATGATTCTTAGAACCTTACAGTATGTCATTTAGAATCATAGAAAACAAAACTGGAAGAGATCTTGGGTACCACCCGGACCTTAGATTCGGATCTGACCCCTTTATTTTAGGGAGTTTTCAGGGGGAAAGTGGCCTGTCCGAGTTCAGATGGTTCCTGACCTTTTCTCTAGATTTGGAGTCCATCTCTCCTTTTGAGACCACTAACCACCTGGTAATTCACCTGTACGCTCTCTGTAATCAATTACTTTTAGACAACAGCTTTTCAGACACTAGATTTTACATAAGAATTGATTAGCTTGGGGACATTGAGTGTCAACTGAGATATAATTCGTTAAAATTTGATAAGCATTCTTCCTAGTTGAATCAACTGGTCTTAGACGATCATTTCCCCTCCCTCTTCCCCCAAGTCCATTATGAGGTTGCTTCAACGAATTGTTTTATTGACACTTCTTGTTTTTATGTCAGCCGTTTATAAATATGTCCATACTCAGGGAGCCTTCCCTTATAATAAAGAAGAAAAAAAGTTAAAGCAAAACCAGCCAGCTTCTGACAATATAAGCAGTGTTCCACTTCCTGAATGCCACGAGAGTGATGAAATTTCTCATGTTTTCTCAGCTAAGATTGGTCTTTATAATTACAGTTTCCTTTTAAAAGTTAATATAGATTTGGGGGAATTTACAGATCATTCTCTCCTTTATGTTTCCATTTTTATGCCATGATATGACAACAACTACCTTTAACAGATATATGGGATTGCCTCTTTGATCTGGTAACTCCATTCTCCGAAGCACTGGCCATCTTTTTCACTGCAGTACCAGATTAGGTATTGTCAACCGTTGCTAGATAAGAGTCTAGCCCTTCTCAAGAATGATCGACAGTTATAATATGGTTTTGGGGTTTCTCCCTTGTTGTCGTTTAGGGAGATATCAGCTTTTAGTTTCTTTTTTTCCCGGATGATTAGAGAGCCTGGGAAGGATGTTGAAAGTTGGCAACCTGAGTTTTCCCACTGGCTGACTGTTTATATTGGCTTTCTTTGCTCCTAACCCTTTGCCACAGATTTGGAGAGGTTCTCTTTGCTCTTGGTTCAGTCGGTGACAGCAGCATTGCCTGGACCCCAGCTGAGTCAGGTTTCTAGAACTCTCTGGAGAGGTAGTTTTTTTATTTTTATTTTTTGGTCAGACTCCATTTGGAGTTTTCTTGGCAAAGATACTAGAATGGTTTGCCATTTCCTTCTTCAGCTCATTTTATGGATGAGGAAACTGAGGCAAGCAGGGTGAAATGACTTGCCCAGGATCACACAGCTAGCTAGTACATGTCTGAGGCCACATTTGAACTCAGGTCTTCCTGACTCCAGGTTCTGTGCTCTATCTACTATGCCACCTAGCTGGAGAGATAGAGGAGCAGCCTTTTGAATATGTTCATAGGCTTAGATCTCTGGGGAGACTGCGCAGACCAAGGGTGGGGAATCTGTAGCCTCAAAGTAGGCCCTGACAGTTCTTCCAGAACCCATAATGCATTCCTCCCCTTTTCCCACTTCTAAGGAAGTTCTAGGCATGACCTCTGGGGATAGAGGAGGAATGTAGAGGGACAATACTGTGGCTTGGAGGGAAAAGTTTTCACCTTTTTCTTGGCACAGTACAGTGTCAGATCTGGGACTAAATCTAAATCTACCTTCGATAGTAACTGGTTGTTACTCAACCTCTAAGAAACTTAATTCCTGCCTCTGTAAAATGGGATGGTAATACCCATTTTATACGAGCTGTTTTAAGGAAAGTGCTTTAAAGAACTCTTTATGTAGGGGTGGCTAGGTGGTGAAGTGAATAGAGCACCAGCCATGGAGTCAGGAGGACCTGAGTTCAAATATGACCTCAGACACTTAACACAAAAATTAAATTGCTCTACCTTCCCCCCTCCAAAAAGCAAAAAAAAAAAAAAAAAAGAACTCTTATGTAGAGAGGCAATCTAAGTGTAAAGGAGTCCCATTTGGGGAACTTTTGATTATGTTTCCATTATAGATGCTCTAAGACAATCAAAATCAAAGTACATAAGTAGCCGTTTGGGAGCTAGGTTACACTAAGGTAAGAGTCTTTTCTTATTTGGTTGCTCAGGTTGAGTTAGCCACACCTTCTGCATATAAATGTGAGTTGCTTAGATGTTTGAGGTTTTTTTTTTTGGTCATTCCTGAATTTCCCAAACCTGGCCTTTGTCACTCCAGCCCCCAGGAAGGATAAAATTTCTGATCTGAAGATAAGTGACTGAATACCCAGAAGCCTCTTTTTTAAAAAAAACAAAACAAAAACAAATAAGCTATAGCAGCTCCTTCCTCAATTTTTGTCTTTTCAGGTTCTTAGAATTTCATGACACTCAAATACTTCACTTAGACATTCCCTCTCCCCCTTCAGCCAATTCCTTCTCCATTTGTCTTGTCTGCTCAGTGAATGTATGGAGAGACCTATACGTCACAGAAACATAGGAGCATGTTAAGTGGTTCAGTGGATAGAGTGTTGGGCCTTGACTCAGAAAGATTCATCTAATCCAGTCTTTTCATGGAAATGAGGCCCGGAGAAGAGAAGAGAAGTTGCCCAAGGTCACATATCTCATTAAGTGAAAGAACCCAAGTCAGATTCCAAATGCAAGAAAGGGTATCTTTACCCTTAAAAAACAACCACCACCCCAGTCTTTCCTTACAGTTAGAACTATCTTAGAAAATCTGAGATATCAAGCAATCAGATATTTATCATGTGTCTACTTTGTGACACCATGGTAGGTATTGTGGATGCAAAGACACATGGAATGTGCTTGTAGTGGTCCTGGTGCCCTTATTTTTGAAGATCTGTGATCTTAGGAGGAAACTGAGGCCAGAAGGGTGAAGGGCCTTGCAAGGGTAGGCTGTGGAACCCAACAACAACAACAACAACGTAGGATGGAAGGGTATAGAATGCTAATCCTGGACTCAGGAAAACCTGAATTCATAGATACATCCTTAGCTTTTGTAACTTTGGACAAGTCGCTTAATCTCTATCTGACTTGGTTTCCTCATATATAAAATGGAAATGATAATAGCAACTACCTCTTGGGGTTGTTGGGAGGAAGTATTTATATAATTGCTTTGTATATCTAAAAGTGACATATTAAGTGTTATTAAATATTACTACTACTAACTCCTTCTATTACTACCACCACCACCACCAAGATCATCTTGTCTCAAGGTAGTGATATGTGGATTTTTGTCCACTTCTCAAAGAAATTGGGCCTGGGGGAATTCCCAGCTTTCCCAGAAGGCTTGTGTTGTCTACTGTGCACTAGCGTTTCCACAGTTAGGAAATGTGCTCATGGCTAGCCCATTATTTCTCTTACTTTAATGTGTTAATTTCCTCTTGATCCTATTTATGTGAAGAAGAAAGAAAACTCTTTTTAGACCTACCCCTTCCCCCCCCAGCCTTCTTTCCTCTTGCTAAGTAATTCCAGTTTCTTTAAACAGAATTCAGATTCTAATTGTGGAATTTTTCATCATTTTCATTGTTCTCCTCCAGTCACCCTCCCTAATTTTTCTCCATGTGCTTCCTTAAAGGTGATTTCCAAGTTGGATCCAGCTCAATTGATTTTACCAGGCTGAAGCATTGGTTTAGACTCGTGTCCAGGGATGTAGCTTATTTTGACCCCAAATAGGAGATCCCTGCAATCCCCTGTCCCTGAAAAAAGGATTAATTAGAAAACAACGAATACTTACAGAATATGAAGTCAACCAGTGCATCATGGTCCGTGTTTGCCATTGGTGCCTCCATCTTTGACATTTGTTGGGTTCTGACCCATCCCTGGTGTAGGATGTTTAGATTCACTTGACCCCCAGGTAGGCAGGTAGGTAGCTTTCTCTACCACTCAGACCACTACCACATAGGTGGGTGGTAGCTAAGACTTCCAAATTACTTCTGTCCTGTGTGTCTGAAATTCTTTTACTAGGAGCCTTTATTTCGTCCCACAATGAAACCAGTCTAAGGGTTCACCTTTCATTGCCCCCATCTACCACTCTTCAGTTTCCCCGGAGAACACAAAGGGAGGTTTTTTATTGGACAGAATGTCTGCTCCAAATCAGTCCTAGGGACAGAGCTGGAAGGGGCCTTAGTCACTTAACAGATGAAGAAACTTACACCCAAAGTCACACAGTTAAGAAGTTAGGGAGTCTGGTTCTGAACCAAATTCAGAGTTCTTTCTGCCACATTATTTTGGCTCTGGGCCTTGAACAAACCTGAAACAAACCCTAAGAAAACCAAATACCATTGGTTTCCCTTCCTATGGGTTCTGTTATGGCTTCCTCTACTGGGCTGAAGCAATTGCCTTTCAAACACCAAACCAAACCAGTACCACCCACGCTCCTCCCCTCCTTAGTTTTCCACAAATCCTTTTTTCCTATCAAAGAATCCATCCCCATGCCCCAAATCTTGTCATGGCAGAACTCTAGGCAGGGTCTGATTACCCATTCCTATACCTGAGAGGACTTGGTTCAGCCTGTTTTTAATACTGGGTTTGCCTCTTTTTACCATTACAAAGCCTATTATGCATTTCTGTTTGGCTCTTAGGATAGCTTTGGATTTTCTTCTTGTACTGATTCTCAAAAATGTAGATAATCCCTAAGGAAAAAAAAGAATATACTGACTTCACATTAGGGTATATATATTTTTATATATATATAAAACCTTATATTTTTTTCCTAAGATCATAGGATTTAGATCATCATTCTTTTTTACAGATGAACAAACAGGCTCACAGATTTGTGACTTGTCCAAGGTCAAAGAACCAGGTACCCACAGGGGCAGGATTTGCGCTCAAATATTCAATTCCAAATCTGTGTTCTTTCCACTATATCACAGCTGGACTAGAAGGAAACCAACTCTTAAGACTCCCATTTTATAGGTGATAGAATCGAGGCCAGGAGAGAGCTGGGTGACTTGCCCCAAGACCATACAGGTGATAAGTAACAAAGAGCTGGGATTCAAACTCAGATCTTCTGCCTCCAAATCCCCACTATAACAAGTTTTTCCTGAAAGCCAGCTTTAAGTTGGAGAGAGCATGTGGGCCTGACTGCCCAGAGTGTAAAGAAAAATTTTTATTGATTTATTAGAATAAAAACAACTCTTGGGAAAGTAGGGATTGCTTCATTTTTTAATACTTGTGTCTCTTGAATTTAGCATAAGATCAGCCTAATAAATTCTTGTTGATTGATCAATCAAAGGAGGCACTGCCTAAGAGAGGAGGCCATCAAAAGAGAAAAAGTGGAAAGGAGGGGAGCAAAGAAAAAGGTCTGTAGAGTGAAATTTATTTAAGGAAGAACAAAACTTGCCTGCTTTCCAGAGTTGCAATTCCTAGTTTCAGGGATAGCAAGGACACTCAGGGCAACTTTTTTGAGTTTGGAAGTCTGGGGAAGAGCAATTTTGGGTGTGGACCAGGAACCCTGGGGCCTATTTGGACCAGCCCCAGTATGACTGTGACCACATTCCATTTTTTGTCTTCGCAACCGCAGTACCTACCATGGTTCTTGGCACAAAGTAGACACTTGACAAATATTTGATCATTGGATGTCTCAGATTTTCCGAGATAGCCCCAGTTTTAGAAAAGACTTGTGGGGGTGGTTGTTTTTTAAGGGTAGAGGTAGAGATGCCCTTTCTTCCAGTTGGCTTCTTTCACTTAATGAGGTATGTGACCTTGGGCAATTTCACTTACCTTCTTTGGGCCTCATTTCTGTATAAAGTGAAGGGATTGGATTAGCTGTCTCTGAAGTTTCTACACACACACACACACACACACACACACACACACACACACACACACACACCCCTCTCTCAGAAGTATGGAATATTTAATATTGGGGATAATTGTCAGAAGTCATTAAAATTGTTGTTGTTCAGTTGTGTCAGTTATGTTTAACTCTTCTTTATGGCTCCATTTGGGGTTTTCTTGGTAAAGATGCTGGAGCAATTTACCATTTCCTTCTCCAACTCATTTAACAGATGAGGAAACTGAGGCAAACAGGGTCACACAGCTAATAACTATCTGAGACCAGATTTGAACTTAGGTGATTCTGACTCCTGACCCAGTGTTCTGTCTACTCTATCCACCTAACCTGCCCTAAAATTAAAATTATTGTGTATTTATTTTATATGCAGCTGTGTATGTACATGTCTCCCCTGAAGAATGTAGGCTCCTTGAGGGTAGGGACTGTATTCACTTTTGTCTGTAGCACAGTCCCTGGCACACAGTAGGCCAGGCGCCCTCATTTGGCATTTAGGAAAAATGGTCCCTGCAACTAGGATAAAAACTGTCCAGGATTCTCTGGCATGAGGAGTGGAAAATGGAGACTTCCTTTGCAATAAGCAGGCCCTCTAAGAACAGAACTGAGGTAGAGTGGGAACGTGGGAAGAGCAGCCAAGATATGGGAGGGAATATGCATGTGCTTGCTCAAAGGCCCCTTCCCAACCTGAGCATGGCCTCTTTTTTAAAACGACTCTGCTTGTGGTAATGAGAGGTGCTACCAATCCAGGCTTTCCAAGTGGCCAAAAATAAGTAACAAGTGGCTTGGCTACCAAATAGGAAAGCCATTTCTCCTTTCCACTCTTTTTAGAGGGCTGAGAGGGCTGGGCCAGGAGCTATTATTTTCAAGTGTATAACATTTTGAGTTATAAAAATTTCTTTTCCTGAAGGCCAGCCTCAGTTGGCTTTTCAGGACCTGGAAAAGAGCCACCTTGGGGCCTGGCAGTATTGACAGCAAACAAATGGGCCTACAGTCTAGTCTGTTGGAGCTCTCTCCTGGTCTGGAATTCTGTTTGCTTAACTCTCTAATTGCTTCCTTAACTTCCTCTGCTGGCTCCTAACTGTCAGCTTGAGGCTGGCCCAAAGAGAAGGCTTTGTGGGGAGCCCCCATAGTGACCTGTCTGAAAGGGAACCCAGCCTGGGTTCTTCCTGACAGTCTTGTTTGCAAGGTCCCCATTCTTCTCTGGGGCTGCTTTTTCCTTCATAAATGTTGACTTAGTGCTAGACCCCCAGGGTGAAAGCCAAAGAGTGAGAGAAGGCCTTGCCTTGCAAAAATGTGATCTGTCTTCTGATGTCAGGCAGGAGAATTAGAGATTTATGCAAGTACTGCTCTGGTCTCCTGAATTTATCTTCTGTGGGTATCTGAGGGAGTGCTTCTATACTATATCAGCACAGAGTGGTTTAGCTTAGAGTTGCAGAAGATAAGGGGCCTTTCTTGGGATTCTTCATTCTCTTCCCTCTTCCTCCTAAGGCTCAGAAGCCTTCTAAGGCTCCGAAAAAAAGACTTGGGAGTTTTATTTCATAATACACCTGAGCTGATTCATTCTAGGCCCCAGCTGGCTCCTAATCACTTCTATACTCCAGAGACCCTCAGCACACTCTGGAGCATATCAGAATACCCAGAAAATCTCTAGGATATTTCTTCTTTTCTCCAGTATGCTTGAGTCAAGCTGTTCTGACCCATATCCCTGGTCCTTGGGATATCAAAGCCACCTAAGGAGTTTGGCTTGGATGGTGGCTAAGACTGTCAGGCCCTGTGCCAACCTGTGCTTGACATCTGGCCCTACCAGCCAGACCTTGGGAGAATGAGACACCAGGTGTTCAAATGTAACTCTTGTAACCTGACCTGTGCCCTGGCCACTTTGGATTTTCCTTCTTTATTCTGCCACCAGTTAATTTGCCCATGCTCTGATTTAGTTAATTTCAACAAATATGTATTGAGTGTGCCAAACATTGGGCAGTAGTGGGCCCCCAGTGGTGTATACACACTTGGAAGAACAAAGATGATCAAGACTAGAATGAATGTATGTCCCCTTATAGGCAGGAATAGTGGCAGTTCATATTATGTATATCTTATGTTACAAAATGGAGCTCAGAAATGGCACAAAGTGTTGTAAAACAGGGAGTTTGTCATCTTGGCTTCATTTCCTGGTCTCTACCAGTTGCAATAATTTTTTTTTAAAAAAAGCTTTCTACTTCTCAGCCCTGTAGGATTTTCCATATACACCCCTCCCTCCATATCTTCCTACCCCATGAGGGTTGGTTAAAGCTGTATTAGGCTCCCCAATTGCTTTTTGGCTGCCTTTGCTTCTCTGCCCTCTAGGATCAGTTTTCACATGCTGTGAGCCATGGATCTAAAAGTCTAATAGTAGGTCTTTCTTCAGACAAGAGGACTCTGAGACTCTGGAACTAAAAGTATTGGAAGAGACCTTATAGACTGACTCCTCTATTTTAAAGGGGATGAGCTCAAAATCTTCCCTTAACTTAGCTTAATTAAGGTCGAATAGCTGTTTAGGTTCCCAGTCTACAAATCCTTTGTCCCTGAAGTTATTCTTCCTTGGGAGTCCCGCTTTGTTATGGTCCCACCTCCCAGTATGAGCATTCAACAAGTATTTATTAAACTTTCATTATATCCTGAGCCACTCAGGATAGGAAAGAATGAATAAACTCCCACTCAGAAAGCTTACAGACACTAAGGACGCATAAATATATTTAGTATAAATGGAAAGTGATGGGGTGGCTAGGTGATGCAGTGAATAGAGCACTGGCCTGAAGTCAGGAGGACCTGAGTTCAAATCTGGCCTCAGACACCTAACACTTACTAGCCATGGGACCTTGGGCAAGTCACTTAATCCCAATTGCCCTGCCCTTCCCCCTCTCTAAAAAGCAAACAAACCCCAAACAAACAAAAAATGGAAAGTGAATAAATGCAAATATTTCAAAGTAGTTAAATACAAGGTAGTTTAGGGGGAGGACACTAGATCAGGAAAGGCAGAAGGTAATGTTTGAGAGGGGAATCAGGTGGACATAAGGAGAATACATTCCAGGTATGGGAAATGGCCATTGTGAAGGCAGAGAGATGGGAGGTGGACAGATTGAGGGTTGTGTGTGAGGAGCAGAGAGAAGGCCAGTTTGGCTGGGTTATAGATCTTCACGTACTGCCCGAGTTAAGTGAAAGGGTAAGATGATAACACCAAGGAGTTTTCTTCATTTTAAGGAACACACATGGGTCCTTGCCTATGTGCGCATGCAGGAACACATACACGTTACAGTTTCACATTTATCTAGCATTCAGTTAAAAAAAAATATTACAGATCTATGTGTCTGGCTGTGTGTGTGTGTTAGGGGGGTGGGGAGGTGATGCAAAGACAACAATGTTCCTGCCTTCGAGCAGCATTCTATTAAATACTATCCTATCATGGGTCCCCTACCTTAGAAGCACTGGGATGATTCCTTGCCCGAGGGCTGTGGTTTGGGCTGCTAAAGATTCTTAACAGTATTCTATATCCAAGGGGGACTTAACTTGCAAAGTAAGAGCTTACAGAGGCCCTGCCAACAGCCCTGGTAGCACAGGCCATGCTGGTTTGGTTTGGTTTTAGTTTTTTTAAATAACCCCCTTAGGACAGTGGAAGCTACAAGTTCAGATATAATCATTCTTGCCCAAGGGGACATGACCAATATTAAGTGGCAGAGCTTAGACACTTTTCCCCTTCTCTATGCTGTTGATCCATTGTTTAAGTTATGCCCGACTCTTCATGACCCCATTTAGGGGTTTCTTGGCAAAGTTACTGGAGTGGGTTTGCCATTTCCTTCTCCAGCTCATTTTACAGATGAGGAAACTGAGGCCAACAGGGTGAAGTGACTTCAGGGCCACACGACTAGTAAGTGTCTGAGGCCAGATTTGAACTCAGGAAGATGAGTCTTCTTGACTCCAACACCACTGCTGGCCATCTAGCTGCCCCTTTCCTCTCTAGCCAAGATTTTGATGCTGGCTTCCAAAGGGATGTTGGCAGGTCCTGGATCTCCTAGGCTTGGCATTTGAGGGTGGTGATCAGTTATGGCCAGTGAAGTTCCCTATTGGTCTCTTGCTTAATGACTCACTAATTCCTTTACCTGGTTTCCTTCAGAGATCAGTTCAAGTTTCCCCTCTTAGACAAGATCTTTCCTGATTCTTTCCCTAGCTTCTACTGTTTTCTTTCCTAAGGCAAACTTGTCTTTATGATTTTGTTTTGCATATATTTTGTGATTACATATATCTATATACCTTCTGTAAATTCTCCCCTGACTGAGTGATTATAAGCTCTTTGAGGGCAGGAACTATTTCTTTTTGTCTTTTTGCATCCCCGGCACCTTGCACCATACCATTCTTGGCACCTAGAAGGGAGTTAAACAAATGCTGCTTGATTGATTGGTAGCTAGGACTTGAAGCCCAGGGGCATTCTCTTTCTCCTCTGACTAGCCTCACCCCACCAACACCCCCTAGCAGCACAGGATGTTTAATTCAGGGGATGGTTGTCAGAAACCATTAAAAATGCAGGCAGCAATGCAGAACATTAGCAGGCTCATGTCAGCAAGACATCCCAGTGTAACCAGAGCTAGGGAGACACAAATGGAGACTGTGTTCACAGAGGGAGATACCAGATCACCCCGTGGACTCTATTTCCTGCTTCTCCCATTCCCCACAGCGTCAGGCTCAAAGAAAGGTACTCCTGTGTAAGGTTGGAAACAGGACCACTGTTTAAGGAGCTGTTCAGAGATGAGTAGGTCAGGAAGGGGCTTGTGACTCCACATGTGTCCATGTACAGAGTGGGCTGGGAAGGACGCAAGTATAACAAGGTGGTTTGGGTGGTTTGTTCTCAGTTCTGAAACCCTGACCCTTCTGCAGCTCTAGGCTTCAAGCAGGTTCCCTTCTGGTGATGTTTGAGAACCAGGAAATGAAACTGCCCTAGCTGGTTGTCACACCCTCTGTGGCTATAGGAAGTGGCAGATCCACTGGTGTAGACCATCTGACTGGCTTCTCTTCCCCTACCCCCCCCCCCCCCCAAAAAAAAAAAAAACAGAAACAAAGGCTTAGAGAAGAGCTGGTATAGACTGTCCCTGGTAACCTTAGCCACATACATGCAGGCAAAGAATCTCTAGTAATGACTATTTTTCTTTTACTTACCATCTCATCAAACAGGAACTTGGAAGCAGCCTACATTGCTGGCTGGCCCAGCTCCTCTCTCCAGACTGCCTCTGGCTCTGTGCTTTGCATTATCCTGCAGACAGAGCCTCAGCCTGCTGGGGTCATTTGGGTGGTTGTTATCTAGCTAGGCCCAGGTTTCCCAAACAGGTGGACACATGCCATTTGTATCTAACTATTGATTTGTTTTCTTGCATTTCAGTCGTTCCAAGGAAGTCAAGGACGAGCTTACCTCTTTAATTCAGTGTGAGTGTCTCTTTTGGAAGTGGTATTAAATTGTTCTTTGCATCTTTGGAAGATGGAAAAAGCAACCCTGGAGGATAATTAAACAGTAGGAGCTGCCTCCTGTTCTGATGAGACACTGCCTAGGACATAAATTAAAAAATACAGTCCGTGGAGGATTATGTTCCCTGGTTTGCTTCTGATGGTCACCTCAGGGATATTTGTTTTTCTATTTTTGGAGAGGGTGGTGGGAGGGACCAGAGAGACTAGAGAAATAGCTTCCAAATTAAAATGTCATCTCTCCATTTGTTTTCTCTCTCTCTCTCTCTCTCTCTCTCTCTCTCTCTCTCTCTCTTTCTGTCTCTGTCACACTCACACATACACCTCTTACAGCTGCAAACTGGTGAAATATTTTCTGAGACCCTTGCCTCTCCCCCAGGGATATTTCCTCAACTTCCTCAGGCTAGAAGTTTTATAACCAAACTCAACAGATCTCAGGATTTATAGAAGTCTAGAATGTCAAGGTAGGAAGGGACTATAGAGTTCTTCTCTCCAGGGGGCAGAAGCTATGGGCTCCCTTCTCAAAATAATGTTTTAAAATAAATAATAGTGTGATAATAGTGTGTATGTGTGTGTGTGTGTGTGTGTATAGACACACACACACACACACACATATATATATTTGGTTTCTTTTATATTATATAAGGAAACCAATTATACTGAAAATAGTAGTTCCCCCCATTCCGAGTTTATGGACCCTTTAAATTCTATCCACAGACCCCAGTGGATCCTAGGTTAAGATACCCTATTCTATTCCAACCCACTCATTTTAAAGTAAGGAAGCTGAGGCCCACTGGAACAGGCAGAAGAGAAGCCACCCAGTAAGGGCTGAGCCAAGTCCAACCCTCTCAGCAGGACAATTAGACTCAGAGTAGACCAGGTTAATGGAACAATTCTAACCCCATCCCCACCCCCTCACCACACCCCAAGTGCAGGGGCATGTGCCATAATTTCTCTGGAAAAGAAAGTGCTGAGTAATTGAGAAGTGCTGGGATAAGACCTAGTACATCTGGACCCATATGGGAGGTATTCACTGACCTTCACATATTTATGATCACCTTCCATTGGATATAAACTTGGTTGAGTCCTACTGGAAGGGTCCTCTCCCTGGAGGGGGTCATTTAAAAAAATAAATAATGACAACTAGAAATTGAATTGTTTTATCATTACTTAAAGTAATACTTAATTTTGTAATTTTTTATAGTTTGTAAAAAAAAAAAGTGGATTCAGTGCTTAAGAATGGTTTTCGAAGATCTTAAAATGGGACTTAGAGTGGAAAGAGTGCTGGGTGTGGTGTCAGAAGACCTGAGTTCAAATCCTACCTGTCACCTGCTGCCAATGTGACCTTGAGCCAGTCACCTTATCCTTTTGGGCCTCAGTTTCTTCATCTTGAGAATGAGGGTGCTAGACTAGATGGACCTTCCAGCTCTAAATCTATGCTCCCATGATGCTAGGACTCTCTGGTCTACAAAGTGTGTTTTCTTGATACCCATTACAGTCATAAATTCAGTTGGATTTGAATCTGGGTTTGAAAGAGAAATGATTAGCAAAGGAGGCTTTTCTACGTAGAAGAAAAAGGACATCAACAGCAAGCCAGGCTTTCGCCAGAAAGACCATTCTCTCCAGCGGGCACACTGGGGCAGAATGGAACAATCTGAAATCTCTTTGTCCCAGGACTTTCCTTTTGCCTGGCTTTGGGGCTTTGCTCTTGATCCTGAGTCATTCTTCCCTCCCTCCCATCCCCCTCCACTTCCCCAGGAGCAGCTGCTTTTAGGGAGTTGTTGCTCTATTCACTTTTGCAGGTAGCTCAGCTCAAGGGACTAAGGATGCAGATGTCCCTGGCACTCATCTCCCTCTCTTCTCTCTCCCCCCATCCCCACCTCTTTGGCACAGAGTTAATGTGGGCTGTGGACCTGCAGAAGAGCGAGTGTTGCTAACGGGGCTACACGCAGTTGCAGATATCTACTGTGAAAACTGCAAAACCACTCTGGGCTGGAAATATGTAAGTACAATGGTGTTTGCCCAGTGGGGCAAAGCTTTCGAAATAAACACTGATGATAACTGTGTGCAGACTGCATATTAGGACTATAGAATGTTTTAGAATAAGGACTGAAAATTATATGATGCTTTTAAGGTTTTCAAACCATGCATTAGAACCCCATTTTCTCCTCACAAAGAGCTCTATGGGCTAGGTGCTGTTCCTATTCTATAGATAAGATAACTGAAGTTCAGTGAGGTCATATGACTTTCCCATGGTCATGCAGCTAGTTAATGTCAGTCAGAAGCAACATTCAAATTCAATCCTCTCCTGACTCCCCACAGATAAGTGGTACAAGATGAGAGAAAAGTGACTTGCCCGAGGTCATACAGTAAGTAGAAGATTTAGCACTCAAAAATCTGGGTTTTTGAATTGCAAGGCCAGTGGTTTTCTACTATACTCTTTGGCTTCCCTGAAGGGGCAGCAGAATCACAGCATTTTAGGGCTGCAAGGAGGGACCTTTGTGGTTACCTAGTCTGATTCATGTCAGCAAATGGGATCCCCACTATAGTACCGCTAAACAAAACTGCCTGGCACATCCAACCTTCAAGGAGGAAGAACTAGTCTTAAGGTAGCCCACTGCCCTTTGAAGTCACCCTAATTGTTAGGAGGTTTTTCCCCACAGCAAGTCTAAACTTTGCTTTTTGTAACTTCCATCCATTGCTCCCAGTTGTATCCTCTGGGGTCAAACAGATCAAATCCAATCTCTCTTCCATATGATGGTCCTTCAGAAGTCACTTTAAAGGCAGCTCTCGTGTTCCATGTTCTCTCCCCCTGCCCCCAAAGTCTTTTCTAGGTTAAATGTGCTCACGTCCCTTAATAGACCCTCATAGGACGTGTACTCAAGGTACTTCCCCGTCCTTACTCTCTCTCTTTCTGTATACTTTCCATCTTGTTCTTTGTCAAATAAGAGATAGTAGGACCAGTAGCCCCTCTTCCCTATTTGCCCTTTGTGGTAATGTCAGCCAACACTGAGATCAGAAGACTGAATCTTGAGATCAGACCCTGCCTTCTCCCTGCCTTCATATGGAATCAAGTTTGGATGCCCTGTGGGGTAAATTGTAATTTTCCTAGGGGGACACCTTGTTCCTTTCCTGGGGTAGGATGAATGAGCAACAGTGACCTACTATCCCTGGAACTCGGGTTGCCAGGTATCATGAGGATTTTTCTAGCTTGCTTTGTGGTGGTAATCCAACCCCAGATGCAGTTGCCATGGTAACACTATCCATTGGTTGAATTTTTTCCTTTTCATACTGTGGTCATGTGCACACATGTGGATACACACAGACTTGCTATACATACACACAGCTTATATTCTCTCAATCCACCCTCTGACATGCTGGAGTATTTGAGTGTTAGTATACAAAAAAGAGCAACCTCCCTGTCTTCCAAAGGACAGCTTATCTTTTAGGAAATGCCCTGGGCTGCTCCTAAAGGACAGCTAGAATATCGATTGCACTCTTCTTCTGTCCTTGCCAGCCCACAGAGCTAGAGGTAAAAGGGATTTTAAGAGGCTAGCTAGGCCACTCTTCCCCACCCCCCCCATTACCCAGATTTAGAAACTGAGGCCCAGGAAAGGGCTGTTGTTATTATTCATCATTCAGTATTGTTGTTTCTAGTCTGACTCTTTGTGACCCCATTTGGGGTTTTCTTGACAAAGATACCGGAGCGGTTTGCCATTTCCTTCTCCGACTAATTTTACAGATGGGGAAATTGAGGCAAACAGGGTTAAGTGACTTACTCAGAATCACAACAGCTAGTGTCTGAGGTCAAATTTGAACTCGGGTCTTCCTGACTCCAGGCCCAGCACTCTATCCACTGTGCCACCTAGCTGCTTCAGGAAGGTGGGGCAGGCCCTAAGGATTTTCCTAAAGTCATGCAGGTAGTAAGAGCCAGCGCTGGGATTTGAACCCAGTTAGTTTCTCTGACTCCTGAGCCAGGGTATTTTCCATTGTACAAGATTATCTCTCCAAGGAGGAAGCTGTCTGAGGAAGAAGAGTAGTATTCTTCCACGGGAGGGCCTAGTAGCAAGAAACTTTGCAGGAGGAGGGGGAGGGGAGCAAGAAACCAGATTACCTTTTCCCTCCCACATTAACCTTAAAAATATTTGGAGTGTCAGATTTTTGTTTCCATTTACTTGACTCCCTATATTTTGAGCTTAATCTGAGAGCAGGCATGGTCACCCTGGTCAGACTGGTGGTTCATCTTCTTCCCTAGTATTCCAGTCAAACCTCTTCGAGGACTGTATGTTCAAGTTCAGGTCCATTTTACAGAGCCACATCCTTCTAGAGCTAGAATGGGGAACTCAGAAGTCATCTGGCCTAATGTAATCATCTAATCACCTTGCAGATTTTTCTACTGCTGCTTTCCTCCATCCCCTTTTTGTTGGTCAGTTGGCTACCCAGCGGTTTGAGAAGGAGCACTAGACGAAAGAGAAGAGGCAGGATTCAAAGTCAGTCTATTTTGGCTTGTGGTTTTCAGGGTTCTGTGGGAGAGGTTTGGAATTAAAAGCAAGACTAAGCTTTTTTGGGGTTATTTGTCAATTTCCTTTGTCCACAATTTCTCCATCCCTCCCATTTCTGTGACCCACTGAATTGACTCTCATTTTCTCACCATGATAGCTCGGTTTTAAGACTTTCTAGAGGTGTGCAGGTAGCTATGTTGCTTTGTAGTGTCAGTTTCAAAAGGAACAGGTGATAAATCTTCATGAGTGTTTTTTACCCCCACCATCCCTTGCTGTCAAATCCCTTAGCCTCCAAACACAAAATACAATGTATCTCATACTCCATCTTCTCCTATTCTGTTTTTAAAATTTTTCTTTTTCTTTTTTGTTTGTTTTTTTTGCTTTTTGGAGGAGGGAGGGCAGGGCCATTGGGGTTAAGTGACTTGCCCAAGGTCACACAGCTAGTAAGTGTTAAGTGTCTGAGGCCGGATTTGAACTCAGGTCCTCCTGACTCCAGTGTGCTGGTGTTCTATTCACTGCACCACCTAGCTGGCCCCCCTTTATTTTATTTTTGAAAGAGTATAGCAAATCCAGCACTTTAGTTGTCATTCCTGAATTCCCCAAACCTGGTCATTAGTTTCAAAGTTGTCTTATTTCTTGAATCTCCTATCCTATTTATGTGTTTTCATCTTCCCCCATTCTAAAATCTGTACCACTACCTACACCCATGCACAAATATCTAAACCCAGAGCTATGGGAGAAAGGGAAATAAGTATGGAGTTGGTAGTTTTTCAGCTCTCTGCCTCTATCTCTGTCTGCGTCTTGTCTGTGGGATGATTTAACCTTTAAAGCAGTTGGCCAAAGACTCAACAGGATCATAGCTTGAAAATTGGAAGAGATTTAAGAGGTCAACTAGTCCTAATAAGCCCTCAGCAGAAAAGGGACTTGCCCAAGGTCACACAGTAAGGTGAGGTTTTAACTGTTCTGAAATCTAAAAATACCTGAGCTGTAGTCTCACCCACGTTCAAGACAAAGGAAGTTTCACACAAATCATTTGCTAAGTGCCAGTCACACACACACACACACACACACACACACACCCTAAACAGTGCCCTGCCACCAAGGAGTTTACATTCTAATGGGGAGACAACACACACATCAATAAAAATATACAAAATATTTGGGGGAGAGAGGCACTCTAGAGTGTTAAGTCACTTGAAGGTAGCACTAGAGCTGAGTGCCAACCAGCAACCAGCACTCAGTGCTAGCAAGAATAGGACTCTTCCTTATTGATTTTGGATGTAGTTAGGAGGGTGAGTCCATGGATGTAGCCTCTGAGCATAGGTTTTTACTTTATTATTATTTTTTTTTACTTTATTATTTTTTTTAGTTCTCAACATTCACTTTTACAAGATTTTGAGTTGTGAATTTTTTTATCCCTCCCTTCCCCCTCCTCAAGATGGCAGGCAATCTGATATAGGCTATATATATGTACAATCATATTAAAAATATCTCCACATTAGTCATATTGTGAAAGAAGAATCAGAACAAAAAGGTAAAACCATGAGGGAAAAAAAAAGAGAAAATAGTCTGCTTCGATCTGCATTCAGACTCCATAGTTCTTTCTCTAGATGTGGATAGCATTTTCCATCATGAGTCTTTTGGAATTGTCTTAGGTCATTGTATTGCTGAGAAGAGCTAAGTCTATCAAAGTTGATCATTGCAAAATGTTGCTGTTACTGTGTACAATGTTCTCTTGGTTCTGTTCACTTCACTAAGCATCAGTTCATGTAAATCTTTCCAGATTTTTCTGAAATCTGCCTTGAGCACAGGTTTTTAGCCATACTCAGTAACTGTTGGGACTGTTTGTTTATTCACTCAGCTAGCCAAGAGAAAAAAAGAAAGAAAGAGAGACAGAGAAAAAGAAAGGAAAGAAGGAAAGAAGGAACTTGTGATTTCATTGGTAGAGGAAATGTCTTCTTCTTGTAGATTGGTACCTGCTCTTATAGTCCTAGAAAGGCATTTAGGGACACTGAGAAGTTAGTTAAGTGACTTGCCCCAGGTTTGCTTAGCCAGCATATGTCAGAGAGAGGTCTTGAGCCGAGGTCATCTGGAATCTGAGGACAGTTTCCTATCCATTATGTCAGGCTGACTCTCCAGTTGTTCTTATGTCCATGATAATAAAATTGTCCTCTCCACCCCTGTCACTTCTCTTCTCTCCTTGCCCCCTACCCCATTGTAGGGCTTTTTAAATGAGACTTGTTAAAGTCTCATTTAAGCCAGAATGCTTTCATTTAAGAGGGTAACCCACCAGAAGTATGGAGTTTTCCTCTAGGAGACCTGACAACTGAGGTTGCTTGGCAAAAAGTTTTCTCCCATTGTGTAGTTTGCTGTAGCTCGTGATTTCTGTGGAGGAGAAGCAGAGTAATAGGATATAAGTATAGAAGTGAAGTTAAAAGGAAACCTTTCTGGCCCCACAATGCTTTGTTCTCTGCTCAGAGTGTCACAGCACATTTCAGAAAGATTCGGCCTTAGTATACTTGGAAGATGGTGAGGAGGATGGACAGCCTGGTTAGGGGGAAATCCTGTCTAGTTTGACAAGCCAGAGTGGTTCTCAACCTTCCTAATGCCGCGACCCTTTAATACAGTTCCTCATGTTGTGGTGACCCCCAACCATAAAATTATTTTTGTTGCTACTTCATAACTGTAATTTTGCTACTGTTGTGAATCATAATGTAAATATCTGATATGCTGGATGTATTTTCATTGTTACAAGTTGAACATAACTCACAGGTTGAGAACCGCTGCCCTAAGGTAATATAGCATATTAAAGACTTTCTTTAAATAGCAATTGTTGAGTGCTGGAGTCAGGAAGACCTTAGTTCAGATCCTCTCTTTGACATTCATTAGCTGTGTGATCCTGGACAAGTGACTTAACTTTTCTGAACCTCAGGGAACGCTTAATCATGGGCAGTGGAAAGAGTCAGAGGACCTGGGTTCAAATTCTGGCCCTGGTGCTTACTAGTTCTATGACATCAGCAAGTCACTTCTCCTCTTTTGTCCTCAGTTTCTTCATTTCGGAAATAAAGCTAATTTATTAAACAGTTTAAGTTCTTCCATCTCTAAATTCATTTATAAAGGATAGATTGATTGCAGTCTGAAGTTCTCACAGAACACAATCAGACGTCCTTGATATACTGATGTCCTTGTGGTGGTACAGTGGGGTCAGGATGACTTGAGTTCAAATCTAGCCTCAGATTCTTACCAGCTCTGTGATTCTGAGCAAGTCACTTAAGCTCTGCCTGCCCTGTTTTCCTCATGTATAAGATGGAGGTCATAATAGCACCTGCCTCCCAGGATTTTTGTGAGGATCAAATGAGATAATATTCATAAAACTGTTAAGCACAGTGCCTGGCATGTAGTAGGTGCTTTATAAATGTTTCTTCCCTTTCCCTATAATAATGAGCATAATGATGATAAAGTTTAGATATAGTCTTCTTTGTGTGGTGAGCTAATGAAGGATTTGTTGAGTTGTTTCATTCGTGTCTGACTCTTCTTTGACCCTGTTTGGAGTTTTCTTGGCAAAAGATACGAAGTGGTTTGCCATGTTCTTCTCTAGCTCATTTTACAGATGAGGAAACTGAGGCCAACAGGGTTAAATGACTTGCCTGGGATCACACAGCTACTAAGTGTCTGAGGCCAAATTTGAATTCAGGTCTCCCTGACTCCAGGCCCAGCACTCTATCCACTATACCATCTATCTGTCTTTACAAGATAAAATGCTAATTATTGAAGTTATCTCGGTTCCTTTGGTTAAGCTGGGAGGAGAACCCTCAAACCCTAATTTCCATCTTGTATTATAGTTCCTAAAACCATAGATTAGGTCTAGAAGAGACCTTTAGTAGTCATTTATTCCAGCCTTCTCATTTTTAACAATGTGGCATACAGGTCTACAACAAGGCAAATGTGTGTTCAAGTACTACTTACTTCTAAAACACACTAGCTTTAGGACCCTAAACAAGTTAGTTTCTCACTGTTCTAAGCAACCCAGAAGACTCTCACTTTCAAAGAATTTTCTAGTCTTATACTGTTAAGAGAAAGCTTCCTCACCTGGATGTTCCATATAGCAATGAAATCATCGGCCCAGTCCCTCTCCTACCTCATCTTGTTTTTTGTTTTTACATTAGTTTTTATTTCCCAGCATACTCCTCCTGTCTCCTTCCTCCACTCAGAAAGGCATCCCTTATAACAAAGAATATAAAAGGAGGGAGGGGGAAGCAGTTCGGGCAAAACTGACTAGCAGACCAGTCAAATCTCACAATAAGTAACTAAAACATTCCACACCCGAAGTCCCCTACTTCTGCAAAGCAAGGAGTGAGGTGGTTCATTCTCAAAACTTTTCTTCCGGGTCAAGCTTGATCATTGTAATTACACAACACTTGATTTAAAAAAAATGATCACTTTCCATTTATACCATGGTATACATTGTGTGTATTTTCCTGGTGTTGCATCAGTTTATACAAATCTTCCCATGCTTCTATGTAGTCTCCATATTCATTATTTCTTAGGAGATAGTAATATTCTGTTGCTTTTGTGAATCACAATTTCCATTTCCCAGTTGATGGGTACCAACTTGGTAGTAATGCTCTTGCTTTTTGTAGATGAGGAAACTGAAGTCCCCAAAGGTTCAAAATGATGTCCCCCAAATTGCTTCATAGTAAATGGAAGAACCTGGATTTGAACCCAGGTCCTCTGACCCTAGGTTGACCACTCTGCCGCTGCACTATGCTGTTTCTCTTCCTCCTGCTACATACACTCCAAAACCAATATGCTACTTCGATGGACATGACTCCTCTTCCCCTTTCTCTTTTTCTGTTGACCAGGAACATGCCTTTGAGAGCAGCCAGAAGTATAAAGAAGGCAAATACATCATTGAACTGGCACACATGATCAAGGACAATGGCTGGGATTGAATAGAGAGAGGTCCCCCTACCCAGTGTCTGAATGAATGCCATCCAACTGAACATTATATCCAAGAGGGGAGAGAGTGACTGAACGCTTGGTTCCATCCCTTTAGAGGCTTTGGCATCAGGAGCATCCTCCCACCCTATCTCCATCGTTATTGGTGACAGGCCTCTAAATTGCTGTCTCTCTGTTTCTTTGCTTTGTATCTGTTTGTGAGTTGACCCTGGCTTCTCTCTCTGTTCTAGTGTTGGCTAAAAACAACGGATGCACTGAGAGCTTGGCAGCATTCTACTTTAAGGAGAGTCCCAGGGACCCCCCAGAGCAGGCAGCCTTAGCTGCCTTGTTTCAGGATAGCAATGACATTGGGGGCGTGAGAAGGGAAGGGAGCCCTGAGTGTCCCGGGGCAGGGGTGGGCATGGGAGGGTGGAGGTAGGAACTGCTGCTCCTTAAAAATCCTGGGAACCTAGGAACCTTGAAACTATCAACTTGTCCAAAAGGACAAAAAGAAGATTTAAAAAAAAATACCTCATGACTGAATTCTCTTTGAAGCTTCTGTTCCTGACACCCAACAATGTGCCAGGTCAGCATGAGAGGAGGGCCTAACTCCTGTGGTTCATGCAGTTGCAGGGGCAGGAGTCTTATTGCCCTGGGCTGGTTTGGGGGCACCCTGTGTTAGCAACAGTCAGTGACTGTGGGGAGCTTGTGATAGGGTCTCAATGATTTCTTTCCTAACTGTATCTACCTATATCCATCCCTACTCCAAGTTCTCACTTACGCTCCCACATCATGGCAAGTAGAGATCTGCCCTTCACCAAGTATTCAAGATCCTATGCTCCCTGGCAAGTAAAGAGGCAAGCTTGGCCTTGACCTGTGACCTACTAAATCGTGTAGTTACAGGGACAGCAAGTTGACAGTTCCAATATCAGCAAGGAAATCATAGGAAAGCCAGCATAGTTGAAACAACTCCAACTGCCTGACCCATTACCTGACTCTTGACCCTTAACTGAGCACAATGGATGAGAGTTGGAAAGGGGGGATTTGGGGGGAAGGGAATAAAGACATCTCTTAATATGGAGACCTCCTCACTTCCCCTGGAGTCCAGTGGGTGGGGACCCTGCTTCCCAGGAGCAGGGATGATTGACTTTGATTCCAGCCCTATCTTTTAAGCTATGGAAGATAAAAGCTTTGGAGATTATGGTTAATGTGTTCTGCTGGCAGATATTTTAAGCCCCAGTGTTATTTCCCTGAATTTGAATGGGGAAGAAGCCTAGTAATTAACCAAAGTGGCCCAGCAGTGGGGACTGATTCAATTTGTCAAACTAGGAGTAACAAATTCTAATCTTACCTTTTCTTTTTTGGAGGGTAGGAATGAAGAGGGGACATACTTCATGGTATTAGGGGGGAGTTGGAGGGGAAAACCCAAGCCAGCCAGGCTCAGGAGTAAAAAGCTTTGTCTCTCATTTAATCATTGACACTGTGATGTCTATTCTACAGCAATCCAGCCAGTACCTGGTGCATGATGTGAGTCCCACTCAAATTGAGTTCATTTCATTTCTCAGGCCTAAAATACTGTTTATTTTTCTGCTAATCTTGTGTATCATTCTCAACATCTCATTTTCCAAGGAGGTTGAACCTGAAAAAACTGAAGTGTCAGTGGTCACTAGTGGTTAATTCAGGAGCATAGGAGAACCTGTGCAATGGAGTGGGCTCTGAAGGCAGCAGACCCAAGAGCCTTCTGGGACAGAGTCTGTGCTAGAAAGAGAAGGTGGCTGTGGGAGGGCTATGAAGGGGGTGGAATCTCTGGATCGCTGTCAGTTAGCAAAATAAATCCTGAGTCCCAGTGGTTCTGGCTCAAGGCTGACCTAGACCTGGAAGCTCCCACAAAACAGGACTTTTCTTCCTATTGACTAGCTGGTACAAGACAAAAAAGGACTTTTTCCTTACAAAACCTAGTTTTTGGTTCTGTTAAAAAACAATCACCACAATTAAAAGGAAAGAAAAAAATCACCAAAAAATCATTTGGCCAGTCAATTCTCAAAAAACACTCTGGAAGATGAGTAAGAAGGAAACTGAGGCACAGATTACTTTGTTGCAGCCTCCTAGAGGAATATTCTTTCCACTTCCTCTAATCTTTTAGATTGCATCAGAAAATAGCTTCAGTTTTCACATTCTTAGGCTAGCTTCCCAGCCCTGAAATAGCTGGATTCCCACTCCCTTCCTATGAAATATGGGCCCTGGGCCCTTTCCTTTATAGATTTGGCCTTCTCCTTAAGGAAAGTTTCACCTGGTTTTTAGAACTAAAAATGAAATGGAAATTTGGCAGATTTGACATGGCAGGATACATAATGAGTTTTCAGAGAAAAGCAAACCCTGGCCCCATCCCTACTTTGTGCCCTGGGAAAGTTTCCACTGCTCACTCTGCAAATGGTGTAGACACTACTCAGACACCTTCTGGTGCCATAAGTAACCCTTCTGCAGTATCCCAAAGGTGCATGGCACCAGTGATCTGAAGAAAAGGCTCAGTAGCAGAATAACCAACCCCCTTCATTAGGTTTCCATACATGTTGACTAAACCATAAGTGCTTCTTAAAACTTTAGCTCCATTCACAGCTTGTTTCATGTCTAGCAGTATTGGAGACCACAAATGAGAGCTCAAATCTTGTCAAACTTGTGGACTCAATTAGTTATTTCTCTATTTGATTTTTTTTTTTCTTGAAATTATCTATTCAGAGCATAACCAAAGACCTCACTCCTAGGCCACTGGTAGGTTCAGCCAACTAGGAGCTGTTATGGGCATGGCTTGGTGGGTGGGAGGAGAGAGGAAGGAAGGAAAGGGAAGGGAAGGGGGGGGGGGGCAGTTCTTTACCTCAGCCAGCAGCTGCCTTCATTTAGGATTGAAAAACCGTTAGCAGAATCTCCAATTTCAACTCACTGTGCTCCACCTTTGGATTGAGCTGAGAACTCTGTGGGCTGCCCCTGGCACCAGCCTGGGAGCTGGATTGGCTTTAGTTGATTGGAGTAAAGCTGCTACAACCCAGTTTAATGAACACAGGTGTCCATCAGGGTACTACATCCATACTTAGACATGGCAAGGTCAGTCTGTGCTGGTAGGATCAGTGTGCACAAAGGAAGTATCCCCCTTTCAACAAATTTTCAAAGGGTAACATATATGTATATATATGTACATATACATGTATATGTATATATATAAAAGAAAAAACATTCTCTTGTGAAATATACTTTTGTAAATAATATTTAATTTTTTAAAATAATATATTTGGTGCTGTTTTCTCAGAGCCCCTGAGAGCACTTTTTATTTTTGTTTTAAAATTTTACTGTTTCCTCTGCATTTTTTGAAGTATGTTTTAAGGGAAACATATATTCCTTTTTTTTTTTTTTTTAAGCCTGTCATTTAGTCTGGGGAAGGCAAGAAAGCTTTGCTTTTACCTTTTCCTGGTAGAAGTGACATGTAGTGAATCATTAGGTTGAATTGAAATGTTTTTCTTGCACCAGTATTGGCTAGAAAAAAAAATTGAGGTGAAGTGATGTTGGTTGTGGCTTCAGACTTCCTCTCTTTGGAAGACCTTCGGGTCTATTTGTTTTTAATTGTGCATTTTTTAAAGAACATTTTCCAATGGCTCCTGCTTTCCTTTTTACTGGGGACATTATATAAAAAGTTTACACACATCCTGCAACAAGGCTTTTCTTTTCTTCCCCCCCCCCCCTTTGTATTGTTGTGTTGTTTTTTTTTTAAATTTTGTTTGCACTCTGTCTCTAAGTGGACCAACAGCACAAGCCATAGAGAATGCATCTTACCATGCCATGTACAGGCAGGGCTGTTTGCAGTGCCGGGTCTCTAGTGCACCCTCCCCTTCTCCTCTGTGGCACAACTTGGATAAACTACAAATGAATTCTATTGTCCTTGTGGAGATCCAAGAGTCAAACCTCTTGTATGTTTTCTCTTTGCTAATGTGAGTGTATCAATCGCGTATTCTGCGGCTCCCAAGTGTTTTAAAAGAAGACTCATCATAAACAGGAACTAGTATTGGTGGAACAGACATAAAATGTACACATGCCCTTAGGCAAACAAATTTGTGAGGTCAGAATCCCTCAGGGGTCAGGAAAGAGGCCTGGGAAACCAAATCCTGGAAAACAATCAACTTACATCTTTTTCTAAAAGTCAGTCCAAAAATGAAAAAACACTATGGGGTGGGGAGGGGGGGGGGGGGGGGAAGAAGAGACATTTAATTTTCAAATTAAAATGTAAAAAATAATCTGTGGCAAGATAAAGATACAAAGAATAAGATGTAAGCTATTCTCAACATTACCAAATTCTTAATGCCCTTATGTTTTTGTATAAAATTTTGGTAAGAAAATGGGAGCAAATTCCCTTTTTTCCCATTTTGCGGAGACTATCTTTTCAATACCAGTCTGTCTATTGATGCTTGTGTTTACAAACTGTATTTGTTGGGTTTTTGGGGGTGGTTTTTTGGGGCATATTTTTTCAGGTCACTTTGCTTCAACCACAAAGGCAATTGTTTTTCAGTAATTTGTCTTCACCTTTTTTTCCTGTATTTGTACATAGTGATTCAGTATTAGAAGAAAGTGCATTGTTTTCTCTCATTTCCGATCTGTGTTGGTGCTCATTTGAGAAAATAAAGTTTTCAAATATTCTGAGAGTGTTGGGCTTGTCTATTCCAACTTTAATCTCCTCATCCTTTTAATAAAAGGCCCAGCTCAATTCGTCTTGACATGTGAGGCAAATCAATCTAGATTTAGAAGGCAGCTCTCAAGGGATCAAGTTTCCTGCCTTCGTGGGTGGGGGCAGGGAGAGATCACCCTTGGTATCATCACCATTTTAGAACTGAGGACCATAGAATCAACTTACCCAATCGACTTACGTCTAGTAAATGATTGCCATGGAAGGGGCTGGAGTGGCAAGATGGAGCTCAGATCTGCAAGCTGCAAGTATCCCTTCCTCTATACAGTTATACATGTCCCCTGTCCAACATTATCACTTTATTTCCTGAAAATACCTCTTACGTGAAGCAATCCTAAAGGAGTCAGCTGCCTATTGTGTAAGGTGTGGTAGAAGGACCAGGGGATCAGAGCCAGGTAAGCCTAATGCTATTAAGAAGGGCCTTGAAGGCACTGCCTGGCATCTGGTTTATGGAGTATAAATGATACTGAGAACATAGATTGGAGCCAAAGTTAAATGAGCTATGTATGCCTATAGGATGCTGTCTCCTAATGGTTGGCCATTTCCCAAGTTCATGGACTCAGTATACAAAGGAGTCTGTGGTGCCTTGCCACCCCCCAGGTTAAGAACTGCTCTAAAACAATTCCTGACCTCCTCTTTCTCTCTTAAACCCTAAATAATTGGTCTTAGTAGAACCAAGACACTGGAGGAAACCCAGAGCATTGGGCATAGAGAATGTACCAGAAATGCAGGAGATTTTATTTTTTAACTGACTCTAGCCCCTAAATCATCCTTTTCCCCTTTGTGTTCCATCTCTTTGAGGACCAAGTTAACAAGATGGAAAGAATTGTTCAGGGGAGAATGTGATGTTCGTATGTTGTGCCCAGGAAGGGAAGGGCCTAGAACCAGAGGGGTCTCAATGAATGTGCTCAGGAGGGGATGGAACCTTGATTAGCTGGCTGCTTCCCTCAGTGGCTGAAGTCATAACAGCCCTACAAGCTCTCTCCTGCTGGTCCTTTGCCTGGCCAGTGCCTTCTGATTGATGTTATCTCTAGAACTCCAGTTCACATCAAGGCCAAGTCTTGTTGAAATACAGACTGACAGGCCTGCAGTGGATATATGAGGATGAGGAATAACTTAACCCTTAGAGGGCTACTGCTGCTCAGTGCATTCTCTATGCCCAATGCTCTGGGTTTCTTCCAGTGTCTTGCTTTTAGTAAGATTCACTCTTTAGGGTTTGGGAGAGGAGTAAGCCAGGGATTGTTTTAGAGCAGAGGTTCTTAATGGGGGGAAGGAGTAACACCGTTTTGTATGTTGACTTCAGGGAGTCCATGAACTTGGGAAATTAAATCTTTAACTGAAATTTAGCATTTATTTCAATTATAAATTTAAAAAAACCTTCTGAGAACTTCATAGTTTTTATCAGACTGCTAGAAGGAGCCATGACTTAAAAAAAAAAAGGCAGCTGTAAGCATTTACATCCTTATTTCTCTCTGATGTCTCAGCATCACATGGATACCCCACTGAAGACACTAGGTGTACCAGCTGTAGTGTCTAATGTATTTAAGCTTTGAGAAGAAACTATCTTTCACTGTGTAAAGCATTGAGCCAAGGCTTTTTGTTGAACTAAAGCAGGTGACTAGGTCTAAATAAGTATTTTCTGATCAATGGCCCATAGACTGGTACTGGGCCATGGCAAAGTTTTGTTGATATACAAAATCATTATTAAGGCCCCCAAAGGGCCTTACTTCTTAAAACCTATGAATTTAGGGAGACTGACTCAGCTCCCCTTGGACTATTTTCCCAGGCCCACCTTTCTGAGGGCAGCTAGGTGGTACACTGGACAGAGCTCTGGGCCTGGAGTCAAATGTGACCTCAGACACTTACTAGCTATGTGACCCTGGGCAAGTCACTTCACCCTTTTTGCCTCTTTCCTCATCTGTAATATGAGCTGGAGAAGGAAATGGCAAACCACTCCAGGATTTTTGCAAAGAAAACCCCGAATGGTATGGAGAAGAGTTGGACAAGATTGAACGACAAACACCTCTCCGAGGCTGCAGAGGGTGCTGTCCAAGGTAAGGATGTTGAATAATTTACTAGTCCACAGTGTAATGATTTTTAAGACTCCCAAAAGATCATGAGCTGGACAGGATCTCAGGTCATCTAATCCAATTCCCCTTCCCCAATTGGTGAGGAAACTGAAGCCTAGAGGGTTAAGGTGATTTGCCCAAAGTCACACTGGTATTAAGTGGCAGAGGCAGGTTTTGATCCCAGGTTCTCTGACCGCAGAGTCAATGCCCTGGTCCAGGTGGAAAGATGAATTTCAAGAATAAGGCACTGCCTACAGAAAAAACCTGATGCTGTGAAAAGGTTCCTCTATGTAACTAGCCCATTCTCAGTTCAGAATAAGATTAGGGAAAGATTCCTCTTAGTCACCTTTTGTGTTTTGTCTTAAATAACTTCCCCTGGACTCAATCTGGTCATTTAAGCTTTCTATTTCTGGTTCTCAAGCACATCCCTGGAAATGATACATTAGAGTCTAAATAGCATGAAGAGGCTCGTGCTAATATCTTGCTATGGTACATTGTATTGTGTGGGGAAAGAGTGATGTGACAAAGCCATCCTACCTACCCCCTGGGGGAAAAAAAAGATTTTGGGATGAATTTAGGATGAAGAGAGATAATGTCCAGGACAAGAATGCTGATGGTCCCATTGTACTCTGTCCATATCAGGCCACATCTGGTATGTTTTGTGTTTAATACCCAGCACCATACTTTAGAAAGTACGTTGACAAGCTAAAAATCATCCAAAGGAAGGCTACCCCGGAGAGTGAAGGACCTGAAGGTCATATCCTATGAGGAGTGCCCAAGGGAACTGAGGAGATTTATTTGGATAAATGTCATGGGAAATGTGAGAGGTATCTTCAAAGTATTTGGAGGGCCATCAGGTGAAAGTGGAATTAGATTAGTTCTACTTGGCTCAGAACACAAAATTGGGAGCATCGAGTGGAAATTGGAAAAGGAGATATAGCCCTGATGGTAGGGAAAAAATTCCTAACAATTATGTCCCTAGGGGGCTTCCTCAGGAGTTAGTGAGAAGGCCTTCATCAGTAGAGTTCTTCAGGGTCAGGTTGGAAGGGTTGAGCTGGATGACCCCTTCTAGCTCTGAGATTCTATAAAAACCAATGTTAATTTAGGGAACTGGTCTTTGTTTAGAAAATTCCTGATAATGTCTGCTAAGCTTTACCCTCATTTTGGGCATAAAATAAATTCTTTCTGTCCTCTCTGCCTTATCCCTCCTATTGTGGACCAAGCTTCAGTCAACTGCTCCATATCCTGTTGTAAATTGGTCATCTGCTTCAGGGATTGATTATGTGTCTTCTAAATTATCTCTGGTCAGTGTTCTGACGTTCATCCCTTGAAGACATGCTTGTTATTAGTCCATTCTGGGTTGTCTGTTTCAGACAAAAACCATGATGACAGATGTGCTTGGGCAATACCAACCAATTTCAGATAAGCACTTCTCCCTTCCATCTCTCCTCCAGAGTGGTCTTTTGATCTACAGTGAGCTTTAGGAAGATAAAAGCCATCTTTGCCAAGAGTGATTCTAACCACCCCACCCCCTACAAGTCCTTTAGTTGACCTTGTTAATCCTGGGCTAGCTTCACATTACTCTTTCCCAGTTTGTCCACCTTAAGTGCTTAGCATGGCTAAAGAATGCAAATTAACCTGTTAGCTTTAATTAATTGATTAGGAAAGAAAACCATCACTTAAAAATCATAGATTATACCCTGGAGACAAGATTGCTAAATTTGGGGGATAATCTGATAATTTAGATTATCTATGATCCTTCTCTTCCATCAGTGTGAGAGTTAAATGTACGAAGAATCATTGAAAAGATGGCTCAGCTGAGAAACAACTTGTCTTTGTCTGGTTTTACAGTTTGAGTGAGGAAGGGACGGACATGATATAGGTTATATGCCATGACTCTACCTGTGTGATTTAGGGCAAGTCACTTAAAATTGTCTGGGACTTACTTTCCTTATTCATCAAATGGGGAGATTGGATTAGATGGCCTTGATCCTAAATCACTTAAACCTATCCTGGCCTCAGTGTACTCATTTGTAAAATGAGCAGGTTAGACTAGATAGGCCCTAAGGTCCCTTCTAACTAAAATCGATGGACCTACATTCCTCATAAGAAACTGGTCACAACGCCATTAACAATTACTTTTTTAAAAAAAAATTCAGTCATTGAACATTTTGAGCTCATTGAGACATGGTTTTTGTTTTGTTTAATTTTAATGGAAGGAGGGAGGGATCTGAATCCAGGAAAGACCCAGGTTTGAATCTTACTTCCAACACTTACTAGCTACGTGACTGGAGGGCTTGCTATTAATAGCTCACATTTTAAAGTTTCCCCATGACAACCCTGAGAGGTAGATAGTGAAACATGGCAAAATGGATAGACTATGGGTCCTCAAGTTAGGAAAACCTGAGTTCAAAACCAGCCTCCGACACTTGCTAGCAGTGTGACCCTAACCTCTGCCTGCCTCATTTTTCCAACTATAAAATGGGAATAATAATAGCACCTTCCTCCTAGAGTTATTGTGAAGATCAAATGAGATAATATGTATTAAGCACTTAGAATAATACCTGGTTCATAGTAGGAGCTTAAAAAATTCTAGTTTTCTTCTGGCCTCTTTGCATGGCCAAAGTGAGTTTCTGATAAGATTATAGATGTAAAATACATTGAAAATCTTAAAAATACTAGAAATGGTGACTAGAATTATTCCATGTTATCTAGTCAATTTCCTAGGGGAATGAATTCCAGGGAACAAAAAGTCAGTGGAACTTGGGACACTATGCTCTCTTGTAAATTATTCTCCCTGACCTTCAGCTCACTCAACACATCTCCTAAATTCATCCCAGTGGGTGGCCCCAGCAAGCTGCTGAAAAATGGTGGGCAATTCCCAAGAGCAAACCTTTTCAACACAGGGCAGTTACCTTCTCCCAGGAGCAATCAATCACCATGCCTGGATTGGGAAGCCAAGGTCTCAAATGGCTGGTGTCCCACAGATAGCTCACCGAGTTCAACAGAGCCTATTTTTTTTTTAGTCAGGGAAGGAGATATTTAATGAATAACTAGAGCAGCTTACATTTTTAGAGTGCTTTTTGCTTTACAAAGCATTTCCCTTATAACCACATTGTTGGGCAGGAAGTAAGATTATTATTAACCCCATGTTACAGATGAAAAAGCAAAAGCTCAGAGAGGTTAAGGTACTTACCTAGGGTTACCCAGCCAGTAAGTATCTGAGCTAGCTTCAAACCCATGTCTTCTGATTCTAAAAGCATTGCATCTCCCACTCTTCATTAGGATCATACATCTGGAGTTGGAAGAGACCTTAGAGGCCATCAGAGGTCAATCTCTTCATTTTTTAGATGAGGAAACTAAGGCTGAGAAAGCTGAAGTGACTTGCCCAGGGTAATACAGCAAGTTAATGTGTGAGGTGGGATTTGAACCTAGGTCTCCCTAACTCTATCCATCAAACCCCACTATCTCTTAAATCTGAGAGTTGGGTTGTTGGGTTTTGGGGTTTTGGGGGGGCTTTTTTGGAGGTGGAGAGGAGAGGGAGTGCTCAGCCTCTTTCTCAGTTTTATAAATGCACATCAGAAACAACTCATGACTATTTTGGTCTCACATTTAATTCTGCTGAGTGAAATAGATATCTTGAACTTTCAAATATTGGATAGACTTTCTGTTCTATTAAAAAACTATGGGCCTAAAAGCATCTATCCAGACATAGCTCTGGATCATCAGAGGAAAAAAAATGCCTTTTCCCCCTCTAGGGAGGCACTTGACCTCATACAATTGCCCACAATGAAGGGCCTTTCAGTTTGGTGTCTATTTGGTTTAAATGCAAGACTGGACCTAAAAGTTCTGTTTTTTAAAAATTTTCCTTTGAAATTCAAAGGTGTATATATATATATATATATATATATATACACACACACACATATATATGTATATACATATATATATGCATGTATATATAAGAATATTTTGATAGTCATGGGTTATTTTGTTGTTTGTTTTTCGGCAAGGAGTAAAGAGGGTACTGTGCCTTCCCTGTTGCTGTTAAAAAAACAACCATGCATCTATTAAGGTCACCTCCCCATTGCCTACAGAATGAAATGCAAACTCCTTAGCCCTCATTTAAGGCTTTCCACAAATATGGTTCCCACCGATCTTTCCAGCCTTATTCCTCACTGCTCTCTTTAATGCAGTCAACATTCTAGTCAAATTAGAGAGCTGAAAAGCCAAAGCTACTTGCCAATAGCTCTAACAAGGCTATCAGTCTCCTAGGCTTATTGGCACAGTGGTGGGAGCCCTGGGCCTGGAGTCAGAAAGACATCAGTTCAAATTCAGCCTCAAACACTTACTAACTGTATGAGTATTTGTAACCTCTGGTATTGTTTGGATTCCAGGGGAAGTAATATCCACTGGGCTGTACTACAAACTTGAGGTCTTAGGCACAGAAAACAATGAAGGATCTGGGCAATAATAACCAAGTTATGAGGTCAACAAGAGTGATATCACTCACCATACCTTGTACTCTACTCTCTCCAATGTTTCTGTGTTAAAGATTGTGGGAGCTTAAAACTAGCAAGGTTTTAGAAATTAAAATCTACCGCTGATCATTAATTTGAGTCTTATCTGGCTTAAGATATAATGTTCTCCTTATGAAAATAATGTTAATGATTTAACCTAAATTGATGAACCAAGAAATTAAATGCTGAGGCATTTAAATTGCCTTCTAACTCTCTGTTAACTCTTGAGCTTTGTTAAAGGGTTGCCAACCTCCTTATGGTTGTATGCATTCTTAGAGGTCATCTAATCCAACCCATTCATTTCATATGTAAGGAAACAAACCCAGAGCTAGCTAGCTAATGACAGCTAGGGATAGAATCCAGGTTGTCTAATCTTTTGGTCTGGTTCATTTTTCACCATGGAAAAGAAAAGTCACTGTGATGGCTTTTCTAGCCAAGGAGAGAAGAGAAGAACCTATATCAAGAGAAAAGAGGCAAGGTGAGCAGTTGCCAAGATGGCCCTGAATTTCAGGGATCCATTTGAGATCTGTATGTTGGCTATCTTTCATTCACAGGATTTAGAGCTAAGAAAGCATCTTGAGGAAATCTAGTCCAATTCATTTAACAGAAGAAGAAACTGTAGCCCAGATGGGTGAAACTTCTTGCTCAAGGTCATAAGAACAGTAGCAAAGGCAAGATTCCAATGTAGGTCTTTTAACTCCAAATTCAATGCCCTTTCCACTAAATCATGCTGCCTCTCTTCAGTCAATACCAAGGAAAATGTGTGCCGCACAAGCCCAGGTCTGGTGTACAGCCTGAATAGGGTTGATTGACTAAGTGAAATTCTTTCAGGTGCATTCACTGGCAGGACTCCCCTGGGGTGTGTGCCTGTATTTCTAAGCTGTTTTTGCAGTGTGGGTCATGCAGATATAGCAAGAGCAACTCAGCCAAGCTCAGGGCTGTTTTATTTATGGTTTTAATAATGGAGTCTTGGGGGGTAGGGAGAGGGAGAAGAGGGAGGGAAGGAATTTCATTACATATTCCCAGAAGCCAAAATGTAGCTTCAGAATGTTTATTAAATTTATGACTGTTTATGGTTTGTCCTAAGCTTATTCTTTGAACTACCTTAATAAATATAGTTTAAATGCCCCTTCACAAAGGAGACAGAATAATCTGAATTATTGTTTGAAGGCTCTGTTTGGTATGTTCCATAATCAAGCCCAATACATTGTGGGAACTTGGAGTTAGGCAGGGGGGGAGCCTCAAAGTTGGGATCCCAAAGGTTAGGATGATGATACAGGAGGGTGAGAGGGATAGGGGGAGGCATCTTTCTGGGCCTCAGTTTCCTTCTTTGTAATAGTAATAATAATAGCTCCTCTACTAAAGCTCTACTCTGCTTCATCAAAGCTTAGAGACCTTGGGTTCTTGGAGGTTTGGCACATGCCTTGGCAAGTGCTGCCAAGTTCAGGAAGCGTTCAAATTCAGGCCCTGATCATGGCTTCTATGTGTGTATTTGTCATTCATAGACCATCCTAGTCAACTGCAAAGAGGTTCATCACTAGATGGCTTATAATATGGTGGATTTTTTTCAAGCATAACAACTCATGAAGACTTTCTCCTAAGGTGTGGAAAGAGTTGCAATTAGCATTTGGTGGAATAAAAAATGAATTCACTACAAGGAATACTAATACCAAAGCAACTACACATTATTGAAAATTCAATTCAACAAACATTTTTAAAGTTCCTGTTATGTGTTAGGTGCTATACTGGGTGCTGAACATATGAAGATAAAGATGAAAGTCCCTGTCCCCTAGGAATTTAGGAGGGAGGATAAATAGGGAAAGATAGAATATATACAAAAAGAACATAGAGCTATTGGAGGAACCCTAACTGGGGGTCTCAAGAAAGTCTTTTTAATTTTTTTTAGGAGGTTATACTCAAGCTGAGCCTTGAAAGAAACTAGGAATCCCAAGAAGCAAAGTTGAAGAGGAAGGCATTCCGGACATGAGGAGTCCTGACTGTGCAACCCAAGAGACAGACAATGGAATGTCACATACAGGGGGAAAGCAAGTCAGCTAGTTTGGTTGGAAGATAGAGTGTATGATGGGAGAGTAGTATGAAATCAGTCTGAAGGGCAGATTAAGACCAGATTGTGAGGGGTGATAAATGGCAACTGGAGAAGGTTGTATTTGATGCTAGAAGCAATAGGGACCTAATAAAGTTTATTGACCAGGGGAGTGACATGGTCAGACCTATGCTTACAAATAACATTTTGGCAGTTGTATGAAGGAAGGATTGGAGAAGAAAGAGACTGGATGCAAGGAGACCAATTAAGAGCCCACTGTAATTAGGGTAGGTGAGAGATGACAGGAACCTGAACCAGGATGATGGCTGTGTGAGTAGAGAGAAGGGGATAGATATGAAAAATGTTGTGGAGATAAAAGCTTTGACCTGACAATTGATTGGGTTTGGAGGGGCTAGGGGTGGGAGGGAGGTTTACTCAGATGGCATGAACCTGGGTGACTAGAAAGATGATGGTTCCCTTGGTAGAAATGGGAAAGTTAGGAAAAGAAATGTGTTTAAAGGACCATCAATCAATCAACAAACATTTATTAAACACCTACCATATGTCTAAATTCTAGGTATTCAAAGATAAAAGTGAATCAGTTCTTAATCTAAAAAAGCTTACATTCTAATGGGAGAGATAGTGTGTGTGTGTGTGTGTGTGTGTGTGTTATTTCTTTCCCTCCCTCATCTCCCCCTCCGTATCCCCCAAGACTACATTATTGAAACCATAAATAAATGTGTGCATCTATCCATCCATCTATCTATCTA
>CM053586.1:234150757-234235219 GCA_028646515.1 Pseudochirops corinnae
TCTATCTATCTATCTATCTATCTATCTTTCTGTATCTCCATATACAAAGCATATTCAAAGTAACATTGTGTAGGAAGACAGTAGCATCTGGGGAAACCAAGGAAGGCTCCTGAAGAAGATGCCATCTGAGCTGAGTCTCAAGGGAAAGTCAGGGCTTTAAGAGGCAGAGGTGAAGCTGGAGACCATTCCAGGCATGGCAGATAGCTAGTATAAAAGCAGGCATTAAGACAGGAGATGGAGTACAGTGTGTGAGAAACAGCAAGAAGGTGAGTTCACCTAGTCTACAGTATGTGTGGAGATAGGTAATGCATGATGAGACAGGAAGGGTAAGATGAAGTTAGCTTGTGAAGAGCTGTAAATGCAAAACAGATTCTAAAGATAAGAGGGGACCCCAACAGTTTATTGAGTGGAACAAGGTGGGGATGTGGTTAGACATACTTTAGGGAAATCATTTGGCCAGCTGAGTAGAGGATAAATTGGAGTGGGGAGAGAAGTGACTTAGGGAAGACATTTAGGAAGCTGTTGTAATAGTCTAGGAAGAAGTATTGAGGGCCTGAACTAAGGTGATGGCTGTGTGAGTGGAGGGAAGAGGATGTATGCAAGATATGTGGAGATGAAAACGACAAGATTTGGCAACTGGATAGATATGTGGGGTGAGAGAGAGTGAAGAGCGGAGGATGATGGAACCTGGGTAGCCAGAGAGGTGGTAGTGACTTTAATAAAAATCGAAAAGTTTGGGAGAAGGGATTTGGGGGGGGGGGGGAAGGAAGGAGAGAAAGAAAAGGGAATAAGTATCTACTAATGTGCCAGGCACTGTACTAAACACTTTGTGACTATCTCATTTTATTCTTTTTTTTAATCTTCTTTTTTGTTGTTGCTTTCTTGGGGGCAATTGGGGTTAAGTGACTTGCCCAAGGTCACATGGCTAGTAAGTGTGTCAAGTATCTGAGGCTGGATTTGAACTCAGGTCCTCCTGACTCCAGTGCCAGTGCTCTATTCACTGCACCACCTAGCCGCCCCTCTCATTTTATTCTTACAACAACCCTGGAAAGTGGGTGCTATTATTATTCCTATTTTACAGTTGAGGAAACTGAATCAGACAGCCAGTTAAGTGACTTGTCCAGGATCATGCAGCTAATAAATGTCTGAGGCCAAATTTGAAAAACAGAAAAATTGTTCCATGGGACAGATTACATATACTACATATATTATCAACAATCATATGAAAAATACTGCAAGTCACTAATAATAAGAAAAATGCAAACTAAAATAACTTCAAGTTTCTTCATACCCATCAGATTGGTAAATTAGACCCCCCCCCCCCCTCCAAAGTATAATCATTGGAGGGGCTATGGAAAAAGAGGCACCTTAGCATACCATGATTAAGTCAAACCATTTTAGGAAGTGGTTTGGAAATATTCCCCCAAAGACACTAAACTGGGCAAACAATTTTGACCCAGTAATATCACTACTGGTCATATTCCCCCAAAAGAAACACAGAGAGATCATACCCAGATGTACAATAATATTAGCTAGTATTTTTATAGCACTTTAAGGTTTGCAAAGCACTTTCCAAATATTATCTCATTTGATCCTTGAAACAGCCCTAGGAATCAGGTGCTAAAAATGTTAATAGCGGCACGTTTTGTTATCAAAAAGCTGAAAACAAAGTAGGTGCCCATTGATTGGAGAATCTGATAAACTATGGTATGTCAGTGTAATAAAATAATACCACTCCATAACAAATGTTGAAAGGATGCTTTTAGACATGAGTTAGACTTTTATGGACTGATGCAGATTGAAGTGAGCAGAGCCAAGAAGACAATTTATACAATGACTACAATATTTTAAAGGAGAGCAACTTTGATGGACTTTATAATTCTGATCAATGCCTTGGCCAACCATGCCTTGAGAAGGACTGATCAGGGAGCGTACTTCCTACCTGTTGGCAGAGGCACTGTACAGTTGTCCCTTCTACATCTTGGGAGTTGGGAGTAAGGCACCCCTGTGATCTGGAAAATCTGTGTAAAATTTTTTAGTCCTCCATTCATACCAGAGAAGTCTGAATTTTTTTTCTTTTATGCGGTGTTTACAGTACCTTATTGTAAAATTTGGGTTGAGTATTTGGTCATAGGCTACCTGTAGGTCAATGTTAAGTAAAAATACTGTGGTTTCCACGAAACTCCCTCCAAATTCCCATTTACAGTCATTTCTTATGCTGATCCACAATATATTGAAATCACGATTGGGAAAGTCATAGTGTGAAAGAGATATGTGCAGGATGACACATACTTTTTCAGATATGACCAATATTTGAATTTGCTTTGCTTGACCTAAACTTATTTGTTACAAGGGAGTGACTTATTTAAGGGAAGAGAAGGTGGAGATGTGGAAAAGGACAAGGAGTAGTGATAGTGATACAAAAGAAAAAAAAAACATTAATGACATTGAAAGGCACACAGATAATGGAAGAAAGTTCAGAAGGGCACACAGACAAATAGGACAATGTTGGTATTACCTATCATGTTAAATTTCATATATATTATAAAAAAATCAAAATTATACTCAATAAAGATTCATAATTTCATATACTATTCTCTTTTGTTTTTCTTGGTATATGGAAATGTTAATGTTTGTTGATATTTGTCAGATTCTTAATAAAAAATAAATAAAATAAGTAAATAATTGTCTTGGGGGAGGGTGACAAGGTCCAGATTTCTCATTCTGTCATGATGTATATCACAAACTGGGAAGCTCTCACACTTAGCTATTCACAAGGCAACCTGCAAGACTGGAAGTATCCAGGAAATTTCCCTTCTCTGGCTAGAAAACTAGATTTCATGAACATGCTGCTTAGGAACTCAAAATACCCACTTTCTTACCAGAGGAGATTTTCAGGAGCATCATGCATTACCCTTCTTCTTGGGTCAAGGGGGCTAACATGTCCAATTCTGCCATGTGCTTCTGCAAGAAATCTATCAGCGGGGCAGCTAGGTGGTGCAGTGAATAGAGCACCAGTCTTGGAGTCAGGAGGACCTGAGTTCAAATCCAGCCTTAGATACTTAACACAAAAACTAGCTGTGTGACCTTGGGCAAGTCACTTAACTCCAATTGCTTTGCCTTCCTCCCTCCAAAAAGAAAAAAAAGAACTCTATCAATGCCTCAACTACTGACATAGACTAGGAAAGTGCACTGGAAAAGGCACATTCCTTATAGGCCATGATTTTGTGGGGAGCAGTCATTTCTCCAGGAACATGAATTGCAAATGACTTTAGTAGCTGAAGGGGGAAAATTGGGGAACCTGTTTTACACCCTACACTGAGAAACAGATAGGAAAAGCGGTAATTTTACCAAACAGATCAACTGGAAACATTTGGCGCCAGAGAGTGTTCTCCTAGGGCAAGAGGATGATGGAGAGCCATCTTGAAGTGGTAGAAAGAACATTGGATTGTGAGTCAGGAGTCCAAGATCCTGGACGTGGTTCGGTCCCTAACTCATATTTTGAGCTTGGGCAAATCAGTTCATTTCTTCTGCATCAGTTCAGTTCCCTCTTTTTAAACATGAGATCAGACTTAGCTTCTGTGCCCCAAGTCTGATTCTAAGTGAGGCTAAAAGGATGGAGATGGGAAAAGAGCATGAACAGAGAAAGAGTTCTTGGTGCCACCTGGGAAAAGCTGCTCTAACCTAAGAGAGCTTCCCAGCTGAGCATCTATCCAAGAACTTAACACCTAATAGGCACCAAATTTTTTTTTTGTTATTTTTGCTATTTTCCCATACCCTGTGATAATATATTTTGTTTAGTTGATTACTCATGTCTGACTCTTTGTGACCCCATTTAGGGTTTTCTTAGCAAAGATACTAGAGTGGTTTGACATTTCTTTCTCCAGTTTATTTTACATATGAGGAAATTAAAGCAAACAGGGTTAAATGACTTGCCCAAGGTCAATAGCTAGTAAGTGTCTGAGATCTGAATTGAACTCAGGTCCTCCTGACTCCAGGACAGGTGCTCTCATTGTGCCACCTTTCTGATAGTATAGATTTCCCCAAGCTGCTATTGATTCTGTAGTTTCAAGTTCTGGTTTCTGGGATCATGGTTCTCAATCACCTCTGAGCTGGAAAAGACTTTAGAGGCCATCTAATTCAGTTCCCTTCCTTTACAAATGGGGAAACTGAGCCTCAGAGAAATTGATTGTTTTTCCTATTGTCATAGAGCTAACAAATAGTAGAGGACTTGAATCCTGCTCTTCTTGACTCCAAGTCAAGATAAAATGAGATAATATTTGCACAATGCCTAGCACACAGTAGGCATTTAATAAATGCTTGTTCCCTTCCTTTCCCATTCCAAGTACAGCACTTTAGCCACCACACCAGAGAGATCTACAATGGCTCTTTCAGATCCAAGTTCAGGGGAAAAAATCCTCTTCTTCCTTCTAATTTTTTCTTCAGAGTTGAAAGCAACAATAACTTACATTCCTAGTGTGCTTCTAGGAATGCAAAGTGATTTCTTCACAAAATCACTGTGAGGTAGGAAATACAAAAAATATTAGCCCCATTTTACAGATGAGGAACCTGAGGCCCAACTGGTAAGTGTTGGAGCCCAGGCCTGAAATCCAGGTCTTCTGAAGCTCATCCCTGTCACTCTTCCCATTACACCTTGCTACAAATGGATTAGTTGGGCTCTAAGGCCTGGTGGTTTATGGTTCCATGATTCTCATTCAGCAATATTAACTGATGATGACAACCACTATTTACTTTCTGCGGTGAGTTTCCAATAATTATTACCTACAAGCTGTTGATGACCTGATAAATGATTTCTCCTTCTAGCCTGGAATCTTTAATCCCCAGGGAATCTTTGTGTTTTTTAACTTGGTCCAATCTCAAGGCCCTATTTCCATTATAATTCAATAAAAAGTCCTTAGATCTCCTACAGGGACTCAGGCTCATGGCAGTTTCCATGGTGAGAAGAGATACCGAGGGTTCAAGTTCCATCTGATTTTAATTGGGAGTTGTATGACAAAAGAATCTATTCATCAGGAAGAATGACGGGTAGCTGAGAGGTAAAGCCTGGATGATGGGGTGACTGGCTGCTTTCTGGGGTGTAAACTGCTGGGCGCCCACCACACATTTCTGTTCCCTTGCTGGATCAACGCGATCTTTTCTATTAAGAGGACCTGTAACTCATTCCCACAGAGGTTATCACACGGTATCAGTTAGCTCAAACCTGTTGTTTGTTTTGTCTTGTCTGAAATAGTCATGGGGTCAGTCTGAGGGACAACCGCCTGAAATATCAGGGAAGCCACAGAAAGGTTGGCTGGATTGGACTCGGTATAGAAAACTACTTCAACAAATGTGTTTTCTGTTTATGATAGCCAAGTGAAATAAAGAAGAAGAGTGGAGTCCAAAGTCAGAGTCCCTGGGTTCAATGCCAGCTATGATTGTTGTTGGGCAGTTAGATAGCACAATGGATAGAGCTTCAGGCCTGGAATCAGGAAGACTCATGTTCCTGAATTCAAATCTGTCCTCAGATACTTACTAGTTGTGTGACCTTGGGCAAGTCACTTAGCCCTGTTTGCCTCAATTTCCCCATCTGCAAAATGAGCTAGAGAAGGAAAAGGCCAAACCACTCCAGTATCTTTGCCAAGAAAACCCCAAATGGGGCCAGAAAGAATTGGGTATGATTGAAAAATAACTAAATAACATCTGCTATCTACTCCCTGCATAACCTTGGGCAAATCATTCAGTCTCTCTGGGCCTCAGTTTCCCCATTTCTAAAATGAGTGGGGCAGGTTGGACTAAGTGACTTCTGGGGTTCTTTTCAGCTCTAACTCTATAAGCCTATGACCTCTGAAGTCTCAGCTTTAAATGTATAATTTAAGTAATTTATAATATAATTTAATAGAAGATGCAAAGAAAGGCACCTTCCAGATACACATTTTGCTTAATAGTTTATTATTATTTTTCATTCAATCTCTGCTCAATGAACACTTGCTTCCAGAGAAGCTGACAAACTTGCAGTGAGCCCCAAAGCAATCATTCACCCAGTCACCTGGTCTGGGGAAGGCAAGGAAAGCTAAGGATCAGGGAGGTTATTAACCTCTAACCTACCTCAACCCCTCCTCAGAAAGGAAATGCAGTAAACCAGTCAGTTAGATATGAGGAAAGGGGAGGGGTGGGGTGGGGTGGAAGTTAGCTCAGATGAGTTAGTGTTTTATACAGCACGTCAGGCATTCTGAATGGGGGTAGCGGAAGGATTTGGGGAAAGGAGATGGAAAATCACTAGATCTGAGACCAGTGGACCTGGGTTCAAATCCCAGCTCTGTTCCTGACCATTGAGTAACCATGAACCACTGCCCTCCCCTCCCCAGACTTTAGTTTCCTCTTCTGTAAAATGGAGGAGTTGGATTAAATAATTCCTTCCAGTTCTAAACCATTCAATCCCAAAACAAGAGAGATGAAAGGGAAAAGAAGCAAAAGGAGGAATAGAAGGACTGAGGGGACCAGGATGATAGGAGTTAAGCTCCCCATTGAAGTGTAAACTCTTTGAGGGCAGGGACTGTTTTTGTTAATGTTTGTATCCCTAGTTCCTTGTAAGTAGTAGGTGATTGATAAATGCTTATTGAGTAACATGAGGTCAATCAATAAACAGCATTTATTAGATACCTATGCCAAGTAGGAGCAGCTAGGTGGTGCAGTGGATAGAGTGCTGAACCTGAAGGCAGAAGGGCTCATCTTTGTGAGTTCAAATCTGGCCTGAGACATTTACTAACTTTGTGATCCTGGGCAAGTTACTTAACCCTGGTTGCTTCAGTTTCTTCATCTGTAAAATGAACTGGAGAAGGAAATGGCAAACCACTCTAGTGTCTCTGCCAAGAAAACCCCAAATAGAGTCAAGAAAAGTTGGACACTACTGAAAAAGTGAACAACAAAATAAGCCAGACGTTTTGCTAAGCACCAGGGATAGAATTACAAAAGTGAGGAAAGGCTAGGTGGCACAGTGAATAGAGCACTGGCCCTGGGGGCAGGAGGACCTGAGTTCAAATCCAGCCTCAGACACTTAACACAAAACTAGCTGTGTGACCTTGGGCAAGTCTCTTAACTCCAATTGCCCTACATTCCCCCTCCAGAAAGAAAAAAAAAATTTTTTAAAAGAATTACAAAAGTGAGACTGCCTCTTCCCTTAAAGAACTTACCTTCTGTTAAGGGGAATATGGCCAATTAATTGAAAAGGAAAAACAAGATCAATTCAGAATAAATTCAAAATGAGGGGGGAGGGACAGTTCACAAACCAACTGGGGGCATCCAGAGAGTCCCCTTGAAGAGAATGGCACTTGAGCTAAGTCCCAAGACATTTTAGGTGGCTCAGCAGATAAAACGCTGGACTGTGAGTCAGAAAGACCTGAGTTTGAATCCAGCCTCAGACACTTACTAGCTGTGTGACCCTCATTAATTCATTTACCTCTCTTCCTCAGTTTCCTCAACTGTATGTTAGAGAAAATGCACCTATTTTCCAACATTGCTAAGATTAATTGAGCTAACATTTGCAAAGTGCTTTGCCAACCTTGAAGCATTATATAAATGCCAGCAATCATCATCATCATCCTTCCTGCTGTTATTAACTAGGGATTCCAAAAGGCAACGATAAGCAGGGAAAACATTCCAGGCATGGAAGACAGCTTATGGAAAGGCACAGATTAGGAAGATGGAATGTGTCATGTGTGGGAAATAGCAAGCAGGCAGATCTAGTTGGAGGGTAGAATTCATGAAAAAGAGGTGGGGAAAAGCTTGAAAGGATACAGTCAGATTGTAATGGGCTTTTGATGCCAAGTAAAGGAGAGTGTATTTGATCCTAGAGGCAATAGGGAGCTAGAGAGGCTTCTTGAGCAGGAACGTGACATGGTGTGTTCTGTGCCTTAGGAATATTAATTTAACAGCTGTTTGGAGATTAAATGGAAGAGGTGAGAGACTGGAGGCAGGGAGAGCAATTAAGAGGGCATTGTAATAAATCAGGGGCAAGGGTGGTGGGCATGCAAGTGGAGAGAAGTGGATGGATCTGGGAGATATTGAAGAGGTAGCAGAGAGAAGGTCTGGTGACATTGGGTGTGAAGGATGAGTGAAAGGTAGGAGCCTAGATTTAGAGCTGATCTAAGCTTGAAGGCTTACAGGTTCCCAAGTCCAACCTCCTCATTTTACAGATGAGGAAACTGAGGAATGGGGAGCTTAAGTGACTTGTTCAGTCCGATGTAGGATTTGAGCCCATGTTTTCCCCACTCCAAGTCCAGTGCCTTAACCCTTATACCATTCTGCTTACCTCTGAGGTTGTGAGCCTGGGTGCCTGAAAGGATAGTGCTCTCCTCAGCAGAAATCATGAAGATGGGGGCAGCTAGGTGGCACAGTGAATAGGGCACCGGCCCCCGAGTCAGGAGGACCTGAGTTCAAATCCGGCCTCAAACACTTAACATTTATTGGCCATGTGACCTTGGGCAAGTCATTTAACCCCAATTGACCTGCCTTCCCCCCTCCAAAAAGGAAAAAACAAAAAAACAAAAAAAAAGAAATCATGAAGATGCAAGAAGAGACAAAGAAGTCCAATGATGCCTTTCACCCCTGGCCATCGAGTCCAACTCCTTCATTTTACAAATGAGGAAGTTGAAACTCAGAGAGGTTAACTGTGTGTCTGAAGTCACACAGCAAATTAGTAACATAATGAGCTCCTAACACCCACTCCAATGGTCTTTCTACCACTACAGGATGCTTTGCTGTCCCCCATTGTGCCAGAGAATACTGCCTCCTACCAAGTATTACTGACTGGCGCTTTGCCACTTTTTCTGTCTAACTCTCTTTGCTCAGGGCACAAATTTGAGGTGCCATTTATTCAACCCTCTCCCCCACGCCCCAGAACAATCCCAATTAAACTCAAAACACTCCTAGAGTAATGCCAGTTATCAAGAAAGGGCAGCAGGGGAACTGGCATTACTGGTACATTCATGCATTTCATAGAAGAAAAAAAAAGTACATTCCTGAAAGGCCTTATCCTTGGTCAGAATCTCAATGTTGTATCTTCCTTGTTCCAGAACATCTTGGGACATGAAGATTCTCCCTCCATCATTTGAAGAATCATCTTCTCCTGTGACCTTCGAACACCCTCCCTCTCTCCCTCTTCCTTGGCCCATAGTCTTGTAACAGAATTTCTGGCAGCAGTGGCCTGGGCAGACTAATCCAGGGCTCTGATGACACTTGGAGTGACCTCTGGCAGAAACCATATGGCCATGATACAGATTCATGGCCTACAGGAACCTGGCCTGAGTCTGTCTCTGTCTCTGTCTCTCTCTGTCTCTCCTTCTTCCTCCCTCTCTCCCTTTCTCTCTTCCTTCCATCTTTTTATTCATTTTTCTTTTTCTCTATCTCTCTCTGCCCATCTGTCTTTTTTCCCCTCCCTCTTCTCTCTCTTCCTTTCCTTCCTTTCTTCTTTCCCTCTTTTTCTTTCTTCTTTTTCTCTCTTTTTCTTTTTCGCTATCTGTCTTCTTCTTCTTCTTCTTCTCTCTCTCTCTTTCTCTCTCTCTCTCTTTCTTTCTATCTCTCCCCCTCCCCACCTTCACCCCTTCCCTCCCTTGTTCCCTCCATCTGTCCCTTTCCTTTCCAGTAACTTTTTTCAGGGAAACAATCCTAGAGACATAAAAGAAAGCAAGATTTCACCCAGTGTGTGGGTGTGGGTGTGTGGTAACCCATTCTGAGAACTTTGTCCACTGACCCTGACCTAGAGAACTGATATGAGCCTTGCAGTGTGGTAGCTGACCAACAGGAGCAGCTGAAAACTGACCATCCTCCTGCCCTCCCAGCTTTCTTCATTCAATTTTCATTTCTCAAAAGAAGAAATGTTTGCATGTATCCCAAACTGCCAAACCACATCATCTCTCTTTCCCTGGGTAAAAATGATGACAGGGAGTATTGGGGGAGTGAGAAGGGGAGAGGGAATAGTGGAGGAGAAGAGAAGGAGTTGTGTTTCTGCTGGCTGGCTGGCTGGCTGACTGGCTGGCTGGTAATATTTGGTTTAGGTTACCAGGCAATAAATCATGGCTTACGAGTGAAAGGCCACTGCTGGTTTCAGACACCATCTGGTTCCATATTCCCTAGGGCTATGTATCCAGGGTTACCAAGAAAGATGGCAGATACAAAGCCCACAGAAATCAAGGGTCCACATTTCTGTTTGGCTCAAAGTTCGAATGGAGATATTTTATTCAGGAGGTGATGATGACAGAATAGCTCCCTCTAACAACAACTCCCATTCACTTTGTGAGTTTGACATCATAGTTTCCCCACCAGGACCCTGGGAGGTAGGGTGTTCCACGGGTTGCTATAGCCAGAGACCACTCTCCTCAGTGGCCAGCCTACTGGTGATGAATCTCTTCCTGTTTAGTCAGCTTGATCCTCAGACATACTCAGGCTGTAACCTAGCATGTATTCAAAGCCTTCACCACATCCCTTAGCCTCCTTGGGCCTCAGTTTACTCATCTATAAAACGAAGGGGTTGGATTACATAGCCTCTCATGTGCCTTCCAGATCTAAATCTATGCTCCTATAAATCTATGATCTTATGTGTCACCTTGGACAAGTCACTTGACTATTTTGGGCCTCAGTTTCCTCATTTATAAAATGAGTTTTAATAGATGACTTCTAAGGTCCCCTCTAGCTCTAAATCTGCAGTGCCATGATCCTTTGAGCCTTTCCAGATTGTGCTTAGCTATACACAATGAGGTATAGTTGGTAAAATGCTGGACTTGGAATGAGGATGACCTGGGTGCAAATCTTGCCACTGGCACTTACCTATTGTCCAATAGCAGACAAGTCATATTACCTCTCTGAACCTTAGTTTCCTTGTCTATAAAATGGGAACAATAATATCTGTAGTACCTACACTGTCCCCAACAGAACAGCTGGTCACTTTCCTCAGGATCCTACCTCCCTGTCCCCTACCCAGGCAGTTGGGTGGCTCAGTCCACAGAATGCTGGATTTAGAGTCAAGAATATCTGAGCTCAAATCTTGCCTCAGACATTGAACACAAAATGGGGTGGTGGCTGGGGATCAGACTTGATGGCTTCCCAGTGCCCGTTAGTTCTAAATCTAGGACCCTTTGACCAAGATTCTTCTTAGATTATGAAAAGGTAGGTATAATAAAGGGTAGATAGGACCAAGGAATAGCCAGTTAATTACTTATACTTCAGTTATAGAAGTAATCAATTAATTAAGCAAAAAGCCTATATCTTGTGTAGACCTAGTTGTTAATGTGTTGTGTCTTCCATTATAATATAAGCTTCTCAAGGGTAGGAACTGTTTTTTCTTTTTCTCGATGTTCTCTGAGCTTAGCATGGTGCCTGGAGCATAATAATAAGTGCTTAATAAATGTTTGATGGTTATCAGGAAAGGCAACATTTAACCACATAAGTGCTACAAAATATGTAGATAACACATGCAAGGTAATTTCAGGAGGGAGTCACTAGCAGCTGAAAGAAGGGGGATGGCTCAGGTGACTTATGTAGGAGTAGATAGTTTGAGTTAAACTTTGAAGTTGTTCTTGTTTGGTCGTTTGGGTCATAGACTCACTTGATGAGTCTATTTGGGATTTTCTTGGCAAAGATACTGGAGTGGTTTGCCATTTCCTTCTCAGGCTCATTTTATAGGAAACTGAGGCAAACAGGGTTAAATGACTTAACAGGGTCACAGAGCTAGTAAGTTTCTGAGGCCAGATTTGAACTCAGGTCTTCTCTTCCTTCTCCCCCCCCCTTTATTTATTTATTTTTCATTTTCAACATTCACTTTTATATGACTTTGAATTCCCAAAATTTCCTCTTCTATCCCCCTCCCCCTCCCCAAGACAGCATGCAATCTGATATAGACTATACATATACATTAATATTAAACATGTTTTCACATTAGTCATGTTGCGGAAGAAGAATCAGAACAAAGGGGGGAAACCACAAGAAAGAAAAAAAAAAAGAGAAAATAGTATGCTTTGATCCATATTCACACTCCATAGTTTTTACTCTGGATACAGATAGCATTTTCCATCATGAGGCTTTTGGAATTGGCTTAGATCATTGTACTGCTGAGAAGAGCTAAGTCTATCAAAGCCACACAACGTGGCTGTTACTGTATACAATGTTCTCCTGGTTCTGCTCACTTCACTCAGCATCAATTCATGTAAGTCTTTCCAGGCTTTTCTGAAGTCTGCCTGCTCATCATTTCTTTTCTTTTCTTTTTTTTTTTTTGGAGGGGAGAGGGCAGGGCAACTGGGGTTAAGTGACTTGCCCAAGGTCACATGACTAGTAAGTGTGTCAAGTGTCTGAGGCTGGATTTGAACCCAGGTCCTCCTGACTCCAGGGCCGGTCCTCTATTCACTGCGCCACCTAGCCACCCCTCATCATTTCTTATAAACAACAGTATTTCATTACATTCATATGCCACAACTTGTTCAGCCATTCCCCAATTGATGGGCATCCCCTCAATTTCTAATTCTTGACCCCCACAAAAAGAGCTGCTATAAAGATTTTTGTACATGTAGGTCCTTTCCCCTTTTTTCTGATCCCTTTGGGACACAAACATGGAGTGGTATAGCTGGATCAAAAGTTATGCACAGTTTTATAGCCTTTTGGGCATCAACTCAGGTCTTCTTGACTCCAGGCCTGGCATTATCTACTACATCACCTAGCTGCCCTAGGTTCAAAACCCATCTCTAACACTTACTATCTCTGTGACTTTGGGCAAGTCATTTAACATCTAGATAATGACCGTAGGTAATCCTAAAACTAAAAAACTGCTGAGCTGGTATAGATTAGCTTTGGCAGAAGGGATTTCCTCATTAGGAATTCTCTGTGCCCATGATGTCAAACTCAAATAGAAATGGGGGCCTCAAAACCAACCATCAGGATGTAAGGACAGACACAAGGAGACAACATACACAGAGAAAGGTCTAGAAGTGGTACAGGTTCCTTGGGGGGAAGTAGAGCAAGGCCCGGAGGTCCTTAGAGTAAGTTGGTAGGTAAAATGGCAGTTCTGGGGGTCTTTATGGCTTGGTGTTTTGGTAAACAGAAAGGTCTTATGGTCTCTCATCTCCCCAAAATAAAAGGAAGCATTTACTACCATGTCTATCATGTTAACAATGTCAGAGGGCCCACTAAACCATCCGTAAGGATCCTTGTGACACACATGTTGACTTGGAAAACCACACAATAACATTGTCTATGTTTTATTGTATTTTCATTTATTTTGTCAAATACATCCTTACATTTTAATACATTTTTATTGTATTTTGCTTCTTATACCATCATAGTTATCCCAAGTATTCCTATCCCCTCCTCCCAGAGAATCATCCCATATAACAAATAGTCATTTTTTAGAGAGGAGAAGAAATCAGCATATCTGGTTAATACATTAAAAAAAGTCTAAATGCCTGTGCAGTGTGTAACGCCTGTGGACTGCCCGTCTCCATAAAGGGATAGGTTGGGGGTATCTTCTCATATCTCTTCATCTGAATCCTTCTTGGTCTTTGTAATTTTGTTACATTCACCTCTGACGGCTTGGTGTGCCATTGTTCCTTCCATTTCATTTACAGTTCTATTCCATTTTCCATTTCCATATAGTTAGTGTGTATATTGTTTTCTTGGGTCTGCTTACTTCATTATGCATCAGTTCATATAGATTTTTCTACATTTCTCTGTATTCATCACCCACAACCAACTGATGGGCCTTTACTTTGTTTCCAATTCTTTGTTATCACAAAAAGGATTACTATAAATATTATTTTGGAGTATATGGGGAACTTCTTATCAATGGCTTCCTTTCCCAATTACACTTCAATCTAGTTCAGTCACACTCAGTTGTATTGTGGACCACCTGTGCTCTACATCAGTGAAACCGAAGGTCTGGTTCCCCTCTCCCCTCAAAAAATCAATGCCAGCAGTCATCTCTATTCTTCAAAGGGATGTTGAAATAAGAACACAAGTATTTTTATGTTTATTCCACAAATGAGGAATCTGAAGATTTAGGGAATTGCTCAGGACAGCTAGTACATGTCAGAGTTGTGTCTGTTTTTTTCTTTTTGGAGGGGGGAGGGGAGGACAATTGGGGTTAAGTGACTTGCCCAAGGTCACATGGCTAGTTTTTGTGTGTGTTAAGTGTCTGAGGGTAGATTTGAACTCAGCTTCTCCTGACTTCCAGGCCAGTGCTCTATTCACTGCGACTCTAGCTGCCCCCCAGAACTGTGTCTTGAATTCAGTTCTGACTCTTAAGATCCCATCTCTCCCATAACAACATTTTTTTTTCCAATGGAGTTCTCAATCAAGCTAGAGTTAGACTTGAAGAGAAGATTTTTCCTTTAATATTCCCTACCCCTAGGGGATGGGCCTGGGATGATTTGAGATAAATAGAACATTGTTGAAGGAGTAAGTCCCCCAGATTCCAGAGTGTATTATGACCTCCTAAGACAGTTGGGTAATTCTCTCCACAATGCTGGGCCTAGGATTTAAAGGGCTCATTTACCTATGGAATAAAGATGATGAATGATGCTTGCTAATTGCTCAAGGTTCTAGGCTCCTTGTTGACTCAAACCAATGCTTTCCCCTGGCTTGGTGAAAGTTCCCAGGAGATAATTTTCAAAGTCACAGATATTTCATGTGACACTAATACACTCTCTCTCTCTCTCTCTCTCTCTCTCGGCTTTTTGGAGGGGGGAAGGTAGGGCGATTGGGGTTAAGTGACTTGCCCAAGGTCACACGGCTAGTTTTTTTTTGTGTGTTAAGTGTCTGAGGTCAAATTTGAACTCAGGTCCTCCTGACTCCAGGGCTGGTGTTCTATTCACTGCATCACCTAGCTGCCCAAACACTAATACTCTTAAAGCAACCTAACCTAAGATCAGTTAATAGAATGAGGCTAGAATAAGAGGAAATGCTTCTCTGCACAGATGAACTTTCATTGTCATTCAGCTGTTTCACTTGTGTCTGACTTTCCATGACCCCACTTCGGGTTATCTTGGTAAAGATACTGAAGTGGTCTGCTATTTCCTTCTCCAGCTCATTATACAGATGAGGGAACAGAGGCAAACAGGGTTAAGTGACTTGTCCAGGGTCACAGCTAGGAAGTTTCTGAGGCCACATGTGAACTCAAAGAGATGAGTCTTTCTGACTCTAAACCCAGCACTGCATCTACTGCCCCACTCAGCTGCCACTGAACAGATGAACTAAATACTCCAGATGCATTACACACTTACACACACACACACACACACACACACACACACACACACACACATGCCAGTGATTTCATTGGTGTAGGGAACTCCCAGTTGAGGAAACTCCCTCTACCAATGTAGGTCATAACCTTCTATAAAAATGTCTTAGGGCATTGACAGATTAAATTACTTGTCCAGGGCCATCCAAGTCAGAGGCAGACCTGAACACAAATCTTCCTGATTCTATTTTTTTTTGGAGGGGGGAGAAAATTGGGGTTAAGTGATTTGCCCAGAGTCACACAGCTAGTAAGCATCTCGAGGCTGGATTTGAAGTCAGGTCCTCCTGACTCCAGGGCTGGTGTTCTATCTACTGTACCACATCTTGATTCTAAGCCCCATTCCCTCTGCTTTACTTGCTCCCCCTTTCCCTGCCCCCACCAAACTTTTGTGTTATGAGTTAGTTCCTAAATACTTCTAATTGCCAAGGCTGCTTAGATGTGCACAAAGATACGAATTTCTGTGTAGTGTCCCCTGTCCCTTAATTTTTCCCCCAGCTCCAATTTACCTGCATCAGAGTATTGGTGTAAATATACAAGGATCCTAGAACTCCTAATGATGAACAATTGTCTCTCATGGGTACATGAGTCCCTTCAATCTTAAAATTCAGTTGTGTGGGAAGAATCGCCTAGCTTCTCTTCATGGGGGAATGTAGACCCTGAAATCTGGAGGACTTTTTCCTTCACTTCTTTTCCCTAACTCCTTCACCTCTCTAGAGTTCTAAGTGGGCAATATTCTAGGTGGTGCAATAGATAGAGCATCAGGCCTGGAGTCACAAAGACTCTTCTTCCTAAGTTCAAATCCAGCCTCAAACACTTAGCTGTGTGACCCTGGGCAAATCACTTAACACTGTTTGCCTCAGTTTCCTCACCTGTAAAATGAACTGGAAAAGGAAATGGCAAACCACTGCAGTATCTCTGCCAAGAAAACCCTATAACGGATCACAGAGAGTTGGACATGACTGAAATCATCAAGCAACAAAATCCTAGTAGCTGTGGGGACTTCTTCCTGGCGGACATGGAGGGGGTCAGCTGATGACCTGCCATCATGAGACTTACAAAATCTTGAAAAAGAGAAGATGCTTCCCTTAAATCTGATGTATCTGATATTTTGGGCAGAGGATAAAAGGTGAAAGGGGAGAGAAAGAAGGAAAAGGCAGGAGGAACTCTCAGAGGTGAAAGCAGATCATGGCTGTCAAAAGAAGAAATGAGTTACTCATAGCTCTTTAAATGCATTTATCAAATGAATGTTCATTTCAATGAATAATTTAAAATACTGGAAAAAAAAAGAAGTTTCCCATCTGTCCAAAAACATGGAAATGTGCATGTCTTAATTCCTGTAAATCCTCATGGGTGAGCTAGGTACCCAATTCTAAAAAATACAGTTGTCAAGCTAATGTTCCCTGGCAAGTTCATGTGCATTGCTGATTGTCCCAGGGGCTTGGAAACAATTCTCAGCAGAGGAGCCAATCACCTTCCACAGGATTCCACCTCACCTCCTTATAGCTGGGTGGTTCAGTGAGTAGAGTGCTGGGTTTTTGTCTTCTTCAGTCATTTCATATCTGGCTCTTCCTGACTCTATTTGGGGTTTTCTTGGCAGAAATACTGGAGTGGTTTATCATTTCCTTCTCCAGCTTATTTGACAAATGAGGAAACTGAGGTAAACAGGGTTGAGTGAATTTCCCAGGGTTACACAGCTAATAATGTCTGAGGCTGGATTTGAACTCAAGGAGATCAGTCTTCTTGACTTCAGGTCCAGTGCTTTATACACTGTGCCAGACCTAACTTCAAATCTTCCCTTAGATACTCTATACATGACCCTGGGCACTTCTTTAGGACTCAGTTTCCTCATCTGCACAATGAGGAGGAGGAAGTTGGATTGGATGATCTTCAAGGTCTCTTTTAAGTAAGTATAAATTTATGATTATATAGCTAAGATTTTGCTTAGATTATGAGGCAGTAGGTTTAAGGGGTGAAAGAACTAAGGAACAGCAGCAAAATGAACTTCATTTAGGGAAGTAATAAATTATTCAAGCAACAAGTATTTATTTGGTGCCTACTAATGGTAGGTGGGGTATATGGGTGTCCAGGAGGACTAGCACCTCTGATGTAAGGACTTGCTAAGCTCTTTTCGGGGCTACTCACCCACCTTTCACTGAACTCTCACCAGTAGCTCCATGAAGCTGTAGCATACCCAGCAGCCATACCTGGGTAAACTCTCTGGGGCTAAACCAGGTTAATGGTAACCTGACAGACCTCAAACCCATCAGTGACTTAGGGGAATGACTACCTCAAGCATGCGAAGATTTCCTTGGGCAGAATGGGCCAAGGAGAACAATTTGTTCCAATGGAGCTATGGAGCACAGACATTGAAGATGCTATGGTCGTCTGCTGCATCCTAGACCATAGCCAGTCGTCTTGACTTTTGTCCTGCCACCGGACTTGAATGACTCAGGAAGAGAGAGTGATGCTGATGATTTTGTGCAAGTCTGCCTCGATTAAATCCAATTCACCCACGAGTCAAAACATCAACTGTGATGTCACTGGCCCTCTTTGAAAATGAAGGACAAACTTCTATATGTTAATACCATATATGTGTATGTACATATGTATGTATGTACACATACACACACACACACACCCCCTATATAAATACTATATATTAAGTATAGGGCACAATGGATATAGGGCCAGGCCTGGAGTCAGGAAGACCCGAATTCAGATCAGGTCTCAGTAACTTATTAGCTATGTGACCCTGGACAAGTCACTTTACCCTGTTTGCCTCAGTTTCTTCATCTGTAAAATGAGCTGGAGAAGGAAATGGCAAAGCACTCCAGTATCTTTGCCAAGAAAACCCCAAAGGGGGCTACAAAGAGTTGGACCCAACTGAACAATAACAATATGTTAGGCATTGAGAATACAAACAGAAAAATGAAATAGTCCCTGTCCTTAAGAAATTTTCTTCTCCCCTCCCCCAGGTCCTAGGGAGTTCCCCTATAGGACTGCCTTCAATCTATTCCATAGGTATATGTTGTTTCCTCATTAGAATGTCAACTCCCTGAGGACAGGGACAATTTTGGCCTTAAAAAAATTTTCCTTGGGGCCTGGAGTCAGGAGGACCTGAGTTCAAATTCAGCCTCAGACACTTGACACACTTACTAGCTATGTAACTTTGGGCAAGTCACCTAACTACAAATGCCCTGCCTTCCCCCCCACTCAAAAAAAAAAATTTCCTTAGGAAAAAATTTTTCATTGTGAGAATTATCATAATGCCTAATACATAGTAAGTACTTAATAAAAACTTATTGATCATTCCTATCGAGAGAGACAGCAAGTCCATGCAAAATAAATATGAGGAAATTTCAGAGAGAAGACACTAGCAGCTGGTAGGGGTGGTCGGGCAAGGTTTCATGTAGGAGGAGATGATCTGAGCTGAGCTTTTTGAAGAAAGCTATGATTCCTAAGAGGTGGAGGTGGAGAAGGACGTAAGAGAAAGAGACAAGGAGTCCTAGTAGCCAGTGGTAAATAGTCTGTGGGTGATGTGAGCTGGGCCCTGCGCTCAGAGGCTCAAGAGGAACTTGGAATCCTGGGAGAAAACTGCATTTACAAAGAGTGATGCCCATGAAGGATTTCTCTGTGCTGTGCCAGGGAGGGTAATCTCCTCATGGTGTATATAGCAAAACTGTTGTCAGGAATTGGCAAATGCTTGTGAGAAAACAGGTGCACCTTGTGAGAAAATCGAGCCAAGAACAGCACTCTGACAGAGAACATGCTGGATGTGGTGGGAGTGAGGGGAAGGATGGGAAGAAAAGTAAGAAGAGTCCATGGAGGGGAGAGAAAGGAAATGTCTGGAAGGGAGTGATATTAGATTCAGTAACAGAGATTTTGAGTTGGAAGAGACCTTAGAGGTCATTGAGGCTAATATCATTTTACAGATGAGGAAACTGAGGCCCAGTGAACCTCAGTGACTTGCCCCTGGTCAGGGTCTGAGGTAGATTTCAAACCCAGACCTACCTCCACGTTCACTTCTCCATGCTGTCCCCATTATCTTTTCCCATAATGCCTTTTATGACATCATCTCCTTCAGCCCAGGGTCCCTGCTTCTGATTAGGGAAGAAGGAGGCTTTTTGATTGGGAGAGGAGGAGCCATGGTGGGCAATTATCCCTGAAGATAGTGAGCTCACCAAGGGTACAATACCAGCATGTTTTAGAGTGGGGTTCAGGGAAGGCACTGGTTCTAAGAACCTGAACAAGCCTTGAAGACAGGAGGTGCCCAGGGTTACCTCTAGCAAGGTTTGATAGCAGATGGAAAATACCACTATGGACTCAACATCCCTTCCTCCCCATCTCCTAATAGACATATGTTAATCTGGGTGAAAGCACATTGAAATGAACATCAGCACAACCTCAAAAGAACATAATAATTCAGTTTAATTAGGCAAGTGGATCAAATGGCTACTGTGTGCTAGGTGCCCATACTAGATGCTGATGATACAAAAACCAAGCTACAAAGGGGAAGCCTGAGCAGGGTTGGGGAGATGAGAAGGGCAGTTCCCAGACTTGGCCTTGATTAGCATATGGGAGTTTAAGAGGTTACTGTGTGCGTCTGGGTGTGTGCCACAGGCCATTTTTAACACCAGTTGTTGCAGCCGTTCCTCCCTCCCACTTCCTTCTCCCATCACTGTCTAGGCCAGTGGGGCAGGGGCTAGGGTGAGCAGAATTGGGCAGAAAACGGTGCCCTTCCGTATGGACTATCTGGACTGCATCTCTGGCCATCAGTGAGATGCCAAAGTAAATTCTAGGCACAAGCCCTCTTCCCAGATTGGAACATATAGATAGAGAGATTGGAATAGATATGTAGATATGGACACACATTCATATCACCATACCTATATAAATATGTGTATACGTATATGTATACACACACATATATAAACAGACACACACACTGAGAGAAGCCAGCTAGGCTCCCTCTCACAGGGATGATTTTTGCAGTCCAATAACCATTTTGCCATTTGGGACAGATTCTTTCCCAACAGTCTTGGGAACTAGTTAGAATAAATAACATTTTCAGTTTTTCTCTAGGCCCCGTTGATGACACAGTTCCCCATGAGATCTGCTCAGCCCAGTTGTTTTCAGGGGGAAGCTTAAAATGGATATGTCACTGTGGTTCATTTGACTTCACCTGGTTCCCTTCTCCACTGATGGACAGTCTTGTTAATAATGTGGATTATTTCCTAGACAATTTGTTGTTTGTGTTTTCCAAAAAACAGATTTGTATTAATACCTTTTTTCTTAAAAAAAAAAATACCTGTTTTTCTCTTTACCCTTCCCCTCCTAGAGAATCATCAAAAAAAATTTTTTTAAAGATGAAGAAAAGAAAAACATTCAGCAAAACCAATCAACACATCAAAAAAGTCTGATGTCGTATGCAATTTTTCACATCCATGGACCCCTCCCTTGGCAAAAGAGCAGTGGGAGGTAGAGACAAAGAATTTGACAAAAATGTCTCTACTAAGGATCAAGCTGCCTATGTTTTGAATGATTCCCCCCTCTTCTGTATTTCTAAGCATGGCAGCCTAAGGAGGGGTTCCTTAGGTTTGAAATGGAGTTATAATATATTTATATTATATTATCTAATTATATAATTTTAAAATAATTTTAATACATATATTATATAATATAAAATGTAGATATAATTTTATATATGGTTTTAAAAATATTTTTATAATAAATAACAATATAAATTTGGGAACGGAGGTTCCCATAGTGGGTGATACCACCCCCTGAAGGGTACTGAAACAGTCTGGGGGGAGGGGGCGGTAGTAGCCTTAAGTACAATTGGAGGATCTTGAATAAAAATAAGGGGGTGGTAGAAGCATAAGGAAAAAAGAAGAAAATTTTGAAAAACCATTTGTACATGATTCATCTGTTGTGCAACAGAGTTAAAGTCACAGTGATTACATTATTTTCCAAATAAACACACAAAATGCAAGTTATAACAGATCAGGGGTCAAGTCTACTGACAGGTCTCGACAAGCAAGTGTTGATAGGCAAACGTGTCATGTACTGTCCAGAAGTCCAGCATGCATTGGCAAGAATATGTACACGTAATGGTTTATTTATAATAAAATACTATAGGGTTACATGATGCAATATCGTATCATCAAAATTTCAATGCAGGGAAAAAAATCCACAATTTTATAATAACTTATTCAATTTAAGATGCATCATTTTAAAAATATATATTTTTATTTTTTAAATGATACAAATTAATAAAAAGGATGTTGAGAAATTTTTTTTAAAAAGGGAGCAGGGAGGCCAAATAAGTTTGGGAACTTCTGTATTATTATATAGAGATGTAGCTCACAAGGACAACTAGGTGGCACTGGGGCTAGAGTCAGAAAGACCCTAGTTCAAATCCATCTTCAGATACTTACTAGTTGTGTGACTCTGGGCAAATCATTTCACCCCAGTATGCCTCAGTTTCCTTATCTGTAAAATAGGGATGACAATAACACCTACTTCCCAGAAGTGTTGTAAGGATCATATGAGATAATATTTATACCGTGCTTAACGTTGTGCCTAGCCTAAAACAGGCTCTTAATAAATGCTTGTTTCCTTCCTTTCTTACTTTAGCCTCCTGAGTTTTTCACTGTACTTTGGAAGCTCCAGGATTTGAAATCTATGGATAGAAGGGACCTCAGAGGCCATCAAATCAATACCCTTACTTTATTGTTGTGGAAACTGAGACCCAAAGAGGCCTGAGGTCATACAGGTATTAAGCATCAGAGGTGGGTTATGAACCCAGGCCCTCTGACTCAAGAGCCAGTGCAGATCATCAGGTTTATTCTTCTGGACGGACACACACACACACACACACACACCCTTTTTTTTTTTTAAACAGATAAGGCAACAGAGACTCAGAGAGCCAATTTAATTCAGTAAACACTCATTGAACACCTGTTACAGTCAGGCACTGTGCTAAGTGCTGGAGATACAAAGACAAAATTCACAAACTATCCCTTCCTTCAAGAAGCTTACATTGCACTGGGGGACCCAATGGATGCACACTTGTACATATAAAGTATATTAAAGCAAAACAAAGTCATTTCAAGGGAGTGCTAATTACTTGGGAGGGGGCAACACTGAAGGAGCAGGTAAGGAAAGACTTTGAACCTATATCTTCTGATCTCACATTCAATACTCTCAGATTCCCTTTCCCCCAAACATGTTCCCTGCTTTTCTTTCCCGGTTAGGAAAAACAGTCACCTTGTTTTGGCCTAGCCTGAAACAAGGTGACTTTAGCTCCCTACCTCAGCACTGTCTAATCCACCAGTAATCCAGACTAGCTGCCCAGGGTGACTGGGGAATCCTCATTAACAGATCAGGGGAAACCATGCTTTTCTAGGGTGTTCCCCATAGTGCTTCAGAGGAGCAAATGTGAGGATCCGGGTTCCACTCTGAGAGAGGAAAATGTAAAAGAGCCTTTGTGGTGCTGCCCAAGTGGAATCCTGAGGGAGTTCAGCAAGAAGGGAACCTGGAGCTCCTGTCTCTGTGTAACAGACTAAGTTTACTTTCCCCAACCTCTACAAGGCTGCACTTTATGAGGAAACTGATGCAAGGTCACTGGTCTCCAACGCTGAGAATGTACGTGCCCTCCCCAGTCCAGCTCCAGGAAGTTTGCTGTGTGCTTGTTTTAAGTGTATTATTAAACTGTAATCATACTCTGCACAGAGCCAGCCAAAGCAGTGGCTATTTATAGAGAGGTGAAGAAAGCTGACTCAGACAGGAGCTGACTTGGGGTTTAGAGAGGGAGCTTGGCTTCCTGGCTGCCACCTTGGCCTCCTGTCCCAAAAGGCTAGAGGTTAGAGAGAAAGAGAAAGAGAGGGAGAGATGGGGAGGGAAAGGGGCAGAGAGAGGGAGAAAAGGGGAGATAGAGAGACTAAGAGAAAGAGAAAGAGAGAGAGAGAGAGAGAGAGAGAGAGAATATGAGAACAAGCCTGTTTTCTTTGTTCCTTCCTCTCCTGGGGTAAGAGTCAGCATCAAATTCTATTTCACAACATTGAAAGCTGAAACCCGAAACAGTTTGGATTAAAGCAACATTTAGCCATCTTACTCTGGTCCCTGGAGAGGCTCAGAGCCCTGAGGACCAAACTGCTCGACTGTAGATAAGCTGGCTTCACATTGAAAAGGTTTGAAAGACCATGGCCAAGGATGGAGAGACACACCAGCTGTGGCCTGCTCTTGCTTCTGAGCAGTGACTTCTGGAAGCCCTTAGCAGGCAGGTGCTTCCCTTATTAGCCCAGCACTGATCCAGAGCAGAACTGGAAGAGACCTCAGAGGTCAGATAGCCCAACCCTCTAATTTTACAGATGGGTAAACCAAGACACGGAGCAGTTAAGTGACTGACACAAGCACAGACAGGCAGTAAAAATCAGAGGGTCCTCTACAGCCAATAATCCTCTGTCCTGGTTGGAGCACATCTGGAGAATCATGTCCAGTTCTGGGGACTACATTGCAGGAAGAACATTGATAAGCTGGGTAGCATTCAGAGGAGTGTGAACAGAATGGTAAAAGGCCTTGAGCCCTTAGCATATATGGGAATCAGTTGAAGGGGTATTTAGAGAAGAGAAGACACAGAGAGGACATGGCAAGTGTTATCATCATCCCCATTTTACAGATGACGAAACTTAAGCAAATAGAGGTTAAAGTGACTTGCCCAAGGTCACACAGCTAGTTAAGTGTCAGAGGTCAAATCTGAATTCAGGTCTTCCTGACTCTAAGCAGGGCCCTCTATCCACTGTGGTAGCTAGTAGGCCCTAGGACACGATAGCTATCTTCAAGGATTGGAAGGGCTATTATGTGGAAATATAATCAGACTTGTTCTGTCTCATCCCAGAAGTGAGAGCTAGAAATAACAGGTGGAAGTTGCAGAGAGTCAAATTTAGGCTTAACAGTAAGAGAACTTTCATAACCATTGTTGTTGAGTCATTTCAGTTGTGTCCGACTCTTTGTGACCCCATTTGGGGTTTCCTTGGCAAAAATACTGCCATGGTTTGCCATTTCCTTCTCCAGCACATTTGACAAATGAGAAAACTGAGATAATGTTAAGTGACTTACCCAGGGTCACTCAGCTAAGAAGTGTCTGAGGCTGGATTTGAACTCCAGAAGATGAGTCTTCCTGCCTCCAGGCCTGGTGCTCTGTGTGCTAGGGCACCACCTAGCTGCCCCTGATAACCATGAGAGCTCTCCAAAGGTAAAAATGGCAGCCACAGGAAGTGGTACATTCCCACTTTATGGAGTTCTCAATGCACGGGTTCAATAATTCCTTGTTGGGTATATTGCAAAAAGTAATAATTCTGCAGGTACAAAATGAACTAGGTAGCTGGTAGGATGACTTTCTAACTTCTGGATATGTTGACATTTGGGTCAGGAACCATACATCTGACACTGATGTTCTAATGGGGGACAATCATGTCAGGGATGAGAGTGGGAGGCATGAAGGAAAAGTGTGATAGCCAGAGGTGAGAGGTGAGACTCTGAGGGGACAGAAGGCAAGGCAGAGGAGCTAGTGACCTGAGACAAAGGGTTGTTTATTTCCCTAATGTCCAGTGCATTTTGAAGCAATTCGGTGGCACAATGGATAAAGCGCCAGGCCTGAATTCAAGAAGACCTGAGTTCTAATCCTGCCTCAGACACTTAATAGCTGTGTGACCCTGGGAAAATTACCTCACCTCTGTTTACCTCAATTTCCTCATCTGTAAAATAGGTATAATAATAGCACCTACCTCTGAAGATTGTTGCGAGGATCAAATGAGATAATACTTGTAAAGCACTTAGCACATTGCCCAATATAGAGTAAGTGCTAGGTAAACATTAGGTAATGTGATTTTTGGGAACCACATCTGTTTCTTCTTTTAGACTTGCCACCTTGCAGTATCTGGAAGAGGTGGGAAAGAACTCTGGTCTTACTGTCAATATAGGGTCAATTCCTGGCCCTCCCATTTGTTCTCCTGTAAGACCACGGGCAAGTCACCGTGCCTCTCTGGGCTTCTCCGTTTCTTGTTTTGTAGAATTATGGAGGTGGATGAGGTGGCCCGTGAGGGTGCTTCCAGCTCTAAATATGTGATCCGATGAAATAGTAGGAGGCCCGGGGAATTACTCAGTCAACAAGCATTTATACAGTGCTAGGTGCTGGTGGTGCAAAGAAAAGCAAAAACAGGCCCTGCCCTCAAGGAGATTACATTTTGATGGGAGAGACAATATGTAAATAAATAGATTCTTACAGAGCAGAGAGAAGGTAGCCTCTGTGTTGCAGGCTCTAGCTGCTGGGACAGGAGGGAGGGGACAGGAAAGGCCTCCTGCAGAAAGAAAGCCCTCTTAATTCTAGTTCCTTCCCTCTATTAATTAGGTACTATTTATCCTGCATATAGATTGCTTTGTATGTATTGATTGCATGTTATCTCCTCAACTAGATTGTAAACTCCTTGAGGGCAGAGACTGTCTTTGCCTCTTTTTGTATCTCTAGCCATTCTGAACTGAATCTTGAAGAAAAGTCGGATTCTAAGAGGCAAAGTTGAAGAGGGAAGACATGCTGGGCATAGGGGACAGCTGGTGCAATGGTGTGGAGATGGGGGGTGGGCTATTATGTGTGAGGAGTAGCAAGAAGGCTAGTATAACTTGTATGGTAGAATGACCACACAAGGGGAGTAAAGTGTCCAAACACTGGAAAGGTAGAAGGGAGATAGGTGAGTGCCAAATAAAGGACTTTATATTTGTTTCTGGAGGTACTAGTGAGCCAGGTGGATACCAGATGTACCAGACACTGAGGTCCTTACTGAACTGAACTGCCAACTTTGATGGGCTGGCCACATTGTTCAAATGCAAAATGTACGCTTGCCAAAAAAGACTATTTTATGGAGAATTCACACAGGGCAAGCCTTCACATGGTGATCAGAAGAAGCAATACAAGGAAACTGTCAAGGTCTCTCTTAAGAACTTTGATATTGATTGTGTGGCATGGGAGACACTGGCACAAGACCACTCAGCATGGCGTGCCCACATCAGAGAAGGTACTGTGCTTTGTGAGCAAAGCAGAATTGAAACAGCTCAAAGGAAACGCATGATGCGCAAATTTGGAGAATCCACCCCAAATGTTCACACAGACTATTTGTGCCCAGTCTGTGGTAGAAGCTTCAGAGCTCCTATTGATCTGATCAGCCACAGACACACCATGACTTAATTCTAGCATAGTGATGTCATTTTGGTCCTCTCCAAGAATGGACAATAACCAACCAACTAGGGAACTCCCGCTGTTTATTGAATAGAGGAATAAAATGATCAGAGCTGTACTTTTGAAATAGTGATTTTGGCAGGTGTGTGAAGAGGAGATCGGAACAGGGAGAGTCTTGAGTCAGGGAGACCAAGCAGATGGCAGTTCATTGTAGTAATTCAGGTGAGAGGTTTTGAGGACCTGAGCTAGGATGGTGGGTTGAGAGCTTGTGAGAAGGTGGAAACTCATTCTTATCACAATCCACTCTCTGGACTTCTCAACAACCACCTTCACACCCTAAAGAAACCTCCACCACAAGGACTTTCTTGATATTTGGCCACCAAAGTGATTTTCCTAAAGTGCAGGTCTGATCATGGTCACCTCCCACCCCTACTCACTATGCTCCAGTGGCTTCCTTTTGCCTTCAGGATCAAATATAAAATGCTCTGTTTGGCAAACACACTCAATTGGGTATGGAAATCTCTTACCCTACAGGAAAGTAGGGAGGAAAGGGATAAGAGGGGGAGATAGATGATAGAAGGGAGGGCAGATTGGGGGAGGGAGTAGTCACAAGCAAACACTTTTTTGAAGAGTCTAAGGCGAGAATAGAATAAATGGGGGGCAGGATAGGATAGAGGGAAATATAGCTAGTCTTTCCCAACTTGACCATTGAGAAAATGTTTTGCACAACTACACATGCATAACCTGTATTGAATTGCTTACCTTCTCAATGAAGGTAGGTGGGGAGGGAAGAAAGGAGGGAATTTGGAACTCAAAGTTTTAAAAACAAATGGTAAAAATTGTTTTTACATGTAACTGGGAAATAAGATACACAGGCAATGAGGTATAGAAATGTATCTTACCCTACAGAAAGTAGGGGCGAAGGGGATAAACGGGGAGGCGGTGATAGAAGGGAGGGTAGACTGGGGGAAGGGGTAATCAGAATGCAAGCCATCTTGAGGTGGCAGGAGGGGAGAGATGGGGTGAATATTTGGAACTCAAAATCTTGTGGAAATGAATGTTGAAAACTAAAAATAAATAATTAAAATTCTTTTAAAAATGCTTTGTTTGGCATTCAAATCCCTTTGTAACCTAGCTCCTACCCACCTTTCCAGTCTATTCACACCTTACCCTCTGATACATACTCTTCAGTTCATTAATACTGGTCTCCTGGACATTCCACAAATAAGACACTCTATCTCGAAGCTCTGAGCACTTTCTTTGGCTTTCTCCCATCCTGAAATGCTCTCTCCCTCCTACACTCTGACTACTGACTTCCCTGGTTTCTTTTAAGTCCCAAATAAAATTCTGCTATCTATAGCAAGCCTTCCCCAACCCCTCTTAATTCTAGTGCCTTCCCTCTATTAATTAGGTACTATTTAACCTGCCTATAGTTTGCTGTGTATGTATTTGATTGCGTATTGTCTTCCCAACTAGATGGTAAGCTCCTTGAGGGCAGAGATTGTCTTTGCCTCTTTTTGTATCTTCAGTCCTTAGGACAGTACCTAGCACACAGTAGGCACTTAATAAATGTTTATTGCTTTATTGATTGGTGATTCCCTTGCCTAGACCACTATTTCAGGAGGACCCATCTATCACTCACCCTTTAACTCATGCTCTGAACTTCTCACTAGCTGACTTGCCCTAACATGGATACCTTTTCCCCACCTCATTTCTGGTTACCCCTTAAGCCCCATGAGGGTAAGGACCATGTTATTTGCCTGTAGTTCTATCCTTACTGTTTAGCACAGTTCCTGGCATTTAGTAAACAGTAAATGTATGACCTATCCACCTACCTCTCTGTTGTCAATGTAGAAATGGAAAGATTTGGCAACTGATGGAGAAAGACCTGCAGAACATTTAGCGGTTTCTTTGGATAGGATATATGTAAGAATGTAGCCAAGAATCACACCACCAAAAAGTAGAAAAGGCAAGACCACAGATCCGTGGAAACATCAAAATATCTCTCTCTAGCACAGTGGTTCTCAACCTTCCTAATGCCGCGACCCTTTAATACATTTCCTCAGGTTGTGGTGACCCCCAACCATAAAATTATTTTTGTTGCTACTTCATAACTGTAATTTTGCTACTGTTATGAATCGTAATATAAATATATGATATGCAGGATGTATTTTCATTGTCACAAACTGAATATAACTCACAGGTTGAGAACCGCTTCACAGTCTAGCACCTCTCAACAAGGAACCCTAAGGCTTTTCCCAACTGGTTTTCCTTTATCCTCAATATTTTTTAATGATAGAGGCAGCACCTCTTTGTAGATGAAAAACTGATCTCTAAGTCAAGAAGTTCTGAGTTCAAGCCTTTCTTTTGTCACATAGGTACTGACTCTGTGACCCTGGGCAGGGGGCAAGTCCTTTCTCCTCTCAGGATTCCCAGGAAACTCTCTGACAGCAGAGAAACTGTCAACCTACATTAATAAAGGGAGTTTCTCAAGCCAATGAAATCCCCAAACTATATTCCCATGTTAATCCCTAACAGCACTATTGGATAGTTAAAATATTATAATCCCCATCTGTCAGATGAGGAAGCTGAGATTCTTTAAAGGACTTACCTTCTACATTCACAGGATCACAGAATTTCAGAGTTGGGAGAAAACTAAATAACTCTCTAGTCCAATACATACTTGACAAAAACAATTCCCTTGATAACATATTTGACAAGTGGTCATGAGACCATTTAAACCTGGGTATCACTGTTTTATCTGTTATCCCATGTTATTTTGCCTGCCCTGAGATTGGCATTACACACACTTGTATATGCATACATCTAAGTAATTTTCTACCATTCATTGACACATAAAATTTCATATTTGGAAGAGACCTCAGAAGATACCCAATCCAGCTCATCCATGGCTGCATAGGAATCTACTCTTCACCATTCTTGACAAGGGTTCATCTAGCATCCAGCACGGAAGAGCTCTGGTAATAGGGACCTTGCTACTTCCTTCAGCAGCTCTGAGTGAAAGACTAAAGGGCAACTGACTTTTCACTACATTGGTTGCACAAGATCATAGCTGGAAGGGACCTTAGAGGTCATTTAGTCTAACCTCCTCCTTTTACAGATGGAGAAACCAAGGCTTAGAGGGTTTAACAGATTTATTCAAGGTCACACAGGTAGTAAGTGGCAGAATGAGATTTGAACTCTTTTCTTTGAACTACAGATCCATTAGTCTTTCTCCTGGTAGGGGTGGTCAATGCCAAGAATACACCCAGGTCATAATTGGTGTGAATAATGAATCCAAAAAAAGTGGCTTCATTATTTGAATTTTCCAATGACTATATTTAACATAATTATAACTTCAGATTGTATGAATGCAAATACATGAAACCATTTCATAGGACTAATTATTTGCACTAATGGGGACCTAGATGTAGGACTGCCTCTCTGCCCAAGTCTTAATGCTATTCCCAGAACTCCATATTATTATAAGATAGTCACCTGCCATCATCTAACTGTGAGGCTAAAATAGAGGTGTGATGATAAAGTAATGAGACCCGTTGCTTGTGTGTATGTGTGGCCTTTAAAAATAAATGTTGCTACTTTCTGATATCACCATGTGCTGCTCTGAATGTGCTGGGCCTCTTCAAATGCTCATTAGAAAGCTCTTGATCAGAGAGGAATTCAGGCTAGTCCCTGTGATCGAGTCCTTTGATCAATCATCTTTTTTTTTTTTCCTGCTCTAGAAACAAATAACATAATAGCATTAGTTTCCAAAGGGCTTGTGGGAAGCTGCCAGGCTGCAGACAGCTGTCTCTTCTCCTCTTAGTCAAAGTTCAGTAATTTTCACTGTACCTTGAACTAGGTCACTGTAGCAGGGCCTTAACTCCCAGCCTGGCAGGGGCAGGCTTTCCATGTTTGTCTCTTGATATGCTTGTCTTAGGAAAGGGATTCTATTTCACCTTTGGAGGGGGAGGGTGTGTGTGTGTGTGTGTGTGTGTGTGTATGTGTGTGTGTGCGTGCACGCCTGCGCGTGTGTGTGTGTGTGTGTGTGTGTGTGTGTGATGGGGGGAGATGGTGTATGTCTCCTTCACTCCTCGGGGATGGCCATTTTTAGACCAGTGAGTGGGGAAGAAAAATCATCTAGGCCAAAAATAAACTCTTTCTGCAGTAAGCAGGGTTTGAAACTGGACTGATTTGCTCCAACTATTTTTTTTAAACCAAACTGGCATTTCAGGGTGTAAATAGCAGCTCAGGCTGTTTTCCCTAGGACTCACAACAGGGCTGGGCTTCCTATATAGATGGGACCCTGTGACATTGGGAAAAATGGAAGTGGCACTCAGGAAAGCTTGCCCTGGAACTCATGAGATAAAGCCTCAGTCCTTTAGTCAATGTTCAGGTCTGGATCGTATCTTTATGGGCAGGTTGTTTCTAGGACCCTCTGTAAATACAAAGACAGCTCTTTTAAAGGAGCACAACAAAGAAAAAACAGGATGGACCTGATACATATACACTGAGCTATTTTGGGGGCAAAGCAGAACCATTTTTTAAGATCACAGCAATTGGAACTAGATGGTACATCAGATGTGTAAACCAACAAAGGCAAAAACTGATGCCCAGAGGAGAAATGATTTTCTCAAGGTCACCCAGACAGTCAGCAGCAGAGCAGGAATTCAAACCGAGATATTCTGGTTCTTTTCACAAGATCATAGCTGCCTGTAAGGCAAGGATTCTTGAGTTTTTGTGTGTCATAGACCCCTTTGGCAGTTTCGTAACATCTATGACCCCTTTGTCAGAATGAGGTTTTTAAATGCATAAGATGAAATACATAGGATTATAAAGAAAGCCAACTATATTGAAATACAGAGTGTCCCAGAAGTTTAAACTTTGAAAGCTTTCATAGCTTAAAACTATACTAAGACTTTTGGGACACCTTGTATCATAATCAAAATATCAAAGGACCAAACAATTATTCAAAACATTTTAAAAACAACTTCACAGACCCCAGGTTAAGAACCCCAGTCTATGGAGTTCAAGTGCCAGGGTCTTCGATATGTGTGCAACTCTTGGATCTTCGCCTCCCTCATTCTATCTCTCCTTTCCTTCCTGCCCTCACCCTCCAATCTTCTGATGTAACAGCTGCATTTCTCCTTGTGCTGGTGATCTCCCCTGCCCCTTTTGCTCCAGTCTTCTAACCTGGCACTTAGCAGAGGAGAGACTTTGACAAATTTCCATTAAAGGAAGCCTGAATGAAAAGGCATCTCAAAATATATGAGATGGGGAACTTGCTATTCATGGGACTACAGGTCCCTGCAGCATTTTCACACCTGCTATAGTCAGTCAGGGGCTAAAGTAAATAGAGTATCAAACTTGAAGTCAGTAAGAGTTCTAACTTCCTAGGTGAGGGACCATGGTCAAATCACAACCTTTGGGAGCTTCAATTTTCTCATCTGTAAAATAGGAATAAGTAATATCTGTTGGGTTTTTCTGATGTTTAGATGAGAAGGTGTATACTTACAGTATATATACATATATGTGTGTATGTGTATCTTTGCAATTTTTAAAGAATGGCCTTGGAGTTTGGAAGACTAAGGTTCAATTTTAGTCTTCTATCACATCCTATCTATGGACAACGGGCAAATCCCTTAATTCCCCAGTGCCCCTAAACAACTGTCTGACTTTGAAGTAATGGATTGGCTGCTAAACTGCATTGATGAAGGGATTTTTCCAAAGTGGGAGTTCCCTACACCTTTGAAATCACAAGGAATTGAAATCACAAAGGGAAAAAAACAAAGATCTGTTGTTGCTATTGTTTTGTTTGTTATCTGAAGAGGAGACCTACAAAGAGCCTTATTCCTATTTGACATGTTAAAAAATCATGAAACTTCTATCCTGGCCCCAGACCATGACTGTATCCAGCTTTAAGCTCAAGGCCATTCCCACACTGGGTCCCTCACTGTTTACTGTCAGTCAAGAGGAGAGAGTCAGTGTAATCTAGTAAAGACAGAGATGCGTTCCTCTTTAGTCGGCAATTCCTCACTACTTATCTCTGAGGAAATGAATGGCCTTCTGCCGCCTATCTGTCCAGCCAGGTTGCTTACCTAATCTGTCCCTTGTGTCTCTGGCCTGACATAAGCAAGGTGTCAGCCAGAAAATAACCCTTCTTTATGAACTGCCCAGCAACCCCTAGTGGAAATGATGCTGGAGTCACTCTACGAGGCCCCATCCATCAAGCAGTGGGTGTTGGATATCCTGCTGCACGGTGCCCAACCCCCCTCACATCTAGGCATGGTGCCTTTCCAGTGTTTTTTCCTATTAGTCCCCTTCATACACCTTCTGCCTTATAGAACTGATGTGCTTCTTCCCCACACATGCTATTTCATCTTCAGCCTTTCTATCTTTGCACAGGTGGTTCCCCACCCCCAACCTGGAGTGCCTTCTTTCCTCGCTTCTCCGTGCTAGTAATAGTTAACATTTATATCATGCTTACCATGTACCAGGCACTGTACTCAGCTTTACAATTATAATCTCGTTTGATCCTCACTACAACCTTGGAAGGCAGGCGCTATTATTATCCCCATTTTACAGATAAGGAAACTAAGTAAACAGAGGTTAAGTGACTTACCCAGGATCACATAGTTAGTAAGTGTCCCAGGCCAGATTTGAACTCAGCCACCTAGCTGCCCTTGCTAGAGTCCCTAGCTGCCTTTGTAACACAGTTCAAGTCTACCCTCCCACACAGGACCTTTCCTGACCTCCCTCTCCCTCAATTATCACGATTCTCTCTCTTCAAAATATTTTGTATTGCTTTGTGTATACTTTGTATTTACTTGCTTGGGTATATATCATTTGTTTCAAATAAAAAATAAGTTCCTTGAGGACGGGAATTGTACTGGTTTTATCTTTGTGTCTCTATTTCTTTGTATCATCTTGTGCTTACTCAAGGTTTGTTCAGTTGAAGTGAAATGAAATTAACAGGAGGCATCTAGGTGGTGCAGCAGATAGAGCACCAGCCCTGGAGTCAGCAGGACTTGAGTTCAAATATGGCCTTAGATACTTACTAGCTGTGTGACCTTGGGCAAGTCACTTAATCCCAATTGCCTCAAAAAAAAAAAAAAAAGTGAAATTAATAGAATTGATTGCCAAGCTAGAGAAGAGGCAGAGTGAGTAGAGAAGCAAGCTGTTGAGAAAATCTCCTACCTTTTCTGCCTTTTAGAGGAAATGGGTCATGAGTATCATCTTTGGGATTGACTCCTGGCAGCTGTTACTAGCAAGACTCATCATCAGCTATTGATGGATAAAGTAGTGTAGGAGAGATTATAATGGTAAAAATAGACCCAAGTAATAGAAGGGAAAATGGTTTTGCATTTGAGATGAGGAGATGGACACAAATTGTATTAATCGGCTAGGTCGAGAGTTTCCATTATTAGCTTATGTTCCCTTCCCTCATTGGCCAACAAGCTCTATTCAGTGACCTCTAGCAAAAACAGGTCCCACTCATGAGATAAGGGGAGTTTGATAAAAGCTTTCTATTAACAGCCTTGCCAGATAGCAGGAACCACTGATACGTGTGGGATAACTTGGCTCTTCCTATGCACACAAATTTAGCACCAAATTTTCCAATAGAATCACTTAAGGGGCATAATGTAGTGGAATGACTGGACTAGGAGACAGAAGGACTGGGCTTGGATCCCAGCTCTGCCTTTAACTTGCTAGGTCACTATGGGCAAGTCACTTCATAATTCAAGGCCTCAGTTTCCTCACTTGTAAAATGAGATTATTTCTCTCAGTTTTAAGTCTGAGTTTGAAATCTACCATTAGCTAACTCGAATGGGGAATTGATTATTGGATACTTCTAGAATCCTCCTGGGATAAGTCACTGGGGCATAGAAGTGACCATGATTCTTGGAAGCGAGGCCAGGTTAATGGAACCTCTGTCAAGTTCTAAGAAATCAGAAAAGCTTCGAGTATTAATTCACTGATAGACTCTATGCATCTACCATCCAAGAGCCAACCTAGTAAAGTACAAAGGGGTCCACAGTGCTGGGATATGTGGGGATTGCTTTGTTTAGCTAGAGCAGCTTATTAAACTGTTTTTTAAAGTCCAGCAAAGGATGTGACCTGTAACCATGGGATGAGCATCCATGGGATGAAATCATACATCCCCGTGCCATTAGTGACCCTTTGGGCACATAACTTTGTCCACTAAACTTCTAAGCAAAACACAAACAAAATCTCAAAAATTCATCTACTTAGAGCTAGAGGCTATCTAGCCCAATCCTCTCATTTTACAGAGGAGGAAACTGAGGCCAAGAGAGGTTAAATGAATTGTTCAAGAAGTCTGTAGAGCTGGAAGTTACCCCAGGGGTCATGTAGTCCATCACTTCATTTTACAAATGAGGAAACTGAGACCCAGAGAGTTTAAATAACATTTCTGGGGGCTCACAGCTAACAAGTGACTGATTTAGCCTTAGAACCTAGGTTTTCCTGACTCCAAGTCCAGTGCACTATCCACTATACCACACTGCCTTTTGCATTCTTGGAAGACTTTGGAAACCTACATAATAAAGGCTTATCTAAATATCAGCAAGCCACTTTCTAGGAAGGTAAAGGAAAGACCTTTTTCAGGCAGCCATGCCGCTGCCCCCTTACCCTTGTTTATTTCCTGAGCTAGCATAGCTGGCAGCCCCTGGCCTTCTACCAAAACAGATGGACAACATCTAAGGTAGCAGGCCCCTCATGTTGAGTTTTCACCTGGATTGTCTTGAATTCAGCTGACAGCATGGTCCTTCCTCATACCACCAAGGAGTTAACATTTTTTGCCCTGCTTTCCTGGTGACTAATGCATTGTGTGTCTCAGAGATCGGTGAGGGAAGAGACTGACAGTCAATGTGGGAAGTGGATGAGATTTCAGCTCTCCTTGTAACTCCTTTGATGGGTACAATGAGTAAGGAAAGGGATTGTTGATGCCTCTATGGTGGCCCGGGTTGCATAATTTTGTCTTGAATGCCTGCTTCTTCCTTTGCTCCGTAGCTTGCGTATCACATGACTTAAAATGGATCTCCCTTTCCAGCTTGTTTGGGATCAGGATAAAATGGTTTATAAATAGTCCCTTTCAACGTGTACTTCAGCTCTTGAGCATATCCCATCACTTGGAAAAATGACCTGCTTTGCTGGAACTGCAACTGAAAATGACCTCAACAAATCACATGTATTCCCTGTACATTTTTCTTCGTTATGAGGGCCTCCAGAAAGTATACACTGTCTTCTGGACAGCTCATCCTTGTTCATCACAGAGTCACTGCGGTCTAGTAGACCCAATTTTGGCATACGAATTGGGAGATCTGACTTCTAAACTTCACACATTGCCATGTTTTGAGAACTGTCACAGAGATACTTAATAAATGCTTTATGGTTGATTGATTGATAGGATCACAAACTCAGAGTGAAAAGGGATTCTATTGGTCAAAGAGTCATAGATTTTAAGCTTGCCAGGCCCTCAGAGGTCATCCATTCCAGAGATATCAAATTTAGTGGGGTAGGCAATACTCTGGAACCAGATTAAAATGTAATTGGGAAATATTTTTAAAAATACAACATAGATAACATTATATTTTAAAACTAAATCAATATTCAGCCCACAGGGATCTTTAGTATGGAATGAGAAGCAGTGGCCCCTATTTCTATTTGAGTCTGACACCACTGATCTCATCCATCCCTTTCATTGTGCAGAAGAAACAGAGCTCTAAAGAAGTGAGTTGATTTGTTGAGGGTCATATTGTTGTTGTTGCTCAGTCATTATAGTCATGTCTAACTCTCCATGACTCCATTTGAGTTTTTGGGTTTGTTTGTTTTTTTTTTTAGCAAAGATACTGGAGTGATTTGCCATTTTCTTCTCTAGTTCTTTTTACAGGTAAGGAAACTGAGGCAAACAGGGTTAAGTGACTTGCTAGTAAGTGTCTGAGGCTGTATTTGAATTCATAAAGAGAAGTCTTCCTGATTTCAAGCCCAGCACTCTATCCACTGTGCATAAAATTAAAAGCAGAAGATACCTCAGAGGCCATCTGGTTCAATTCCTGCAGTTTACAGATAAGGATATAGAGCCCCAGAGAAATACAGTGGCAAAGTAATATTGTTAGAGGCAGTGTTTGACCCCAGGTCCTCCAACTCTCAATCCAGTGTTCTTTCTACTGTAATATTCTCTAGTCCAATCTCATTTTACAGATGAAGGGACCAGAGCGCTAAAAGGTGAAGCAACTCACCCCAAGTCACACAGGTAAACACTATATCCATGATTGTAGTTTTTCATGACAATAATGATGATGGATTCTCTTCTTAGCTCTGTCTGCTTCCTTACTGGATGACCTTAGGCAAGCCTTTATTCTTCCTTTCCTGTGAGATGGTTCAGTTCCTCTTCATGAAAAATGAGGAGAGTAATATCTGCCTCAGAGGAATACACAAAGGATTACTGAGGTGATGGTTGCAAAATGTCTAGCACATCATTGTTCCTAAATAGACACATGCTATCTATTTAACTCTCTTCATCATTCTCTCAAATTTAAGGATACTCAGCCCAGTGGTTTATTAATCACAATGGAGTGAAGCAGTACTACAGGTGCTGTGAGCCATGAAGGTATAGATAGGACTTTGCTGGTCTTAGTTTCAGAAATCTGGGTGTTGCAAGTCATACCTTGAGTAAGAAGAAAAGGGGGATGAAGGGTGGGTTTGGGTATATGGGAGTAAATACTCAGAGATGAAGGCAGAGGAAAGATGGAGGAAATTGGGATCTGGGAGAACATTCTCAAAGATGGAGATAGAGGAAAGGTGGAGGAAATTGGGATCTTAGGGAATAATTCAAAGATGGAAGTAGAGGAAAGGTGGAAGAAATTGGAATCCTGGGGAACATACTCAAAGATGAAGGTAGAGAGACCACTTCAGGTCATCAACATGGCTCTCCTTGAAGGCCACATGTATTTGTCAGATAAATAAAAGCCTCACGAACAACTTATACGGAATAGGATTGATTATTTCCTCCCCCCTCCCCAATTCATCTGATTTTCATACTTCACTATTTCTTTCATGGGCACCACCACCTTACCAGGCACCCAGGCTTACAAACTTAGACCCTTCCATGACTCCTTGTTCTCCCTTGGTCACCTCCCCAAGTCCAGTCAGTTGCCACATGTTGTCTAAAGTATCTCACAACTATTCCCTTCTTTACACTAGCACAGTCAGCTCCCTAGTTCAGACCTTCATCACCTGGACTATTACAAAAGCCTCCCATTTGGCCTCTCATCTCTGGTCTCTCTTCTCTCTACACACCCTCCTCCTCACAGCCACCAAATGGATGTCTGCAGCACAAGTCTTATTGTGCTCAAGAAGCTTCAAAAGTTCTCCACAGTCCTTGGGATAAAATAGAAATTCCTCTGTTTGGGGGCAACTAGGTGCCATAGTGAATAGAGCACCGGCCCTGGAGTTAGGAGGACCTGAATTCAAATGTGACCTCAGACACATAACACTTATTAGCTATGGGACCTTGGGCAAGTCACTTAACCCCAATTGCTCTGCCCTCCCCCCTCCAAAAAGAAAAAAAAAAGAAATTCCTCTGTTTGTCAGCTCAAGTCTTTCATAATTTGACTCTAATAGTAATTACAACAGCTAACATTCTTATAGCATCTGCTTTATGCCAAGTACTTTACAAATATTATCTCAAATGATCCTCACAACAACCCTCGGAGGTAGGTACCATTATTAACCCATTTTACAGATGAGGAAACCGTGACAAATGGAGGTGGAATGACTTTCCGAAGAACATACATGTAATAAGTATCTGAAGTTAGATTTGAACTCCCTGTGTACAGATCAAGCACTGTGTCCACTGAGCCACCTACCTATTCTAATCTAATCTGATATCACGTTACTAGAGACAGCTAGATGTCACAGTAGATAGAGCAATGTGCTTGGAATCAGGAAGGCTCCTCTTCCTGAGTTCAAATCCAGCCTCAGACACTTACCAGCTGTGTGATCCTGGGCAAGTCACTTAATCTTGTCTGCCTCAGTTTCCTCATCTGTGAAATGAACTGGAGAAGGAAATGGCAAACCACTCCAGTATCTTTGCCAAGAAAATCCCAGATGGAGTCATGGAGTCAGACAGGACTAAAATGACTCAGCAACAACACATTACTCTGTGTTCCAGTCAAACTGATCTACTTGCTTTTCCTTGTACACAACATTCAATCTTCTGCCTCCATGCCTTTGCATGTGCTGTACCCCATGCCTCCCCCCAACACTCCCCCTTCTCACCCTTAGCTCCTCTGCCTCTTGGCTCCTTCTCCTTCCTGCTCCTGTCAAATGTTCATGCTTTCCTCATTCCTTTGAAGTTCCTTCATATGTGTGTGTGTGTGTGTGTGTGTGTGTGTATACATACATATACATCATTTACATATTTGTGTGCATATTGTTTCTCACTCCTGACCAGGAGAGACTGTAAGTTCCTCGAGGGCAAGGATTATTTAATTTTGATCTTTGTATGTCCAGAGCCTAGTACAATGTAATAGCACATAGTGGGTGCTTAATAGAGCAGCTAGGTGATGCAATGTTGGACCTGGAGACAGTAAGATCTGAGTTCAAATCTAGCCTCAAACACTTACTAGCTACATGACCCTAGTCAAGTCATTTAACCCTGTTTACCTCAGTTTCCTCATCTGTAAAATAAGCTGGAGAAGGAAATGGCAAACCACTCCAGTATTTTTGCCAAGAAAACAATTGAACAAATGGTGCTTACTAAATACTTAAATGAATTTAATTGAAAAAGCTCAAGGATATGAGTGAAGCCTGAATATAACATAGATTCTTCTAAGAAGAATCTGATTTGTCTCTAATATGGAGAAAGATTTCACCAGTATGGGAATTCCCTCTGCCGTCGTAGATTGCCACTTGTGTAGGACTTGGTACCTAAATCCCAGGGAGTTGTCTGAGACTCTGAGAAGTTAAAGTGACTTGCCCTGGGGTTACATGTGTGACAAGTGACAGAGGCTGGATTTGAACCTATCTTCTTAATTCCAAGTTCAAAACTCTACTCACTCTACCCTGGGGGTTTTATTTTAATAGCTTATATGCAAAAGCTAAATTGAATTATTTTCCTATCATAGAGAAAGTAGAACTAAGTACAGGGAGGGTTGACCATTGTGTTTAGGTGACAATTATCACATAGGATTTATGAAGGAATGAATGAAAAAACATTTAGTAAGCATTTACTATATACTGAACACTATGCTAAACACCAGGGATATTAAATAGAAAAAAATTTAGACAACCCCTGGTCTCTAGGAGCTCTTTTTCTAATTGAGGAAGACAACACACAACAGAAAATTCAGATGCAGGTCAGATAGAAAGGTCTAGATGTGCTAAAGATTCTTTGGAGGAGAGGATGGCAAGGTTGGAGGTCCTTAGTTTAGGTTGGATAGATAAGATAGTTCTGGAGGTCTTCAGAGCTTGGAGGTAGGGCAGATGGAAAGACAGTGGTTTCCATCTCCCCAAAGCAAAGGAAGATTTTGCTGAAAGTCTATCATGTTAGTGATGTAATACTCAAATTGAAATGGGACCACTAAACCGTACATAAGGATCTCTGTGGGACACATTGACTTAGAAAACCACATATTAACATTATCTATGTTCTTTTTAATTATTAAATATTTCCAAAATATATTATAATCTGGTTCTTCTGGGAGTGTTGTGGGAATTTAGGTTGCTTGTTTGACCTCTCTGTGTTGGGTACCCAACCCTAGGCTGAGAAATCTGGATTTCTGTGACGTCCATCAGAGCAGGGCCTGTCTTTTGCTTTTCTTTGTATACCCAGCACTTAGCACAGGGCCTGGCACATAGTAGGTGCTTACTAAATGTTTATTGACTGATTAAGGAACAGATGATATAACGATAGCTCACATTTACAAAGCTTTTATAGAGTTTGTAAAACTTTTGATAAGTATTATCTCATTTGACCCTCACCAAAAAACCTTATAAAATAGGTGCCACTTAATTACCTACATGGTTTTGGGCAAGTCACGTAACTTCTCTGAGTCCCAGTTTCTTCATCTATAAAATGAGATTGGATTTTTTTACCCTTTAAGTACCCTTCTAGCTCTAAGCCTGTAATCTCATGATTTTATGGTAATTATTCTAGCCTTTTCCAAATAAAAGAATATTTTCAGCACAAATGTCCCATTAGTGATATCAGTTAGTCAGTCATAAGTATTTGTTAGGGACCTACTATGTGTCAGGCACTATAATAAGTATTAGGGATATAAAAAGAGGCAAAAGACAGTTCCTGCCCTCAGGTAACTTACAGTCTAATAGGGGGAGACAAAGTGTAACTCTTCCAGTGAAATCTCATATCATTGAGGGTAAGGACTGGAATACCCTGGAAATATGCCATTAAGCACCCTCATATAAGACCCTTTGGAAGCAGAACCTCTATAGCTAGTAGGGTCATGCACCACAGATTTCATTTGCTACGATCACAAAGATATTTATGTTGGAAAAACATTTGAGGTATGGGGGCTGTCTTTCTTCAATATGGAGGTTGTTGTTCAGTCATTTTCAGTTATGTCCGATTCTTTGTGACCCCATTTGGGGTTTTCGTGGCAGAGATACTGGAGTGGTTTGCCATTTCCTTTTCCAGCTCATTTTGTAAGTGAGGAAACTGAGACCAACAGGACTAAGTGACTTGTCCAAGGTCACATAGCTAGTAAGTATCTGAGACTGGATTTAGACTGAGGTCTTTCTGATTCTAGGTCAGGTTCTCTATCCACTGAGCTATCTAGCTGCTCCCCTTTTAACAATGAGGAAACCAAAGTAGATAGCAGTTAAGTCATATGCCCAGGGTCACACAACTAAGTGTCTGAGGCCAGATTTAAATTCAGAAAGATGAGCTTTCCTGACTCTAGGCCAGATACTCCATCCACTGTGCTACCTAGCTGATAGAGTCACAAATCAAGATCTGGTGTGTTGGGCTACCTTTTAGTAGTGTGAGTCAGAGGGCCTGACTTCAAAACCTGACTTTATCACTTACCACCTTAAGCTATTTCACTGCTTTGGAACTCAGTTTCCCTAGCTGTAGAATGAGGGGCTTAGACAAGATGGCCTCTGAGGCTTCCTTCTGTCTCCCAACCTAGGATCCAAACAAAAATCAATCACGTCCTGAAGTCGTTATGGAACTAATAAAAAGACAGATAGGAAGCATCTGGCTGTGAGTGGGTTTAATCCTTCCTTTGGGTCAGATGCATTTCCCCTGCTGAGCTGTGTGTTCTATAAGAGCAGGCCTGAAGAAGATTCAGATTTGGAGTTATTCTAACCCGTCTCACATTTCTTTACATGTAGCCCTTTGGAGAAGATGCATTGGGTTGTTAACTTTGAAAAATGACAAAACAGAGGAAAGGCAAAGCCCAGAAGAGGTCAAACAGGAGTTCAGGCGGAGTTCTTAGATCACTTAAATGAGACTAGGGATGTTCTTGACCTTTAAAAATGTCAGTTAGTGGGCTTAAAGAGCTGTCTGGTGTCTGCTTCAGAAGTCATGTGCCAGTCCTTCCTCTGACTGGGGAATCCCAAGTTCTTTGGATTAATGGTATCGGTACACATTTATTAATACGAATATGTATATACATATACACACATATGTATATGTGTGTGGATGTGTGGGTACATGTATATGAATGCATGCTCAACTACCCCACATGGGGCCTCGACCCACAGTTCAAAAAGTGCCGGACAGCAGAGAGAAGGCTGACAACTGCCTACTGACTTCCTTGGCTCCCTTTAAGTACTAACTAAAATCCTATCGTTTACGAGAAACCTTTCCCCATCCCTCTTAATTCTAGGGCTTTACCTCTGTTAATTATTTCCTATTTATCCCTACATAGTTTGTTTTGTATATATTTGGTTACGTGTTGTCTCCTCATTAGACTGTAAGCTACCTGAGGTCAGGGACTGTCTTTTGCCTCTTTTTGTACCCCTAACACTTATTACAGTGTTTGACACATAGTAGGTCCCTAACAAATGCTTATTGAGTATTCAATTGATAACAATAATAATTCAATTAGTAATTGACTGACATCACTAATGGGACACTTGTGCTGAAAACATGAGTTTTTGTCCCAGGGTGCAGCTTAGGAGTTCTGAAAACACTGTATAGTTCTTCCAATGAGACATCTTTTTCCTTTCTTGGCCCACTTCAGTTGTCCATCTGCATTGCCTATCCCAAAAGAGACTCAAAGACAAAACCAAAAACATTCCGTCCTCTGGAGGAGTTTACATTCTTCTGGGACAACATTGCTTTTGTTGTTAAAGGATGAAGGTTCAAGTACTTCCTCTGACATAAACCAGCCACCTGTGTGTCCTTGGGCATCTCCCCAAGGAGTGATCTTCCTGGGCTGCAATTTCAGCCTCATGTAATCTACTTCATGAAAGCATCCCATTCCCTTAACTTTTTGCCTCCCCATCTAAGCAGTAAGAAACTTGTCATCTTTTGTCTTCATGCATCTGCCCTCTACTCTAAATTCAGAGGCAAAAACAAAAAAAAAACCAAAGGTCAAGAACATCTCTGCAATACTCAGAGTGCAGGGGAAAGAGTGCTGGGCTTGGAACTGGTCACCTGAGTGCACACTGATCTGAGATTCTGTTTGTTCATCTGTAAAATGAGGGGTTTGGACCAGATGGTTTCTGGAGTCCCTTCCACATCAATAGATCCATAATGCTGTAATCTCTGCCTTTTTTGTATAATGTTTTTGGAACTCAAAAAGTTGATCTTCATGTAACTTTATAAAAGGTTTTGTTCTCTAGGTCAGAGATATCAAACTTAGAGTCATACTGATTTGTTGTTCAGTTGTTTCAGTCATATCTGACTGATCCCATTTGGGGTTTTCTTGGTAAAGACACTGGATTGGTTTGCCATTTCCTTCACCAGCTCATTTTTGCAAATGAAGAAACTGACCCAAACAGGGTTAAGTGACTTGCCCAGGAACACCCAGCTAGAAAGTGTCTGGGGTCAGATTTGAGCTCCACCCAGTGCCCTCTCCAGTGCGCCACCTCGCTGCTCACATACTGACTTAGAAAACCACAAATTAACATTATCTCTGTTGGAGTACCTTTTTAGTTATTTGTTAAACATTTCTCAATAACTTGGCTTGGAATTTTCTAGGGTTTAGGACCTTTTGGGCTGCAAATTTGATATCTCTGCTGCAGATGATGGACAGAGAATTCATCTTCATAACTTCATTACCTGTGTCAAAGAAGAAAACGGACTTTTACCCAGCCATGCTTGTGAAGAATACCTACCCGGGTTGTGTCAGAATGAGTACTACAAAATGGACCAGGCTGATGGACATGCTTGGTGGATTTTCTTTGCTCTCACTTAGGAATGTTTTTGTCATTTGTTTGGGCTGACGGGTGCAGTGCATTTAGCATCTCTATCTCAGAAAGGCCATTGGCAGCTAGAACCAGGACATTCATTTGTTGAAGTTGAAGGCCTTGATCCGGTGACACCAGCCTTTTCCACTGATGCTCTTTCTAATGACACAAATTCTCAGGGTAGATTTAGTAGCCCTTTCTCTAGGCACGCCCCGCCAGCTGCTAGTAAACTGCCCATTGACTAACTTAGATAACGCCTGCTCCTCTATAAAACTCATTGCCTTAGCTAAAAAAAAATGTGTGGTTAGGCAAAACGATTATCAGCCCTAAGTTGCATTACTTAAAAATAATCATAATATAGGGGCGGCTAGGTGGTGCAGTGAATAGAGCACAGGCCTGGGAGTCAGGAGGACCTGAGTTCAAATCCAACCGCAGACACTTAACACGCACACAAAAACTAGCTGTGTGACCTTGGGCAAATCACTTAACCCCAATTGTCTTCCAAAAAGCAAAACAAAAAAAAAAAATTAAAAAAAATCATAATAATAGTTAGAATTTACATGGTATTTTAAGGAACTCAGTTTCTTGCTTTCTTTTCTTTTTTTTTTGCTTTTTGGAAGGGAGTGGGCAGGGCAATTGGGGTTAAGTGACTTCCTAAGGTCACACGGCTAGTAAGTGTTAAGTGTCTGAGGCAAGTGTCTATTCACTGTGCCACCTAGTCACCCCTCTTTCTTCCTTCTCTTCTTCCTTCCTTCCTTCCTTTCTTTTTTTGTAGGCAAAGTGACTTGCCCAGGGTCACATAGATAGTAAATATCTGAGGCCCAATCTGAATTCAGGTCCTTCTGACCCCAGGGCCAATGCTCTAACCATTGTATCACCCGGCTGCCCCACAAGGTAAGTTTTCTTTCTTTCTTTCTTTCTTTCTTTCTTTCTTTCTTTCTTTCTTTCTTTCTTTCTTTCTTTCCTTTCTTTCTTTCCTTTCTTTCTTCTTTCTTTCCTTCTTTCCCTCCCTTCCTTCCTCCCTCCTTCCTTCCTTCCTCTCTTCCTTTCTCTCTCTCTCTCCCTTTATCTTTCTCTCTCTTTCTTTCTTTTTTTGGAAGGCAATGGGGTTAAGTGACTTGCCCAGGGTCACACGGAGAGTAAATGTCTGAGACCCCATTTGAACTCAGGTCCTCCTGACTCCAGGGCCTGTGCTGCATCGCCCAGCTGCCCCAAGATAGATTTTCAAAGAACTTTACATATGTTGTCGCATTTGATCCTTACAACAACCCAGTGAAGTAGGTGCCCTTGTTAAGGACAGTTGTTGTTGTTGTTGTTTGTCCTTTGCTCTGGAAGAGGACCAACAGCATCAGGAGGGTGATGTCTTGACTTGCTCATGAATTGGATTTAAGCTTCAAAGCCCAGTGGCAAGACAGAAGTCCAGATGACTGGCGATGGCCATAAGAGAAGTGCAGTATCTACAAAAGGAATGTAATGTACTCGTCTTCTTCAGAATACATCTGAAGTGTTTGAATCTAGGCACCATCTTTCAGGAAAGACATTGGCCACATAGCTAGGTAGTGCAGTGGACAGAGTGCTGGGCCCGCAGTCAGGAAGACCTGAGTTCAAATTCTAGCTGCATTCAAATCAAAATCCTGGCAGATTCCAAGTTCACTTCTAGCTGTATCTGGGCCAATCATGCCATCTCTGTTTGCCTCAGTCCTCAACTGTAAAGTGAGGATAATCACATTATCTACTTCTCAGGATTATTGTGAGGATCAAATAAGATAATAATTATGAAGTGTTTAGCCCAGTACCTGGCACAGAGTAAGTGCTATGTAAATGCTTATTCCCTTGCTCCTATCCCCACTGTACAGATGAGGAAACTGAGGCTGAGAGAGCTTAAGTGACTTGGCCAGGTTCACAATGCTAAGTCAATATCTAAAGCAGCATTTGAATTCAGATCTTCCTGATTTGGAGTCCATCATTATAATGTGTAGAATATCAATCATAAGAGGTAAATACAGCCAAGAAGAGAGAGAGTGTTTCCGGTCTTTGCTCTAAGTACTTGTCAAGGTGATTCAGGAGCTAAAGCCTTCCTGAGTTAATAGACAGATGTTGACAGTGTTCTGTAAAGATGATCTCCCTAAGGTTTCAACACTTTCAGGATCTCCGCTTTCATCCTGCTTGAATTCTAGAATCATATGCTCCCAGTGTGGGGGATGCCCTCCACCAACAAAGATTGCAAGTCCATTTACAATTTAATAGAGTGTCTTTAAACATTGCTTTGGGCAAAGACTTCATCACCAGGTAGCTGACCTAGGAATGAGGTTCCCAAGGGTTCTTGAGGCTGACCATATGGAAACACACACATAAGTGCATTACCAGCCTAGGACATGAAGTCTTGGTAGGACCTGACAGACCATGCGGTTCTTCTGGCATAGTCTTCAGTCCTCCAATCAACCAATTAAGATATCATCGAGATAATATTTGTAAAAGTCTTTGTAAACTTCAGAGTGGGCAGCTAGGTGGCGCCATAGTGCACAGAGCACCAACCTGGAGTCAGGAAGCTACATTCCTGAGTTGGAATCTGGACTCAGACACCAACTGTCTGTGTGACCCTGGGCAAGTCAGTTCTAAAGTTGTTTGCCTCAGTTTCTTTATCTGTAAAATGGGCTGAAGAAGGAAATGGCAAGCCACTCCAATATTTTTACCAAGAAAACCCCAAGTAAGGTCATGAAAAGTCTGACATGACTGAAAAATGACTGAACAACAACAAACCTTAAAGTGCTCTGCAAATGCTAGCTATCGTTATTGTTAGTGACAGTGATAATAATGCTGATAACAATAAATATTTATGTGTCAGGTAGGAGACAATCTATCTAACTGTTAGCAATTATTATTATTAGCACTGGAAGAGTTTATATTTGATGAAGGGGGAAAACACATACACATATCAGTATATGTACTATTAAAGTCACGCTAAAACTTTTGGGACACCCTTGCTCATGAATTGGATTTAAGCTTCAAAGTCCAGTGGCAAGACAAAAGTCAAGATGACTGGCGATGGCCATAATAGAAGTGTAGTATCTACAAAAGGAATGTAATGTACTCCGTCTTCTTCAGAATACAAGATAATTTCATGGTGCAGCATTTGCAGATGTGGGAAGACAGATCAAGAAAGACTTTATTCGGGAGGTCCACCTTGAGTAAAGCTCTGAAGGAAGGCAGGATTTTAAGAAATAGAGGAGTTCATTCCAGGGATGGGGAACAGATAGCAAGGAAGCCCTTTAGAGATAGGCCATGGAATGCCATGTGCGAGGGACACCTTGGCTAAATTAGAAAATACAAGAAGTAGAGAAATGTATAAGACTGGAAAGGTAGGTGGTAGTTAAATTGTGAGGGGCTTTAAATTCCAGGCAGAGTAGTTTGTGTTTGATCCAGAGGTAATAGGTAATCACTGGAGTTTACTGGGCCAGGAAGTCACATGGTTAGATCTCTGCTTTAGCAATCTCTCTCCAAGAACTTGGGTTACTTTTACGCCGTGGCAATAGGAAAGGGCTTTGGTAGAGGTTTCCCTTAAACAACGAACCTAAAACTTCATATCCAAACACTTTGTAAACATTGCCAGTCAGCCCCAGAGTTACTCCAGGGAGGAGACAGAGCAAACCATGAATGTTTTCCACCAGCAGCCCAGAAAGGATGCTTCAGATTATCCACTTGAACTGAGCTTCTGGCAACTGTTTGGGTTCCAAAATCTCTGTAGCTGGTAGGCTACACTATTCAATTTCCCTGAGAAAACAAACACTCAAATCCTGTATTTTTTCTTCTGTGGTGCTTAACTCATACCCTGATACCTACACATGGAACCAGTTTCCAGTGGGAAACCACTACAGGAAGTTGCTGGATGAGAAGATACATATGAGGAAACATCAGTGGACCTAGCATCAGATAACTTGAGTTCAAATTGTGACTTCTTACTCCGCGTGTAAACTTTCGTTGTTGAGTTGTTTCAGTTGTGTCTGACACTTCGTGACCCCATTTGGGGTTTTCTTGATAGAGTTACTGGAGCAGATTGCCATTTCCTTCTCTAGCTCATTTTACAGATGAGGAAACTGAGGCTAACAGGGTTAAGTGACTTATCCAGGATCTCACAGTTAGTAAGTATCTGAGATCAGATTAGAACTTATCAGGATGAATCTTCCTGATTCCAGCCCCGATGCTCTATCCAGTTTGCCACCTAGGTATATAGCCTAGAAGTCATTTGATTCCTTTGGCTTTCCTCTTTTGTGAAATAGAAAATTGGATTAAATGACTTCTAAGTTCTCTTCTAGCTCTCAAGCCTATATTCCTGTTAAGACTATGTCCTCTCTCTCCCCCATCCCAATACTTCAGAATGTATTAGGGGGTTGAGAACTGAGTGGCATTCTGGGATTTGTAGTTCAGAGGGACAAGCATTCATCCCTCAAAGTGATTTGGGCTATCTTGATCTTTGATCTGGAAGGTCAACTTAAGTCCCACCTGGGAGTTTTGGAAAACATGCATATGGTGAGATGACAGACCAAGAAAAAGGAGCTGAGACCACATGAGCTGTGGCAGCACCATTGGGAGACATGGCTTCTCAATTCTGGTAGGGACTTTCACAAGCTTAGCTAGGGAGAAGCTGCAGCACAGGGGCAGTAGATAAAAAGAGAAAGAATGGAGGAGTAGTTCATCTGAACTACAAATCTCTGAATGCCAATTAATTCTCAAGCCCCTGTTTAAAAAAAAAAAAAAGAAATGTGATCTTACAGATGTGAATATTCCATTGGCTGAGGTGGATCGAAACCCCTTCACACCACAACTAATGGTTTCAAGAATGTTAAAAAAAAAATTCATCTCTTCACCAACCTTCTGGTAGTGAGCCTTTTCAAATTTAGTGAGGCTGGTCAATCAATCAACAGGTATTTTAAAATGTCAGCTATGTGCCAGGCACCATGCTAGGCCCTGGTGATAGTAAAACAGTCCCTGCCTTCATTAAGCCTTGGCTCAGCCAAACTTAGGGCCTTTCTAACTTGGGAGGAACTCTGGCAGAGCGTTAGAGAATCCAGGGTCACCTCCAAGCTACAATGAGGCAGCAGACACAGCAGGATTTTAGTCCTATTACCTCCTATCAGAGATAATTTCAAGTAGCAGCGGAAAATACATTTGAGCTAATCACATGTGAAATCTGATTAACCGACTTATGAAGGAGCTTTGGACCACTGTTTATGATAGGCTCAGACAACAGAGGAGGCTGTCCATCCAAGGAATTTCTGTTTACCTTAATACACAAAAACAGATGGTAGCAAGCTGCTTGTCTTATAATAATGGCAAAGGGATATGGAAATACATTTCATTTAGCTATGCATCTGGGGAATTTTTTTTTTTAGTATTTTTAAAGATAAACGTTTACTGAATAATCAATTAAGAAGGACATCATTTTTATTCATCAAACTAAAGAAACTAAAACTTAAATAAATTTAATTTTTAAAGAAAACTTTGCCTAAAAATAATAAGTTTCACAAAACTGTTTTTGATCAAACCCTTCCCTTTCCTCTAAAGTATATAACAACTCCTCAGCCTTGTCTTCTTGGCTAAAAAAAAAGAAATACATCTTTCCATCTGGACCCTGATTCCCTAGCCCCCATTTTGCTTTGAAGGGCCAGGGATGGAACTGAAGAACTGGTGAGCCAAGGCCCATCTATTTAAAATTGAAAATTTAATTTTTTTGCCTTCTCTGCCCATGCCAAAAAGAGTCCCAGGGTTATATAAAGTGGATTGAGTCACGGAAAACAAAATGGTCAGAGAAGTCAAAGAGGAAACATATGTTTAGTCGATTTTTTTCCTCTGACTTGGTTATAGCTAACTGGAATCCCTGGGCAGGAATGGGGCCTTTTGGGAGTGAGAAGAAAGAGAGAAGACTGTAGAAACATTACTTTATAACGTTGTGAAAGAAACTTGAATAGTCTTAAGAACTCTGATCAATGCAATGATGAACAACACTCGAGAGGACAAATGATGAAGGACCACTCGACCATGTCGAGAATTGAGTCCCAATGGAAAGGGCAAGGAGAGAGGGTGAGGGCAATTAAGTCACTAGATGTTTCTCCTTCCTCTCACATCACAACACCTATGGAAGTGGTAGAGGGGAAGGGAGAAGCTAAGAAAGAAACCAACCAGGAGTAGTAGATACAGCTTCACCAACCCAGAGACTGGGAAGGCTGCCCCCACCCTTGGCAGGCTCCAAATGTCAGGCAGCCCCATCATGACAAGGTAGCTACTGGCATATTAGGGTGTGCACACACAACTGGGATACTCTACCTGCACACCTATGAAAGGGAGAAATGGGCACCTGTCTGGAATGAGTCAAAAGACATAAACCTACCTATTTATGTGTTTAGGTGTGGCCATTTTTGAAGGGATAGTGCCAAGAATCACTTACTAAGACAAAATGTTTCACAGTAGTCCAAAGTATAGCCTTGGAAAGTGTTATGGGGTGTGTGCAAATCAGAGCACAGGAATCTGAAGAGTGTGCAGAGAAAACAAAGGGAAAGGCCAGTGGAAAAATGAAAAGAATGGCTGGTACCCCTAATAAGGTTATAGTGTTTTTAATACCATCTATTTCTTTTTTTAACACCCCTTCATTAGCACTTTTTTCCCCCTCCTCTCTCTTCCCACTAAATGAAAAAAAAGAAGAAAGAACAAAACCTTGTACTCAAGCAAAACAAATTTCCTTGTTATCCATGTGCAAAAATGTATGTTTCATTTTGGATTGGTTCATCATCTCTCTGTCAGAACACCACATCTACTTCTTATCCCCTGCTTAGAGTGAACTCATTTCTCTCCTCCTAAGTTGTTCAAGCGTTTTAGTTGTGTCTGACTTTTCATGAGCCTATTTGGGGTTTTCTTCGCAAAGATACTGGAGTAGTTTACCATTTCCTTCTCCAGTTCATTTTACAGGAAACTGAGTTAAACGAGGTTAAGTGACTCACCCAGGGTCACACAGCTAGTAAATGTCTGAGACTAGATTTAAACTCAGGTCTTCCTGACTCCAGACCTGGAGCTCTATCCATTGTGCCACCTAAATACCCCCTTCCTAAGAGTACTTTGGCTTAAGAATGAGTCATGCCCCAAATGATAAATGGTCAAAAGATAAGAAGAGGCAGATCTTGGCAGCTAGGTGGTACAGTGAATAGAGCACTGGCCCTGGAGTCAAAAGGACCTGAGTTCAAATGCAGTCTCAGACACTTAACACTGTGTGACCTTGGGCAAGTCACTTAACACCAATTGCCCTGCCCTCTCCCCTCCAAAAAGACCAAAAAAAAAAAAAAAGAGGCAGATCTCAAGGGGAAAAAATCCAAGATACAGATATGCATATGAAAAAAATGCTCCAAATGACTAGTAACTTGAGAAATGCAAATTAAAGTGACTCTGAAGTTTTACCTCATTCTCATCATGTTAACAAAGATGATCTCCCCCTCCCAAAGGAAAATGACAAATGTCTCAAGGGCTGTGAGAAAACAGGCATATTAGTGCTCTGTTGGTAGAGTTGTGAATTCTGGAATGTAATTTGGAATGATACCCCAAAAGTTAGTAAACAGTTACCTTTGATCCAGCAATACAATTTCTAGGCCTATGTCCTAAAGAGATCAGAGAAAGGGAGCAAAGACCCCTATGTACAAAAATATTTGTAATAGTTCTTTTTGTAGTGGCAAAGAACTGGAAACTAAAGGGGTAGCCATCATTTGGTATATGGTTGAACAAATTATGATATATGGGTGTAACAGAATACTATTCCATTATAAGAAATGACAAAAGAGATGGTTTCAAAGATACCTGGAGAGACTTGTGTGAAGTGATGGGGAGTAAAATGAATAGAACCAGAACAGTTAATATTGTAACAACAGTATTGTAAAAACAAACTTTGAAAGCCCTAAGAACTCTGATCAAAGCAATGATCAACCATATGTAAAAGGACCAATGATGAAGATACACATTTCTGGACCTGATCTATATGAGAATTTGTTTGGCTTGATTATCTATATATTTGCTATAAAGGTTTTCTTCTTCTTTTTTTAGTTGAAGAGGGAGAGAATGTAAATGCTTGTTAGTTTTTTTAAAGAGTGCTCAGGCCTCCATATAGAGTATCCTCTCCTTTTCTCTCCAACCAATTTTATCACCTCCTTCAAGAGCCAGATGAAAACTCGCCCTTCAGGAAGCTTTCACTGATTAACCCCACCTGGAAGTCACCAATTGACACGTCCTCAGGAGTTGAGGAAGCCAATCCGTACTAGAGCATTTCGTGTGCCACTTGAGGACACATTGCTTTGTAATTATTTTCATGCTATGAAAATAGAAGCTAGACTGTGAGCTCCTCCCTGGCTGGGCCTTTCTTTGTTTTTGTTTTCTTTTCTGTATAACCACTAGTCTAGTGTTTCATGTGTACAATAGGATGTTAATAAATAGGTATGTAAATTTGTTAAATAGAGTCAGACTGGGTGACATGTAAAAAGAGCACTGGTTTTAGAGTCAAAAAGATCTGGGTTTAAATTCTGGTTCTAACATTTGCATGTTGAGTGAGGCCGGGCTTTAATCTCTCTGAGTCTCAGTTTTCTAATTCATAAATGGGGATAACAATATTTGCATTACCTCCCTCCCCCGCAGGATTATGGGGTTTTATAAGCCTAAAATTTGATGTGAACCTAAGTTGTATTTGCTTTGTTCAGGTTTATGATTTCATTGGTGTAGGGAGCTTGCAGTGAAGAAACTCCTGCCATAGATCAGCAGTGTACTGGGGCTTGTGGTCTTAGACAACTGCCTGCCATCATTGAAAGGTCAAGTGATTAAAAAAAAAAAGGAAGAAAAAGAGACGTGAATGGGAGGACAGAAGAAAAGGAGAGGAGAAGAGTGGAAAGGAGAGGAAAGTAAAGGAGTGAAGGAAAAAGGAAAGGAGAGGGAGAGAAGGAGAGGGGAGGGGAGAGGAGGGGAGAGAGCACCTAGCTAGCAGCATTAAAGGCAAGAGAAACATAAAGGAAAAAAAAAAAAGAGGATTCTGAACTCTATTCCCTTGACAATAAAACTTATGTAGTAGAATGATATGGGGAAGAAGAAAAACAAATATTTATTAACTAGGTGCCAGGCATTTTGCTAAGCCCTTTACAAATATTATCTCTTTGGATCCTCACAATAACCCTAGGAGGTAGGTGCTATTATGATTCCCATTTTACAGAGGAGGAAACTGAGACAGACAGAGGTTAAGTGATTTGTCCAGGGTCACACCTCTAGTACATGTTTGAGGTCACATTTGAACTCAGGTCTTCCTGACTCCTAGCCTAACACTGTATATCCACTGGGCCCCCTAGCTGCCTCTAGGAGTTTGTAATCATGGGACCCCAGAAATAATTATGTGATAAACAAAAAAGAAAGTCCAAGAGTGGGGAAGTGAGGACTTCTAGCTGTGGTCTAGATGTCCCCCAAAGCACTAGTGCATGTAGTGGCAGGCCTGTTATTATTATGCAGCAGAAAAATAGCTGGATTTAGAGTCAGATGATGAAGTTTCAAATCCTGACTCTGCCGCTTACTACCCAAGTGACCTTGGGCAAATCACTTAACCACTTTGGTCCTCAATTCCCTCTTCTGAAAAAATGAGGAGATCAGAGTTGTTGTTGTTCAGTTGTTTTTTCCATTCATGTCTGACTCTTTGTGACCTCATCTGGGGTTTTCTTGGCAAAGATACTGGAGTGATTTGCCATTTCCTTCTCCAGCTCATTTTACAGATGAGGAAACTGAGGCAAACAGGGATAAATGACTTGCCCAGGGTCACATAACTGAAAAATGAAGGGATTGGACTAGATGATTTCAAAAATTGTTTTTCTTTCTTGCTATGATCTGACATATACAGACTCAGATCTCTCTACCCCTACCTCTACCCTATCCCATCCTCCAGTCTCTTGAAGATCTCTAACCCTAGAAGGCTGCTTTAACATCCAATTATAGCGCCATGTGAGTGAGCATTCCTCATGTTTTCTCTTGTAGATATTGGATTTCCCCAAACCCAGAGAACTTGGGTTTCTCAAATCAACTGACTTCAAATGCAAAGAACTAAAGACATGCCCTGTGCTGCCACCTAATGGTGACACCTATGCCACCAAGGACAGTTCAAAACAAACCTATAAAACCTAGAGGCCCATCATAATCTTGAGAACTATTATGTTATAATCTCAGGCCCCATTCCATTTATTCATGTAATATATTCTAATAGTCATTCAAAAAAATTATCAGGTGTATTAAGGCAAGAGAAACAGAAAGCAAAAAAAATGGTTCTGAACTCCATTCCCTTGACAATAAAACATTCATGGTAGAATGGTATGGGGTAGAAGAAAAACAAGTATTTATTAGCTAGAGGCCAGGCATTTTGTGCTCAGGCTCCAGAGGTACTAGAGGAAATACAAAGATACATCAAAAAAGATTATAAACTCCTCCAATACAGGAACTGTTTCATTTTCAACGGATGCAGTGCTGAGCCTGAAGTCAAAAGACTCATCTTCCTGAGTTCAAATCTGTCCCCAAACATTTAACTAGCTGCATGACCCTGGGCAAGTCACTTAACCCTGTTGGCCTCAGTTTCCTCACCTTTAAGATGAGCTGGAAAAGGAAATGACAAACCACTCCAGTATCTTTGCCAAAAGAACCTTAAATGGGGTCACAAAGAATGGGATGTGACTAAAATGACTGGACAACAATAATCTCCAGTTCCTTACATAGTGCCCACCACATAGTAGATACATAATAAATGCTTGTGGATTGACCGATTGATTGATTGATTGAGGCATGGTTCCTTCTCTTAAGGAACAAAGTAGCATAGAATGAAAGTCTGGCCAATGACCACTCCATTTGAAGGAGAAAGGAATTTATCTTTATTCAGAAATGAAATGTAGTACTTTTTACTTCTTTCCAAACAAAATTTCTATCGTTACCTTTGTGTTTTTTATATCACTTTCATTTCAAAGTACATCCCTCTCCCTCCTCTCCTCAGCAACCACTCCTTGTTACAAAGAACAGAGAAAGAAAGAGGGAGAAAGTTCAGAAAAACTAACCAACACCTCAATCAGATCTGACAGTGTATAGACAGTATTCCAGAGCATTAGTGCCTAAGCTCCACAAAGAAGGAAGAAAAACACATTTTCTCCTCTCTTCTTTGGGACCAAGTGAATCTTTATAATTTCACAATAGTTACTTTCTTTTTGTTGTTGTTTTGTTGTTCTGTTTACATTTTTGCACTTGTGTATACTGTTGTCCTGGTTATGCTTACTTCTCTTTGCATTGGTTCATGTAAATCTTCCTAGGTTTCTCTGCTTTCTCTGTAGTCATCATTTCTTACAACACAGTAATTTTCCATTATATTCAGGTACCACAATTTATTTAGTCATTCCCCAATCGATGGACGATGGACATATGGTTTATTTTTTAGTTTTTGTGGGACATCTTTAATTCTTTTCCTGTCCAAGAATATTTATAGAATGTTATGGCCCAGAGGAAGATCTCCAGAATGTTGGCTAGACCCTTTGAGGGAATTTATTAGAGGACATGGGTAAGACTCATCAGGCATGAATGAGTTGTGATTTGTCCCACTGGAAAGAATACCCATTTGTATGAGAGCCCAGGTCTGTGGAAATACTGAAGTGTAATGTGATTACTATTACAGTGAGAGGGTGGGACATAAAGAGTTCTACTGTTACTCCCTGAAGTATTTCTGTTTTGATTGATCTCTTCTTGAGACCTAGAAAGGCAAATATCTCTCTGACGCTAAAGGCAGCATGTCTTCCTTCCATTGCAGCAAAAGAATGAGAGGCTTGAGTTGTTCTCTTGAGAATCTTTTGTATATACACTCAATAATGGCTCTGAAGCCAATTCTTTACCAGAGGTAAGTGAAGGAAATGGTCATAGAAAACCTACTCATACTCTGATGTCTACATTGGGGATTATATGCTCTTAAGAACTGATCTCTCGGGGCATCTAGGTGGTGCAGTGAATAGAACAGCAGCCCTGGAGTCAAGAGGACCCGAGTTCAAATCCAGTTTCAGACGCCTGACACGTTTACTAACTGTGTGACCTTGGGTAAGTCACTTAACCCCAATTGCCTCACCTTCCCCCCTCAAAAAAATAAAAAAAGAACTGCTCTCTCATTGGCCAGTCCCTCTTAAATTTAAAACATGAAATCCTTTGAGAGACTTCTGAATGGGCATTTCACTTTCACTTCAGATCTGCGGTGTCCAAGTTATTCATTCAAAGACCCCCAGCTTCTGGCAAGTCAGGTGTGCATGACTTGGGCTCATCCTCCTGCTTAGTACCCAGCTCTCAGACCTAGGAGGTCCACATTTCTCCTATAAGGATATTGACTAAGCTAGGAAAATCCACCTTAGAATTCCATTCAATCACATATGGTTAGGAAAAGAAACACAAAACAGAAGAGGCAACCAGAGACTTAAGGTCCTGTTTCCAGCTTCCCTAGATAGCACACATACTCTTGCTACCATGTGTGAGCAGCCACAATAGCTGCCAGGGAAGGTGGGGAGTGACAGAAAGGTGGATTATTTCCTTCTCCCCATTATGGAATCTGAGGAAGAGGTTCAAAGAATGCTGACTTTCCCAACAGACAGAAGAGAAATTGACAGTAAATTGACAGTAAAAGTTGTCTTCTAAGTGGGTGACTCTGCTTAGTTGGCAATTCTCTTTGACTCAGCCCTTCCTCTCCTACCAGGTGACTGACTATCAAGTCAACAAGCATATATTAGGCACTTACTGTGTACAAGACACTGTGCTAAGCACTGAAATTACAAATACAAGCAGAAAGGAGCTAACATCCCTGCCCTCAAGGAGCTTACATTTTACTGGGGGAAGATGACACATAAGAGAAAGCTAGAAAGAGATGAGAGGAAGATGAAGGTAGATAAAGTTTAGGAGGAGAGTCACTAAAGCAGGATAAGAATAAAGACACGGTTGACCTGGGCATCCTCCTTAAAATGAAGGTTCTAGGAGGAACCAGCCAGTCAGAGAAAGGGACTGCAGGGGTGGAGGGCACTTCCAGTTGGAGAAATAGTGTAGGACTAATGTGAACTTCCAAGATGAAGAGATTTCTTTTTTTTCTTTAATAATATTGTATTTCCTCCCCAATGACATGTAAACACAATTTTTAACATTCATTTCAAAAAAATTTGAGTTCCAAATTCTCTCTCCCTCCTCTTCTACCCTCCCTGAGACAGTAAGCAATCTGATATAGGTTATACATGTACAATCATGGAAAATATATTTCTGTATTATTCATTTTGTGGAAAAATTGAAATCCCCCTACAAAAAGTGAAAAATAGTATGCTTCAATTTGCATTCAGACTCTATCGGGTCTTTCTCTGGAGTCGGAGAGCATTTTTCATCATGAATCCTTTGGGATTGTCTTGGATCATTGTATTGCTGAGAATAGCTAAGTCATTCACAATTGATCATCATTCAGCATTGTTGTTACTGTATACAATGTTCTCCTAATCCTGCTCACTTCACTCTGCATCAGTTTATTTAAGTCTTTCTCAGTTTTTTCTGAAATCTGCCTGCTCATCATTTCTTATAGCACAATAGTATTCCATTACAATTACATATCACGACTTGTTTAGCCATTCACCAACTGACAGGCAACGGTCAATGTCTAATTCCTGGCCACTACAAAAAGAGTTGCTGTAAGTATTTTCCTATTTTTTAAAAATCTTTCTGGGACACAGATCTAATAGTGGTATTGCTGGATCAAAGGGTATGCACAGCTTGATAGCCCTTTGAGCATAGTTCCAATTTCCTCTCCAAAATGATTGTATCAATTCACAACTCCAGGGGGAGAGATTTCTATGGATTGTAGGGAAAATCCTGGATAAGAGTCAGAAGTGCATCCTGGAAAGGCTGCATGGGGACTAAAGAACTGACTAGAGGATTATTTTAGGGGTTGTTATATCATCCTAAAACAAGAGCAGAAATGGCCAGAACAGAACAGACCAGCTCCACACATGCTCCTTGGGATGCCCCCTACAGATGTAGAACCATTTTTGCTTTATGGGGTGCATACCAAGTCAGCTCTTGCTACACCATACATCTGTACACATATTCTCCCCCAACAGAATAAAAACTCATTAAGAAAAGGTCTGGTTTTTGTTGGGGTTTTTTGATTGTTGTTGTTGTTGTTGTTGTTGTTGTTTTTGAATCTCCACTAATGAGTATGTTGTTGTTCTTCAGTCATTTCAGTCATGTGCAACTCTTTGTGGCACCATTTGGTGTTTCCCTTGGCAAGGATACTGGAGTGGTTTGCCTTTCCTTCTCTAGTTCATTTTACAAAGCACCTGGTACTGATTCTATTCCAGCTGAGATTTACAAGGTAGGGGGTCCATTGCTCATACAAAAGCTGAATGAAACTTCCCAGGTTATATGGCAAGAGGAAGTTATTCCCCAGGAGTTCAAGGATGCCTCCATTGTTCATCTCTCTAAAGGCAAAGGAAATAGATTGTCCTGTGACAGTCATGGGGGAAGGGCGTCTCTCTCATAGTCATTGTTGACAAGATTCTTGTCAGAGTCCTCCTTAATAGGCCGATCCTTCACCTGGAAGATGGACATCTACCGGAGAGTCAGTGAGGCTTCAGAAAGGGCAGAAGAACAGTCAATATGGTGCTTGTTGCCTGACAACTCCAGGAGAAATGCCAGGAGCAGAACAGAGGTCTGTACACAACATTTTTAGATCTGACCAAGGTCTTTGATACTATCAGTTGTGAGGGCTTATGGAAAATTATGTCAAAATTTGATTGCCCAGAGAAGGTCATCAGCACTGTATATCAATTTCATGACAGCATGATGTCCATCTAGATAATGGACAATGCTCTTGTGCTTTCCCAGTCACCAATGGAGTGAAGCAAGGCTGTGTGCTTCCTTCTGTGCTTTTTAGCATGATGTTTTCAGTCATGTTGTCAAATGCTTTCAATGAGGATGAACACGGCATCAAGGTCAGCTACCACACTAATGGTAAATTCTTCAACTTGAAAAGGTTACAACCCAAGACTAAAGTGGAGGGAGTGTTGGTACATGATTTTCTGTTTGCAATAATTGTACACTCAGTGCAGCCTCTGAAGCTGAGATGCAACAAAGTATGGATCAATTCTCTGCTAATTCTCTTGTGCTAATTTTGGTCTAACAACTAACACCAAGAAAACACAGGTGCTCCATCAGCCACCACCACCATCCATATGTGGAACCATCGGTTACAGCAAATGGAGAAATTTTGAATGCTGTAGATAAGTTCACTTCCTTAATGTACTTTCCAGGGAAGTACACATTGATGACGAGGTCGACACACACATTGCCAGAGTTTGCTCAGTGTTAGAGAGTCTCCAAAGGAAAGTACAGGAGAGAAGAGATATTAGACTGACTACCCAACTAAAGGTCTACAGAGCCGTTGTGCTGACCTCATTGTTGTATGCCTGTGAAACCTGGACAGCAACATACCAGCGCCATACCAAGAAACTGAATCACTTTTATTTGAATTGTCTTAGAAATATTCTGAAGATCCCCTGGCAGGTTAAGATACCAGACACTGAGGTCCTTTCTCAAACTAAACTGCCAAGTATTCAAACTCTGCTTCAGAGAGCACAACTCCAATAGACGGGCCACGTTGTTCAAATGCAAAACGTAAGCTTGCCAAAAAAGACTTTTATGGAGAACTCACACAGTTCACACGGTGCTCAGAAGAAGTGATAGCAGGATACTCTAAAAGTCCCTCTTAAGAACTTTGGGATTGATTGTGTGACATGGGAGACACTGGCACAAGACCTCTCAGCATGGTGTGCCCCCATCAGAGAAGGCGCCATGCTCTATGAGCAAAGCAGAAGTGAAACAGCTCAAAGGAAACAAGGGATGAGCAAATCTAGAGAATCCACCCCAAATGTTCATATGGACTACTGTGGCTGACCTATGGTAAAGCATCCTGAGCCCATATCGTTCTGACCAACCACAGCGGGACACATTAAAACTAGACTCTAGCGTAATGATGTCATTTTAATCCTCTCAGAGAATGAAGGACAACAACCAACCAACCAACTAGTTCATTTTACAGATGGGGAAACTGAGGCAAACCGGGCTAAATGACTTGCCCAGGGTCACGTAGCTAGTGAGTATCTGAGGTCAAATTTGAGCTCAGGTCTTCCTGACCTCCTGCACCACCTAGCTACCCTAATGAACATAGTAAGTGTTTAATAAATTCTTGTTCATAGATCATTTTTACTAAAAATAATATTAAAAAGCATTCCTCCTTATATTCCCCTATGTTTTATAGCCCCTCCAAGGCAATTGTTTACATTGCCTGCCCATTCTCCTAATTCTGTTTGTCTCTTCTCTACTAGGTTGCATCTTCCTTTGTTCCTCTTTGTATGTTCCCCAGTGACTTGCATAAGACTCTTCACATTACCAAGCATTTAAGAAAATGTTTACTGAATTGAATTAAATTGAATTGCAGTTCAGGGAGTTATTTTGCTTTATTTTAGCAAGCCTAGAAAAAGGAGAAGAATTTAGGGCCTGACTTGTGCCAGGAATTTGAATTTAAGGATCTCTAAGCACAGACATGACTCCTGTGGGGAGTATCAAGATTATTCTATCCAATAGAACAGATAAACGAAGGTACACAGTACTTATGTAATTTGTTTAAATTAGTTAGAAGAGACAATTCTAGCCAGATGTCAGTAGAGAAAGCTAGTTTGTGAAAGCAGGAAACCTCTAATGCACCATTTTTCCTCTTATAAATCTATAGATTGATTATTGTAGAAGAAGCTAAGTAGATTTTTAGGTTACTCTCGAGACAGATGGGAACCTAGTACCAATGTTCTTTCTCTGTTCCCTCTGCCATCTCTAACATGTAAGTCTCAGCTATAATGCTCCCTAGGTTGTGATTATGGATAAATCAATCAGTCACCAAGCTTTTATTAAGTGTTTACTACACGTGCTATGTGTCTTCTACTCTGTGCTAAGGACTAGGGATACAAAGAAAGGCAAAAACATTGTCCTTCCTTAAAGGAGTTCATGTTCTAGGGGAGATGGTGTAATGGGAGGTAATCTCAGAGGGAAGGCACTTGTAGTAGCAAGAGGAAAGGACTGGGAAAGGCCTCATTTAGAAGGTGGAATTTGATCTGATCTTGCAGGAAGCCAAGAGGAAAGAGGTAAGGAAGAAGAGCATCACAAGCATAGGAGATAGCCAGTGAGCAAGGTACAAGGTTAGGAGCTGGAGTGTTGTGGATGAGAAATAGCAAGAAAGCCAGTGTCACTGGATTGTTTCAAGTATGAAGAGAGGAGTAAAGTGTAAGGATACTGGAAAGCGAAGAGAGCTCAGGATATGAAAGGCTTTAAAAGTCAAACAGAGAGTTTTATATTTGATCCTGAAGGAATAGGGAGCTAGTGAGTTTATTGAGTAAGGGCAGGGGTGACATGGTCAGAGCCGTGGTTAAAGAAGATTACTTTGTCAGTGGAGTAGACTAAGAGAGGAGTGGGGAGAAGCTTGAACCACAAGGCATTAGTCTGGGTGTGGGGTGATAAATGGGGTAGCTAGGTGACACTATGGTGCACAGAGTGCCAGGCTTAGAATCAGGAAGATTCATCTTCTTGAATTCAAATCTGGCCTCAGACACTTACTAACTGTGTGACCCTAGGTAAGTCATTTAATCCAGTTTGCCTCAGTTTCCTCATCTGTAAAATGAACTGGAGAAGGAAATGGCAAGCCATTCCAGTATCTTTGCCAAGAAAACCCCGAATGGGGTCACAGAGAGTCAGACATGACTGAAAACAACTGAATGACAGTAACAAGAGGCGAGAAGAATCTTCCTCATGGTAAGCAGAAAGAAAGGCACGAATCAAAGAGATGTTGTGATGGAAGAAATAACAAGCCTTGGTAACAGATTGGATATGTGAAATGAGTACAAGTAGGAGTCAAGAATGACACTGAGGTTGTGAGCCTGGGTAACTTGGAGGATGGTAATATCCTCAGCAATAATAGGAATGTTGGAAGTGAGGGGAGGAAAGGCTAAGTTTCATTTTGGTCATGTAGAGTTTGCAATGCCTACAGGTTATCCTATTCGATGGAGGGCTAAAAAAAAGTTCAGGATTTACATAGAGAAAATTGAACTCATAGGAACTGTTAAGAGCAAGAAGTGTATAGAAAGAGAAGAGAAGAGAGGAGAAGGGAAGGGAAAGGAAAGGAAAGGAAGGGAAGGGGAGGGGAGGGGAAAGAAGGGGAAGGAAATGGAAGGGAGGGAAGGTTAGGGAACCCAGGGCAAAGCTATTAGTGGGCACAACATGAAGGAAGATGGAGCAAAGAAGACTGAGAAGGATTGGGTAGAAGAACCAGCAAATCACATCGTCTCTATGAACTTCAGTTCCTTCATCTATAAAAAGTACATAATAATATTTTCATGACCTAATTGAGAGGATTTCTATGAGGAAAGTACATTGTAAATCTTAAACATTTCCACACCCTGAGGGATCTGTGATCTCATAAGTATGGGTATTTCCTTTGATGAAACAGACTACAACCTATCTGTACCTGACCATCCTGGGTAACTCTTTTCTACATCCTTCCTTATGTTCACCACAAGGGGTTCACTCAATGGGCTAGGGATCTTCCTTGATTTCTCTTGACAATAAGATTCCACCAAAGGGTAGGCACTGGGGTAGGGAGATCCATCTTGCCCTACCAGAAAGTCAGAGGGGTAATGGGGGAGGATATAGAAGAGAGCAGATTGGAGGAGGGGAGTATACAGTGGGATTGCTATTTTGGGGTGGAGGGTAGGAGAAAGACAGGGAGAAAATGTATAACTCAAAATCTTGTGGAAATCAATGATGTAAACTAAAAAATAAACAAAAGTTAATTAAAAGATTCTACCGAAGGGGTATGTGGGCTGCCTATGGCTTATCCCTTGCCTTTGCCATCTTTTTCGATCATACATTTCTTTGATAATCTCCTTTAATATTGCCTTTCCTGTACAATTCTTCATTTGTAATATGTTGAATTACAAACTATTATTATAACGTAGCAAGCATTGTTTCTAATTATTCAGCTGGGCAGAGCTGTCCCACTAAACTCATTAGAGGTGGTGCTTTTCCTAGTATAAGATTGTGCTACAATTTAAGTAAGTGACCGTTGGCAGATCATTTGTCTGGGGCATAGGTGTCCTCAGAGTTCAAAGAGGAACAATTACTCTGACTCAGAGTTCTGAGACAGCAGTTGCCTATTTTGGATGTGATGAGCAGTAGGATACTGGAGCAAAACTACAAAGTATGCTTCAAATGTGTGTGTGTGTGTGTGTGTGTGTGTGTATTTGTAGAATTGGGTTACTTTTATGTCAAGAATAGGGTAAACATAGATGCCAAAGGAATTCTCTGATTGAAGGACAAAATGCAATGTCCTTGATCATAGATAGAAGATGAGAGTTTGCCAATAAACTAAGCAAAGAAACATCTTTGAAGCAGAGAATCTAAGAAATCACCCAGTGGAGCAACTAGTTTGGTTGAAATGTCTTATGTCATCAGTTAATGTAACGTCAGTTAGTGACGATGTGGATCAACTCAGCTTAGAGGTAGAAGCAAATTTTCAGCACCAAAGCTATATTCATCAAAGGCCTCTTGTGAACAGTTCTTGAGACAGAAAAGGACACTCAAATGTACAGTTCCAGAGTTCTGAGTTATCGTGAGTAAACTGGGGTTTTCTTATGCTTGTTTCCCTGACAGGTTTCTATATGTGGCCCCTCTTCACCAGATACTGAATGTATGGGTGTGACCTAGTTTAGTCGTGGATTGTGATGTGCTTATTCCCGCATTTGCTTTCATATATGACATTATTTTAATATTATATGATATAAATTATTTTATTACAAATATGTGATTATTAAATTAACATGTGATATTATTAATTCTTTTTATTAAGTAAATGGTTATGTTTAAGCTTGAAATGTGTCACCACTGTAAGTGACTGGTTTTAAATTAATGAAAACACATTGGTGGGGACTCAAGGGCTTAAATAGTAAGTAGTGGGATATATTCCACCTATAACAGAGTTACCCCTAGGACCTTGAGACAGTTTGACTGCAATCATAAGGTTGTGGTCATTCTCTGGAAACCTAGACCTGTTAGTGTGAGGGCAGGTCAGAGCAAGCTAGCCAGTACAGAGAATAGGTTGATGTCTCCATGTTCCATATGAAAAGGAGAAGTCACTACAGTGTGGGTAGCCACCTCACACATTCATTACTCTAATCAGTTGTGTTCAGGGTTGCCTGAGACTAAAAAAGCCTTCTCCCTCTAAAGTTAATACCTAGATTTAGAGCTGGAGCAGATTTAAAGATCATCTGGTCCACCTACTCCATCCCATTCCCCCATCTCATTGTTACAGATAAGGAAATTGAAGCCTTGAAGTGAGAAAGTATGCTGGATGGGCTACAGGCTCTGGAAATCCCCTGGAACTCTCCTTGAATCTTCCCACTTGATCTGGCATTCCAGGAAGGCTATAATCCCCTCAACTCACCTTTCATTATCACTACATTCAGTTCCCTGTTAACCCTTAATCTGGCCCAGGCCTTCATTGTCTGTTACCTCAGAATTGCCTTCAGCTCCTTCTCACCCTTGATCCTATCTAAACCCCATTCTCTTGGTACCTGGCCTCCAACCTCTAGTCACCCCAGCCTATTGGCCACTCCCATCAAGATCCTCACTAGAGCCCTCCTCCAGTCACCCCAGACTACTTGGCCAACCCTAGATCCCTCTCACAGTCTTTCTGTATATAAGATCAATCTTGTTCCCATGAACGTGCTCAGATTCAATCTCGCCCTGTTGCATTAGTGAATATTCAGATTCCTTAAGAGTCTGGTCAATATGATAGACCTTTAATAAACCTTGTTTTTCTTGGGCTGAAAGAAGGCTTGAGTCGAATTCATTTGGGCGCTGTTTCAGGGTCCCAGTACCGCTAAACCTCAATCTGCCCAATGTCTCACAAGAAACACATGTCAATGCTAGAAGGAAAACCCTGGCCCTCTGACTCCAAAGTCAGTGCTCTTTCTACTATACTTTTCTACCATCCTGACTTCAGAATCAAAATTGGAAGGGACCTCAGAAGCCATGTTGCCTAACTCTCACTTTACAGGAGGTTAAGTTACTTGTTCAAGGTCAAACAAGTGGTAAGGATTGGAGGTGGGATTTGAATCCAGACCCTCAGACTCCAAAGCTAGTGCTCTTTCCAGTGAAAAAAAAGCAATGTACAGGGTTCTGCTCTATACTATCCTCAACAAGTATTTATCCAGCCTTCACTTGAAGCCCTCAAATCAGAGATAATTGATTATTTCCTGAAGCAACCCACTTCTGTTTTGGACAGCTCTCATCATCAGAAGTCTTTCCTTATATCAAGTCAAAATCTGTCTCCTAGCAGCTTTCACCCATTACTCCCAATTCTGCCTTCTAGGGGCACTCAGGGCAGTCTAATTCTTCTCCCACCCAGTATGATTATATAGTCCCTGTCTGGAGTTGAAATCAGCACCTGGAGGCAACACAGTCCTATTAGTCCTGTTTATCTCCTAAAAAAGGGCAGGTAGGTGGTACAGTGGATAGAGTACCAGGCCTGGAGTTAGGAAGACTCCTTTCTGAGTTCAAATCTGGTCTCAGACACTTCCTAGCTGTGTGACCCTGGGCAAGTCACTTCACTCTGTTTGCCTCAGTTTCCTCATCTGTAAAATGAACTGGAGAGGGAAATGGTAAACCACTCCAGGATCTTTGCCAAGAAAACCCCAAATGGGGTCACAAAGTGTCACACACGACTGAAAAATGACTAAAACAACAACAAATCTCCTAAAAGCATTTACCACTTGGGGCTTTATTGACCTGTTCTAAAAGGAAACCAGAAGCCTAATGATGGAAATGTTAGTTTTCTCACATGTCACCTTGGTGAAATATCACCTGAAGGCACATGGTGGTGCATGGAGTGACTGAGGGGCTTTGTCTTCTCTTGAAGCCCTGCCTCTTCTCAGGTTTCCACTGCAGCATGGCTGATGACATTAAAATTCATCTACGTTCCATCCTCCACTGCAGTTGTCTCAGATTTCCAGTTCTTCCCACTCCACTGAAGAGAGTTGAGGTTTCAGTTGTCTAAGTTAAGCGTCACATACTCTATTTAAATAGCATGTCTGATTTATTGCTCGTTACATCAATTATTGCTTTTGGAACAGAATTCTGATTTCCTGTCAGCAAGATCAGTATGCACTGAGTGCCTTTCCTGGGAGACTGTCCTATTACAATACATCAACAGCAATTTCAAAGGAAAAAATATTCTACTGTAAAAAGCCTTGGAGAAAATCAAAGAGACTCTCAATGGCTCCTTTGTCTGAACTTGTTGTAGGAAAGAAATGTTTTTGTGCTCTGAAACCATCATTTCCCACCACCCCCAGCATCTTATCCAGACATTCAGGTTCAAAGTGTTGGAATCTCATCCCTCAAATGCAAAATGTTCTCTGAAAACACATTCAGGTTTTGTAAATACCCTTCAGATCTGAGACTTTATAAAGACCAGAGGTTTGTGGGGCTACAAAAAGAAATAAAATAAACATTTGAAGTCAGAGTTATATTGATAATGATTATGCCTAGCTTTTCTATAGAACTGTAAGTTTTGCAAAGTACTTTATAAATATCCCATTTGATCTTCATAAGAACCTTATGAGGTAGATGCTTTTATTATTCTCATTTTACAGGTGAGAAAACTGAGACTGACAGAGGCTAAAATGAATTGCCCAGAATCACACAATTTGTATGTACCCGAGGCAGGACTTCAAGTCAGGTCTTCCTTACTCCTGACTCAAATCAAACACTCTATCCACTATGCCACCTTGTGGACTCAGTGAATAACATAATGTACTACCAATGGCCCAGAAAAGTGGTTAGTATGAGAAGAGTAAGGAATATGAGAAAGGGGACCAAATTAATCTTCCTCAGGCAAAGCTATGAACATATTATCCCTTGCTAAAATCTTTCAGTGGCTCCCAGCTGATTGCTCAATAAAGTCTCAACTCTTTAATCCATCCGGTATCAAGACCATTTACAATTTGGTTCCATTGTGTCTCAACAACATTATTTCACACAATTCCTTTTCACATAATCTATACAACAATCAAACTCAAATGCTTCCTGTCCTCTGAGCATTCTCTGCGCTATCTTGCTTCCCTGTCTTGACTCATATCACTCCCTACATCTGGAATGCCCTCCTTGCAGCCACTTCCCTACCTGCTGAAATCAACTCACTTCAATGCCACATCCTTTATTAAACTTTCTGTGATCTAGCTGAAAGCAATCACTCCCTCCTCTCTTATATTTGTACCTCTCAGGAGATTGATACAAGATCTTATCGTAGCCGTTACAAATCTCTTCAGAAAAAATTACACTAATGTTTGAAGGAGAATGGTCTGAACCACTCACACTAAAAAGACAAAGTGGATGAAAAACACATTTTTCCCCCCCTCCGCCCAAGTGTATAACACATGGACTATGACAGACAGCCCAATGAATTAATCCTTCTTCATGAATCTCTGACATACTCTGCAAATGAATAAAGACCTGGGTCTAGAATTATGTAAGAAGAGATGAAGTAATCAACTGAGCATATATAAAGCACCTACTACATGCTGGGCCCTGTGCAAGGCTCTATGGATACAAAGATAAAAATGAAAGCCTTTTCCCTGAAGGAGCTTTCAAATATAAATGTATGTAAAATAAATACGTGGTAATTGGGTGAGGAAAGGCAGAGCTGAATTTTGAAGAAAGTTAAACATGAGGTAGGATTACATTTTGGAAATTCCATAGCCTTTTTGATGACCTCGAATAGCATTTTGTAGCAAAGGGCCATCTCTTTTAGCACCAACATTCTTCTCATGGTGCTCTATGGCTGAGATTCATAGAGTGCCATGATCTCTGAAGAATTAGACTGATAAATCCACAAGGCAACAGAGAGATGAGTGGTGGGTGTGAGCAGACTTCAGCTCAAAATAGTCAAATAGTCAAAATAACTGGAACATGAAAAGTAGCATGGAAAGCATGACTGAGAATATTTATGTTCAGAAAAGGAAGTGGACCAAGGGATACCAAGAATGTCTTCTACCTCTGAGATAAGAAAGAAGAAAGAAACAAGCATTTATTAAGTTCCTTCTTTATGCCAGGCACTGTGCTAAGTGCTTTACAAACATCATCTCGTTTAAAGAGGTAGATGCTATTTTGATAAATATGTTGCTACCTTTATTTTATAGATGAGAAAACTGAGGCAGACAGAGTTCACATGACTTGCCGGGTCACACAGCTAGTAAGTGTCTGAGGCTGGATTTAAACTCAAATGTTTCTGACTTAAGGCCCAGAGCTCTATCTATGGTGCCACTTAGCTGCCTCTAATACTAAAAAGAACAAAAGGAAAGCATCAAGCATGCTAGGCAGGTACTTTTTTTTTGCCTTTTTTTTTTTTGGAGGGGGCAATTGAGGTTAAGTGACTGGTCCAGGGTCACACGGCTAGTTTTTTGTGTTAAGTGTCTGAGGTCACATTTGAACTCAGGTCCTCCTGACTTCAGGGGTGGTGCTCTATTCACTGCACCACCTAGCCACCTCCTTAGGCAGATCTTTAATGATAGAACTGCTGTACAGAAAATGATGAACCAGAATTGAAAAGATAAGAAGATGTGGTAGGATTGCATTCTGAACTGGTGGTAGAGAACCCATCCTTGATATCAAGGAATCTATCAAAACACCAAGTCCTACTACTACTATATACCACTGTGTTCCCTCAGCAAGCATGGCTTAAGAACCTACTTAGTATGCAAGGTACAGATACAAAACAAAAAATAATCCCCATCTTCAAGGAACTCATACCATAGTGTGCTGGGGAAGGGAGAGGGAATGTCTTCCCAGTTGAATGCAAGCTCTTCAAAAGCAGAGATTATTCCATTTTTGTCTTTATATTACCAGAACTTAGTGTTTTGCACATAGTAGGCACTTGGGGGGAGAAGGGGATACAAACATTTATATAATACCTACTACATACCAGGCACTATGAAAACACTTTACAAACATTGCCCCATTTGATCCTCACAGTTAAGTACTATTATTATCCCTATTGTACATTTGAAGAAACTGAGGCAAACTGGTTAATAAATGCTAATTGAACTTAATGAATAAGTACAATATAATATTAGGAGTAAGAGACAAAAACACATTGATGCTTTTTATTATAACAATTTATGGTCGTGTCTTCTTTGTCTGCCCTAACGGACTATGATACTCCTTAGGGAAGAAATCGAATTTTATTTATCTTTGTAGTCTTTCTATAGAATCTAGCACAGTACCTTGTGCTTAGTAGGTACTTAATAAATGTTTGTAAAATGAATGAATGAACAAACTAAGGTGAATAAACTAAAAGGAGTATAGAAATAAGCTTTAAGGTTGAAAAGATGGAAAGCATCTCTATTTTTATATGATTTCCTGAGTTTTGCATTCATATTCACAAAATAGCATGAAATAGAAGCTGTCTTGTAGGCTGAGTGCATGCTCTAAGGAGAATTGCTGGGAGGAAATGAACACATGCCTCCTGACTCATAGGAGATACTAAATAAGTACTTGTTGGTCTCCCTAACACAATGTCTGGTACATAGTAGGTACTAAATAAATACTTATTAGTCGACAAGAATCACACAGTATGAGCGCACATAGATCAGTTACGATCTAGTGAAGAAAATGCCCACATTCATGAGACTACAGATCTATCTTTGAAATGCAAGTTGTATATGCATCTTATCAGTCGTATACTCAGGACCAAATGCAGTTACTACCCCGGAAGCTTCCTTTAGATCAGTAAATTAAGGAACACAACACACTGCTTGACTCCAAAGATGGGTGTGAAAAGCATTTGTTGCCAACATCCTTTTTCTCAGCCTCAGTAAGTGATGGCCAAATACCCACTCATTCCCTTAGCATCTTTGGAAGGGGTTCACCAATGGAAATAACTTTATCTGGGTACAGTGTGCCTTAAAGCTTCTCCTCCCCCACCACAGGAGGAAAATTGTTCGGAACACTACCACTAACGAAGACAGAGGCAGGAGATCTCAATCCCTCGCTCCACAAAGAAGAATTTGACTTCTCTGCGCTCTCAGTTAAAAGGAAACATGTCACCTGGGAACTTGTCTCTCCTGGCTTCACTAGCACTATTCTGCTGCAGGAAATAAAGGATGTGATCATTTTTATGTGATTTCATTATCTCTTTATGATGAGAATCAAAGCCAAACTTAACCATCTCCTTTGTGATGGTTGATGTTCCTAATGGATGGGATCTGTCAGCACTTAAGTCACTATTTAAATCTAAATTCCTTCATGAAGCATACTCAGTTGGAAAATATGGTGGTTAATATGGGTTTGACTGTGTCTGTCCTTTGCCTGAAAGGGGAAGGAGGAGAACCTAGCCCTGGAGTCAGGAGAGATCTGGGTTTCAATCCTGTCTTGGAGGCCTATTAGACATGTAACTGAGTGTGTGTTCGTATAAGGTGATCCAATGTCTATACTAAGCTGACATTACTATGGTGAGCCCCACCTCCACTAAAGAGATGTGGAAGGGAAGGGATGGCAAGGGGTTATATTATGTAGATAATTCATCCTGGACCAGAAACAGAATAGGTCAAAGTTCCTGTGCTGATAAGTAGTGGGATTGGGTCCGTGATTTTTGTTTTGTTTTGTCTTGAAACATGAGCTTTTGTTATTGTTTAACTGATTGAGTTGGGTCAATTCATCTGAGGAGTCTTTTCTTCTATTTTTTTTGGAGGGGGGAAGGGGAAGGCAATCAGGGTTAAGTGATTTGCCCAAGGTCATACAGCTGGTAAGTGTCAAGTGTCTGAAGCTGGATCTGAACTCAAGTCCTCTGTAGTAGACTCTGTACTTCCAGCCTGGGTGAGGTGGGGATACCCAGTCTAGAAAAGAGAATATAAAGAAGAGAAGACAGGGGGGGGGAGAGAGAGGGACAGGAGAGGGGAGGGGATAGGAAGGAAAATGAAAAGGGGAAAAGAAGCTTTCCTTTCTAACCTGCTACATGGGGAGGGATTTAGTTTTCCTTTTCCCATCAGCATTTTCTCATATACAGAGTGTTTGATCATGTTAACAATTAATGACAGACAGTCGTATGGTTATTATAGTTTAACCTTATTGGTTTGTTAAATATAAATTGTATATTGTTGCTGCTTTTTTTAAAAAAATGAATTTTGATAAGTTGGGTACTTATTAAGTTCTTTTTGGACTGGAAATGAATAAGGATCTCCTAACTGGGGAAGTATTGTTGTTCAGTCCTATCTGACTCTTCTTGACCCCATGGTCCATACTGTGAATGGGGTTTTCTTGGCAAAGATCCTGGAGTGGTTAGTGTCTAGTAGCTAGTAAGTGTCTGAGGCTGGATTTGAACTCAGGTTTTCCTGACTCCAAGCCCAGGGCTCTACCCACTTAGTCATTTAGCTCCTCCTTGGGAAGTAGACTTAGAGAATTAAAAAAAAAAAAAAAGACATTATAAAAGTATTGAAAAGCTATGTCAAAGAATTGGGAGTTTGCAAGACAAATTTATTGTAAGGTCACATCTGGGGAGTCTATTCAGTCTATTTGATAAACTGGCAAACCTGTAAATCATTTAAAAATTCCAGATGCCTTAATAACAGGGAATAGCACTTTAGAACTAATTTATATACTCCCTTATGAAGATGTTAAAGAAGTAGAGAGAGCTTTTTGAGAAAAGAGAGCCCAATAGCAAAGAATTTGAAAAAAAAATGGTTGTCAGAAAGAGACAGCTCACCTATAGGAAAGGCCCCTCACGGTAGAAAGATATAATTTTATCTACATAAGAGACATGAACTATTTCCTCTGAATTGTATAGAGTAACATCATTGGTATATCTGAGAAGGGATAGGTTTCCTGAACTGCACAGGGAAATCTTACCTATAAGCTTGTCCCATATGAAATTCCTTGTCACAAGGAGTAAAGATAAGCCCCAAATTGAAACTTTCTTGGGAAAGTACTCTTGCTATCCTGAGGAAGAACATGTAGAGACCTGGAACAAGTGTGCAAACAGATCTTTAAATAGGACTGGTGGGCTTCTGAAGGGGACAAGATAAAGAGTTTGATGGAAAGCCTGCATTTAAACAATTGCATGGTTTAAACAGAAGACTCATACATGTCTGGAATGCATCTAAAGACTTGATTTGTTCTATGGCCCTAGTCAAGCAACCACAATCCCAGGAGCTGAGATTGGCAATGTTATTCTGTACAAAAAGGACCTGACATCTGAACTCCTTTTTCAAGTAGACAACAACTTTGCCAGATTGGTAGCTATAGGGGCAAAAGCGTCTGAAGATGAAGATACAAGGAGAATAACTCAAGTTACTAATCGGCTATGGGGGTGGTTTGAATTGAGGATATCGTTTAAAAATGAAAAGTGTCCCTGAACTGTGATGACTTGATAGATTTGATTCATAAAAGCATTTGGGGGCTATTTGAAGAGGGTAAGAGATAGTCAGCTTTACAAAGACCCAGCTTTAATCACTACAGGGATATTTTCTCATGCATTTTATTAAAAAAACAAACACACACACACACACACACACACACACACATACACTCAAGAGAATTATCCTGAAAACATAGATTCAAAGGCAAAAATTGACAAATCTACAGAAAGCTGAATGGAATCATAGATAAAATCATTCTCTTTGTAAAAATGAAAAACCAACCAAACAAAGGTCACAAAAAATCTGATGAAAAAATCACCACCCACGTAGTATAGTGAAAGAGCAGAATAATTTTCAGTTACAGATGTGATCTGGTTAGATATGAATGTTGAATGTACTAGAAAGAGGAAGACAGAGTTAGTGTATGAGAAGCAGAATTCCAAAGAATCAATATTAGGAAGGGAAGAGGAAAAGCATTTATTTCTGTATTTTACCACATAATTGTTGCTACCACATAATTGTCACACCCTGTTTGTTTGTTGTTGTTCTCCAGTCCGAAATTTGGTTCATAACCTTTCATCGTGTAATCACTACATGGTATAATTCTATTCATCACACCACTTAAAAGGTAAACAGAGCAGCAATGTATTCACCAGTGGCATATGGATACACATTTATCCCTTGTGCATTGAGATCCGGGGGGGCCTAGAGTTCTCAGCCCATGCGAATTGCCAATATATTTCCAAAAACCAAATAGCACGGTTTTTTTAGAGCACTCTGGTGCATTATTGTCACTCAACCCAACGAAGAGCCATAGGCAGACGAAGCTCCCATGAATAAGTCACGTGATACGTTAAGACTTGCATCTTCCCCTGCTAGTTAAATCATACAATTCTTCTGCCAGTGACATACTTTAGTAATAAATGACTTTTAAGTAATACTGGCCCAATTTTTTAAAGAGCTTCACACAAGGGTCACATCCCACTTTTTTGAAGAAAATTTGGCATAAAATCTGTGACGATTATGTGGTGAAATGTGGTATACCTTCTACATGTTGCGTACATGTGCTAAGCATCCTACAAATATTGTCTGGGAGGTAGGTACTATTATCATCTTCCTTTTACAGTTGAGGAAACTGAGGCAGAAAGAAGTTAAAATGATTTCTCCAGGTTTACTTATCTACTAAGAGTCTAAGCCATATTTGAATTCAGATCTTCCTGACCAAGCCCACTGTTCTATCCACTGTGTTACCTGGCTGCCTCTTAATTTTCCTTCTCATTTCATTGGAAATGATCAGTAGCTACTCTGATCAAGACAATGATCCAAGACAGTTCCAAAGGACTCACAGTGAAGAATGCAATCCACCTCCAAAGAGAGACCTGATGAACTCTGAGTGCAGACTGGAGCACACCTTTTTCACTTTCTTCATTTTTCTTGTTTGTGTGTGTATGTATTTTGCAACATGGTTAATATGGAAATATGTTTTACATGACTCCACATGTATAATTGATATCAAATCTCTTGCCTTGTCAGGAGGTAGAAGAGAGGCAGGAGGGAAGGAGAGAATTTGGAACTGAAAATTTTAAAAACTAAATGTTAAAAGATTTTTCATGTAATTGGGAAATAGTTAATGGCATAAATAAAAACATATACATATATACATACACACATACATACATACACACACATATATAATATATATATATATATATATATATTTTTTTTAAAGGAAACTAAGATGAGGTCAGGATAGGAGACCATCCCCAGAACCCTAAAACACAAAAGCATGACCTCATCATTGGTCGCTTACAGGTCTATCCCATCCAGCCTCATTGGACCCTGTATAGAATTAATGGTGAATATTGAAAATGTGTCATGCTGTGCTATATTGGATAGTGGCTCCCAAGTTACTATAATATTTCATTAATTTTATAGGTGACTCTTTGTACTGGGAAAAGGAGAAGGCAGGGAGCAATACCTGTAAAAGTATGGTCCAGGTACAGGAGAGAGAGAGCAAAAAGAACAAAGACTTGTGGATTTTACAGAAGCTTCATGCCTCTACATCATAAATATTCTCTTCAGAAAAAAGAATCGGTAGCCTGCGGACATGGAAAGCATCAAGTGACATCACAAAGAATGAAATTGACTAAATTTTTTACAGGAAGGAAATATTATCCCTGAGTGAGCTCTCAGCATATAGTCAGACCATTGACTTATCAGAGCTAAAATCAGAACTGATAATAAACAAGAAGAAAGAATAGTAATAAGAAAAAGATACGGCATACAGTTAAGAAGACTTAGACTCAAATTATTTAAACAAGCAAGTAAAAATTGAAAATAGGAAATGGATGACAAAAATTATATCAACACTGATTATGATAATTTCATCTCAGAAATTAAACAAATGTAAATTAATTACTTTACCAGGAACAAAAAGAGCTCAGAAAGCACCTTGGTAAGCAAACATTTGACTTATTTGCTAGAGAGAGAGAGATGGATGCCAAAAACAATACTGGTTATGAATAGAAATGTATTTGTAAAATCTTATGAAGAAGGATGTTGGACAATTATGAGCAGTATTGTTTCGTGAAGCAGAGGGAAACACTGAAAGGTAAAACCAGGGTAAAGAAAGCATGACCACATATTCAATTAAGCAAATGCATTCCAAGGGTATTCAAGGATGAAAATTGAAAGAGGAATGCAGCAGAGGAAAAATAGATATCATTTGCTAAAAAAGAAAAAAAAAATTTAACAATTTTTTTCCATCAAGGAAAGTGGAACCATTACACTTTGACCCCCACATCACAGTTCCTGAACTTTTGAGGTAGAAATGACACAAAAGAGAAGAAAGAGAATAAACAGCTTTACCAGGCTAAGTACATGTAGAAGCTATCCATACTGGAGGGCATAGAATTGTAAAGAGCATTTAGAAACTAACTTACAAAGTATCTGAAGGAGAAAAAGCATGAGGGAAATTTTCTTCAATTTTATTTTAACAAAAAGAAAAGGTGAGTAAGAGAACATCAGTAACTACCAACACATTTTCCATCTATAGAAAATCTTTGTGAGGACCACCTATACACAAACCAAAGACATCTTCCATGAAAGGAATGGTAGGAAATAAGCAGGCTTTTGCAAGCAATATTAAGAATAGACCACATATTTATTTCACAACTGACTGAAAGATATAGAGAATATAAGATTTCACTATGTTTATTGTTTGTTAATTTAAAAAAATTCAGCTCAGTAAAATAAAATGGTGCTTTACAGGCTTTTTTATAATATGGTATCTCCCATCTACATTAAAACAAGATCACTCAAGATTCCTTGGAAGGTATAACAACAATGTTGAATGAAAAATCATTGTTTCATAGCTGTCACAAATACCAAAAATATTTGTCACTGTGAGAGAGGAGATCCAGCACAGAGTCTAGATTGAGGAGGGATTCTCTGTGGATGGTGAAATCTCCAGATGCTCCTGTTTGTAGATGACAATGTGTTGATTAATCAAGTTCTAAGACAGTATATATATTATACAGTATAGGGCATTCTAGATGAGATAAAAAACTACTTAAAGGAGTTTGTCATATTCATCTACACAGGAAAGACCAAGTGGATGTAGAATGTCTTTTGCCTAGATGTTAACATGCATCTTAATGGTTACCTGTTTTGTTGTTGTTGCTGAGTTATTTTCAGTCATGTCCAACTCTTTGGGATCCTATTTTGGGGTTTTCTCAGCAAAGATACTGGAATGGTTTCTCATTTCTTTCTCCAGCTCATTTTACAGATGAGGAAACTGAGATGAATATCCTTAAGTGACTTGCCCAGGGTCACACAGCTAGTAAATCTCTGAGGTCGGATTTGAACTCAGGGAGATGAGGCTTCCTAACTGCAGGTCCAGCACTTTTTCTGCTGCACTACCTAGAGCAATACTGGGAACAAACTATATGAAAGGACAATAAAATGAGCTGAGAATTGAAAAGGAGGAAGGAAACAAGTATTTATTAACACCTACTATGTGTCAGACACTACACTAAGTGCTTTACAAATAGCATTTCATTGATCTTCAAACAACCTTTGAAGGTAGTTGCTATTATGGACATCATTTTACAGTCGAGGAAACTGAGGCAGACAAGGATTAAGCTACTTCCACAGGATCACACAGCTAGTGTCAAAGGCTGAATTTGAACTCAGGTCTTCCTGACTAGATCTAGCACTCTATTCACTGTGCCTTCTCAAAAGGAAGAAAATGGTCTAGATTACTGTACTTTTATTGATCCTAAGCTTCCTGTAACAGCAAAGTCCCATCTTTTCATTACAAACATTCTATCAGTGTTGCTATATAGCCCTGAGACTTGAAATACCATGACGTCTAAGAATTAAAGATGACCACCACACAGAGATCACTGGAAAGGTGTAGGGTGGGTATGAGCAGGTTGCAACAGGTAACCAGAAAGCAACTCTGACCAAGAGTAGAAGTAAAGGATAAATAAATAATTCAAGAATAGAAAGAAAAAATGGACTGGTTCTGTGGCAAGAGGGAAGGATGGAGTGGTGGATGGCCAGAGTGTTCCACTGGTACCTTTCTGATATCAGGAGAAATCAAAGAAGGCCTCTAACATGTTGGGTGGACACCCTATGGCCAAATCTCAGGAGGTATCGACAAGAGTTGCACAGGATGGGAATGCATGGATAGCTTTCATCTGAATATTTTCAGATTTCACTCTTTACCCTTAATCTTAGCACAGATTAGACTAAGAAATGCTTAGTATTAAATATTTACAAGTGACATGTAAGATAAAAATTTTACAACCTATGATCAGATGAGATAAAATTTGTAAAGCATGATGCCTGGCATACAGGAGGTGCTTAATAAATGCTTGTTCCTTTCTCTTTTCCCATGAAAGAATTACTACTTGGTGGATAGGATGATACCAACTGCCTACATCTGGGTTATATCAAAGTTGTTTTAATGTTCCCTAAAACTGTTTTTGATGCCAACAAGAAGGTGCCAACTTTATGCCAACTTTACACTCTGACTCCCAACCACCTCAAACCTATCCCCCAACCATGACTCCCCACTCCCACCCCTGACCCACTAGTGCCTGCTCCACAATTAAAACACTTCCTTTCATCTTAAACCTCTGGTGTATCTAAATCCACCAAGCTATGACAGCACTAATTGGGTCTGATTCCAATGTACTTAAAAGTATTGGTGGAATATTATAAAGAAAAAATTGGGACCCAATATCGGAACATTTTTACTATTTATACAGCCTGTTCAAGGGGCTTGCAGAAAAATAGAAGCAAGTGGTCTAATCTGGATTGTCTTACTAGGCAGCCAGTGGTTTTCAGGCTTGGACCTGGGCAGCAGTTATTTTCAGATTCCTGTGGCAGAAAAAGACAAAGCAAAGACAGTTTTCATCTGCCTAGCAGGATTTCACCAATTTGAGAGTGTGCCTCAAGGAATCTCAGGGCCACCAGCTGCTTTTCAATAGCTGATAGAAAAAGAAGCTAGGGCTGTGAATTATTTGGAAGTGTGGGTGTACCTAGATGACCTTGTTGTTTTTAGAAAGACTCTTGGAAGACCATGAAAAGAGACTGATGAGTGCATTAGATTAGAGAAAGCTGGTCTGAAACTGTCAATTAATAACTGCCAGTTTTGCAGAGCATCTGTTAAGAGTGTGGGTCATCTAACCTCAGCAAGACGTGAGCATTCACCTGGAAGAAATAGAAGCAATCCTTAAAAGTGTCAATGTCACTGACATCAGTGGGATTTAAGAATTTATCTGGGATTTGGCAGTTGTTATCATAAATTTATAAAGAATTATCTTTCAGTTTCTAAGTCACTGAATGATCTTACTCATAGACATATTATTGAAGAGGTCAGGAAAGGTCATAATAACTACTCTAGACCAGGGGTTGGCAAAAGCTATCATCTGTTTTTGTCCTGGCTATGGGCTAAGAATGGTTTTTTACATTTTAAAGTAAAATTAAGTTTTACTGTATTTAAAAATATAAAAACTATTCTTAGCTCCTACCTAGTACAAAAATAGCCTCAGGCAGTAGTTTGTCAATCTCTGCTCTAAATTTTTATATTATTCCCCATCCTGTTGATTATGAATCCCTGACTGCTGACATACAAACCCTATTCCCCATTCCCAATTGCCAGCTCCCTTACTCCCAACCACCTTACCACTATCTCCCAATTAGGGCTTGCCAGCTTCTAGTTTCTCTCTCTCAGATTACTTTCCATCTACTCTGTCTATATTTTGTGTATAACTAGTTATTTAGACATTGTCTCCCAACTGTGAGCTCCCTGGGAGCAAGGATTGCCTTTTGCCTTTCTTTGTTTTTGTTTGTTTGTTTGTTTTTTATTTAAAAATTTTTTTTTCTTGGATCAATGATCCAAAAGGATCAATGAAAAAAAAAATTTATTTTTTCCCCAACTACATATCAAGAAAATTTTTAGCATTCCTTAAGATTTTGAGCTCCAAATTTTTCTCCCTCCCTCCCTTCTCTCCCCTTCTCTGAAAATGGTAGGCAATTTGATACAGTTTATATGTATTTTTGCCTTTCTTTGTTTTTTCAGAACTTTAGCACAGAGTCTGGCTCATAGTAAGCATTTAATAAATGCTTGTTGACTGACTAAACCCTTCGAAGTCATTTGGAGATTGGTAGACACATAATGAGAACAAGATTTTATTTGGACTCCAAACCCCTTCCTTGCCTACATCTTCCACCTTAGCCTGACGCTGAACTCTGACCATGGTGCTACTTGTCAAAGCAAATGATAGCTGAGCATCCCCTTTCCACACTCACCTGATTTCTCTGGCAATAATCTCCAGCCTGTACACCACTGGATTATTTTGTCCACTAGTCCAGTCCAACTTTATGTCATGATTTGCTTTTTCTTTCTGGTCCCATTGTCACCATCTCTGTCCTTTAATAGGACTATTAAAGTAACCTCCTAACCAAATGCTTCGCTTCTGATCTTTACTCTCCTATAGCCTCCCATGGGGGATGGAACTCTGGGCCTGGAGTCAGGAAGACTCGAGTTCAAAATCCACCTCTCATGCTCAGTAACTGTATCCATGGGCACATCCCTTCATGTCTCTGGGCCTCAGTTTCCTCATCTGCCAAGATGGGGATAGTAACACCTATATTATGCACCTCATATGGTTATGGTGAAGCTCAAATGAAATTTTCTGCATACATTGTTTTGAACAATGTCAGTATGAGTTATTATTGCTATTATTAACATAGCACAATCCTAACCACATCTGTGATGCCTCTTAACGTGCTGTCTCCTCCCATCAGAATGCAAGTTTCTTGAGGGCAAGGATTGTCTTACTCACTTGTATTGCATAGCAAATGTTGAATAATTTTTTAAATTATATTTTCAATATGTTTTATCATTCATTCATCTATCAATTCATCCCGGTTAATTCTAATGAACTCCCATTCAAAATCCTTCAGTGGGTCCCCCTTATGTTTTAAACAAAAGGCAAAAGAGTTTTGGCTTTGAAGTCAGATAACTGGTTTAAGTGGTGGTCTAATAATAATAATAATAATAATATTTACATAGCACTTGCTAGGTGCTTTACAAACGTTATCTCATCTGGTCCTCACAGCAACTCTGGAAGGTAGCCCCATTTTACATATGAAGAAACTGAGGTAAACAGAAGTTAAATGAGTCACACAGCTAGGCAGTGTCTGGGGTTGGATTTAAACTCAGGTCTTCCTGACTCCAGGCCCAGCACTAACTTACTAGCTGTGTAACCTCCAGCAAATCACTTAGCTAATCTGAACCTTGGTTTCCTCATTTATAAAAGGAAGATAATAATAAGTATTGCCTACCCCAACAGGGTTTTTGTGAGGAAAAAGTATTTTGCTGATCATAAAGTTACATACAAATGTGAGCTTGTTAACCTGGCATTGAAAGTCTTCTCTCTTCTGAACCCAAACAAACATTTTAGCATTTTTGTTGTTGTCATTATTGTTGTTGTTCAGTTGTTCATCCACGTCTGACTCTGTGTAACCCCACTGACCATAGCTCGCCAGGCCCTTCTTCTATCCTCCACTATTTCTCAAAGTCTATCCAAGCTCATGTTTGTTGTTTCCATGATGTTATCTATCCATCTCATCCTCTACTGTTCCCCTTTCCTTTTGCCTTCAATCTTTTCCAAGGCCAAAGTCTTTTCCAGTGAATCCTCTCTTCTCATTAGGTGGCCAAAGTATTTAAGCTTCAGTTTCTGTATTTGACCTTCCAGTGAATAGCATGACTTAATTTCTTTAAGGATTGACTGGTTTGATCTCCTTGTTGTCCAAGGGACTCTCAAAAGTCTTCTCCAGCACCACAATTTGAAAGCATTGATTCTGTGGCGCTCAGTTTTCCTTATAGTCCAACTCTCAGAGCTGTACATTGCTACTGGAAAAAACAGTTTTTGACTATACAGACCTTTCTTGGCAGGATGATGTTTCTGCTTTTTAGCATGCTGTCCAGATTTGCCATAGTTTTCCTTCCAAGGAGCAAGCATCTTTTCATTTCATGCCTGTAGTTACCATCTGCAGTGATCTTTGAGCCCAAGAATAAAAAATTATTCTCCCTCTATTTGCTAGGAATTGATGGGACCAGTTGCCAAGATCTTAGTTTTTTATTTTTTGAGTTTTCTGGTTTGTTTTTTAAAAAAATGTTAAACTTCAGGCTAGCCTTTACAGTCTTCTCTTTCACCCTCATCAAAAGACTTTTTAATTCTTTTTTACTTTCTGACACCAGAGTGGTATCATCTGCATGTCTGAGATTGTTGCTATCCCTTTATTCTGGCTTTTGATTCATCCAGCCTGGCATTTCACATGATGTATACTCTGCACATAAGTCGAATAAATGAGGTGACAAAATACAACCTGTATGAGGGTTAGGAAATGTATGCAGGCTGCAAGCGGTTGTGTTGAGGCACAGGGAAGTGTCTGAGGCCCTGGAATTAGCTGGGTCACATAGAGGTCAGAGCATACTGCACCGCCCCTGGTCACTTAGCGGCCAGGGGGTACTGCATTGTTCAAGATTCTTGTATGTGGGGTTACCTGATGTTCCTGATTAGTGTCTTCACACCCTAGGGCCTTCATACCCTTGTGATTGCACCTCCCCTCTCACAATTCTGTTCAGCTGGGCTCTATCACACATGGTATGTGGATCTGGGGTATATATAAGGCTCAAGCTTTGGGGGTAGTTTGAAGTCTGCCTTACGATCTTGCCGTAAGGCTTCCCCATGGAGAAGACTCAATAAACTTTCCCTGCTTGCACCTCCGAGTCATGACTCTTCTGTTCTTGAAAATGTACTAGCGCCTACTTGAGTGAGGTAAGTAACCGGCTGCCCCTGCAGACAAGTTAGGGTACTCTGACAGAGAACCCTGACAAACCTCGTCATATTCCTTTTACAATCTTAAAACAATGAGTTGTTCCATGTTCTTTTCTAACTGTTGCTTCCTGGTCCACACAAAGGTTCTTCAGGAGACAAGAGGATTTGGTCCTCCCATCTCTCTGAGGAATTGCTATACAGTCAAAGGCTTTAGTGTAGTCAATGCAGCAGAAGTAAATGTTTTTCCAGAATTCCCTTACTTTCTCCATAATCCAGCAAATGTGGATAATTTGGTCTCTAGTTCATCTGTCTTTTCAAAAACCAACTTGCACTAATTCTTGGTTTTTTTAATTCTTGGTAATTCTTGGTTCACATATTGCTGAAGCCTAGTTTGCAGAATCCTAAGCATAACCTTGCTGGCACGTGAAATCAGCACAACTGTTTAGGAATTTCAACATTCCTTGGCACTGAACTTCTTTAGGACTGGGACATAAACTGATTTATTTTCCAATTCAGTGGCCATTGTTGATTTTTCCAAATTTGCCGGCATATTGAGTACAACACTTTAACATCGTCATCTTTTAGGATTTTAAATAGATCAGCTGGACTTCCATCATCTCCACTGGCCTTATTGTTAATAGTGCTTCCTAAATCCTTCTTAACTTCATTCTCCAGGATATCTGGCTTTAGATCAGTAACCACTCCATCATAGTTATTGGTGATGTGAAGATCTTTCTTTTGTTGTTCTTTTGTATAATCTTACCACCTCTTCTTATTCTCTTCTGCTTATGCTAAGTTCCTACTATTTTTATCTTTTATCATGTCCATTTTTACATGAAATGTTACCTTGCTATCTCTAATTTTCTTGAAGAGATTTAGCCTTATCTCCTACTATGTCCTTATGTTTCAGTCAAAATGGCTTGTTTTTAAGTATATGTGTTTAAAAAAAAAACAAAAAGCCAAATAACATATAATGAGATGTGTGGGTTTGTATATAATACTCTTTTCTGTTCTTTGCATATGAAAAGGCTCGTGTTTGGTCCAGTTCAGAATAGTAAAACTTTTAAAAATAAAATGGCCTATTCACTGTTCCCTGAACTCCTTTAATCATTTTTTCCTTTACTTGGAACATGTCTCCCATTTGTCTCTTCTTTTTGTCTCCACTTCCATCTCTATATATTGTAATCCTGCCTATTCTTCAAGGAAGGCCCACCCTTTCCTCCAAGAAACCTTTCCTGATCCACCAATCCCTTTCCCTATGCCCCAGCTAGCTGGTTCTCTGCTTCCTCTGAGCTCACCATCCCCCTCCACTGCTAGTGCTTATCCCTTTGAAATAACCTCCATTCTATGCCGTATACCTGGAAACATCTAGTTATTTACATGTTGTCTCCCCCATTAGAATGTAAGATCCTTGAGGGCAGGAACTGGTTTGTTTGGTTTTTTTTTTATCTTTTTCTGTGTTTCCAGCTCTTAGCTGGGGATACATACTAAACAATTAAAGGCTTGTTGACTAGACTTCTTGAAATAGATTTGTATCTCCCCTGGAGTTTGAACATTCTAGATATTAGACTTTTAAAAATATTCATGCTGCATTTCCTTTCAGTTAAAAAAATATTTATTAAGCACTTGTTATGTTTCAAGCAGGGGCAGCTAGGTGATGCAATGGATAGAGTGCTGGGTCTGTAGAGTGAGAAAGACCTGAGTTCAAATGTGACCTCAAGACACTAGCTGTGTGACCCTGGGCAAGTCATTTAACCCTGTTTGCCTCAGTTTCCTCATTTGTAAGATGAACCGGAGAAGGAAATGGCAAATCACTCCAGTATCTGCCAAGAAAACCACAAATGCAGTTACAAAGAGTCAGATACCACTGAAACAACCCAACAACAAATGTTTCGGGCACTATACTAAGCACTGGGATTACAAAGAAAGGCAAAAAATGATATCTGCCTTCAAGCTCGCAATTTAAATCAATAGATTACAAACTAAAGGACAGGATTGTATTATCTGGGTTTGTAGGTCCTCATGTCATCTTTCATAGGGTTTGTATACACACAAATGTATGTATATATATATATATATATATATATATATATATATATATATATAGGTATGTGTATGTGTAATGTATATGTATATGTATATATGTGTGTATATATGTGTGTGTGTGTGTATCTATTCAAGAAAGGGATGTTTTCAAGATGGCGGCGTAGCAGCAGCAACATATCGCAGCTCTCACATAGCCACCCCAAAATACCCATAAAATAGGACTCTAAACCAATCCTACAACTCCAAAACGCACACAAGGATACTTCCCACTAAAGTCAGCTCAGCTACGAGGAACCATATCAGCACTGCGAACCGAAACCAGCCTGGCCTAAAGCCCCGGCTGTGCCCTGGGGCCGGCTGGGCGGGAGGTGCAGAGAACCCTCTCAGGTGGATTAGCACCAGGGATTAGCACCAGCTTCAAGTGGGGATTGTGAAAGGGGGAGATAAGCAGTCCCTCGGAAAGGTCTCCAGAGCAGAAAAGCGAAAGGCAGAGGTTTTGCACCTGCCTCCGCATTATAGCTTCCTGCCTGCGGCCTGTAGACAGCAGGAGGACTGAGCGATTGTTTTCAGGCCAGGGCTCTCACGTTGAGCGGCCTG
>CM053586.1:234235719-234254004 GCA_028646515.1 Pseudochirops corinnae
GGGGTGAGGGGGGGGAAAGAGGGGGAGAAAATATGTAACTCAAAATCTTGTGGAAATGAATGATGCAAACTATAATAAAATTAAAAAAAAAAAAAAAGAAAGGGATGTTTTACCTTTGCCCATGCATGATTCAGTGCTGACAACTCAGCTCTCAAGAAATAGGGAAACCTGATGCTGACATGATGCTTTAAGGTTTGCAAAGTGCTTTACCTGATCTTGTTTGAGCTTCTCAACAGCCCAGTCACACAGTTAGCATCAAAGGCAGAATTTTAAGCCTAGGTCTTCAGGCCTCCTTGAAGGTCTGAATGACAAGCCAGTCACTAGTGACTGGCCCAAACTGCCTCTCTGAAGACTCCACTGAGAACAAATTTTCTATAGCACCTTCTTAGGCTAGCGTCATAGAGTCTTAAATTTAGAATCAGAAGGGACCTCAGAGGCCATCTAATCCAGTTCTCTCCTTTTATAGGCGAGGAAACAGGCCAAGAGAACTAAAGAGATTTGCACAGAGTCACAGGGGGCAATAAGTTAGAAAGTAGCCACGTTGGGATTCAAACTCTTGTGAGTCCAAGTGGTTCAAAGAGATGGCGAGATTATACACATTTTTCTCTCATCCTTTCTCTTCCTTTCAAATCTCTTCTCCTGTTTTGACACTTTGGGTGACTATGAGGTCTCCCATGGTCCTATGACTTAAGGAGTTTAAGCAAGCCTCAAAAAGCTCGTCCAGCATCAAAGAGATGGGCCTCTGACTGGTTCAATGGACTGGTATTCATGGAAACTAGGCCTGCTGCATAAGGTTGATGAAGGTATTAAAAACCTGCTAATATTAGCCTCTGTTTTCTATACTATCTCGGTATCTCTACCCATTTTTCTCTCTGTCAGTTTATTCTCTGTCTCTCTCCTTAAAGGTATCCCTGGACCTGGAGTCAAGAAGACCTGAGTTTTAATCCAACCTCAAACACTTACTAGTTGTGTGACTCTGGGCAAGTCATTTAACCCTGTTTGCCTCAGTTTCCTTCCCTGGTAAAATGGAATAATAATAGCACTTACTTCTCAGGGTCATTGTGAGGATCAAATGAGGTAGTATTAGCTCTGTGCCGGCACATGATAATTCTTAATAAATGCGTTATTTCCTTCTTCCCGCTACTCCTCATTCCTCCCCTCACCCAGCTCCCAGAGTTCAGAATCTGCATGCCTCAGCTAATTGGCACTGGGACTATACTATCTGAGAAGTCGGTCAGGCATTAACATTAACATATGGTGGGTAGGGTGACCTTGTATTTGTGCTTTTTTCCAAATGGGATTAATGATGGTCTACAGCCCCTGGAAGCTGTCTGGTGACCTCACATAATGGAAATTTGGGACAGAAATCCAACTTTGTTTGGATATTGGAGTAAGGCAATTGTTTCTGTCCTTGACTCAAGAGGTTGGGGGAACCTCTGGTCACAAGTAACACCTCTGAGCCCAGGATGATTTTCACCCAGCAAACATAAAGGGACAGGTTGTAAAGCAGACAGTCTGCACTTTAGAATTATAGGTCATCAATCCTGAACAACAATGACAAAAAGGTAGGATTCCACCAAAGTGGAATAGGGCTGCCTCAGAAGATAACTTTTCCCTCACCAGAAGTATCTCAGCAAAGGTTGGATATCCATTTGTCAGATCGGTGGTAGAGAGGATTCTTATTGAGGTACGGGTCCAACTAGAGATTCTCTGGCATCTCCTCTAGCTCTGAGATTCTACAAACCATAGTAGCTATGTAAAGGCCAGAAAACCAACTTAGAAGGAGGCACAAAAAGATCAGATAAAGGGTTTCTTAGACATCTGCTAGGAAATAGTCCAATTACATGTAAAAAATTCTTTCCTTCTCTTCCCTTCCCCTTTCACTGAAAAGGCAGGTAATTTGATATGGGATTTATGTATATATATATACGCACATACATACACATATATATATATATACATAAATATGCAGTCACACAAAACATATTTCCTTATTAGTCATATTGTAAAAGAAAACACAGATAAAAACTCAAGAAAAAGAAAGTGAATAAAAGTGTGTTTCAATCTGCATTCAGACTCCATCATTCTTTCTCTGAAGGTGGATAGCATTTTTCATCATGAGTCCTTTGGAATTATCTTAGATCATTGGATTGCTAAAAACAATTAAGTCATTCAGAGTTGATCATCACACAATATTGCTGTTACTGTACACGCTCTCCTGTTCTGCTCATTTCACTTTGTATCAATTCATGTAACTCTTCCTAAGTTTTTTTGAAAGCATCCAGCTCATCATTTCTTGTAGCACAATAGTATTCCATTACATTCAGATACCACAATTTGTTCAGCCATTCCCCAACTGATGGGCATTCCCTCAGTTTCCAACACTTTGCCATCACAAAAAGAGCTGTTATAAATATTTTTGTATGTATCGATCCTTTTCCTTTAAAAAAGAAAAAACTCTTTGGGATATAGACTCTGTAGCAGGGTTTTTATAGTCCTTTAGGCATAGTTCTAAGTTGTTCTCCAGAATAATTGAACCAGTTCACAACTCCAACAATGGTGCATTTGTGTCCCAATTTTCCCACATCCCTTCCCACATTTGTCATTCTGCTTTTCTATCATTAGTTGGAGTTCATTTCTAAGATACTTTGTTCTGCAATAACTTCATCAAGCATTGGTTAATTGTTAATGCTAATGAACTGATTGACGCTCAAAATACTGTGTTAAATACTGAAAGAAATACAAAGATTAGATAAGATCTTGCTTCTGCCCATTTGGGGTTTTCTTGGCAAAGATACTGGGATGGTTTGCCATTTCTTTCTCAAGTTCATTTTACAGATGAAGGAACAGAGGCAAACAGAGTTAACTGACTTGCCCAAGGTCACACAGCTATTAAGTGTGTGAGGCCAGATTTGAACTCACAAAACAGAGTGATTATCTTGTTCCTGACTTTGTGGGGGAGGGAGGTAATAGAGAGCCACCATAAATCTATAAACAACAAGGTGGGGAAAAAGTTATCAAAAATATAAGTTGAATAAGGCATGATGAAAATTGTAAGGGGCAGCTAGGTGGCGCAGTGAATAGAGCACTTGCCCTGGAGTCAGGAGGACCTGAGTTCAAATTCGACTTCAGATACTTGACACACTTACTAGTTGTGTGACCTTGGGCAAGTCACTTAACCCCAACTGCCTTGCCTTTCCTCCTCCAGAAAAAAAAAAAGAAAGAAAAAAGTAAGTGGGTCAACCACATATATGGAGAGTGAGGTAAAGCAGATGTACAAGCCAAGTGCTATCCTGGTACCCAAGTAATGTTAAAAGACCTAGAAGAAAACCTACAGCATGTTGGGTAGACCACCTATGGAGGATTTTTGGGGGCATGTGAACAAAAATCACAGGGGATGAAGTGGCCTGGGGGAAAGTGGGAACACTGCAATCTTTACTAGATGGAACACCCACATTGATGAGGTCCAGAAGGCAGGCAACATCTAATGGAAACATGGTGCTTTTTTTCCCTTACCTCAAAGTGATCTCAGGGTACTTTCAGCTACTTAAAAGGCTTTGATGTTCTGTGAGAGATGGATAATAATCATTTACATTCATGGAGTGCTTTGTAGTTTACAAAGCATTTTTATAGTGCTTGGCTGTTTACAAATATATCTTGTCATTTGATCCTCACAACAACCCTGGGACATAGATAGTGTAGGCAGTAGCATTATTATCCTCATTTCACAAGGGAGGAAACTGAGGACCAGAGAAGTTAAGTAACTTGTATAAAGTCACGTGCCTAATAAGTGATGGAACTAGAGATGGAACCCAAGATTGGTCTTCTGCCTGCTATCCCACAGTGCACTGGGAGGCCAGCTTGACCAAAGATGGGGACCAGAATTCACCAGCCACACGGGATCATAGAGTGAGAATGAGAAGGCACGTTAGTGGTCATCTAGTTCAAAACTTGCATTTTACCAACGGGGAAACTGAGGCCCAGGGAGATTAAGTGACCTGCCAAAAAACACACAGGTACTAAGTGTTGGAGACAAGATTTGAACACAGGTCCTCTGACTCCAGAGAGAGTCTGTTTTTCCAATGCTATTTCCTGATACGTAGAAGATGTTTGTTTTCAAAATACCTAATTCATAGGACTTTCAGATCCAAACAAGTGCCTTAACTTCTCTGGCCCTCAGTTTCCTCAGTTATGGAATACGAGGATAGGACTGGGTAATCTCTGAAGTTTTTCCTAGTCATAAGATACTATGCTTTGTTACATGGAATTGAACTGACAGATGTTTACATAATTGATCCCTTTGTTCACTTATAAATGAAATGCCTTATGTTTTGTATTTAATTGGTACCAGAACTTACTTCTGGTTTGGCTTGCAGAGCTGTGGGTAGATCTAGGGGACTGAAGAAGACCCCACTCCCATCTAATCCCCACCAGGTCTTTGGGGAGCCACTTTATTCTTTATTCTCAATTTTGGTCTTTATTATGCCCCTATTCCATTCTCACATTCACACTTACAAATGCAAACATCTTCTTTTACAAAAGGAGGAAAAAAATCCCGTGGGAGTCTTTTGTTTTGTGTAGATTAGATCCTTGACCTGACTATTGCTTACTAACTGTGTGATCCTGGGCAAATCACTTAGCCTCCCTGGGTCTCAATTTCTTCTTCTGTAAAAGAATATTGGACTAGATTCTCTCTGTCTCTGTCTCTGTCTCTCTCTCTCTCTCTGTGTCTCTGTGTCTTTCTGTCTCTCTCTCTCTCTCCACCTCTCATTGGATCTCCCTATCTCACTCAGGCTAGAAGTGCAGTGGTCTCTTGTGGACCCAATCCAACTACTGATCATAGAAGCTTTGACCTGTTCTGTTGCTGACCTAGGTGGATTTGCCATTCCTTAGGCAACCTGGTGGTCCCCACTGTTAGGAGTGCACCATATTGATGTTGGATTTAGTGAAGACACCAAATCACCTATGGTACACTATAGTTTAGAACTCCCTGGCTCAAGTAACCCACAAGATCAGCTTCCACCATACCTGAGATTACCATCATGTACCACCACACTTCGCAAATAATTTTGCAGGTTCTTTCTAGGTCCAAATCTATGATCCTGTGGTCCTCTGAATTCTGTTCATTCAACTGCACAAATATTAAGGGAAGTAGAATTTCATTAATTTAGCAAAAACTACTTAAATGTTTATAAATCATCATCTGGAAATGCCTGAAGGGGAGGCGATCCCAACTTATTTGGCCTAATGTTTGAGAAGGGATTTTGTTCTTTTTTGATCAATAGTGAAAAGATCTGTTGTTGTTTGTCCTTCATTCTCAAAGAAGATCACAACATCAGGAAGGTGATGCCATAACTTACAAGTGAATTGGATTTAAGTGAGGGAAGGCTGGGTAAGTCACCAGCCTCATTTTCTCCTTCAGAGCCTCTGGATATAGGGGCCAGATACACATCAGGACAACTGGAAACAGTCCCAGTGAAAAGATCTAAGAAGGACAGAGAATATCTATTAGATCTGCAGTTCTCAACCTGTAGGTCATGACCCCTTTGGGGGTGGAACGACCATTTCAAAGGGGTCACCTAAGGCCATCAGAAAACACATATTTCCAATGGTCTTAGGAACCAAGACACTGCTCCTCTATCCATCTCGAGGTGGGTCCGCCCACATGCAGATATGCCCACATACGAGTATTAAAGGGTCGCGGCATTAGGAAGGTTGAGAACCACTGTATTAGATTATAAATTCCTTGAGGGTAAGGACTGTGTCTGTTTCTATCTTAGTGTCCTGCAGTACTTATCAAGGTGCCAAACAGTAGATGATTTTTTAAAAAAGCTTTGGGGGGTTGGAATTATGGATCTCAACATCAGCAAACTGTCTTATTTGCTTAGGGAACATAAAGTGAAAGAGTAAAAAGAAAACAGGAGGAAATTTATTGGAATTTTAAAGAGAAATTCTATATGAGAAATCTGATAGCTAGACTCCGGTCCAAGAATTTTGTTTGGCCTTCATGTTCACCCAAAAAAAAATCAACCCCAACCTTTTTCTAATATTTACGTATTCAACATGTATTTCCCTTCAGGACATAATTAAAGTACTTTGAGCCTTTGGATTTAATCTGTGTGTTCTTATTCCAAAGGATTACTCCCTCTAATAACAAGACATGATCATAATGCTATATTCAACTGAGAAAGAAGCAATAGTATCATTTAATTAGGTGAAAACAATGCCTTTTATGGATTTCATGAAGATCCTAAAAAGTGAGCCATTCAAAACAACACCCTATCAGTTGAATGTTGTTGGTCTGATGCTTTTATGCTAGCTAGGTTAAGCAAATCAGAATATGGAAGGGAATGGCGGTCCAAGGCCTGTGTAGAGAACATTGTAAGGTAAAGGAGTTCAGTGAGTTTTGACACCAGGATCAGAGACCTAGTGCCAGAAGGGACCTTAGAGGTCAGCTAGTCCAACCTTCTCTTTTGACAGGAGGAAACAGAAGCCTAGGGAAGTTGGGATCTTTGGGCCTTGGTCTCTTCATTACTCAAATGAAGGAGTTGGATCAGAAAACCTCTGAGGACCTGTAATCATTGTATCTTTTAGGAAGGGGCAAAATAGGGCAAAGGACATTCAAGGATAAGAGAGCCAGCTTTAATGTTCTCCTTCCTCAGCTCTCCCTACTGACTTCTCTGGCTCTCTCTAAGTTCCAGCTAAAACCCCATCTTTAAAGGAAGCCTTCTCCAGTGTCTCTTAATTCATTTGCACTCCTTCTGCTAATTTTTTCTCATTTGTTCTATATGTCTTGCTTTGTATACGTATGTTTGCATGTTGCCTCCCCCATTAGGTTGTAAGCTTGTTGAGGGCAGGGACTTGAAGGGACTCCTTTGTATCGCCTGAGCTTAGCACAGTACCTGGCATATAGTAGGCACTTTTTGTTGTTTTATAGTTCTTGAAAAGAGTTTTTTTGTTGTTTAGTCATTTCAGTCATGCCCAACTCACCATGACCCCATTTGGGGTTTTCCTGACAAAGATACTGGAATGGTTTCCTTCTCTAGCTCTTTTGACAGATGGTGGAAACTGAGGCAAACAGGGTTAAGTGACTTGCCCAGGATCACACAGCTAGTAAGTATCTGAAACCATATTTGAACTCAGATTCTTACTCCAAGTACAGCACTCTATCCACTGCCTCACCTAATTGCCACTATTTATTAAGTGGGCACATAATAAATGCTTATTGATTGATATATATGAGAATAGGAGAGAAACTGGGAAGGCAAGAAACAGCAAGAAAGGAGAGTGAAAATGGGAAAGGAAGGAAAGAGCTGGGTAGCAAAAAATGAGAAGAAAGGCAGGGTCAGAAGGAGTGCCAAAGTGAAGTGTGGGGTTAAAAATAAACCCGCTCAGCAGATCACCAGCAGGTTTGAAAGAAGGGAGGGATAACAGCAGTCTTCAGCATTCATTGTTAAGAAAAAAAAAATCTATATCCTAAAACCATCTCAAACTTGAGGCAGCGCTGTCGAAATCAGAATAGATGGTAGTCTTATCCAAGGTTCTCAGTCACCTGTCTAGCTGTCCTTCCAGTTTTTGAGCCAGGCCTCTTCCCTGAGACAAATCCTCCATCCATCCTTCCCCTCCCTTCCACTTCAACAACTCCAATGTAATCCAAGCAGAGTTTATAGAGGGTATTTTCTGTTTAGAGAAATAACTTGAACCTGAATGTAATTGAAAACATACTCATTTCTGCACCTGAAATGGAGAACATCCATTTGCTGCTTTTGCTGTGCATTATTATGGGAACATTTCAGAAACCCATTTTTAGTATTTCCCTGTCTCAATTTGGGATCTTTAAGTAAACCCAGATTGGTTTCTGGGTGTGTGAGTCCTGGCTGCTAAGGGGGCTCGGCTATTGTCATAGCTGAGGCTTTACCCTGACTTGGGACTGAAAACAGCACTGTGAAAGGCCAAATATTGCTTAAAAAGCCTTCTCACAAAGAGCCATGATGTTTCTGGTTAAGCTGGGCTTCAGCTATGCCGACTGGGTAATGTGAAACAGAAGTCACTCTCTGGGAGGCAGGGTAGCAGGAAAGGGAAATGGTTTACCTGGGCCGGGAGGTCTCCAAAGGGGCTGTGTTTATGGATCTCCCGGGTCTTGTGTTTTACGGGCTGACTGGTGTGCACACTGAGTAATGGGTAAGACTTTTCCATGCATCTGTGTACATTTCACATTCTAGGAATCCCCTACCTCTCCTCTGACAGTTGGATATTTTCTTTTTCATTGAAAACTGGGTAGAAAGCAATACCAAGACTCCTATCAGAGAACTTCCAGCTGTGTGTCTCCAGGTGAGCCAGTCAGCTTCTTGGAGCCTCAGTTTCCTGTTTTATATGCAACACATACCCACCCTGGCCCCTCCCGGAAGGCCAGATAGATTGTATTTCACTTCTTGCCCAGGGTTCTCTGATACCCTAAAGTAGATTGATTTTGGTGGGGAGGTATCTAGCTAGGCTCTGTGCAAATGACTCTAGACCAATGACGGTGTTCCCTCGCCCCAGTTCCATTAACTACTAACAGTCAGATTTGCTTTTGCACAGAAATATTTACTTCAGAAGGTATAATCACAAATATAGGAACTTATTCCCTCAAAATGTGGGAGGCATGATCTACCCTCCCTTTGCACCACCTCGGTTTCTGAGGAGGGAAAGGAAATATTCATAGTTTAGCTTACTTCCTATAGAACACTGCCCCAGTTCCAAATCCCAAATTCCCTTGGGGCTTGAGTCCCAGGAAGCCTGGCTTCTCAGGGCTTCCATGCAAGGCTGGTTGCCATGACCTAATTCCTTGCTACCAGGAAGCTCACCTCTGCCACCTGAAACCAAAGAGGACAAACACAGAACAGAAACAAACACCCCAGAACCATTTTTCTTTCTCACAGTAGAAACATAGCAAGTATTTGTTGAATTGAATAATAAAAGCTAGTATTTACATAGCACTTTAAGATTTGCAAAGAGTTTTACAAATATCATTTCATTTGATTCTCACAACTACCCTGGCAGGTAAGTGCTATTATAAACCCCATTTTACAAGTGAAGAAAATGAGACAGACATAGGTTAAGTGACTTGCCCATGGTCACACAGCTAATAAATGTTTGAGGTAGGATTTGAATTCTAGATCAAGGTCTCAATCTAGTGAAAAACCTTAGTTTTTTTTTTTTGTTTTTAGTCATTTTCCAGTCATGTCTGACTCTTTGTGACCCCTCTGTGGGATGTTCTTAGCAAAAAATTTTTTTTTTTTGCCAAAGTGGTTTGCCATTTCCTTCTCTAACTCTTTGTATATATGAGGAAATTGAAGCCAGCAGGGTTAAGCGACTTGCCTAGGGGCATGCAGCTAGTAAGAGTCTGAGTCCAGATCTGAAGACAGAAAGAGGAGTCTTCCTGACTCCAAGTCTAGCACTCTATCTGCTGTGCCATCTAGCTGCCCGTAGCTGCTTGGATTGGAGTCAACCTAATCCAGAGGTGGGGAACCTGTGGCTTTAAGGCTGCAGGTTTCCCACTCCCAGTCTAGTCCATTGTTAGATGGCCCTAACAATGATAGGTCTTCCTTACCTTGAGTCAAAATCTCCTCTTTTATAACTTATAATTCAAATGGCTATATCATTGGTGCTTTGGGAATATATGACACATAGGTATATAACATATTTACACTTATATATGTGTAGAGTCAAAATGCTTATAAAAATTAATATTAAAATATTTATTTATAAAAATTTTTATGATAAAATAAAAATAATTATTTAGAAAACACTACATTATGGGAACCAGTATTAAGAAGTCAAATACAGACTGAGTTCCTTCCCTTATTCTTTCTACTTCTTAGCAGAGGTAATAAGTGGTTACCCTCAATGACCCATATTCAAGCACAAAGAAATAGCCCACGGGCTAGAAACAACAGGGGCACAGATGTTAACCAGCTGATCAGAATGTACAACATCATGTAGTGAGACTTGAGAAGGCTCTGTCTCCCTTGATTCAGACTGACAAAATTCCCACTGATAAGTCACCTTCAGCTCTGAGAAGCCCTAAAATAAAAGTGACTCATTCCACAAAAGCATCTTCGTCAAGGAAGTCGAAGGAAATGGTGAAATTGTGTCAGAGGGAAGCAAATAATTCCATTGAAAGTTACTTGATATTTATAACAGCACATTAGATAAGAGTGAAAGTGAATCAAAGGGCCCTGATGAGAGGCAAATGATGAAGAGGAAGTTCAGTAATTAGGTGGTTAGCTGCTAGGGGGAGAGCAGGGATCAGAGGAACATTTTAAGTTCCCCTGATGTTTAAGTGTGACTCATAATAGAAGGCCAAGGCAGAGGCTCAGAGCATGAAAAGCTAATGCATATTCTCTGTATTTTCCTGAAGAAAGACATTTCTTGTAGATTTCAATTGTTCCTTCTTGATTTTTCTCTTTCAAATCATTTCCCCCCCTATTTTCCTTGGGCTCTTCATTGAAAAGTTTACTATTATTACTCATAACACAAAATTTTAGAGCTGGAAGATATGTCAGAGACCGCCTAGTCCAGCAGTTCTTAATCTTTCTTGTGCCACGGACCTCTTAGTCTGATGAAACCTATGATCCCCTTCCCAGAACATTGTTTTTGAGTGCACAAAATAAAATGCATTGGATTGACACCAAAAAAGAATTATCAGTATATTCTTTTTAGTGGCCAAGCTCACAGACCCCAAGTTGACTAGAGCAGTCCAACCAATACCTGAAAGAAAATTTACAACACACCTGAAAAATGGTCATCTAATTTCTGCCCGAAGTCCACCAACAAGAGGAAACCCACTCCTTCCAGAGGCATCCCACCCACTTTGGGATTGCTCTAATTATTAGCAATTTTTTCTTTACACTGAATTCAAATCTGCCTCTTTGAAGCTTCAACCCATTGCTTTCTGCTTAGCCCTCTGGGACCTGGCAGATATAAAATCCCTCTTCCATGTAGCCGCCCTTCAGAAAATTGAAGATAACTGGCATATATCCCCTGTCTTCTTTTCTCCAGGCTAAATATGCCCAGATTATAGGATCATGCCTTAGAGAAGGAAGGTCAGTTAATTCAATCTCTTCATTTCATAGATGAAAAGTACATGCCCAGAGAGTATTTTCTCCTCCTGATATTCATGTGACATGACCTCAATGTCCTTCATCCTCCTGAGTGCCCTTGTCTTACTACCATCTAGCTCATCAAAGTCCTGTCTAAAACATGACATCCAGAACTGAATACCCTCTTCCAGATGTGTTCTAAGTAGGGAAAAGAATTTGGGGATTATCAACTTCCTGTTGTATTTTTCAGTTGTGTCTGACTCTTTTTGACTCCATTTGGGGTTTTCTTGGTGTGTGGGTGAGAAACCTCACTTACCCAAATCAAAGGCATGTAGAAGAGAACTTCGGGTGGACAGGAGTTTTATTCTTTAAAAATACCCTGGGGCGGGGAGAGACTTCTCCCCGCTACATGTCCGAAGAAAAAGAAAGAGAGCATCCCTCCAGGCGCCCTTTTTTTTAAAACCTTGAGAGTCATAAAAAGTCATAAAAAAGCACATCCTTGAAGTTCTATTGGGTGAGAGAGAGGGCACGGACTCTGCGCAGGTAAAGTCAAAGGGTCTCTGACTTCTCATTGGAGGAGGGGCGGAGTCCCGTTTCGGCTCGAATTTAAACAAAGAAAGATTTCTCCCCAGTCCCACTCACCTTTTGCTTGTGCAAAAGGTATGGGAGCACAGTCTTTACGTAGACAAGCAACTCTCCTGGGATTTTTGTCCCCACCCTGAGCCCACAGCAAAAAGCTCCCATCGGGTCTACTTCTAGCCCACCCTAAACAAAAGTTCTGATTTGCATTCTAATACTGCCTTTGGAGAATCTCAACTTTAAAGGCTTCCCATTCATTGGCAAAAATACTGGAGTGGTTTGCTATTTCCTTCTCCAGCTCTTTTTATAGATGAGGAAACTAAAATAAGCAGGGTAAAATGATTTGCCCAAGGTCACACAACTAGTAAATGTCTGAGGCCAGATTTGAAATCAGGAAGATGAGTCTTTCTAAGTCCAGTGCTGGCACTCTATCCCTAGTCCTGGACAATATGTTGGATACCATCTGGGCCATCTCACATCAGGAACATTATTGCTGAGTGTCTTTTTATTTTACCCTCCTTAAGGAAGCTACCCTAAAGTCTTACACTCCATCTTATTCTGAGTATAAATCAGCTCCCTTTCTTGACCTTTGTGGTCCATAGTATCACACATTCTGTGGGACATGCTGAGGACAATGTGGGTTTTGTCAACTATAAAAACACATGTAAGCAATCAAACTCTATTGTGTAACAGATTGGGCCAGGAATAGATTTTTTGCACAAGAAGCACTAGTGGAAAAATAATATCTTGAAGGCAGGGTGTTTTCCATTAAGCTACTTCCATAGAAATGGTACATGGCCAGGGGCAAAAATTAATTGATGTTGAAGCATAACCTATTGGCGTGTAATTGAAACCTTGCTCATTTTACAAGCATAAATATATGAGTAGAATCATGAGTTCTAGTTGAAGAATTTATTACTGGAGCAAGCTTAATGCCAAGCAAGCCTCTGTAAAATGTGTCTTACTGGAATAGTAGTCTTGCCATGATTACCACCCAGCCTCCCCCATCCCCAACAAAACAACTGGTGTAAGGCAGTAGTGTAGAACATTGGCCCCAGTGAAAAGTGAGATACATTCGAACCTACAGGCCATTTAACATTTGTTCCCTAATATTATGGCATCTGGAATTATATTCACAATGCCCCATTTCCTGGGGAAAGAAGCCAAGGCGATTTTGTTTCTAAGATGGAAAAGATGCCTCTTTGGCCCATCATAGCCAAGCTGGGTTTTACAAAAACTGTATAGAATTTTGGAACAAATTGTATTTTCTTTGGAGTTCTTGAGAATGTCTGGTTGGAATCATGGTCCTTGGGATTGGTAGTTTAGTAAAACACCAGTGAGGAAGACAGGAAGGAAGGGAGGGGAGGAGGGAGGGAGCATGGAAAGAAAGAAGTTGGGAAAGAAAGGAGGAAAGGAAGGAAGGAAGGAGGGAAGAGGGAAGGAAACAGAAGAGGGGAAGCAGGGAGAAGGGAGAGGGAAGGAAAAAAGGATGGAAATCAAACAGACAGATGGTAAGAAGTGAAGGAAGGAAAAAAAGAAAGAGAAAGAAAGAAGAAAAAGAAGTGGCATGGAAGGAGAAGGAATGAAGAAAAGGAGGAGGGAGCAGGAAAAGGAGGGAGGGATAAAGAAGAAAAAAGGGAAATTAGAAAGAAAAAGGGAGAAAGGGAGAAAAGAGAGATAAGAGGCAAGGAGAGTGAGAGAAAAAGAAAGAGGAAAAAATGGAAGGAGAGAAGGGAGTGAAGAAAAAGGGAGGAGAAGGATTAAAGGAGAGGGAAGAAGAGGAAAGGAGGCTTCATTCTATGTAGTTCCCAATCACCCAAATTCTAACTAGATATGGAAAGGAAAGTAAGAAATGCTAATTTCCGACACAAAGGATGAGAGAGCAGACTGCTCAACACAAATACCTTTAATTAAGACCATGTGAAGCTGTAAATAGAAATGTGTTTATATGACACATTGAAAGCATCCGTCCTCGTTGGAAATGTAAATCCATTAGGAAACAGAAGGAAAGGAAAGACTGAGGAAAATCTGATACTGAAGAAATTTATGCCCTCCTCAAGGAACTATTTGAATTTATTATAATCTATTGTATCAGGTTCAATCTATTACTCTGATGATTTCTGGCAACCATATCTGGAGACCTTGGAAAGCCCTTTTATTGCTCATCTGGTGTGTAATTCAACTGAACTAGAACAATTAAGTTCCCCCAATGCTAGGTGCTGGGGTCAGGGCACAGTTTAATAGCACGGTGCCTGAACAGTAGTAAAGACCTGGAAACTAGGTAGGTGCCCATCAACTGGGAAGTGACTAAGTTCTAGTATGTGAATGGTATAGAAAGTAATTGTGCAGTAAGAAATGCTGACTATGAAGAATTCAGAGAAGCAGGGGAAAAAAATTCACTAATATAAACTGAAGTAAACAGAACCGTGAAAACAATAATACACAATTAGCACAACAACGTAAGTAGAAAGAACCGAAAGTCAAAACTGAACATTGGGAACACAGAACAGCCGATGCTGACCATAGAGAACATAGAGAAGAAGCCAGAAAAGTACTTCTCCCTTCATTGTAGAAGAGGGAGCTAGAGGTGGGAAATGTCCCATATCCTGTCAGACACAGCCGAGGTACTGCTTTGCTGAAGTGCTTTTTCTCCCTGTCTTTTGACATCTGTGTTACAAGGTATAGCTTACTGGGCAGAGAGAGGAGCTGGGAGGGACATATTTGAAAAAGTTGTTGTTCAGTTGTTTAGTTATGTTTGACTCTTTGTGACCCCATGGACCATATTGTCCATTGGGTTTTCTTGGCAAAGATAGCGGAATGGTTTGCCATTTCCTTGGTGAAGTGACTTGCCCAGGGTCACATAGCTAGTAAGTGTCTGAGGCTAGATTTGAACTCAGGTCTTCCTGACTCCAGGTCCAGTGCTTTATCACTGAGCCACCTAGCTGTCTCTAAATCAGCAGTTCTCAACCTGTGGGTTATGTTCAATCTGTAACAACGAAAATGCATCCTGCATATCAGATCGATTCATAACAGTAGCAAAATTACAGTTAGGAAGTAGCAACGAAAATAATTTTATGGTTGGGGGTCACCACAACGTGAGGAACTGTATTAAAGGGTTGCAGCATTAGGAAGGTTGAGAACCACTGCTCTAAATTGTCATTTGGAAATGACAGTGATGAAAAAAACAAAGGTACAGAGGCAATGTGATCCAGTAAGAAACCTGCTGGACGTAGAATATGAGGACCTGGTTTTGAATACAGATTCTGCTAAATCCCAATAGATGGCCTTGGGTAAGTCATTCTACCAGACTTCAGTTTCCTCATCTGTAAAATGAGAAGACTGGACTCAATAATCTTGAAGATCCATTCCAGTTCTTTATCTATGATTCTTATGAACAATAAATATAAGATAAAAATTGTTTTTTTTTTAATGACAGTGTCTGAATTCATCGAACTTACTTCATTGAGTGGGAAAAATCACATTTATACAAATAATTAAGGACAAAATAGTTCTTGATAAGTAGCCCTGGTTAAGATGATTGGAGTTGGGAGAACCTGGGTTCAAACCTCAACTGTGTTGCTTACTAGCTGTGTTCCTTACTACCTTGAGAAAATTATTTCAGTTCCCTGCCCCCAGTCTCCTCTTTTGTAATATGAGCAGGTTGATCTAAATTGCTTTAAAATCTATAATCCATGATCCCAAGGATAATAACAGGCATTCTGGGGTTAAGGAACAGTGAGTTCAAATCAGAAGGCTGCCATGTAGAGCTCAGTCCTCTAATGAGATTGCTTCAGAACATAGGGAGCCCAAGAAATGATGAAATGGATGGTTTCAGAGAAACCTGGGAAGGCTTCTGATGTAGAACTGAAACAGTCTACCACTTTGGGAGCCTGATGAAACCCATGGATCTCTTTTCAAAATAATGTTCTTAAATAAGATAGGCAATGGGGTATAGAAATCCATCTTGCCCTACAAGAAAGTAAGGGGGAAAAGGGGATAAGGAGAATATAAGAGAGGGCAGACTGGGGGAAGCGGTAATCAGTATGCTTGCCATCTTGGGGTGGGAGGAGGGGAGAGATGTGGAAAAAATTGGGAACTCAAAAATCTTGTGGAAATAAATGTTGAAAACTAAAAATAACTAAATAAATTCTGGGGGAAAATAATATTCTTAGATATATACAACAAAAATGGTATTACAAAGGAATATAATTATATTGAAATATAATTATCAATATATATTTTTAAAAGCAAGTTCAAAGATTAAGAATCCCTGCTTTAGAGATTAAATAAAGGAACATCTCCATAGCCAGGCACTATTAAGATTTTATTTTTATGTCCTCCTGGGTCAACTTAGAAGGAGAGAAGCTGTTCAGATTGGCTCATTGTCTGGTCCTATCACTACCACCCAGGGCATGCCCTTCACTCTGCAGGCTGACAGGCTCTGCTTTATCATTCCACTCTATGTGCTGAAGCCCCAGAGAGTCAATTCATGTGAACCAAACTCACAGGAGACCAATTTAAAACCCAGAAAACCAATTGAATCATTTATGGAGCTATACCTTTCTGTTGACTGGAAATTCATGGCCATTAGCCAGATTACTCCTTTCCCCAAATCAAGCTATCTGGGAAACTGAATTAGTTATGAGAAGGCTACTTTGTGACCATAGCATCAGAGCACAGAGAGTTGGATGGTTTTTTGGGGTATTTTATTTAGACTATGATAAGGACTGACAATATATCCCTGCTCCACCTTTCTAATGACTGGATAATTGAATAATCTGCCAAATAGTCTCTCTCTCTCTCTCCCTTGGTCAGTGTTGAATAAACACTGACAAATTATTACTCCACAGTTCTCTTTTTCCTAGGCTCCACATCCTTTGATTGATTTTATATATATATATATTTTACAACATATCCCTTTTCCATTTCAATTTCTACAAATTTTGAGAATCCCCAAGATTATAGAGAACAATAAAATAATTAATATTTCACTTCCTTTGGGGTTTATCAAGTGTTTCCCTCATTAAAACCTTGGGAGGTATGTCATGCAGCAATCATTATCCTTATTTCCTCATATTACTCAGAGCAATAGTGACCACGTCTATGGTCACACAATGAGTAAGAGTCAAAGGCAAGTCCAGCTCTGTAAAATATACCATTGCCTTCTGCATAGGAGGTATTGAGAAATTTTTGCTGAATTGTATCAGTATCCTTTTCTCTTTTGGTCAATGGAATTTTATTTTAAGAACAGTGGCCCTCTGCCCATAGAGAAACTGACTTTACGGTAGATAAAAGTTGATGCTTCTGATGAAAAATAATCTCCTGTTTGATACTTACTAATCCTGGGCAGGTCACTTGGCTTCACTGTGCCTCAATTTTCTCCGCGGTACAATTTTACCATGGAGGAAATTGAGGCAGTTGGTCTCTGAGGTCCATTTCAGCTATGAATTTATGCAAGTATTAGCCAATGCCCTGTAGAATAAACCTTTCTCTTCCTTCAAGGCTCCATTCAAGTACCACTTTCTTCATGAATCATTACTTGATCCCTTCACATGAAAGTGTTTTCTTCTCAAATTTTCCCGGAGCACTTTGGAACTCTCTTTTGCCCTGTCACTTTCTACCTTGGATTATCCTTATTTGGGTACGTGCCAAGTCATTTTCCCACTTTTTTTCTTCAGTGCCTAGCAGAAGATCTTACACATAGTAGGCGCATAATAAATATCTGTTGACTAAATAAATGACTCTAGTTGACTAAATGGATCTGTTGAACTAAAATATTTGGAACCTAATCCAATGTCACAGGGATTACAAACTGCCTGGGCAGAAATAACCAGGAGAAATAAGGGCTCCTTATCTTACTCAGATTTTTTTTTTTTTATCAACCCAATGAAAGTTGACTAACTCCACCCAGATGCCCAGGAGAAATCAAGTAAGATTTAAGAGGCAATTGAGCAGGGAATGGGACATTCTTCCTGAGACTTTATATCAAAAGAGAGTGCTGACATAGCAAGGAATTGGACTGCCCAATGGGACAGAGAGGGTGTTAGACTGGGATAAATCATTATGAACCTACATGGAGCTGGGAAGATAAACTTGTTTGTAAAGTATAAGAGAAGATGGTCTGATCTCGCCAGTCAGATCGGCTAAAATGACAAAACAGGATAATGACAAATGCTGGAGAGGATGTGGAAAAATTGGAACACTAATGCATTGTTGGGTGAATTGATACAACCATTCTGGAGAGCAATCTGGAACTATGCCCAAAGGGCTATAAATAATTGCATACCCTTTGAGCCAGCAACACCACTCTTGGGATTATATCCCAAAGAGATTACAGAAGTGGGAAAAGGTCCCATATGTGCAAAAATATTTATTGCAGCTCTCTTTGTGGTTGCAAAAAACTGGAAATATAGGGGATGCCCATCAATTGGGGAATGGCTGAACAAGCTATGGTATATGAATGTAATGGAATACTATCATGCTATAAGAAATGGGAAGGAGATGGACTTCATAATTACCTGGAGAGGCTTATACGGACTGATGCTAAGTGAGAAGAGCAGAACCAGGCAAAACCTGTACACAATCACAGACACATCGTACATATGATGACCAACCTTGATAA
>CM053586.1:234254504-234270694 GCA_028646515.1 Pseudochirops corinnae
CCCTTGTAACAAAGAATAAAAAGGAAGAGAGTGAAAAACACTTCAGCAAAACCAACCAATGAATCTCACTGTATATGTAATGTTCCAAACCCATAGTGCCCCTCCACACCTCCAAACAAGGAAGAGAGGTACATTTTCTAATTTTTTCCTTGACAAGCTTACTATTATCATTACCCAACTTTTGCTTTAGTTTTTGTTGGTCTTATTTTATCTTATTGTAGTCCTTGTAGTGTATTTATTCTATTTATTTCATTCTGCATTGGTTCATATAAACCTTCTCATGCTTCTCTGAATTCTTCATATTCATCATTTCTTGAAATGCAGGAACATTCCATTATGTCCATGGGCCACAGAGTTTGCTTAGCCATTCCCCAAATGATGAGCACATGTTTTGTTCCTAGTTCTTTGTGACCACCAAAAAGTGCTACTATGAATATAAAATCATCTTTCCATGTTGGTTCATCACAGAGCATATCACAACTCTTGGAGCTGCATTTCCTCTGGCCCTACTCAGTCTACCAGAAATTGGACTTGATGATTATTTAATTTAATGTATTCATATGCCCCTGCTCCTCATTCTCAAGTATAAGTCTTATTGGGTTTTATCCTTAATTTTTCAAAGGGACAAACAGAGCAACCCAGAACTTAAGCATCTCATGCAAGGTAATATAGCAAATTCATTGCAATGCAGGGGACTGAAGACTTCCTGCCTCTTACTCCAGCATATCATTCAGCCTGCATGATAACCTGAATTCAGTATGATCTTTATTAACATATCTTATTTGTTATTTGACTTTAGGTATCAACTGTGTGTTTTCTAGAACAAGGGAAGGAAGAAATTGCATATTCTTACCACTCAATTTTCTAAACTTTCTTTGTACTTCTTTGTTCTGATCTTTGATGTCACTCTGAATAAGAGTACAGTTATCCCTTCCACATTGAGACTTTCCCCATCATGGTTTCAATATATTGAAGGTTGGCATAAGAAATTACATGGGAATTTTGGGAGTTTTGCTGAAGTGGCAGGTGACAACTCAGAGGCCAGAAGATGACATAGAGCCTATGGCCCAATGCTTAACCCAAATTTTACAATGAGCTTTTGTAAACACCCCATAAAAGAAAAAGAAAAAAAAATCAGACTCCTTTTCTGGTATGAAAGGAGGACCAAAAACTTTTACTTGAGTTTTTCAGATCCCCACGGCTCTAACCCCCTGCAATGTGGAAGGGATAATTGTATAAAAGAATTTAAACAATTAAGTGTACTAGGGCTGCTTTTGTACTCCAAGAAAATCACCTGTGGATAGTTCTTCAGATTTCCAACTATGACTGTCTAGGGTGAAGAAAGTATACATAAAGTGACTTTGTGGGTATCCCACATATATGCATGGGGTGGGGGTGTGAGGTGAGGATTGTTCTTTTCCCATTTATGCTCTTTGTATGAGCCTATTGATTTATTCTCCTATGTAAGAACCATAAATCCATGGAAATTTAGAACTGGAAGGGACCTTTGATGTCATCTAGTTCTAACCCACCATTTTAACAGATGGGGAAATTGAGGGTCAGAGTGGTGAAGTGATTTGTTCAAGACCACACAGAAGGTTAATAGCAGAGGGAAGAGAAGTACTATACTAAACTGGAATGATTAACAATTGAGTCCCTATATCCTGGGTTGAATACTATTCCAAAGTGGAAAGAGCACAGGACTCAAAAGTCAGGAAATCTGGAATCAGCTTTCAGTTCTGATATTAGCTAGCTATTTCACCTTGGGCAAGTCACTTAACTCCTTTAACCTTCTTTTTGTTTCTCACCCAGGACATTTCTGTACTTTTCCAGATTGTCCCTTAAGTTTGGAATTCACTCCTTTCTCACATATTTCTGCCTCTTAGAAAAGTTAGTTTTGGAGACGCTAGGGGGCGCAGTGAATAGATCGATGGTCCTGAAGTCAGGAGGAACTGAGTTCAAATTTGAACTCAGACACTTGACACTTACTAGCTGTATGACATTGGGCAAGTCACTTAACCCCAATTGCCTTCCCCCCTCAAAACTCCTCCCAAAAATGCTAGTTTCCTTCGAAGGCCCCCTCAAGTTCCACCTTTCTGAGGGGTGGTGAGGTGGTGGGAAGTACTGGGGGAGGGGTGTTTCAAATTTTTCTTCCATTTTTCATAAAAAGATAGAAAGCATAAGGAGACAGATTTTGTTCAACATAAGGAGAAACTTCCTACCCTTAAATGAAGTGGGCTGCCTCATGAGATAGTAAGTCCTCCCAACTTCTGGTGTGCTCCATATTCCCTCATTAGGCTGATTTTATTTTGTGTATACTTCAATCAATCAACCCACAAACATTTATGAAGCCCCTACTATGACAGTGCTATGGATACAAACACAAAAAATATATCAATCCCTACTTTTAAAGAGCTTACATTCTATCAGGGTAGACAGCAAATTAATCAGTCAGTCATCAAGAATTTATTGTGCTTGCTATGTGCCAGACACTGTATGTATTAAGTTCTGGACATTCAAAAAGAGGCAAAAACCTGGTCCCCACCTTCAAGAAATTCACCCTCTAATGGGGGAGACCTCATGCAAATAACTAGGCATGTAATACACACACACACACACACACACACACACACACACACACACACACACACAGCAGCTTGGTGGCACAGTGGAGAGAATGTATGGCCTGAAGTCAGAAAGACTCATCTTCCTGAGTTCAAATCTGGCCTCAGACACTTATGAGCTATGTGACCCTGGGTAAGCCCCTTTTTGTCTCAGTTCCTCAACTGTAAAATGAGCTGGAAAAGGAAATAGCAAAGCACTCCAGGACCTTTGCCAAGAAAACTCCAAATGGGGTCACAAAGAATTGGACATCTATTTAAATCTATGTGGAAATCTGGTGCCAGAGGCATCCTGCTACCATTACTGTCCTCACTTGTGAAATGAAGGGGTTAAATTAGATAAAGTCTAAGGCCCTTCCAACCCTAACAGTCTATGATTCTATAAATTTGCCTTGTTTTTCAAAGACTCTCAAGTGCCTTGTAAAGCCCTGAATTTTCTCTATAGGTAGATACACCGCCATCCATTGATCCTGAAACCCAAGGCATTTTATCATTTTATCCTTCCAGTGTTCTAGTTGACTGTAGGATGGATGGTCCTTGACCACATAAAATAAGCTTGGAGAGCCTTCCAATAACCATTACACCTAGCAGGAGGGCAACTTCTGGGATGTTTTGCCCTTTCTCCCATCTTTATAAAGGAGAATATGTGGGAGGTTAAAAAAAATTGTTTTTTACTTAAATGGCCCAGTATGAAAGGAAGAAACAACCTTTCTCACTTTTGCTTTGATTCATACAGTTTGCAAATTTGTACACATTTGAATTTCATTCTGCCCAGTTATTAAACAAATAAGGGCATTTTTAAAAAAGCTTTTTGAGTTTTTAGCAGTAGGTAGTTGATTTCTTGTTGTTTTGAAAGGAATTTTCTGTATACTCTTTTCTCTCAATTTCAACCATGTAAGTAAATTCTGTTTTCTGGCATTAGGTTAGGTTTAGAACACCATGTTCTAGTCCATTTTTATCATGAATAATCTTTCAGAATTACCCTGACAAATACCATTTCACCATGGATTTTGGCCATTTCCTTCTCTTCTTAAAGAGAATAGTGGCCTTTCTAAGAGATTCTTTTTCTAAATGTTTCCACATATGGTCTCTAGATCAAATGCAGTCTACATGATTCCATTAGCATACCTGTCTAGATTGAAGGAATAGCGCATTGTGCTAGCAAGAGCCCAAGCTCAAAGCTATTATTGCCTACAAATAAGGTGGAGAAGGCAATTTCTATTGATTGTGCCTGAAATCTGAAAGTCATGAACTATAGACAAACCAAAGATAGATCTTTTGTGATAGTTTCACTAGTGGCCATGACCTTCACTTAGGTGAAATTTGAACACTTTTTTAACCTTCTTTTCAAATTTATAAGTAGACGGTCCAGTTCCCTGTACATTATTTTTCTTTTTAATCCAGGAATTCTTAACCTTTTTGTGTTAGTAGCAAGTAGAGATTATACGATGCATGATTGGTTCTTGAAAGTCCTAATCATTTGAATAATGGATAATATCAGATCATGTAACTTTGGGGAATGTTCACATGAGGCTAATACCATTACTGTGTATCAATATAGCTATAGCATAGCTCTCAGTAACATGTAAAAAAATAAAAACGGAGCTATTTACAAATCTTTCTACATCTCTTAGGAACCAAGGAACCCATAATTTGGGGGCAACAATTTTTTCCCTCTTTATTACAGTTTTCCCTTCCACGTCATGACATGGTTTTGATATGTCATGGGACAGCATAAGAAATTAAATGGGAATTTTTTGGGAGTTTTGCAGAAGCCACAGATGACACCGGAAGGCCAGCAGACGATATAGAAAAATACTTAACCCCGATTTTACTATAAGGAACTGTAAATGCTCCATAAAAGAAGAAGAAATTCAGACCTCTTCCCTGGTACCAAAGGAGGGCCAAAAAATTTTACCTGGTTTTTACAGATCACAAGGGATGGAGTCGGGAGGAGTGCTACACCCTTAGGCCCCCTCATGTGGAAGGGATAACTGTATATCATTTCTCCACCTACCATACAGGCAGATTCTTTGATGACTATGAAAAAAATCAGAGTCTGGGAAAAGTATGATACAGCCATATGGATGCACCTGGTACTGCTATTTCTAGCCCTCATTTGACCACTCACTAAAGTCAAATGGTCTGATTTTTTTCGTTGTTTAACTGGCTGGAGGAACTTTTGAGAAACTATTATGCGCCCTGTAACCTCTACTTGCCACCTTCCAGACAGTATACAAGGGCCATTAGAACTTAGTAAAGATTTTTTATCATTAACACAGCCCCTCCCAGAAAAGTTAATTATACACTTAATGGTCCCCTCACTCCTCCATTTTATGCCAGTGTTGTTATATTGTTTGTATCGAATAGTGAGTCTTCAGGAATGAACTTATTTTTTCTACAATCTAATTTCTCTTTCCCAGGTTCCAACTTAGCGGTTCCCCAACTTGGCACTCCATCTGTACTTCTCCACGCTTCTACCTCCTTTAGACTTCTACTCAGGTGCCACCTCCTAGGGAAGGCTTTCCTGATTCCTCTAGGCCAGTGGTTCTCAACCTTCCTAATGCTGTGACCCTTTAATACTCGTATGTGGGCGTATCTGCATGCGGGTGGACCCACCTGGAGACGGATAGAAGAGCGGTGTCTCGGTTCCTAAGCCCATTGGAAATATGTGTTTTCTGATGGTCTTAGGTGACCCCTGTGAAAGGGTCGTTTGACCCCCAAAGGGGTGGCGACCCACAGGTTGAGAATCATTGCCTAGGCAGCTAGGTGGTATAGTAGATAGAGTGCTGGGGCTGGTACTCAGGAAGACTTGAGTTCAATTTCAACCTTAGATACATCTGAGCTGTGTGCCCCAGTTTTCTCAATTGTAAAGTAGAGATAATAATAGCACCTATCTTAGAGGGTTGCTGTGAGATACTATTTGCAAAGCTCTTGGGACAGAGCCTGGCATATAGTAGGTGCTTAGTGCTTATGCCCTTCCCTTCCTCCCCTCCCCTCAGTTGTTAGTACTCTATCTTTCTATAGCCCTTATAAGACTGAGGGCCCATTGGCACTGAAAATTCAGGTCCTCTAGAGGATTGGCTTCATCTCCCCCAGTCAGGATTCTAAAGATATCCTCAAGGGGTTATGGTATTCTAATGCTATTCTGAGGTCAAATCAGGCCTTAGACGCTTACTAGCTGTGTGATCCTGGGCAAGTCATTTAACTCTGTTTATCTCAATTTCCTCAACTGTGAAATGAATTGGAGAAGGAAATATCAAACTACTCCACTATCTTTACCAAGAAAACCCCAAATGGTGTCACCAAGAGCTGAATACATGGGACAGCTGGGTGACTCAGTGAATAGAGCACCCACCCTGAAGTCAGGAGGACCAGAGTTCAAATCTGGCCCCAGACACTTGACACTTAACTGTGACCTTGGGCAAGTAACTCCAATTGCCTTACCTTCCTCTCTCCCCCCCCCCAAAAAAGAGTTGAACACAACTGAAAATGACTGAACAACAATAACAATAGTTCAGTGATTAGGGACTAAAGTAGGATGATGACTGCATAAATGAAGAGGAGAGATACATATGAAAGATGTAGAGGTAGAAGCAATAAGACTTCGTAACTGCTTAAATGCATGCAGTGAAGAGATGGAGGATGAAGAGTTGAAGGGGACTGAGTAAAGAGATGAGGTCATGAACCTAGGGGAACAGAAGATTGGTAAAGCCCTGAGTAGGAACAGAGAAATTAGGAAGAGTGGTTAGAGCATGGGAAAAGATCACAGGCTTTTGTTTTGTACATGTTCAATTGGAGATACTTATGGGATATTGAGTTTAAGTGTCTGATAGAAAATTAGTGATGAGATCTGATGTTCAAGAGAGATTATTGAAAGATATATATAACAAGATATTCTGATAAATATATCTTGTGATGCTGGTCTTCTCACTGTTCCTCACATTTGACATTTCATCTCTCCAACTGGGTCATTTTCATTGGCTGTCCTCTATGCCTGAAATTTCTCTCTCCTGGTCTCTACCTCTTGGCTTCTGTGACTTTCTTCAAGTCTCAGCTAAAGGCTCACTTTCTAAGAAAGCTAGTGTAGCACCAATGCAATATTTATAGCACCCATGATCACAATAAAGACCGTGACTATAAATATTGTATGATGTTCGATTGCAAAATATAACAGATTCTCCATGTAGACGACAGAACTGAAGCATTTATTTAGACACCAGAAAATCGAATCCCAAAACCAGTAAGCTGATTCCATCGTAGTATCAAAGATATTAAGAAGCCATAATAACACTGAGAGCCACAGCATCCTTTATCCTTCACACAAACCAATACAAGATCAATATTTATTCACAAACCTCTCTATCTCCTTGCCTCAACCTCCTCTCTCTCCCACTGTCTCTCTGGCTCTGCTTCCCTTCAGCAAACTCTTCCCACCACAAGCTCCATGTGACTATATTTAGCCTATTAGGGGATAGAATTTATCTTCAAAGCAGGGAAGCTTCCTGTGGGTTCTGCTCCACCCTTCAGCAAATTCCCTCCATCACAGGCTCCATGTGATTACATTCAGCCCATTAGGGGGCAGAGATTACTTTCAAAGCAGGAAAGGTCTTCAAATTCCCCCCCTAGGTCTATTAAGGGGCAGGAAAGATCTTCAAATTCCCATTCCCATTATAGCTGGGAAACAATTTTTACAGCCAGGATCTCTGAAAAGGCCTCATTTCTAAAATATTTAGAGAAGTGAATCAAATTTATGAGAATACAAGTCATTCCTGAATTGATAAATGGTCAAATATGAATAGGCAGTTTTCAGATGAAGAAAACAAAGCAATCTATAGTCATGGTAAAAATGCTCTAACTCACTATTGATTAGAGAAATGCAAATTAAAACAACTATGAGGTACCACATCATACCTATCAGATTGGCTAACATGATAAAAGAGGGAAATGATAAATGTTGGAGAACATGTGGGAAAACTGGAACACTAATGCATTGTTGGTGGAGTTGTGAACTGATCTAACCATTCTGGAGAGCAATTTGTAACTATGCCCAAAGGGCTATAAAACTGTGCACACCCTTTGATCCAGCAATACCACTACTAGATCTGTATCCTAAAGTGATCATATAAAAGGGAAAAGGATCCACATGTACAAAAATATTTATAGCAGCTCTGTTTGTGGTGGCAAAGAATTAGAAATTGAGGGGATGCCCATCATTTGGGGAATGGCTGAACTAATTGTGGTATATGAATGTAGTGAAATACTATCATTTCATAAGAAATGATGAGCAGGTGGATTTCAGAAAAACCTGTAAAGACTTACATGAACTGATGCTAAGTGAAGTGAGCAATACCAGGAGACTCTTCTACATGGTAATGGCAACATTGTACGATGATTAACTTTGATAGACTTAGCTCTTCTCAGCAAAGCAATGATCTAAGAAAATTCCAAGGGACTCTTGATGGAAAATGCTGTCTACATTCAGAGAAAGAACAATAGAGACTGAATGCAGATCGAATCATACCATTTTCTCTCTTTCTTTTTCTTTCTTTCTTGAGGACTTTACTTTTTGTTCTGATTCTTCTTTCACAACATGACTAATGTGGAAATATGTTTAATATGATTGCACATGTATGGTCTATTGCATGATGTCTTAGAGGAGAGGCAGAAAAAAATTTAGAATTCAAAATCTTGTAAAAATGAATGTTGAAAACTATCTTTGCAAATACTTGGGAAAAAACAAAGTACTATTAAGTGGGGAAAAAACTAAAAAAATAAAGGCTCACCTTCTACAGGAAGCCTTTCCCGATCCCCCTTAATGCTAGTGTCTTCCCTCTGTCTACAGCTTGTTTGTATGTAGTTGTTTGCATGTTGTCTCTTTGTTAGCTTGTGAGCTCTCTGAGAGGAGAGGTTGTCTTTGCCTTTCTTAGTATCATCCCTGGCAATTTAGCAAATAATTGTTGAATGACTGAGTCATTTGCCTAGAGATTTGGACTACTCACCTTTCTCTGTGCTCATACCATCAGCTTCCCCTAGACCTATAATAGATTCTTCCATTGTGGTCTCGTTTTACAACTGGTATTACTTTGGACAAGTCATTTAACTTCTCTGGACCTCAGTTTCTTTATCTGAAAAATGGGGGGGTTGAACCAGATTACTTCTAAGATCTTTTCCAGCTCTAGATCTGGATTCTGTGATTGTAAATAATAATAGCTAGCATTTGTATAGCACTTTAAGCCTTGCAAAATGCTTGTGTCATCACATTTGGTCTTCACAATAATCCTAGGAAGTTAGGTGTGATTATTATCCCCATTTTATAGATGAAGCAGGATTTGAACTCTGATCTTTGGCTCTCACTTTTTATCCATGGTCACACAGCTAGTTAGTGGACAAATTGGATCTAAAATCTAAGTCTTCTGATTTCTAATTCAATGTTCTTCCCACTATTCTACATTGCCCCCTCTCTTTGCTTGGTAGATACTCATACACTGTTTTAAAACATAGTCCTTTACTAAGAGGCTGCTAAATCCAAAGAAGAAGAAATCTCTTTATTTATTATGTTCATTGCAATAGCTTAATGGAAATCATGGTTATATTTACAATAAATCAAACTGAGGGCATTATTCTTTAGAATTAATGTTTTATCACAATTGAGTTTATATATAATACCCAGGAATTAAAATCCAAAAGAAAAAAAGCCTTCAAGTCATTCGATTAGGGTGTTATTAGGAGAAGTACAGAAATTAAATGGAATTGTAGGTGTACATTTTGCATTCTCAGAACAGCATAAAGGCAGCCTACTTGTGTGTAGACATCATAGTAAGTGTTATTACATCAGAATAAAACTTAATTGGCAAACCTACAATCATGCATTCAAGACTAGTAAAGAGTAGGTTAGATGTCAAATCCTGTCCAAATATTTCTTGAACTTGGTTCAAATGTTCCACCCCTAATCTTCAATTAAAGAGGCATGCTTTGCCTAAAAAGAAGTGCCTCTCAAGTTGCTAAATACATATGGGGAAAAAACCAGGAATTTTGACAGTACAGTCAACTCTTTTACTAATGGATAATCCAAAATGGCAGATAAGTCATAATTGACATCGTATTACATTTTTGTGCTTATGGTTGATTGTAGTTGTCTCTGATATTGCAGGAATTCATACTTCAAGAATCAACCACACCCCTTGCACTAGGATTACTAGTTTTCCATTCTGCAATTATAAAAGAGGTGAATTGAGGAAGTCCCCAATGACAGTGGGGCATTTTCTTAAATCACCTGTTACAGTGGAAACATCCTTATAACAGGATGGAATTTGGTCCATTATTAGTTGATGATAAAATTGAAGAGTTCTTTAATCAATATGCTGGTTTTATAGGACATTGGTTAGTCCTTGGGTAAAGGTATTATAGGACATAGGGAACTTCTCAAGACTGAGAGATCATGGCTTTTGTGGCTCAGATAGATACAAGGCAACTGCCCACTCCTGGGCAGTTGAGAAGAGATTCAGTTCTCAAGGATTCTTTTATTTCTCGCGAAGTGCAGCATCTTGTGGCAGAATCATATGGTCATATGGAGACATGTGCTTGCATGAAGCCTGAGTGGGGAATTAAAGATCATGGCTTTCAGGAGCCCTACCTTCAGTGAATGGAGGTTCAAAGACAGAGAGCTTTACACCTAGAAAGACAGAGAGAAGCCTTCTCATATGGAGACATGTGCTTGCATGAAGCGTGAGTGGGGAATTAAAGATCATGACTTTCAGGAGCCCTACCTTCAGTGAATGGAGGTTCAAAGACAGAGAACTTTACACCTATAAAGACAGAGAGAAGCCTTCAAAGAAAGCAGAATTGGGGAGGTTTCTTGCTGGTCTTAGGGTAAAGGTTCTCATTATCTCTGAAAGAGCTTAGCAGTGTTCTAGCCGAGGGCCATAAACCATAAGCTGGTGGTAGTAGAGACCAGACTAATCAGGAAAGCAAAGCTAGAAGCAGTTGAAATTATAGTCAAGCATGGGAGTCATATGCCCTTATGAGACCTTATCTGGAGTACTGTGTTCAGTTCTAGACACTAGGGTTTAAGATTTAATCTCAAATCTACTGATTCCTTCCCTGGTATCTATAGACACACCCAAATGTTTCCCATCCTTGAAGCTGTCTTCCTTCACAACATTGTTGTCTTTGTATAAATTGTTCTTCCTGTTCTGCTCATTTTACTCTGCCCTAGTTTATACTTACTAGAATCCACTGAATCTGTTCTTTTCATTTTATCTTACAGCACAAAAATATTCCATTACATTCATATACCATAATTTCATCAGTCATCCCTTAATTGATGGGTATCCTTGATTTTTGTGCTTTGCCACAGCACAAAGCGCTGCTATAAATACTTTGGTGCTTATCTATCCTCTGTGACCCATAGTATTTCAACATTGTATTAAAAGTTTCCTTTTGTTTACTCATGTCTAGATCCTCAGTTTTTTATTTGATTTGATGTATCAGAAGAAAATTATTTCTTAAACATAGCAATTCTTCCAAGGTAAACAGTAAGGATTACTAAGACTTGAGATGCTCAGCTGGTGTCACTTGGAGAATGATATGGCAATGAAGCTAAACTTGCTGAAATTTCTAGATTGCTTTACTTATAATAATTTTTGTCTTATGCACAGACTATAGAATCAGTGGTTTTGTTCTCCATTTAAAGAGCAGAATTTATTCCTATAAACTATACAAAGGCAAAAGTGAAAGAGGTAAGATAAGATGAAGAAAAATTTGCTTTTTTTTTTTAAGGACAAAATTATTACATAAAGTGTAGTATTCAGTGGAGAGCTTTTTCATTGTTTGAGCTCTGATGGTTCAGAGTGAGTGTAAATAGCAATTGTTTCTGTTTTGGGCAGAAACCTTGAGGGTTTTCCCCTCCCAGACTGATTTTTTTTTAAACTAGGTAAAAGAGGCCATTCTTTGCCTCATTTCTTACCTGCCTTTAATCACTGAATGAGTATTGCTTCAGACAAACTGAGACCTAGGAAGGACTTAGTTTAAAAAGGCCAAGGTCTTCCACTGCATCTGGGGCCATCTCCAGTTGTCCTGATCTGTATCTTGCTGGTGGACTCTGGAGGAGAAAGTGAAGTTGGTAACTTTCCACAGTCCTGCCTCACTTAAATCTAAGTCACTTACAAGTCATGACATCATCTTCCTGATGTCATAGTGCTCTTTGAGAATGAAGGACAAACTACAACAACAGATCTTCAGTTTTGATTCAAGGATTTATATCACTGCCAGGCTCTGTGCCTCCTGTACTGTTGGATGAACTTACTAGAAATAGGTCCCATCCCCACCTATAGTCTGGATGTCCTAGCAGATATGATATGGGATACCTGGGTTTTGGTTCTTTTCTCAACTGGATCTGGGACTAGGACTTACTTCCTGCCTCAATTCTTGGCTCTTGCATTCATCTCTTGGTGACCCAACACATATCCTAGCCAAGGCTCCATCTCCTTCTGCTTGCACAGTCACTTATCTGTGGTTAGGCAACCTGGTTTTAGGCTTTATCTCCTGGAAGGCATAACAGACATGTATACTGGTCTTGGTTCTTTCTACCTTCTTTTATTTCCTACCGTGAATTGACTTTATCTTCTGATACAGTTTTCAATAGGTTCCAACTTGAGAACATACTGACTTTGGGTCTCAAATACTAGAAACTGCGCTCAAACTCCCTTGGAATGTCTCTGACCAAATTGTCTACTGGTTTCCATTTGTCTTCTGGTACTGTCCAAGATGAGAGGGAAGGGCTCACTGATATTTCTACTTGATTTTATTGAATCTTTGCTTCATCTAGTGTCCTTTTTCTTATTTGCCAATATATATTTCTCAGGGGTACTGGCATTGGCTGGAACCTTTCATGTTGCTATCTTTGCAAGGAGTCCCCATACTAAATTTTTTGGGGAAATGTTCTAATGCAAATCCTCTTAGTATGCTACACCAGTATACAACCTTAAGCTAATTGTATTGTGTTCTTTGGCCAATTACTGAAAGTTGAATACATTGGTTGGGGCAGATAAGCTATAGTTTTAGAAGTGCAGACAGACGGAATATCCTAAAGATGGGGGATTCATCTTCAGGGAAATCCAATATGCTAGTGCAAATTGGGGGGAGAAGCAGTCTGCAGAAGGTCATACTATGTGTTATTTGCTAGGGAACTTCTTAAGGTATTACTTAGAGCTGAAAAAAAAAATCCCTTTCAAATGTACTGTCTTTAGCTCATACTTTCTCTGAAGGAAAGGGAAATAATTAAACATTCTGGTTTAAAAGCTTTTTCCTAGTAGGTGAGAGTAGGGAAGGAAATGTAGATTTCTAGGTCTTCTACCTTCTTGCTGGATTATAGGACATTTAATTGAGTTAACAGATGATAATGTAATCACTTGTTAACAATAATAACAGCTGACATTTATATTGGACTTTAAAGGCTTAAAAAATGCTTTTCATAAGAAATTGAAGGAATTAGAACAGGTAATGAAGAAACAAAGCTATCATTCTTTTCAGATGATATGATGGTATACTTAGAGAATCCTACAGAATCAACTAAAAAGCTATTTGAAATAATTAACAACTTCGCAAAATTGCAGAATATAAAAATAAACACACATAAATCACCGACATTTCTATACATTACTAACAAAGCCCAGCAACAAAAGATAAAAAGACAAATTCCATTTAAAGTAACTGTAGACAGTATAAAATATTTGGGAGTCTACCTACCAAGACAAACCCAGGAACTATATGAACGCAATTATAAAACACTTTTCACACAAATAAAGTTAGTTGTAAATAATTGGAAAAATATCAGTCGTTCAGGGATAGGCCAAGCTAATACAATAAAAATGACAGTTCTACCTAAATTAATTTACTTATTCAGTGCTACACCAATCAAACTGAAAATTTATTTTACAGAGCTAGAAAAAATAAAAACAAAATTCATCTGGAAGAACAGAAGGTCTAGAATGTCAAGGGAATTAATGAAAAAAAAAATGCAAGGGAAGGTGGCCTAACCATACCAGATCTAAAACTATATTATAAAGCAGTGATCATCAAAACTACTAAGTGCTGGCTAAGAAATAGAGTTGTGGATCAGTAGTACATACAATACAGTAGTCAATGACTATAGTAATCTACTGCTTGATAAACCCAAAGACTACAACTTTTGGGATAAGAACTCACTATTTAACAAAAACTTCTGGAAAAACTGGAAAATGGTATGACAGAAACTAGGCATAGACCAGCATTTTATACTGTATACCAAGATAAGGTCAAAATGAGTACACTATTTAGATATAAAGGGTGATCACACTCTAAGCAAATTAGGAGAGCAAGGAATAGTTTACCTGTCAGATCTATGGAGAACGGAAGAATTTATGACCAAACAAGAGCTAGAGAACATGATGAAATGCAAACTGGATAATTTTGATTACATTAAATTAAAAAGGTTTTGCACAAACAAAGCCAATGCAATCAAGATTAGAAGGGAAACAGAAAGCTTGAAAACAATTTTTACAGCCAGGATCTCTGATAAAGGCCTTATTTCTAAAAAATATATAGAGAATTGAATCAAATTTATAAGAATATGAGTCATTTCCCAATTGATAAATGATCAAAGAATATGAACAGGCAGTTTTCAGATGAAGAAATTAAAACTATTTGTAATCATATGAAAAAATACTCCAAATCACTGTTGATTAGAGAAATGCAAATTAAAACAACTATGAGGTACCACATCACACCTCTCAAATTGGTTAACATGACAAAACAGGAAAATGATAAATATTGGAGAAGATGTGGGAAAATTGGACCACTAATGCATTGTTGGTGGAGTTGTGAACTAATCTAACCATTCTGGAGAGCAATTTGGAACTATGCCCAAAGGGCTATAAAGCTGTTCATACCCTTCATACCAGCAATCCCACTACTAGGTCTATATCCCAAAGAAATCATAAAAAAAGGGAAAAGGACCCACATGTATTTATATTTATAGCAACTCTTTTTGGGTGAACAAGAATTGAAAATTGAGAGGATGCCCATCAAATGGGCAATGTTTGAACAAGTGGTGGTATATGAATGTAGAAATTCTATTGTTCCATCAGAAATGATGAGCATGTGGATTTCAGAAAAACCTGGAAAGACTTACATGAACTGATACTGAGTGAAGTGAGCAGAACCAGGAGAACCTTGTACACAGTAACAGCAACATTGTGTGATGACCAACTTTGATAAACTTAGCTCTTCTCCACAGCGTAATGATCTAAAACAATTACAAAAAACTCATGATAGAAAATATTATCCACATCCAGAGAAAGGACTATGGTGTCTGAATGCAGATTGAGCATCCTTTTTTCTCTCTTCTCTTGTTTTTTGTTTATTGTGGTTTTTTTCCTTTTGTTCTGATTCTTCTTCTAATGTGGATATATGTTTAATATGATTGTACATGTATAGCCTACAGTTACCCTGCAAGGTATGCACTGTTATTATCCCTGTTTTACAGTTTAAAAACTGAGGCAAAAAGAGGTTAAGTGATTTGCCTAGGGTCACATGGGTAGTATGTGTCTGAGGGTCAGAATGGAACTCAGGTCCTCCTGACTCTGGCCTTGGAGATTTTTATCCGCTGTACCACCTACCTGACTAGGTGAATTAGGCAATAAATGTATTATTATACACATATTACAGATGAGGGAACCAAGGATCAAAGAGTCTAAGTGACTTACTCATGATTACAAAAATAGTAAGTACCTGTCAAGAAACAGTTGAAGAAAAAGAAGAGAACAGTATGGTATAATGGAGGACTCTTGGATTTCACACTCCCCCACCTCCTCATCAAAAATTTATTAAAACCTTTGGATTTGGTGTCATAAGATATGAGTTCAAATCCTGGCTCAACCACTTCCTTGTCATGTGACCTTGGACTAGCTACTTAACTATTTTGGGCCTCAATTTCTTTACCTATAAAACAAACAGTCTGTGTCAGATGATCATCAAAGTCCTTTCCAACTCTAAATACTTAGGGTAAGTCCCTTTCTCCTTTGCACCATTCCTCACATTTCTAACCTCTTTGATCAGAGCAAAACTTTGCTCAAGGGATCATAGCATCATAGGTTTAGAACTGGTAGAGATATCTGATCCAGCTCTAACATTTTTACAGATGAGGAAAATAAGGTCCAGAGAGGTGAGAGAGAGAAACCTTCAGGTTACAGAGAGAGCATCAGAGGCTCTTATGCCTCCAAATTCAGCATTCTTTCCATGATCCTTAGAGAAAAAGAACAGCTTGTTTCTTTTTTTTTTAGTTTAACTCCCTAGTCCTTTATTTACCATAATGTTACTTTCTTAGAGAGTCTCAAAAGCATAGTTTAACAAAAGCTTCCATCTGGACAACAGCACTGAGAGAATAGATCAGATATTTCAGTGATATTTTACACCTTTTCACCAAAAAAAAAAAAATCTAATACCATTCAGAGAATTGAAAATGTGAAAAACAGAGCAATCCCCAGTGTGTATTATAACCTTGTCACATAGTAAAGAGGAAATGGATTT
>CM053586.1:234271194-234294375 GCA_028646515.1 Pseudochirops corinnae
TATCACTTCTATTTAAAATGTGCCCAAACCTATGATCTCTGGTAACAAAGTCTTCCAGGGAATTTAATGTCAATCTAGCCTCGTTGTTGGACCCAGAAAAAGGACAACATCCTTAAAGCAATGCAGTTTGATGTATACCAGCTATGACAGTTAGAACACTAAAAAGGAGAAAGAAGGAATAGAGAACGACACTCTGCCAAAACTCCCAATGAATTGTGGGGATTAGTGGAGAAAAAGAGGTCTGCAAATTAAAATTCATGAAGAAATGCAATTTAAGAGCCATGAATAACAAGCCTGCAATTATGCAGGATCAGTTTTTTTCCCCCTTTTCATCCTTATAGAAAGAAGCAAAGTCATTATCATGACGTTAATGTGGGCTTGCCATGTGCTTTTCTTTTGTTATCGGATGCTTGGACAGATCTATTTAGGGTTCTGAGTTACCCAGGGGGAATGGTAATAGTGGGGAGTAATGGTAGCCAGGGTGCGGAGAGCCTACAATGCATGTGGCAGTATGGATGCAGAGGAAAATAGCTGGATGGGCATGTTCTTGCATTACAAACAGCTGAGTCCAGCCTGAATCTTAATGACCCTTCATTAACAGTTACACCTTCTATTTCCGGTAGAAAAAGCTGCTATTTGCATATCAGCCTCCATACTTGATCTAATGGACCCTCTAAATCATTTTTAAAAGAGTAAAAGCCAATCAAGTACTAGGACTAAGCTAGGCAGAATTGAATTATCTGGGAAAAGAAATAAGAGCTGTGTCTTTGCATGTGATAATAATAGCTAGTGCAGAATTTGCAATGCACTTTACAAATACTATCTCATTTGAGCTTCATGAGAACCCTGTTTTGTTCTTGTTGGGTCATTTCAGTCATGTCTGAATCTTTATGAGCGTGTTTGGGATTTTCCTGGCAATGATACTGGAAGGGTTTGTCATTTTCTTCTCCGGCTCATTCTATAGATGAGGAAACTGAGGCAAACAGGGTGAAGTGACTTGCCCAGGGTCATATAGCTAGTAGGTATCTGAGGCCAGATTTGGGCTCAGGTCTTTCTGACTTCAGGTCCGGCACTCTATACACTAAGCCACTTCACTGCTTCTGTAGTAGCGTCTAGTAATTCTCTAACTGTACATATTTGTGTGCTAGCAATAAAGTACAGTAGAAAGAATGCTGGTGGTAGAAAGAGATTTGAGTTCAAATCCTACCTCTACTATTAACTACCTCTGTGACCTGAGAGGAGTCATTGAACCCTTTTGAGAATCAGTTTCTTCATCTGTAAAATAAGGAAGTTAAGCTAAATGAAGTTCCCTTCCAGCTCTGATCCCAATGACTGTATCAAAAAAAGGGCAGAAACATGGAATTTCAGATCTGAATGGACCTCAAAATCCCTCTATCCCAGGGGCTCTTGACTTTTCTCTATCATAATCTGCTTTGGTAATCTGGGAATACCTATGGACTTCTTCTCAGAATCATGTTTTTAAGCAACTGAAAGAAATGCTAAATTTCAGTTAAAGGTTAATGAAAATAAAGATGTAATTTTTTTCTGATCTAAGTTCATGGATGCCTCTCCTCCACCACTCCCCAATAGATTTTTAACTCCAGGTTAAGAACTCCTGTTCTAGTTCAATCCCTTCAATAGGAGTCTCCTCTACAATACTCTTGCCTTGCCTCCCTGATTCTTAGCTGTCCTATATCTAAAATGTCCTGGGGTTTGAATTAGGAAATGAAGTGATTTCTTAGGTCCCTTTCAGCTCCAACACTGTGATTCTTTTTGTGATTCCATAGCTGAGACCAACATTAAGGCCCATTTAGGCCAGCATCCTCACAAACAAGTTTCTTCCAAACAAGGTATTTTTTCAAATGGTTCTCTTCCCTCTTCTTGTGCCTCAGCTTAGCTTAAGGTATGACAGACTGAGGAGGGATGACATTCTGGAGCTTATTTAAAGAGCTTTAATTCAATTTCTTCTGAGAGATTTAAAAATGCCCTTCCCAGATGTTCAGTCCTTTCTTTTCTCTTCTTTAGGGAAAGAAACCAAATTCATCTAATTCCTCTGTTGATGAGATAAAAGGCCAGTATGTGGCTCAAGACCTAACTAAAAAGAAAAATGGCAAACTCTCCTGGGAGGAAAGGATCCCATATGCACACACACCTGCTATTTCAATTATTATTATTGTTCACCATTTGCAAAGGGTGTGATCTGAATGTTGCATAATATTTGTGGAAACACATGGTCCCTTCCCTCAGGGGCCTTCCATTTTCTCTGTCCTTCCATTCCCCACACTGCTCTCCAAGGATAGCTTGGAAATAATTTGATGTGACATCTTGGCCTTCCCTCTAAGCTACTTCTTTAACCTTTTACAAGGCATGTGAAAAAGATAAATCAGCCTCCCTCAACCTTCTCCTAAGCAGAGAGGCCATATTTTTGTCTTTGTACAACTCTAATGACTAGCCCAACAATTTGAATATTTTCCAGACCTGTGACATCAAAGAATTACAGTTCTTGCACATAATAGGAACTTAACAAATATTTGTTGAAATGATCATAAAATGATTTACTAAAATTGCTAAGTTTCAATGTCTGAGCCATTGAGAGATCAAGTAACTTGCCTAGTGTCATATAGGCATTATGGATCATAGGCAAGACCTGAATCTTGATTTTCCTGGCTCTCTGGACAGTTTTCTATCCACTGAACTATTCAATCCTTTAAGACTATAAATGAGAGTACAAGTATTGACTTGCAATGATAGGAGGAGTTTCCTCACCTAGAATCCCTTGTGCCAGTGAAATCACAGGACTGGTTTAAAAAAAAATTAGTTACTAAATAAAACATTGTGGTGACATTATCACAATACCTGACACATTTGTTGTTCAATCACATCCAATTCGTCATGTCCCTGCGGACCATAGCATACTAATAATATCCATGGGGGTTTCTTGGCAAAAATACTGAAGGGATTTGCCATTTCATTCTCCAATGGATTAAGGCAAACAGAGGTCAAGTGACTTACCCAGGGTTTCACCCGTTGTAAGCATCTGAGGCTAGATTTGAACTCAGGTCATTCTGAATCCAGGCCTAGTGCTCTATCAACAGAACCACTGGGCTATCTTGCCTGGCACATAGTAGGTGCTTAATAAAATGCAATTTGACTGACTCGGTTTCAACTACAAAAGTGACCTCTAGATGTATGAATACAGGCATATTATCAGCTGACATCATTAATTGGTACTGATTGACTAGCTCCTCCACCGAGCTTTCCTTGACCCCTTTACCTCATGGAAATGTTTTCTCTTTCTTAAAATTTCTCATAGTGTTTTACCCAGCTCTCCCTTGCTGCTGTCACATTCTCCCTTATGCATATACTTGTAATCTCAGCGCGTCTGGGCATACCCAGCTTGCCTAACATAGAAGTGAGTTGAGGGGCCTTTGCAGCATATTCAGATTGCCTAATGTGGAGGCCTCTGCATCCCCCACTAAGTGGGTGACCATAACCTCCTTTGATTGGCTGGCTGTGTCTTTAAAACTGTTGAAACTAAGGTGGGTTATTTTCTCACCACTCTGTTTCCACAAATCTCTTTCTACTGTACTCTTTTCAGCTGCTTTTATCTGATGAATACAGACATCCCAGTTCAGCCACAGTATGGTTGCCATTAACTGACCCAGTAAAAGGGAAAGGACTTTCCTTCCTGCTTATCACTTTCCAAGAAATGGGCCTGGGGGGTGTTTGCTTCTATTCCTTCTATTTCTTGTTGTTTGTTTTCACTTTCAGATGCTGAAGATGATCTCCATGAGAATGGGACCTCAAGCTATATGATGACCCTTGGAGCCAGGATTCCAGGTGGGATGGTGCAGTCAGCCAATCCAGTATAAAAGCATAAAAGTCAAGATGCCTAGGATTCTAATTGGAGGTCGGGTTTTTTGGACTTGAAACTGAGACTGTGCTCTATAGGAACTAAACTAAACCATGAACCTAATCCCCTTCCCCTCCCCAAGACTGAGATGGTGAGAGGGTGGTGCCTGGGGAATTATGCTTCCTGTGCGTTGGGGCAGTGAATTGGTATATTTGTGATTATACCTGTTGAAATAGATATTTCTGTATAAAAGCCAATCTGATTACTAGTGGCTAGCTAAGTAGAACTGGGGTACAGGAGGATACCCTACAGTGTGGGAACTGGAGCCAGTGGCAGAGAGCCTAGACACCCTTCAATCCCTTTAAGGATATCAGAGAACCCTGGAGGAGCAGTAAAATGTAACATACCTAGCGTTAGGTGTTGGTGATCAGGGTGACTTTGCTACATATTATATTGCACACCCTGGCTTCACCCTTGAGAGCAAGGATTATGTTATTTTTCATCTATGAATATACCTAGTGCCTAACACAGGAGCCCCACACAGAGTAGATGCAACATTAAGAGGTGGTTAATGAACAGTTAGAAAGGCAAGTGTTGATTGCAAAGAGCTAAGACAGCTTTATCAAGAATGAGTCATGCCAGTCTAACCCCATTCCATTTTTAGACAGGATTATTAAACTCAGAGACCAGGGGATTGTTGTGGATATAATTTACCTAAATTTTAGCAAAACTTAAGATAAAGTATCTCATATTATTCTAGTGGATAATGTGGAGGAATAGGGACACAATAATCATACAGTTAAATGGATTTACAACTTGTCAAAAGTCTGACCTCAAAGATGAGTTATTCATGGTTCAACAGCACTGTGTCAGGAAGTATCCAGTGAAGTGAACCAGAGATCTGTGCCTGACCCTGTTTTACTTAACAATTTTTTTTATGACTTGGATAAAGGTTACGATGACATGCTCATTAAATTTCCAGATGATATTGATCTGAGAGGGTTGGCTAAGCATCTCAGGACCCCAAAAGATTTTGACAGGCTAAAGCAGAGGTTAGCAAACTATGCCCCAAGGACCAAATCCAACCTCCTCCCTGTTTTTATATGGATTCTGGGTTTGATTTTTAAAAAGATTCTTAGCTCCCAGGCAGTAGAAAAACAGGTCAAGGACTAGATTTATCCCTCAAGAAGGCATAATTTGCTGACCCCTGAGCTAAAGCATTGGGCTGAAGCTAGAAAATGAAATTCAATAGGGATAACATATTCTTTACACATGTACCCTCCATATGTATTCATTCATTCAATAAGCATTTATTCCCTAGTCATGCATTTTCTCTGCATGTGTACCCTTCCCCACTGGTAGTATGATAAACTGTTGGCAAGTTAACCCTATGTGTAAATGGTAGGGGTCTCATGCTCTTTGTTATGCTTTTGGAGTTTGTTTCTTTTATTGTTAACTAACGTATCCCATTAGTTAGTGTCTGGTAAAAGTAAATATATTAAAGGCATAAGCTGTGGCTTTGCTACAGAATGCCTCAAACTTGGGGTAACATTACCCAGGGTCTGCCCAAGAGGATGTGTTCCAGGCTGTTTCAAAGTCTTTCTCATTTAACAAAATGTAATATTTGGATAGGAAAATGAAAAAAATTTTAAAAAGGAAATGTCAAGACTTCTCACAGATTTCATCTATAATATTTTTTTTAAATGCTTGTCAGCACCTTTGACACTAAGTTCACATCCTTATTATCTGGTGGGTCAAAAATGAAAATTTTTAATGGAGTGATGACGTACAACTGAAAACAAAATATCAAAATGAAATGCTTTCCTGACTACCCTCTCTAGCATTGGATATATCTTTATTCGTGCTCTTAAACACTTAGGGCAAGGAGTAGGCATGCTTTTTCCCCTTCACCAAGGCTATGACAGTGAATGTTTAATAACCATGCACAATAGCATTTTAAAGCTTAATTTGCACTATAGCCATTTTTTTCCTTCAATTTTTTAAGGCAAGACAGTCAACAAAACAACAAATCAAGTCCTGATCTGTAGTATTTGCTGACTTCCAAGGTGTAAAGGCTCTCATTGACAATTTAAAAAATGACTCCTATGTAAGCTGGCACCAGCCTTTCCCCCTACAACTGAGAGGCAGCTTGGCATAGTGACTAATAGTGGGTTCAAGTCCCCCCTCGGCTACATGATAGCTGGATGACCCTGGCTGGGCTAGTCACTTAATTACTTACTTCTCTAGGCCAGTGGGACCAAACTCAAATAGAAAAGGAGACCACATGTTGACTTAGAAAGCCACAAATTAATATTATCTATATTATATTGCATTTTTATTTGTTTTCTTAAACACTTCCCAATTATATTTTAATCTGTTCCTTAACATCTTAAGCTTAACATTTCTTCTGTAAGCTACTTTCAAAAAATAATACATTATAGTGAAGTTGCCAAATTGCATTAGTTACTAATTTCCTTATCTGGGCATTTCCTATGTCACTATAATTACTGGTCCAGTCCTTGTTCCCCTACTATTGTTACTCAGCAATTGCGTCTCTATTAACAGATCCCGCTATCAAGATCTTGGTGATTGTTACCTACTGGGCCCCAGTTTATTCTCTATTCTTTCTGAAAGAACTTAGTACCTGGCTCATAGTCTTCCTCTCCTTTCCACACATTGTCTTATTAATTTGTTACCATTCAGTCGTTTCAGTCATGTCCCACTCTTCATGACCCCATTTGGGGTTTTCTTGGTTAAGATTCTGGACTGGTTTGTCATTTCTTTCTCCAGTTCATTTTACAGATGAGAAAACTGAGAAGCTTAAGTGACTTGCCCAGAGTCACATAGCTAATAAGAGTCTGAGGTTATATTCAAAATCAGGAAGAGATGTCTTCCTAACTCCAGGCCCACCACTCTCTAATGCACCACCTAACTGCCCTTGTCCTTATAATTTGAGACTTCAGTTCATATATTTATGTCTCCTTAAATACTTTTGCTTCCAAGTTCATCAACCTTCTTGACTCTCATAATCCACTTCATACACACATGGAGATGGCCATACCTTAATCTCTTCATTATCCTTAAATGTCTCATCTCTTCTGTCCACTAATTTGATATTTTTCTAACTATATTGTGGATAATTTCTTGGGCAGTGGATTGAGTGCTTGGCCTAGAATTGAGAAAATCTGAGTTTAAATCTGGTCTTAGATACTTGGCTATGTGACCCTGGGCAAGTCATATAACCCTGTTTACCTCAGTTTCCTCATCTGTAAAATGAGCTGGAGAAGGAAATGACAAACCATTGCAGTATCTTTGCCAAGAAAACCCCAAATGGGGTCATGAAGAGTCAGAAATGACAGAAATGATTGCATAATAATGATCTCCTGTTCTTCCAAACCTCCTTGTGCCTCACTCCTCCTAAACCAATTCTCCATCCCTACCCTCACCTCCAATTCCATCCTTCCTGGCTTTCTCAGGCCATCACACCTGCCATGACCTCACTTTCCATGAGAATACTATAGTCAGTCAGTTCAACTATACACTGACCTCTGCCCTTTCCATCTGTCTTGCCTCAGAAACCTCATATGTGTGTGTCCCCAGTGTTTAACATACTGCTTTGCATATAATAAGCCTTTAATAAATGCTTTTTCATTCATTTCCTAGAGAAGTATTTACACTACCTTTTTCTTCAGATGAGGCTGGTGCTGAAGTCTCACACAAACCTAGCTTGCCACCTTCAGGTCACAGATGGATTTACACAGAACACTCTATCTAAGATAAAAAAATACATTCAATAGATTTTCATGGAAATCACAAGTTACTGATGACTCCGCTAGGTCCCTTTGTTCAACAATGGCTACAAATATTTCACCCTCTGTAACCGTCTTGAGGATCCCCACAGGATCCCCACAGGTTCAAAGACTGCACTTAGAAACCAACACAACCCATTAGTATTTTTTAAATGATTCCTTGGGATCTAGTTCTGAACTAAGCTCTCCAATGCTGACTTTGGACCACTGAGGTATATGAAGAAGAATGGGAATGTAGATTAATTTTACTTCAGGTCTAAAATTTCTACTCTCTCTAAGCATTATGATACAAGCATAGTTGTCATCCCTGTTAATTATTTTTCTTCTTTAACTCCAAAACTGCTTCTTTTTTGTTTAAAGGAACACATAAAAGACTACATTAATTACATACCTGCTTATAGGGGAAAAAAGAGTATATCATAGTACTATCTTCATTTCTGTTTGCTCTTCCCTTTAGAACTCTCTCTCTCTCTCTCTCTCTCAAAGGTTACCAGTGATCTCCTAACTGCTAACTTTGATGTCATTTTCTCAGTCTTCATTCTTAATTGCCTTCTCTGCAGCTTTTGACACTGCTGACCACCACTCCTTCTGGCCTCTCCTTCCTTTGTTTCAATTACACAGCTTCTTCATAATCTTCCACATGCCTCTCTGACTCTTCTCAATCTCCTTTACAGGATCATTATCCCCCAATGAATGAATGAAAAACATTTATTAAGTGCTTACTGCGTGCCAGGCACTGTACTAACCACTGAGGTTACGAATACAAAAAGTTAGAGAGTTCCTACCCTCAAGGAGCTCACATTCTAATAAGGGAAGCCAACACATTTAAATGGTAATGGTGGCTATGAAAGGAATAAGCAATGGCAATATTAATTTGATTACTATGCCCAAAGCAAGAAATGCAAGACTGTGGGGAGAAGAGGGATTCAGATAGCAAGATGGCCCAAGTGGACAAGTGGATGGGATGTGAAGGTGAAACATGGTCTGGTCTTACATCTAGATATAGTGGGCAAGATGAATTCAAACTCATTTAATCACCGATCAAACCAGGTGGGCCCATGGGTAAGATTTCCAAAAAGAATGGACTAACTTCCCAAAGTATCCCCCACAGGGTCTATTCTGGGTTCCCTTCTCTTCTTTTCTTCATATTCTTTCTGTTGATGATCGCATTTGTACCCACGTACTCAATTATTATCTCTATGTAGATGACTCCAATCCATATATACAGCCCTAATCTCTTGCCAGAATTTCAGTCCCACATCACCAAATGTGCTGCTGGGTATCTTCAACAGTCTGCCCAACAGCATCTCTAACTGAACATGTCCAAAGCAAACCTTATCATTACTCAACAAACTCTTCTTTTCTCAAAACTTCCTTATCTTTGTTGAAGGCACATAATGCAGTTTCATAAACTTGAGAGCATCTTAACAACCACTTTGGATTCATTTTCCCAACCACCATTTGAACCGGCAAAGTTGGATCCTCAGAAGGCAGCTAACTACTGCTCCTTCAGGGTTCTAGGAGTAAACCTGAGGGGTTGGAATTTTCTAGTACTATTGTACAACCTATTGATTATAAATTATTGAGCCAGAATTAATTAACTTGTAAAAATAGGTATCTTCTAAGGTGTTATAATAAGAAAAGCTGGTAGATAACATCCCTCCACACTAGGGGCATACTGTCCCCCTTTCAGATGAGGTCCCTAAGAAAAGTAGACTCAAGCTTAAAGAGAACATGTTCCAAAGGGATAGCTCACAGCCCCTGGGTAGTGGAAGTCTTTTCTTTATTCAGGGAGGCCTCATGAAGTCTTCCTTAGATGTAATAATTCTCTGCTAGTTTCCCAGGGTTGATACCAATGTGCCCTTCCTCAGTGTATCTAGATTTTCCTTCAAGTGTCTCAACTCCTGATTCAGATCCTGCTATCAGTCACTGGCATTCTGGGGACAGAATTTTCCTTTTTTCCTGAGTACCATCTTAATATTATAGCTAATTTTCCTTTGGAAACCCATTAATATCAAATAGAAAAATTCGAGGATATAGCAAACTGATAGTGTCAAAAGGATGGTATGGGCTACAAAGCAGAAGAGGAAGGGAAGTGGAATATAGTTGTGGAGATGCTGAGACTAAAGAAAGGAAGTTGAGTGGAGACTCAAGTTACTATTTTAAGAACTGATAATATTGCTATAAAAGTTTATTTGTAACTAAGTGCAGAGAGAGGTGGAAATCCCCTAAAAAATTAAAAAAATTTTTTTTTCAAAATCTCAACCAGTATGGAGAGCAAGGGAAAGTGTGCAGTGACTTATATCAGTGGGTGACATTTGCATTTCTGTTACAACCAGAGATGATTCTCAGTGTTCCAAAAATACACTGATCTTCTTGAAGAAGACAGAAGGACTTTAGGAACCTCTCGCCACACTCCATGATGTCTTCTAAAGGAAAGAGGAGTGAAAAATCAGAGACAAAAAGAGATCTGAGAAGGACAGATGTGACCTCTAGAGAGAGACTGGAGACTGGAAGAGTATTACCCAGAGAGGAAAAGGAAAAGGACCATTGCAAATTTAGAGCCTACAAACAAATCTGAAGCTCTTCCTGAAGAGGGAGCTATATGCTCTAAGAAAGAAGGCAGTTTCTTGTCCTCTAAAAAAGAATGATACAGGGTTGGCTAGGTGGCGCAGTGAATAGAGCACCAGCCCTGCAGTCAGGAGGATCTGAGTTCAAATCCAACCTCAGACACTTAATACTTAACTAGCTGTGTGACCTTGGGCAAGTCACTTAACTGCAAGGGGAGGGAGGGAGAGAGACAGAGAGATCGAGAGTGAGAGAATGAGAGAGAGAGCAGTTCTCAAAATGTTGTCCAGGGACCCTCAGCGGACTCCAAAACACTTTCAAAGGGTCCATGAAGTCAAAACTATTAAGAGTGTAACAGAGTCCCAAGACCAAAAAAAAAAAAAAGAACCACTGATATAGTAGAACTACAGAAGATATCAGGCAAGAGATCATCCTGCAAAGAGTAGTAATAGTGATTCCCTACCCTGGCGTACGGAGACAACTATTTGTCTACTGGAAAACAACAATTGAGGTCTGTAATCTTCTTAGGATAAGTATCTGAGACACACCAGAGAACTTCTCAAGACTCATCAGAATGTATGACCACTACCCATTTCTGTGTGGACACAAATGATGCTGCCAAAAGGAACCTAAAAAACACTGTCAAAGATTATGAAGCCTTGAGCAAGAAACTGAAGACCATAAGGTCCCAGGTTGTGTCTCCTACACCATTGTTCATTGAAGACAAAGCATGCAGAAGAGAAAAATTAATTTGGGAAGTGAACATGCTGGCTAAGAAGATGGTATCTGAGAATGTGATTTGAACTTCTGGACTACAATTTGAAAAACAGTATTGACAAATTCCTGATCAAAGATGGAGAATACCGAAAGAAAGCTTGTAGGAGTGTGTGTGTGTGTGTGTGTGTGTGTGTGTGTATGTGTGTGTGTTGGGTATCTAGCAAATCTAACAAGAAGAGCTTTGAACATACATAATATAGATATAGATATATCGCTGGCTATAGTATAATAGAAGACAAGATGTTAAGATACCGTTAAGTTAACAGGAGACTGAGGGAGGAAGGGAGGAGCTCCAGCCCTTATGTTCTGCCTCTTTTTGTACTCTAGTGATCAGAAAGCTAAACCAGAACCTTAGTCCCCTGGGCTAATTAAATTCAATGACAGTTTCAATAACTTTTTTTTTCCTTTTTGTGGGGGGAAGTATTAAACAGCTCCTCTGGGTGTTTTGAAGTTCATCCCAACTATGGGCTGGGTAGCTTCCAGGTTGAACAAATTGCCACAGTCCAGGAGTTTCAACATTTCTCGGGTATTAGGGTACACTTCAATGATTTCCTGATCCAAAGCAGAGACCTCAGGGACATTGTTATCCCTCATTTCTCTTTCTTCTTCCTGTAGTTTGATGGAGATACCTCTCACAGTCTGTCTGGATTCACTTCATTAGATGAGTAACATACCCCGAGATCTTGTTGTGGAGCTTCTTGCTAGGGATGATAGTGATCTCCTGGCACATAGGCTTGTTGGTGTGGAAGTCATTGATGATGATGATGATGACTCGCGCTGCCTTCTTCAGAGTCTTGGTCCCAACATGACCCATGTTGGCTCTGAACAGTGAAGAGGAAATATAACTTTTTCTCAGGTATATATGACACCTGGGAACACTCTACCTCTATTTCTTCTGGGAGGGCAGTGGCAGTGAGTCAAGATGTGTTAGCAGTGACCACTTTCAATAACTTTAAGGTGTTGTTGCTTCCACTACAAATGGAGCATTCTAGGGATCTGTGCTTCACTCTATTGTTTAATATTTTTCTTAATGACTGGAGTAAAATTATATGGGCAGCTAGGTGGCACCATGGATAGAGCGCCAGGTCTGGAGTCAGGAAGATCTGGCCTCAAATGCTTACTAGCTCTGTGACCTTAGGCAAGTCATTTTACCCTGTTTGCCTCAGTTTGGTCATTTGTAAAATGAGCTGGAGAAGGAAATGGCAAACCATTGCACTATCTTTGCCAAGAAAAACCCAAACATAGTCACAAAGAGTAGAACATGACTGAAATAACTGAACAAAAAGATTATCGAGGGCATGCTCATCAAATTTGCCTATGGCACTAAGCTGGGAGTCTTAGTTTATACACTTGATGACAAAGTCAGCATCTAAATAGTTGCAAGAGAACTGACCTGAATCTAAAGAGGTGAATTTCAATAAGGTGTCTTATATTTGGGTCCAAAAAATCAACGTCACAAGTATACAATGGGGGCAGTATGGTTAAGAAGCAGTTCATCTGAAAAGAATCTAGGGGTCTTAGTGGACTGAAAACTCAATATGAGTCAGCAGTGTGGTGTAGAAAACAAACAAAAAAGTTAATCTTGGGATGTATTTGTAACCCTAGTCCCAAAGCTCCTTGGTATGGGACTCTTCTCCTCATTGGTGGAAAGGAATAATGTTTAACTTGGAGTAGGATAGCCAGGGGATGAAGGTAAGGGTAGGTGTTCAGGTGGCTCAGCAAGCATGATAGTTGTGTTCCAAGTATTTGTAGGTCTTTTGCATGAAAAACAGATGAGATTTGTTCTATTTGGCCTAAGAGGGCAAAGTCAGGTGGAAATTGCAAAGGGTCAAATTTAGGCTTGATATCAATAAAAACTTCCTGTCATTTAAAGCTGTTCAAAAGTGCTTTGAAAGGGGGGCAGTTTCTCCCTCCTTGGAAGTCTTCACACAGAGACTAGAAGGTCACTTATCTGATATTTTTCTTTTATATGTTTTAGCTACCACTAGGGCTTGTAAGGGCACCGATGCAGGCAATAAATGCACCATCTTTCTATTTTGAACAGGGCTAAGCACATGTTTATTATTAATGATACTGTGTTTTATATTCCCATAGTCTAATTACAGTACATTACATTGCTCATACTTATAAAAATTAATCATACTTATGCTGAACTCTTCCATTTTCATTATTAACACACAGATTTAATTCTAGACTTTCTCATTATGCAATTCACATTCTGGAAAAGAATGATACAGGGTTTAGTAGACAAAACTTAAAAAATAATATATTAAGTTCCAAAATAATCCCTGAGTTTTAAATCTACTCACTATCACCTCTTGAAATGCATCTTTTTTAGATATCACTGACCCGGCTCTACTTATATTGAAATAATGGTTACCTGGATTGCTAATGCCTTGCCTGGCCTTCTACATTGAAGTGCTTTGTTTTTTTGGTTTTTCCAAGTCTTACTTCCCTGAGTTATTGAAAAAAATGTTGCTACTCATAAAAGACAGGATGGAAACTGCCTCTGACAGGAAAAGCTTGGGATGCTATTATCTACTTTGTTATCATCATTCCTAATCTTTCATCACTGCAAAGCTAGGAGGGTTAGCTTTCCTGTTGTATGACAGACTCAGAATCCCAAAAGGTTTCATCAGGCTAGAAGTTGGGATGAATCTATTAAAGCAAAATTTATTAGAGATAAATGTGAAGTCTTATACTTGAGTTCAGAAAATGAGCTTCACAAGCACAGCTGGGGTGTGGTGGGGGAAGCAAGGCAGCAGTCTCTGGGGATTTCAGTGGACTTGGAGCTCAAGAGGAGTCAACAATAGAATAGAAACAATGTCATCCCACGTTTCATTTAGAGAGGTGCAATGTCCTGGACTAACATATCCCTGATTAGATGGTCTCCGAAAGCCCTTCCAACTCTCAGGTTCTCAGTAACTCTTCCTTCAGTTCCCTTCCCTCTCTTTAACGAGTATCTTTAATTTGAGTAATTTTTAATGATGACAGAAAATCACAGAGTCCTACTGCTTCTAATGTGGAAATCATTTTAATAATAGCTAGCATTTACAGAGGCTTTAAATGCAGCTAGCTATGTGGCTCTGTGGATGGAGCAGTGGGCCTGGAGTCAGAAGAGTTCAAATGCCACCTGAGGCACTTTCCAGCTGTGTGACCCTGGGCAAGTTACTTAACCTCTCTCTGTTTGCCTCAATCTACTGGAGAAGGAAATGGCAAACCACTCCAGTATTTTTGCTGCCTCCCCCCTCCACCAAAAAAAACTCCATGAGATGTTCTGTATAACTGCACATGTACAACATGTATTGAATTGCTTGTCTTTCCAGTGGGGGTGGGTGACGAGGGAGGAAGGGAAAGAATCTAGAATTTAAAGTTCTATAATCAAATGTTAAAAATATATGTGTGTGTATATATATATATATTACTATTATTATTAATTACATGCAAGTGGGAATTAAGATATACAGGCACTGGGGTAGGGAGATCCATCTTGCCCTACTAGAAAGTCAGAGAAGTGATGGGGGAGGACACAGGAGACAACAGATTGGGGGAGGGGGTATACAGTGGGATCGCTGTTTTGGGGTGATGGATAGGGGAAAGATGGGGAGAAAATTTGTAACTCAAAATCTTGTGGGAATGAATGATGTAAACTAAACAAAATTTTAAAAATTTAAAAATTTTTTAAAATTTAAAAAAAGAAAGAAAAAAAATTTAAAAAAAACTCCATGGATAGTATCGGTGTGATATGGTCCATGGGGTTGTGAAAAGCTGGACACCGCTGAAAAACCACAAAATATAGGCTTTAAGGTTTGCAAAGCACATTAATGTGATATCTCATGTGATCCTCTGAACAACCCTTGGAAACAGCTGCTACTATTATCCCCATTTTGCAGATGAGGAAACAAAATTTGAAATTGGTTAAATGACTTGTCCAGGATCAGCTGTAAGTGCCTCAGGTGATATGTGAACTCAGGTCTTCCTGACTCCAGGTACAACACTCTATCCACTTTGCCACGTAGACCAACTTTTAGAGAATAGGAGACACTAGCTCACTGAGAAATGACATCATAAAGGTATGAGATATTACTTATATGAGTTATATGATATCACATAGGCATGGGCTATATAATCTGTCTAGAATGTCCTTGACAACAATGACTATTTCTGTGCACGTAAGACTAAAAAGACCTACAATTAGTAGACTTTATCAATTGTATCACACGATTAGGCAGCCATTATCTACTTTGCCTGGCATCAGGCCAGACCTGGACCTTTTTCTGCACCAGACTGGAAACGTCAGCCCATCGGAACAGGCCAGTTTTTCCTGCTGCCAGGTTTCTGAGGATTACATATCTAAGCCACATCCCTTGAAACTGTGATTCACAGCCCAGATGATGATATGAGAGTCACGTGAAGGACTAACCTCTTTGTAACTCTAAATCCTCTGATCCTTTGTGTTCACATTATCTGCTGTGTTGAGGATTTGTCTGTGCAACCAGACCTAGACAGGAAATCGTGAAAGAGGATTACGTGGCTGTGTGACTTTGAGTCTTCTAACTCATGCCCCCTTTTCTCCTCAGATCTCACAAAATACTTTGATCCCCTCCTTATGCATTATTTCACCCAGCTATGCTTGGAGTTGGGAGACAAGGGTCTGAATTTTGACATTTATCAGATATATTATCATAGGCAAATCACTTCACCAGTCTAAGCCTCAGTATTCTCATCTGTAAAATGGGCTTAATATTTGCCCTAGGGAGGTAGGTACATTACAGATGAGGAAATGGAGGCATATAGCTGTTAAGTGCCTTGCTAGGGTCACAGGGCTAGTAAGTGCCTGATTCCAGGTCCAGGCCTCTATCCACTTCACCATTTAGCTGATACATAATGAGAGATGTCATGGCCAGACTCCCCGCACAGGATTTGTCTCATACACCTCCCAGAGGTATAAATTCTCTGAGGGTCGGCTCTGATCTTTATTTACCCAAACCTTGTATTCTCCTCCCCCTAAGCCCCACAGTGCCTAGTATCCTATCATCTAAGATCACATTCCTCCGTTCTGCATTTTAGACTTTCTACAAGCCGGCTCTAACCAAGCTTTCCCTGGCCTTTTTCTACTTCACTCCCCTTCACACACTTTCCTATTCTGCCAAACTAGCCTTCCCAAGGTTCTTCACGCCTTCTAGCACAGCATTCCATCTCATCTATTCCCCCTTCCTTCTCACCCACATCTCAGGTTGTGACTTTGCACAGCCCTCCCTCACTTAAATCCAATTCATTTGCATGTCATGGTATCGCCTCCCTGATATCATGGTCCTCTTGGAGAATGAAAGACAAACAACATCTTTTGGAATTTATTTCTTCAAAGATTACTTCGTGTCACCTCCCACATGGCCTTCCCCAAAACCCTTGCAGGCTAGTTCCTACCCAGGGACAATTAATTCCACTATATTCACTTTGTTAATATCGTTTTCTTCCAGATGGTATGTAAGCTTCTGGAGGGCAGACGTTTTCATTTTTGTCTACTGACTGTCAACACAGTGCTCCAGACGCTACACAGTACTGTAATTTCCCGGACTTCCACTGATGATAACCCGTTTATTACTGGTTTAGTATTTGGGAGCAGACTGCAGTACAGGGCGCAGCTCCAGGAAGCACTGAGTGTGCGCAAAGTCGAGACCACCACGCTAAAGAAGGCCCAGGGGCGTGCGCGCGCGCCACTTTACTGTAGCCCGGGGGGCCTGCGCACGCAGCACGAAGAAGGAACTGGGACGTACACGAAGACCGAAGGAACGTGGTGGAGGGCGCTCACCGCCCTCCTAGGGCACTGACTGCGCACGCGGCACAAAGAAGGAACCGGGCTGTGCACGAGGAACGCCTAGGACGGAGGGCGCGTGCAGCCCAGGTCACGGCAGTTAGTGGCACAACCTACTAACTAACCTCAATTCAAAGAGGGAGAGTCCCGCCCCACCTTTCCATAGCTCGTTTAGAGAGGTGGATCTCACGCAGAGCCACTTTAACCTCTTGTCAAATCCAGAGCCCCTCCCTCGTACGTCCAAAAGCACGTAATTGTCATCAACATGCGCTCTTCCCTATTCGTCATTTTCTCCCAGACCAGTAGGTGTCAGCCTGAACTAGCCAGGGCGAAGTCTGTGTTAGCATTCGAGGTTCCCGGCGGATATGCTCTATGGCTGCTGACAGGGAAGCGGTCGGGAGCACACCAAGAAGCTCTGTCCTCACTAGCAGTCATCGGAGATGGAGGTGCGTCCCTAGGAGGGAGGAAAATGGTGAGGAGGGGGAGGGAGTCCAAAGACCCGCAGGCCACAGGGTGCTAGAACGATGACCTGGAAAAACTACAAATCCCAGAAGGCAAAGCGAAACGCGCACAGATCGTTCCCGAGCATGCGCGAAGCAGATTTGCTCCTGCGGTGTGTAACGGGCGGCTCCTGGAGATTGCGTTTAATTCATTTATCCAGAACTGGAAGGCGGCTTAACCTGGGCCTGTGTTCTTTTTGGCCTAGGATGATTTTAGATCGTAGATCAAGAAAGTCATTAGGGGAAGCAGGTAGGTGGCGCAGTGAATAGAGCACTGGCTCTGCAGTCAGGAGGACCTGAGTTCAAAACGGTCTCAGGCACTTGACACTTACTACCTGTGTGATCTTGGTCAAGTCACTTAATCCCTATTGCCCTGCCTTCCCTCCTCCAAAAAAAAAAGTCATTAGGCCAATCCCCTCTTTTAACAGCTAGGTAAACTGAGGACCAGAAAGCGAATGTGACCTGTCCATGATTAGAGTCAGTAACTGGTCCAAGAGTGAAAAAAGAGGCCTCTTGACGCCTGGCCCAGTGATTTTTGCATTATGCATGTGCCCCTTGTCACATTGAGGGTCACCTCCTGACATTCAATGAGACACTGTTGTCAGCCCCTTGAACCATGAATCAGAATCACCCAAGCTTCCTCTACTGATTTATTACTTTATGGACGGGATGTGGGAGGCTTTGTTTCCAGCTTAGCGATATTCTCGGAGTCAATATCAGCTTTTCGTGGGCCAAGGGTTTGATAGCCATTGGCCGTGTTGTCAAATAGTTTGGATCATACTTTGACCAAGTCCAAGACTAGAGGTCTCAGTATTTGGTTTACTTAAAACCTGAAAGGGTCCGCAGAGGCCATGTAGCCCAATCCCCTCATTTTGCAGATGAGAAAAGTGATTTGACGAGAGTATCAATGGAAGGACCTCAACTTGAGTCCTCTGAATCCAAAGTCAGTGCTTTAAAGGCTGAGCTGTCAATGTCAGTACTTAGGAATTTTGAGTGGGTTACTAATCCCCCTCCCCCACTAAAAAAAAATAATAAATAATGTGAGAGGTAGTCAGGGTATATGGATAGAGGAGGATTAACCTTCGTTCTAGTCCTGTCTCTGACTAGAGCTCTGTGACCCTAGATAAGTCACTTAGTGTCCCTAGGTAATTCTGAGGTTATTGGTATCACAGCTGGTGCTGATCTGTATTGATAGGAGTTTTCTTCCTAGCAGTTCCTCATTCCAGGAATATCACAAGTCAACAACCAAAAATAAGTGCTATAAATAGATAAATTCCTACTCTTTGCCTGTCCATGTTTCTGGAGAATCAAGCCATGTAAAGCCTAGGTCTGACTGTGTCACACCTTCCCTTCTTTTTTCCTGCCCCTCTCCAACATTCCAATAAACTCCAGTTAACTCCCTTTCACTTCCAGGATTAAAATATAAAATCCTCTGTTTGGCATTCAATGCCTTTCATAACCTCACCCCATTTCCAGTCTTTCTACATCTTATACCTACTCCCACTCTTACCCCAACTGTGGGATCCAAGACATGGGCATCCTTGCTGTTCCTAGACGAAGATACTCCCTCTCCCAACTTTGGGCATTTTATTGGCTGTCCCCCCATGCCTGGGAGGCTCTCTCTCCTTATTTCTACCTCCTGGTTTTTCTCAAGTCCCAACTGAAATTCCACCTTCTACTGGAAGTCTGACCCAATCTACCTTAATTCTAGTCCCTTCTCTCTTTTGATTATTTCCTGTGTATCCTGAATATAGTTTGTTTGTATCTAATGTTTTACAAGACTGTGAGCTCCTTCAGAGCAGGGATTGCCTTTTACCATTCTTTGTATCCACGGTGCTTAGCCTAGTGCCTGGTGTATAGTAGGCACTTAATAAATGTTTATTTACTAACTGGCTGCAGATTACTTTGTAAGCCTTTGAATTACAGAATCATTTTTTCCCCCACTTCAATAGGGATAAGATGCAGATTCCAGATGAAGAGAAAAGTAACTATTGTGACCTACCTATTAAGCAACAAAGACGAAAACTTGTTCAGGCTGTGAAGGACAATCCATTTCTTATTGTGACTGGAAGGACAGGAAGTGGTAAAACTACCCAACTCCCTAAATATCTTTATGAAGCAGGTAAATGTATTCTGGAGCTTGTGATACATTTGATGAGTAATACTAACAGTGATGATAGTGACTTCCCACCCATTTTCCACATCTCTTCCAAACCCTATTTCAGGGCCCCAACTCCATCCTTGCCTTCAGCGGACGACTTCTGCTCCTTTACTGAGAATTTAGGGGTCTGGTCACAGACCAATAATCACCTCCTTGATTCTTCTAATCTTCTTAGTGATCTCACCCATCCTCTTATTTTTCTCTTGTCTTAGGCAAAGAAGTAACACTCTTTCTAAAGCTAACTGCATGATCACCTATACCAGTAATCTCAGCTCTTCTATGATTTTGCTTCATCAATTATTCTTTCTTATGAAACTTCAGTCTCTTCCATTTTATTAGCTATTTCCCCTTAACAGGCACATATGCTCAAGTCTCCTTATCCTAAAAAAAGCTCCTGATGTTATCCTATTTCTTTCCTCACATTAACAAATTGACAGATTCCTGTATAGAACAGTTAATTCTTAGCACCTCTATTTATGTTGTCATTCTATCTCTTTCCTCACATTAACTGACAAATTCCTATATAAAACAGTTGATTCTTACCACCTCTGTTTTTCTGCCACCTATTTACTCCCTTGCAAACTGGCTTCCATGTTAATAATTGGTTCATTGATGAACTTGCTGGCTACTTCTTAGTTTCTTTTGCTGGCTTTTCATATTCTTCCTACCTCTTTAAACACAGTTGTTTCCTAAGGTTTTCTCTTATGTTTTCTTTTCCTCTCTTTCCGTACTCTCCCGTGATGATATATCTCATTCGTGTCTATGACTTCAGTAGTCACTTGTATCCTGATGACTCGCAGATCCATAGCTTAACCCCTAACCTTCATAGAGCTCCAATCCCAGTCCTGTTTCCTCATTGTCCTTGACCTCTCTTCAGCCTTTGACACTGTTGATCACTGTCTCCTCCCTGATGCTCTTTTCTCTCTAGGTTTTCAAGATACCACTCTCTCCTGGTTTTCCTAATACCTAGGCACTTTCTCTGTCTCCTTTGCTGGACCCTCTACCAGATCATGCCCTCAAATTTTAGATGTCCCTTGGGGTTTTGTCTCAGATTCTCTTCTCATCTCCCTCTATACTTCTTCACTTGGTGGTCTCATCACCTCCTATGAATTTAATTGCCATGTCTATGCTGATGATTCTCAAATCTACCTTTCCTGCCCCAATTTCTTTGCTGACTTCCAAACTCTTATCTCCAGACTCACATATTTCAAATATCTTAAACTGGTTATCCAATAAACTTCTTAAGCTCAGTATGTCCAAAGTAGAACTCATTTTCCTTTCCCTTAAATCCTCCCTAACTCCTTCCTTTCCTATTACTGTAGAGGGCAGCACCATTCTCTCACAGCCTAGGAGTCTTCCCGTATTCCTCACTATCTTTTACCGCCTACATCCAAGCTGTTGTCAAGTCCTGCTGACTTTACCTTTGCAACATCTCTCCCATACAGCTCCTTCTCTCCCCTGACATTGCCACCACCTCACATCTTGATTACTGCAGTAGCCTGCTGGTAGGTCTGCCTGCCACGAGTCTCTTCCCCCTCCAGTCCATCCTCCATTCAGCCACTAAAACGACTTTTCCAAAATACATGTCTGACCTTATCACCCTCCCACTCAATAGACAGTGGCCTCCTATTGCCTCCAAGTACAAATATAAAATGCTCTGTTTGGCATTCAAAGCCCTTTATCACTTAGCCCACTTCTACCTTTACCGTATTCTTACATCTTACTCCCTAACATGTGGCCTTTGATCCAATGGCATTGGCCTCCTGGCTATCCCACAAACAAGAGGCTCCATCTCTTGGCTCTGGGCATTCTCTCTAGTTGTCTCTCATACTTGGAATGCTTTCTTCCTCTTCTGCTCTTGATAACTGACCTTTAAATCTTGACTACTTGGCTAGTTTCCTTTAAGGCCCAACTAAAATCCTACTTCCTACAGGAAGCCTTCCCCAGCCATTCTTAATTTTACTGTCTTCCCTCTGTTAATTACTTCCCATTTCTTACTTATATAGCTTACTTTGTGTATATTTGTTTGCATGTTGTCTCCTCCATTAGTGTGTAATCTTGAGGGCAGGGCCTGTCTTTTGCCTCTTTTTGTATCCTCAGTGCTCAGCACAATACCAGCATTTAATAGATGTTTATAGATTGATTCTAGCTAATGCCTAGATATAATTATATATAATATACTCCCAGGGTCTTACCAGATATGTCAAACTCAACATGTCTGAAACTGGATTCATCTTCTTGCCCCCAAACCTGTCCAAATTCTTAAATTCTCCATTCCTTTAATGATTAATTAACAGTAATCTCAGTCCGGTATCTCAAGTCATTTTTGATTCTTCTTTCTTCCATACTTCATATGACCAGTCAGTTGCCAAATCCTACCATTTCTTTGACTCCCCTATCTCTCATATCTGACCCTTGCTTTCCACTCCCCCCTGTAGCCAGCCTAGTTCAGTCCTTCTTATCTTTTTGCCCAGGCCATTATAATAGCCTCTTAACTTCTCAACTCAAAAACCTTCAGGGGCTCCCCATTGCCTACTGAAAAAAGCATAAACTTGTGGTCCAAGGCTCTTCATAGCTGATTTCTAACCTATTTGCACAGCCTTATTTCATACTACTCCTTTTGCATATTCTCTGTTTCCATTAAAATCTTCTACTCCCAGCCCTTGTTCTCATCCTGTTGCCTTTGTTCATGCTATCTGTCAAGCCTGGAATAAATTGCCCAAACCCTTTCTTTTCCTTTCAAGGTCCAGCTGCTATGCATTTCCTGGCAGCACCTTCTCTCCACTCCCACCCCTACTTGAAAGTGATTTATCTTCTTGAGCAACTCTTTACCTGGCCTTCCACCTGGCAGTTATTTCTCTACCTTGTCATAATTATCATTTTAAGCATTTCTTTTATCTTAGAAAACTTGCTTGACAACTTTATATCCCCAGGGTTTAGAAGCACTTGGCTTGCTCTCTAAACAATCTAAAATGGAAGTAAAAAGATTCAAAGAAAAATTTAAAAGTGTCCACTTTCAGTAAAAAATGTCCACATTCAGTAATCTGTATTACTGTCTTAAATGCAGTTTTAAAATTCCAATATGTGCCACTAAGTTACAATATTGTCCTTTAAAACATCAGTTTTTCCTTTTACAAAAATTAGCGGTAATGGGAAGAAACAATTGTATGATTTTGATTTTTTATCTTATTTTTGTTAGGATTTTCAAAACATGGTACAATTGGTGTGACTCAGCCACGAAAAGTAGCTGCCATATCAGTTGCTCAAAGAGTTGCTGAAGAAATGAACTGCTCTTTGGGAGGCTTGGTAGGATACCAGGTTCGCTTTGATGACTGTAGCTCTCAGGTATGGATGCATCAGTGGTTCTCTATTACCTACTGAGTAAAGTTCAAACTCCTTAGCTACCATTCAAGGCTCTCTGTATCTGGCACCACACTGCCTTTTTTGCTTTATCTCTTGTTATCCTCTGCTTATCAATTCTCTACTTTCTACTCTGCTTTAGCCAAACTAGACTAATCGCTGTTGCCCATATACACTTAGCATTTTGCTCTTTCCATGACATTGTTCCTGCTTTTTCCCGTACCTGGAATACCCTTCTACTTTCTTCTTGTTGACTTTCTACCTATTTTTAAAACTCTACTCAGGGGCAGGTAGGTGGTGAAGTGAATAGAGCACTGGCCCTGGAATGAGGAGGACTT
>CM053586.1:234294875-234313195 GCA_028646515.1 Pseudochirops corinnae
TTTGGATCTGTTTAATAGTATCTTGATTTCTCATAAAGTCATTTGCTTCCATTTGCTCCACTCTAATTCTGAAGGAATTATTCTCTTCAGAAAGCTTTTGAGATTCTTTTTCTATCTGGCAAATTTGACTTTTTAAGGCATTCTTCTCCACATTGGCTTTTTGGGCCTCTTTTACCATTTGAATGAATCTATTTTTTTAAGGTGTTATTTTCTTCAGTCAGGTTGTTGACTCTCTTTTCATGATTTTCTTGCATCATTCTCATTTCTCTTCCCAATTTTTCCTCCACTTCTCTTATTTGGTTTTCAAAATTCTTCTTAAGCTCCTCTATGGCCTGTAAGAAGTTTACATTTTTCTTGGAAGCTTCTGGTGTGGGAGTTCTGACTGTGTTGTCTTCCTCCCATTCTCTGCTTTGATCCTTTTTGTTCCCAAAAAAGAAATCTAAAGTTGGATTGCTGAGCTTGGTTTGCTTCCTTTGCCTGCTCATGTTGCCAGTCAGTTAACTTGATTTTTGAGCCACAGTAAATCTCTGCTTCCCGGGGGTAGAGCTTTGTCCCAAATTGCTGGGGTTTTTGCAGCTGCTGGAGCTATTAGGAGGCCATTGTCTCTGGAACCCCCACCAGCTTTGGCTGACTGGTCACACACCTCAAGACCACCACCCAAGACTGTGATCCCAATCCAGGCAGGTGAATGCAAGAGCACTTAGCCTCTGAATGAACACTTGGCCCCCCTGCAATCTGCAGGCCAGGAGCTCTGAAGCAGCCACGTGGAGAAAGCTGCAGGGCTGCCACACTGCTTCTTGCCCTGGGGGCAGTTCACCAGACCTGCTCCTTTCCCCCAAATTTAGCTGAGTTCCACTGACTTTTCACTTTGTCCTTGTTTCTTATGGGTTGATAATTCTGGAAACTGCCACAGCTGCCTGTGATGGCTCTCCTGAAAGCTCCAGCTGCAGCTTGTCTTGGTCGCCTGGGGGCTGTAGTCATGGTTTCAGGCTGGGCTGGTCTTGGCTTCTAGCACTCTGCGATGAACCCTTCCTGTCAGCCTGCTGGGTTGCCTTCAGTGGGAGTCTTGTTTCTCTGTACTTTTGTGGGTTCTGGAGCTCTAAAATTTGTTTAGAGTCATATTTTATAGGTATTTAAGGTGGTTATGGGGGGAGCTGTGGAGTTCTCCTGCTTCTGTGCCATCTTGACTCTGCTCCTCAAGATTACTTTGAAGTGAAGGAGAATCAGGGAAGACTTCATTGAATAGTATTTGAGCTGGGGCTTGAAGAAAAGGTAATTATTTCAATTGATCAAAATGGGGATGAGGTAGAGAATGGAACTTTAGGCAGAATGATAGGTTGAGAACATGTGAGAAAGCAAGAAAACCCTGTAGCTGTTCAATGATTATGTTCATTCAATGACTGATTAAGGCAAGGCCATTTACTGTAACAATCTTTCTGTCTTAATTTTCTTATTTGTAAAACGAATATAGCAATACCAATATACCTCATGGACAGGATCTTATGAGAATTAACCATAAAAATTACTGTAAAGCATATTCTAAGTAAAAAAATAACAATACAAGAGCTTCTTTTTTTTTTTTGAGGGGGGGAAGGCAAGGCAATTGGGGTTCAGTGACTTGCCCAAGGTCACACAACTAGTAGAGTGTGTCAAGTGTCTGAGGTCATATTTGAACTCAAGGCTTCCTGACTCTAGAGCAGGTGCTGTATTCACTGCACCACCTAGCTGCCCCAAGAGCTTCTTTTTATAATGGGAATATTTATATAGTAGGAAGTAGTGATCCACGGATAGAAAAGGAAAAGATGGATCAATTAATCTACACTTTTCTGATATGGTCTCAATAGCAATGAAAATTATAAAAGAGGCCATCACTATTACTTTGGAAGTTGGATCAAATGCTGAACCTTATTCATCCCTGCTCTCAGCATTGTAGCTTCCTTTTAACCATTTCTAAGCTCACTGCTCACCTTCGTGCTACGTTGGTGAAATATCCAGTGCACAAACATCTTCGTAAGATTTCTTGTCTAGGACCATCAAAACTTTCTCTTGGGAAATCAGGTTGCTGTATAAAGAATATCAGTAAAAAGGTTGATCTTTTATAACAACTAGAAGTAATCTTTCACCTTGAAAACTTTTTAAAAAGTTATTTCTTTTTTTTTTTTTTTTTTAAGTTATTTCTTTACCCCACCTTTTCCCACTGTTTCAGCATATGGCTGGGTCTTCCTTGCCTATCTTTCTCCTGTATCATCCCCAGAGAGGCCAACCTCTATAATGAAGAACCTTCGAATACACTGTCCTCATGGTTTCCTGAACTTGTTAAAGCTTACAACGCCACATTCACTTTCCTGCTGCACCCGTACACTCAGGTGGTCACGTCTTGGACCTCACTATCATGCAAAACCTTTTCACTTCCTAGATCTCCTCTCTGACCACACTCTTCTCATTCCTTTTCTCCCTCTCTCCTCCTTTCCATACATGTTATCCAATATCATCATAGTCACCAGACCTTCCATCCCTGTTTTGGCCTCAGTTTCCTCCACATTCATTCTTGACCTAATGGACAACTATTTCAATACTGTTCTCCAGCCCTGTATCATTTGCTCCCTCAACCTTCTGCTATTTCTACCCTGTTAACCCTCAATTTTGGGTAATTCCTGACATCTTCCTTCTCCACTCCTAAATGTGTGAGTGCTGCTACAAGAAATCACAAAAATATAAACTCTTTAATCCCAAATGGGACCTCCATGTGACATGGCACAATCTTTGTATTCAGTTTTCACTGACTCACATCTTCCACAATAGTTGTTTCCTATCTTATCCTCTGACTTCAAGGCCTTATCATACTCAGCCAACGATTTGTATTTCTCTTTGGCTTCAGTGTGAACTTCCTCAGCTTCCCAGTTCTGCTCCTCTAAGATTTCAGTGTCCTCACTCATTCTCTCACCTTTTCTCAAGTCTCAGAAGAAGAGGCAGCCCTCAGCCTTGGTAAATCTAACTCATCTACCTATAATACAAATAACAACCAAACCTCTCTCTATGTACAACTTTTTCCCAGAGTTCCAGTCTGATATTTCCAACTGCCTGACAGATCTCTTTACCTGAACATCACACTGGCACCTCATATTCACTCTGTCTACAAAAGAATTTATCCTCTTCCTCTTGAAACCTTCCTCATCTCCCACTTCTCTATTTCTCTCCATGACATCATCATTCTCCCAATAATACAGACTTTCAACCTTGGAGTCATCTCTGACTTCTCCTTCACCCTCATTCCATACATCTGACCAACTGCCAAGTCCTACTGATTTTACCTTCATCATATCTCTTGTATCTGGACCATTTTCTCTCTTTCCTTTGACACCACCTTGATGGTCTCTCTCTTTTTTATCTTAAGACTACTTTAACAGTGTCTTACCTGGTCCTCCTGTTTCTAGTCTACTTCTCATTAAAATCTATCCTCCACACTGCTGCCTGAGTAATTTTCCACATTCTGATCATATCACTCCTTTACTCAAATAATAATAGTGATTGCTAGCATTTATGTATTTCTATGCTTTGCAAAACTCTTTATATCCATTATCTCACTCTTCCTCCCAACAACTCTGTGAGGTATGTGCTCTTTTGACCTCTATTTTACAGATGCTGAAGCTGAGGATGGGAGGGGTGAAGTGACTTGCCCAGGGCCATCAAGCTAAATAAGTGTTCAAGCCCAGGTTTTTCTGTTTCTAAGCACTCTATCCACTATGCCTCTTAGCTGCCAAATCTGCGGTGGTTCCCCACTGCCTATTTAATCAAGTATATATTTTGGCATTAATGGCTCTCCATAATCTGGTTCCAATCTTCTTATATTACTCCCCTTCATGTCTTTTCTATCTCAGCTAAATTGGACTACTTGCTGTCTTCCATTCCCATCCTAGCCTCTCCCATTGCTATGACTTTGTTCAAGCAATTCTCTGTGACTGGCATGCCTCCCACCATCCCATTTCTGACTGTTGAAGTCCCTCTCTTTCTTTAAGACCCATCTTGAATGTCTTCCCTGATATTTCCTACCTAATTTCACATCTCATGTGAAAGTCATGGCTTCCTCCTCAAAATTCTCATTATATTTTCCCTCAATCTCTCCTCTGTACTTATCTCATTCTCTTTGATATCATTGTTAGCTGGGTACCTATGTCCTCTCCCATTTGCCATTAGATTATAACCTCACTGAAAGCCACACTTATTTCATATCTATCTCTGTATCACCAGCACTGAGCACAGTGTCATGCAGTAGGTACTAAATAAATACTTGATTTTTAGATTTATCTCCCATGGATCTTCTGAAAGAGTTAACAAAGGGTAAGTAATCTTGCTACAGACTAGCACTAAGGGGTAGATATAATCAAAAGGAATTGTAAATCCTTGCTATTCCAACAGCACGAAATATATAGAAACTGAAGGAAAGCACTGCAGTGGTCACCTGTTTCAGTTTCCTGATTATTTCTCGAAGCTGACCCTCCACACGGAATGCCGACTGTAAGCACCTCCAATGGATCCAATGTTTCTGACACCATGCAGGTGGAGATGGGCTGTCAACAAAAATATTGGTATGATGAAAGGTTGCCTCTAAGTAAAAAAAGTAAAAGGTGATCTAAGATCACCTTCTTACTGCTTCAATACTTCAAGGATTTGAGTTTTCATTTGTGTGGTTACCACCTTCCCTGAGGCACATGGCAACACTCTATGATTTAAAAAATGGTCTTTAAAAGTTGTTTTGCCTGAAAAGTCCATTACCCTGTGGCTAGCCTGCCTCTCCAAATTTAGCTGAGTTGCTAACTCTTAGATTATACACTCCTTGTTCATTCGCAGGCTTGGAAGAACCTCCCATGGCTTGTGCACCAGCATCAGCTCCATGCCATGACAAGGAGTCAGATCAGGGCTCTAGTGAAAGGTTATTTGTGCTATACATGTAGAGATGGAAACTAGTCATCTGTAGGATCAGCCTATATGAGAGCTGGCAGATGGGACCTGATTATGGAGAGAAAAACTTGTTTCAGAGCTTAACAAACTATGTCAATTAAAAACACCTTCACCTAGTTAAACCCCTCCTCCCCAACAATTTATAAATGGGGCAGTTTCAGACTATGGATGGGATATTTCATAAACACAAAGCCTTCAAGTATTTTGTTATCTCAGACAACCCAATGCCTCACTATATAGAATGTTAAGAATCCACAAATACAAAAAGCAAATGTAAATGCAAATTCCAAGAAAGAACATTTTACCCATGGAAATTTTGTGTCCTCTTTTACGTACCTTGATTTGCACTGTTCAAAGATTATTGCTAGAGTTGCAAAGTCATTGAATCCACCAGCTTGTGATGATAGCTCCTGATGTCTCAGCTCTGCCTCTTTCTGTTTCTCTGCTTCACCTAGAGAAAGGCTAAGCAGGGTGAGAGCTGAGCTTGGAGGGCCTCCATTCATTTATTCTGTATAACCAAAGTGACTGAGAACCCATGACCAGGACTTAAAACTGCTCCAAAATCTGGCTCATCTTGAACTACTCAGTTAGCTTATAGGTTGTTTTACCTCCTGTTCTATTACTGTCTCACCCTCTTCAGCAGGGCAAGGCAAAGAGATCTGTCTGAGTTAACAACAGCTATGCCTGGCTTCAGGGATGAGGGGATGAAAGGGGAAGCAAGTATTTGGAACAAAAACAGATACAGATAAAATTCTAAAGTAGACCATCTGCCTTTAGCCCCTTTGGCCATACACACCCCCAGTCTTCTCTAGCCTCCTAACACACTCCTCTCCCCTATCCCACTCAGAAACTGAGTGCCCCATATTATGCTCTGACAATATAAAACCTACTACTGCAGCAGCTCTCCTGGATTTGTATTCTGCTAAGAACCCCACTGACCAGAATTCTCTCTTGATGCTTCCTCCCTTATCACAAAACTCTCATTCTTTCAAGCATGCATCTCAACCAAGTGAAAGGAGGAAAGCCATCCGATTAAACTAATCCACACTAAGGTTTGAGCCTTCCCATTTTGGGCTTTGGGAAGGCCTTGGCTGCTGATACCTGGCAGTGACTCAGGGAAGCAGCTCTAGAGAAAGGAAACAACAGCAGCTGGTGCATAAAAAAAAAAAAAAAAGGCCTGAGATTCATCTAGAATCAGCATAAAAGTGCAGCACCTTAAAAACTACCTGGTTCCTACAACCTTCAATTTCAAACCCAGCACTCGGGCTGCATCTTTTGGACTGGATTTCCCCCTTCAAGGTATCCACGATATTCATTTTAACTGCATACACATGTTTCAAAAGACAGGGGAGGAAAAAATTTGGCCTATTTTAGAGACAACCTAGCTAGGGTATGAATGACTGATAGCCAATCCTCCCAACCCTCCCAGGGGGTTCTGTTTATTAATCCAAGTAAATCTAATAGATAGAATTTCAGAAAGCCAGGGGGATATTTTAGTGGAAGGGGACCTGGCCATCTCTGTGAGGGGGGAGGTGAGGTATCACCAAGTAGGAGTGGGAAAAGATCCAAGTATTTGGCATAATGCAGTATCTTGCACAGCACTTCATCTTGCCCTTATTAACACTCTTCTATATTCTTGGTGAATAACAGCTGAGTTGTTCCTTTTTCATCATTTTTCATACTATTATACCTGCAATTTTCTTCAGTTAAAAAAAATACCCCCTCTTCCCAGTCATTTTATTTGCAGTCCTAGCCAGTGAAAATAAGTAGATGCTGGTGAATTAGAGCAGCTGCAGTGGCAACAAGACAGGGATGTAACTGCTGAATTCTCCAGAGTCATCAGTCAATTCTATCACAATCGATAGTGGAAAAGGCTTTGCAGAGAATGCTTTAGTGATGAGAACATTTAGCAGAGACAAAGGAGCAGGACATCCAGACTGCAATATCACATATGAGAAAACTGTCCTTTGTTTTCCAAAGCTCTCACAAAGGAACACACACACAGTGGCTAGCTTTAGGTTGAGAGATGTAAGTCCCATCCGGATCTAAGAATTAACTCGACATTATTTTGGTTATAAATGTCCTTGACCGAGGGCATTTTCATGTTTTCCAGTTAAAAAGAATGCATCCATTCCTAACAGCCTCTGCACCTTTCTTTGCTTCCTCAACTTAATATCTGCTTTAGTCCTCTCTGAATAAGTAGCTGACTACGGCAAGGCAGAAAATGGGGGAAGGGCACCAAGCTTTAAAAGGGTCATTTTATTTCTCAGACTGGACCACAATTTTCCAATCTGAGGATAATTAGTCTAAGTATACCACCTCATTTTGACTATAAGGAAAATGTAAATACACATAGCTAGTCTTCAATCACCAAGGCCCAACCCAGTCAAGATTTTACAGATTAAAGTGAGGCCATAAATAGTACTTGGGGAAAAACAGTATATCAATGGATAATAGATTCTGGAACACTGAGGGGATAAGATCTCAGCAAGTACCATGGAAAGAAGGAAGGAAGGAAGAGAGGAAAGGGAAGGAGGGAGGAGGAGGAGAAGGAGAAAGAAAGGGGAAAAGAAAAGAAAGAAAAAAAGAGAAGAGAAAAGGAAAGAAAAACAGGACTGCATTATATAGCAGCTTTATTTAGTTCCTGAAGACAGACTCAAGATTACAAAGACCTGGGTCAGAACTGAAGAGAAAGGTGTGTCTTCTAATCCCCCCTACAGCAAAGAAAAGCCATTCACACCACTTACAGTCAAAGCCTGATATTCAGCTTTACAGGAAGAGCACTCCTAGGTCATAATCTAGGATGACCAAGGTCATTCTGCCCCCTTATCTCTCTTGCCTATTAGCATAATTGACATCAAAGAAAAGTCTCCTTCATGAGTCAGAAATCCTCTGGCTCAGCCTTTTCCTCTATATTTGCAAAAAAAAAAAAATCTCTGCAGCCTTCAGCTACTGCAGTGAAAATATCAAATAAGAACTTCCAGGATCTAAGAACTATGTCAATGATTTCCAGGCCACAAAAACACAAACAGTAGCAAACAGGAACAAGAAAGAGAGGAAAATGTTGTTTTATCACTTTATTAATCTCCATAAACTTGGATAATCTAACAGAAGGTAAAAATGGGTAGATAATGTTCAGTAGAGGGTCAAAGGAAGTTATCAATGTGGACCTAATTTAAATGCCTTACTACAACTTTAAAGAATAAATAAGTAGCCACTGATTTCATTCATCTACTACAAAGTCATAAATATGGGAACTTTATTTGCTTTTGATCTCTTAGAAATTTTCTTTCTTAAGTATCTTTAAAGCATTTTCAAATGCCAATTGCTATTATGTTGTACCACATAGAAAGCTCTATATTAGAAAAGGGAGGTGGAAAGTAAGGGAAGGGGAGGGTAAACTAAAGTATGCCTAGTGGTTTATCTGTAAAGATTCCTGAATTGATGGGGGTGGGGAATCCCTCCACCCACACAGATAGAATCTCTCCATGTAATAGCTGATTCTTCACAAATAGCCTTAGCAAGGAAAAATTCCTGACCTGGTGGCCCAGCTTGTGGTGATGAGCCTCTCTGAACCTGGCTGGGCAAGGCACAAGTTACCTATTAGAGGAATTATGGTGGAGGGGAAGTGCCACCGTTACACAAAAGCTCATGGAGGGTAACAAAAACCTCTTAACAAGTAAATATAAAATTGATGTATGTCGGCAAAAGTCACATCAAGAACTGGCATCAAAAAGGAAATCTGGAAGAAGGCACCCTGAAGGCAGAGCATCTACAAGTTCCCCAAGGGTGATCAGTTATTATCTGAAGAGCTGAACTCCCTTGCCTGCTGATTCAGCAAAACAGAGTTAATACATCACTGATATACCACAATAAGGCAAAGGTCTTCTATACTAAACTTCCTTTACCAAGACAAGCAAATAAAAATCTTTCGGCCAGAAACATTCCAAAGATCCTGTGGCCAAAGGATAACAAGAGCTGGCAGCCTTTCACCTTAGTGATTTGCCTGATATAGTGCTGTCTGTATACTAGATGGGAATTTAGATGCTCAGTGGACCATTAAACTGAAGCCCTGTTTTAGGATTATTCGGGGCCCACACAAAATGCAGGCAGTGTGCATGTTGTGCCCAGTACTCTCTGGCGGCCAGAGCAGATAAGAGCTAATGAGAGGAAATTTAAACTCAGAATTAGGCCTGTGGACCCCTTCTCCCATCTCCCAACTTCTTCCCTTCTCATTCTGTAACCTTTGTTTTCTCTTCCTGCTGACACTATTTAAGAGGCTTTGTTATTTCTTGCTCCAAGATTGAGAGATGAATAAAACTTCTCCACACATTTTCTCAAAGCATTTCAAAACACCATTGGTTCTTGTTATCAGTAGACAATTCAGGAGAAATAGCTGCCTAATGTCTAGTTTAAAAAAAACCAATAACAACCACGCAGCAGGTATTACATGGGAGAACACATGTTCTGAAGTATTTACCTGAGATGACATATTGGAGTTTCTGAGACTGAGAAATTAAGAGACCTGGAAGGGAGTGATGGTGAAGCACACCTCCTGTGTATCAAAAAAAGGGCTGGTGGGCAATGGGTACAGAATAAAGCATGACCTTATCTTTAGAACAGGCCAATATCCTGGCTTGTTCTGCTTGGCTGTACTTATCACAGGATCAGAGGAGCATAGATGTGACTTGGGAAGAAGCTTCACATGCCATCTAGTTCAACTGATGAGGAAACCAAGGCCCACGGAAGAGGTTAAGTGACTTGCCCAAGGTCACACGAGCAGTAAGACCCAACAGGTTATAAGACAGGGTGCTACTGTGTACGTGTTGGGGGAGAGTCAGGGATGAAGTGACAATGACACTAAAAAAAGAGAAGCAGCAGCAATAACAAAATGACAAAGACAAGTTAGCAGGTAGACGAAGGAAGTAATTTTCAGATGGATTTTCAAGCACTGAAAGGTGGTACCCTGGCAATAATTCAGTATTTCACATTATGTCAGCCATACAGCATCCCTGGAGGGAATATTCCAGTACTCCAAAGGACTTCTTTGATGCAGGATTTCTGCTGCCTGGCCGCCCTGTTTGACTGCTCTCCGCTTTCTGCCCCAAGTTAACCACAGGGGCCCACTCATTTACCCAATGCTCTGGGGGCCTTCCTTTTGCTCTCTTGACATCACAAAAATACTAATGGAACATGCGGGCTCTTTCCACTGGCTATCTTGTGACCTTACCATGTGATGAGCACATATTCATGTTTTTAAAAACAGAAGCTAATGATTTAGAGAGAAATAAATGGGACCTTCAAATCGCTGGATACAGCAAACTACTCTCCTTCAACATGATTCTGGACTCAGTTTATTGTCTTATTTGATTCTGGGCCCAGTTTATCATCAATTTGCAGTGCCTAAGACGCTTGGGTTGAGGGACTAGCTCCATGGGTTGTCTATCCAACTCCATAGCACAGTCTGGATAACAGGCATTCTTTATCTACTTAGTTGAAAAGAAAAGAAAAACAGCACTGCGCTGTGCAGCAGCTTTATTTAGTTCTTGAAGATCAGACTCAAGATTAGAAAGACCTGGAGATCAGGACCTCAGAGAAAAAGTGCCAATTTCCTAGTCCTACCTCTATAACATATCTGGTAATGTCACTCCTCTGCTCAAAAATCTTCAGTGACTCCCTAGTCTTTACCATAAAAATTCAAACCCATCAGTCCTGAAGGCAACCAGGTGCAAATCTACATTTCTAATCTTATCTTATGCTATTCCTTTCTGCATATTTTACATTTTAGCCAAACTGGACTAGTCACTAGTCATCAAAAGCACCTTGTCGTTTAGCCCATGTGGTTCCTCACAGATAAAATGCATGGTTCCCTCCTACCCCCCTAATATTAAATGTAATGCCTACAGACTGACACTTGTATCCTAGGAGGAGCCAAAAAAAAAAAAAAGTTCACTTAGGAAGATTAGATCTTTCAGTCCCCTAAAAATTGTCATACCTTAAGAGCCAAGTGCTATTTTGGATTAGCTTTTCCAAAAAGTATGCATTGAGTCAGTGATTTGTTAGCATAAGAAGGGATGGGGGGGCTCCTCCAATCAAGAGAGCAACCCATCTACAACTCAGTAGCCAATTAATTCCTAGGAAACTGTCCGAGGAACATGGAGTTGAAGAGATATGCCCAGTATTTCATAATTAATAACTGTCAGAAGTGGGATTTTAATTTAGGTGCTACCAACTCCAAATTATTCACTATGCAACCCTTCCTGACTTCCAAACAATAAGGGTTTACAAATGTACTCAGCTCAATAAACATGCAAAATATAATCACCTCAAAAATATTTAAATTGTTGGTGGGGAGAGGGTAGAAAAAAAAGAAATTTACATGATAATTTTGTTGTATATTTGAAAGGAATAGCAAGTTGTGCTTAGTAGATTTGCAGTTTCATGTACAATCATCTTTTTTATTGTACTATTTTATGGAAATGCTTGTTTTATTCCATAAATATGTATTAATGTAAAAAAAGCTAAATGGAAAAATTGTTGAAGACATTCCTAGAACTACTCCCTTTCATTCTACTCTAACAACAGAGGTTATAACAGGACACTTCTCTCCAGAGTTAAAACAGGAACTGGATTAGTTACTTTCTTACCAGGCCTAATGAAGACATTTTCTACAGACAGCATTGCTGCTATTGGAAGCAGGAGATCTTCACAATCCAAAGAAGCTGCCTTTAGGATGGCACGGGTCAGATTTGGAGAGAGGGGAAACTCTGCCATTGATAAACCCAGTTTTGTCACATGGCCACTCCTTAGTAGAAGGAAAAAGTCCTTATGTTATTCTGCTGTAGGGTTAAGTCATATTTGTAAGGAAAATTAGGAGAAACCAGAGAAAAGTCATTCTTTTCCTACAGATATATGTGTAGCTGAAGATAACTAACAAATTACTCAGGTAGAAAAACCTTCACCTAACATACCTTTATTTAGGCAGTGTTGTGCTACACTAGATATCCATATGTGAGAAAAAGCACTTAAAAAAAATTTTTTTTTTGAAATTCAGAACATTCAGTTCTGCATTCTCTCCTTCCCACCTCTCCCTCCCCATCTCCCCATTCAGAAAGTAAGAAAAACAAAAACATTACAGATAATCAAGCAAAACAACTTCCCAGGTTGGCTAAATCCCATCTGCCTCCCTCCCCCTCCCAAAAAAGTGCCTCCCTTTGCACTTCTTTGTCAAAAGAGGGGCAGCAGGTTTCATCCTGAGTCTTCTGGAATGTGGTTGGTCATTGTGTTATCAGAGTTCCTAAGTCTAGAAAGTACTTCTGGTCAGAAAACTCTACTCTAGCTTTGCTTTTCTAACATACCCCAGGCTCTTTAAGGGAAAGACAAAGAGAAGGAGGTAAAGGAAAACTGGTTCTACTAAGAGAGTGCTTCCAGGTTGCCTCTGTGCCTTCTCTGTTCCAACTTGGATGTTTTTGCCCTTTTTTGATTCTCCAGCATTTAGCACATGGTAAATTCTTAATACATGTTTGTTGGTTAACTGGGGGCCATTGGTTTGTAATTTAAATTCTCAAGAACGTTCTAGGTTGTCAGTCAACAGTGATTTGTTAGCAATAAAGAGATTTAAGCAAAGACTAAGAGGACAGTGAACTGGTTCACCATAGGATCAATACTGTGAAAGTGAGGCAAAGAGTGGAGGGTGGTAGGTGTGAGAGTTGAGGGCTAGAGGGGCTAGAAGCCACAGTGTAGAGACAGGAAGGGTTAGGGACAGTGAAGCCAAAGAAGGGTTGGGATTAGAGAACAAATTCAGTGACTGATTGGCTGAACCCAGTTAAAACCATGATAAGGAAATAAAATTTGTTTCTTACCTATCGATAGCATCACATTGATAGAGGTGTTTAAGGGCCTCTAAAATAAGTTTCTCATCAGGCCGTTCCAAATAGGGAAAACTAGGTATGTAAATGAGATACAAAAAGAGGTGACATTACTTGTAATGGACTGATCCAACATCACCCAGTTTCACAAATCAATTTCTTTTGAGAATTTGGGTTTAGGAGAAATCATACCTTCAATAAAACCTGACTCCTGACTCTCTCACTTTTCTGTATCCCTTTCTCCTATCCAAATCTTACCCATACTTCAAAAGCCCAGCTTAAGCTCTAACTCTTTCAGTAAATTTTATAGACTTACTGAGAATGGTCAATCAATCAGTAAACATTTATTAAGATCCTAGTATGTTTCAGGAACTGTGCTAAGCACTGAGGATGCAAAAAGAGGCAAAAGACAGTCCCTGCCCCCTAGGAGCTTACAATTTAATGGCAAAGAAAATGTGCAAACAAATACGTACAAAGCGAACTATATGTAGGATAAATGGGAAATAATTAAAAGAGGGAAGGTACTCGAATTAAGAGGGGTTGAGAAAGGCTTCCTGTAGGAGGTCGGATTTTAGCTGGGACTTACAGGAAGCTCAGGGAGAGCAGACAGAGAGTGAAAATGTCCACAGCAGAGAGATGGAGAATTTTGTTTGTGGAACAGCCAGGAGGCTAGTGTCACTGGATTGAAGATTACATGGTAGAGAGTAAGATCTAAAAAGACTGCTACGGTAGAAAGGGGCTAGGTTATGAAGGATTCTCAATGACAAACAAGACATTTTGTATTTGATCCTGGAGCTGATGGGAAGCCACTGGAGTTTACTGAATAGGAGAGTGACATGGTTAGACCTGTGCTTTAGGAAAATCGCTTTGGTGGCTGAATGGAGGATACATTGAAGGGGAGAGAGAGTTGAGGCAGGGAACTACTACTTCTGCTATTGCAACATTCCAGGCCCCAGGAGTGGCAGCCATCCCCACTTCCATCTGCGGAGCAGGCAAAGCATTCTGAGCAGGGGACAGGAGATGGCAAGTGCTAGGCAAAGTTAAACCCTGGCCACTAAGTCAATCACCAATTCCCCTCAGGCCCTGATGGAGACAGCCCCTGGCTTGGAACCCAAGAGCCCTGGAAATAGCTATACTCCTCAGAGTACTGGTCTGGTTCTAGCCTGGGGCCCAGAGCCCACAGCCATCACTGAGACTCTGGAGAGAAGGCCAACCTGCCTTCCACCAAACACGACCACCAACACCCACAACTGACCAACTGCTGCCAAAAGGCAGATAAACCCAAGCAGCACCCCTCCAGCCCAGCCCCTGCAGCCATCATCACCTGTGGAGATGAGACCTGGCGACTACCCTTACAGGTGCTGCAACCCCGTCCCCTCAGCAACCAAAGTCATAATATACTGGGAAAAGACAATTCTCACTACCAGAGTCCTTAGCACTGTCTAATGGCTGAACATCAGAAATGAATATGATGTTATCAGTGGAAATGACATCAAAGAAGATGCATTACCATCTGCTTTGCTGCTGTATCCTGAGGAATATGGGGCCTTTCTATCTGACATATAGTTGAGATCTCCTCTATATGTTGTCTTCTCCATTTGAAAGCCCCTTGAGAGCAGGGACTATCTCCTGTGCTCACCACACACAGCGCTTTGCACATATTAAGCCTTCAGTAGGTGTTTTTTATTTCATTCTTTCATTCATAACAGAGAGTTCACTACCTGGAAAGTCAAAAGTGTTCTATCAATTTGCCACTCCAGCTGTTAAAATTTTAATCTTTACCATTAGTCCAAGTTTTTCTGATCTTAGAACAAAATAGTGCACATTTTCTCCTTCTACAGAGCTTCCCTTCAAACCCTGGAAGACAGTTTTTATATCTCCCCTTTGAATTCTCTGGATAAGGCTAAACATTTCTAATTCTTCCAACTGTTCTTGACATGACATGGTTTCCAGACCCCTTTACCAGGTGGGCTATATTTCTAGCCATCAAATCTTAACTCTCTTTTTTATACACCATTAGAATTTTGCTTCAGGTGAAGACCCCGTATTTTATATGTTCTTTCCCTTACTAAGCCAGACTCCACAATGGTGTAAAGCTGAGCACTAGCAGCTTTCCAGACGAATGCTACTGTGAATAGCTTTTAAGTTTCTGATTACACAGTACAGTGAACATTCCATTTATTTATTTAAAATAATTTGTATTTTTTTTTTTGCTTTATTTTGGAGGGGGAAGGCAGGGCAGTTGGGGTTAAGTGACTTGCCCAAGGTCACACGGCTAGTACATGTTAAGTTTCTGCAGATGGATTTGAACTCAGGTCCTTCTGACAGCAGAGCCAGTGCTCTATTCACTGCGACACCTAGCCGCCTCAACTCTACTTATTCCATAACAAATCAAAGCAAAACATTCACAGTAAATCAAAATACAGCATTCAGAATATTACAACTTATCACAGAAAATCAAAACATAGCATTCATAACAACTTATCACAGAAAATGGCCATATAGTTTCCACTACAGTGGTCACAAAGTTTTGAACAAAGAACAATCATTAGGAACTCAAGCATTCACAAAATCCTTAATGCAATCACAAAGTACAATAGTCAAAGTTTCCCACTCATGGGGCACACTAAGTTAACTCAATCAGTCACTTATTCAGTCATCAATCACTAAGTACAATCATTTAGTCAATCAATCATCATATCAACTCGATCAATCATCCTTCATCATTCACTATTCAATCATCAGAAAATACACAGACCCTCCACCCCTAGGTCACTAGTAAATTACAAGTTCGCAGTCAGGACACAGTATCCAAGTAAAGTCTTCTTTCAGCTTGACTCGGGGTAGTTTCTCGCATTCCCTAGATCCCCTTCCATGGTCCCACATCCTACCTGGATTCATTAAACTATCACCTGGGTTCAAAGGCATACGGCTCCCAGGTCCTTGTCCAGCTCTCTGTATAGTTCCTGCTCCACACTGGAACTCACAGTGTCCAGTCCATCTCAAATCCTGTCTCTGCTCCCCGGGAAGACAAGGCTTAACAAAGCCACAAAGTCTTATGTTATGCTTCCTCAGTCTTTTGGCAGATCCAGCTGGCCCTTGGACTTAGCAGAAGTTTTGGCAGATCCAGCTGGCCCTTGGACTTAGCAGAAGTTTCAGCTGGTTCCCAGAATCAAAATCACTCCGTCTAGGTATTCAAAATCAAAATCATTCTCTTCAGCCAGAGGGCAGGAGGGGGTGGAGATTTCCTCTTTAGCCTTCTTAGTGGTAGCAGCTTCTGCCTCCACGAAGTTCACTCCAAGAAGATCTGACTCTCCCTTTCTGGGTTTTTCCTTATATACAGTATTGCTCCTCCCTGTTCAGCCCCTTCCTATTACATCAGCATTAGGAGACAGGAGTTCATACCTTCTGTTTCTTTAACAAAGGCTTAATCTGAACTAGGTGCTGAGTACCTCTTAGTTTAGCAATACAAAAAGAACTTCAAATCTCATTACTGTTACAAATGGCATGGTCACTTTTCCACCTACCATGGTTCTTGCTATTTCTATATTACCAACCAGTTCTTCTTTGTTAGTGAGAATTAAGTTCAGAAGAGTAGTGAGAATTAAGTTCAGAAGAGTAGTTCACCTTGCTGCTCCCTTGATCTACTGAGGGATCAAATTTTGGGTAAAGCAAAAAAAAAAAAAAAGAAATGCATCCAGTGCTCAATATGAGCAGAATTAGGTTTCCAGGAGACTGGATATTCTCTATTACTACTGCAGCCTGCCTCTCTACTCTTCTATCTGTTCCACACAATTAGCACCATAACACTCTGTTTCAAGTATTTGTCTTTTCTCACAAACAAAAATGTAAGCTCCATGAAAACTGTGCCATAATTTTTGGTCTCCTATATCACCCAGTCAATAACATCATGTTAACATGACTTCCAGGCTGAGTTCCAGTTCTGCCATTTATTAGTGATGTGACTGGTCAAGTCATTTCAACTCTCTGAGCTTCATCTTCCTCCTCTATCAAATAAAGGGGCTAGACTAAATGGACTTTTTCTTCAGTCAGCAGAAATCTGCCTTCTCTCTCTCCCACCTCTTTCCCCCACAGAAAAAGAGAGAAAAACAAAACCCCTATTACAAATATGAATGGTCAAGAAAAATACATTTCCACATCAGCCATATCCAAAAAAATACATCTCATTTGGCATGCCGAATCCTTCACCTCTCTTTTACGAGGTGGGTGGTATGTGTCAGCATGAGTCATCTGGAATCATGGTTAGTCACTGGGCCGATCCAATTTCCTAAGTCTTTCAAAGTTGTTTTCACAATATTGTTGTCATAATAAATTGTTCTCCTGGTTCTGTTCACTTCACTCCAATCAGTTCATATTAGTTTTCTCAGGTTTCTCTGAAGCCATTCGCTTCATCATTTCTTAGAGCACAATAGTACTTCATCACATTTATATACCATAACTTTTTTCACCCTTCCCTAATTAAATATCCCCTCTCCCCAAATTTCTGAAGCTTTGCTACTACAAAAAGAGTTGCTATAAATATCTTTGTATTTCCTTATAATTTATTTTGTTTAGGGCTAATCCCTCCCTTGATTTACTTTCTTATTCCCCCCTTTTTCTTCTCTCCTTTCCCTTCTGTTCTTGTTTACTGGGATATATTTCTGTATCCAACTCTGTGTGTGTATACTTCCTTCCTGTGATCCATTTAGTTAACATCCTTTCCTCCTCATTTGTACAGATTTCTACTTCTGTATTCTCATCACGTGAGATAATTGTCTAACCTTCTGCTCTCTTTCCCCACTTAGTTTATTCCTCTTCTCCTCCCTTTCCATTCTTCGTTTATGATCATCAAGGCATAACAGAACCACTCTTGTGTCCCATATCTATTTAGACTTCCTTTATATTTCCTGATGATGATAGAGTTCAGAAGAGACATATGTATCCTTTCCCTATATTAACATGTAAACAGTTCATCCTTATTTGGTCTCTTGCACTTCAATATTTCTACCTAGCTATGGTCTTTTCATAAAGAATGCTTAGAAGTCCTCTATTTCATTAAAGATTCATTTTTTTCCCCTCTAGGATTATACTTAGTTTCTCTGAGTTAGTTACTCTTGATTGTAAGCCTGTATCCTTTGCCCTTTGGAATACTGTATTCCAGGTTCTCCACTCCTTTAAAGTTGTGGCTGCTAAATCATGTGTGATCCTGACCATGGCTCCTCAATACTTGAGTTCCTTCTGTCTATTTCTAAATTTTGACTATAATGTTCCTGGGAGTTTTCATTTTGGGGTTTCTTTTGGGAAATAGATTGAGTAGATTTTCTTCTGTTTCTACTTTGCCCTCTGGCTGTAAGAGATCTAGGTGGTTTTCTTCCTTTTTTTTTTTTGATCATGGTTTTCAGGTAGTCCAATAATTTTTAAATTATCTCTCCTGGATCTATTTTCCAGGTCAGTGGTTTTTTTCAAGGAGATATTTCACATTGCCTTCTATTT
>CM053586.1:234313295-234324247 GCA_028646515.1 Pseudochirops corinnae
TCCTTCTCATTTCTCTTCCCAATTTTTCCTCCACTTCTTTTATTTGGTTTTCAAAATCCTTCTTAAGCTGCTCTATGGCTTGTAACCAATCTACATTTTTCTTAGAAGCTTTTGGTGTGGGAGTTCTGATTGTGTTGTCTTCCTCCCGTTCAATGTTTTGATCCTTTTTGTCCCCAAAAAAGGAATCTAAAGCTGGATTGCTGAGCTTGGTTTGCTTCCTTTGCCTGATCATGTTGCCAGTCAAGTACTTGACTTTTTCACTCTGTGGTACTCTGCTTCCAGAGGGGAGCACTTTGTCCAAAATTGCTGGGGTTTTCACAGCTGCTGGAGCTATTAAGAGGCTGCTACAGCCCCCACCAGCTTTGGCTCACTGAAAATACACCCGAGGACCACCACCCAAGACCACAATCTCGATCCAGGCAGGTTAGTGCAAGAGCACTTAGCCTCTGAATGAACGCTTGGCCCCCCCTGCAATCTGAAGGCTAGGAGCTTCTGAAATAGTCACATAGAAGTGGCTGCAGGGCTGCTGTTTCTGCCGCTTCCTTGCCCTGGAGGCAGTTTGGCCAGAGCCTCTCCCCCAAATTTAGCTGAGTTCCATTAACCTTTCACTTAGTCCTCATTTCTTATGGCTTGATAATTCTGAAAATCACCACAGCTGCTGCTGATCCACTCTCCTGAAGGCTCCAGCTGCGGCTTGTCCTGGTTGCCCTGGGGCCAAGTTGCGGTTTCAAGCTGGGCTGGTTTCAGCTCCCAGCGTGCTTTGATGAGCCCTTCCTGTCCTGCCTGCCAAGCTGCCTTCAGCGGGAGATGTGTTTTTTCTGTAATTTTGTGAGTTCTGGAGCCCTAAAATTTGTTTAGTCATATTTTATGGGTATTTGAGGTGGTTATGTGGAAGCTGCGGAGTTTTCCTGCTTCTATGCTGCCATCTTAGCTCTGTCTTCCCTAGGTGGTTTTCTATTATGATTTCTTGAAATATGATGCCTAGGCTCCTTTTTTTGGTCATGGTTTTCAGGCAGTCTAATATTCTTAAACTCTCTCTCCTTGTTCTGTTTTCCAAGTCAATGGTTACTATGAGATACCTTTTATTTTCTTCTATATTTTTGTCATTTGACTTTCTTTAATATTTGTCTCATGGAGTCATTATCTTCTATTTGGTTCATTATAACTCTCAGGAGTTGGTAGTTTGGGCAAGATTTTGTACCTCTTGTGCTAATTACCTTAACAATTATTTCTTCCATAATACTTATTTCCTTTCCAATTTTTTTTCCTTTAGTGTTCTCATTTCATTTATAGAAGAATTTTTAACTCTTTAAAAAACAAACTCCAGCTTCATCTCTTCCAGGAATTCTAATTTAATTTGGGCCCAGGCTATCTTTTTCTTTGTTGCTTTGCTTGTAGATATTTTGGAATCATTCTTTTGGATTTGTGTCTTGAAGTACTTGTCACCATAATAGCTTTTTATAGTAAGATTCTTTTTTGTTTGCTCATTCTTATTAAGCCTACTTTGTGATCACAGACTTTATGTTAGAGCCAGCCTCTGTACACTTATGTTAGGGAATGTCCTAGTTGCTGCTTTCTTGGGGTATTAAATGTTTTGAATTACTACTAAATATATTATTGAAATATTCCAGGATCTTAAAGACATTTCAGGCTATAGACCTACAAGCTTTCTGTGTTCCTAAAGTAGTCTGATCCAAAGCAAAGTTTGATCGCTGGTCTCCCTGGTCTAAACTGAAAATCTGTGACCTAGGTTTGGGTCTGAGGAACAAGCCTGGGGGTTTGCCCTATTTGGAGTTTCAGCAGACTGCTCCTGGACTCAGCTGTTAGTATCCAACTGAAATGCTTTGCTGGTTCAGAGTGAAAGAACTGTAGGTTTTCCTTTGGTCTGAAACTCTTTCCATGGTTATTCCTCTGTAGGCTTCAAATTGGGCTGGAAGCCATTCTAGGGGTCTGAGCTTTACATTTGCTGCTTGGTTCTGAACTTGCTCCTTGCTCAGTACACAGCCAGAGGCCCACTTCTGTTCCTCATACTGGAACACCACCCTTAGGCACAGGTACCTGCCTTAATTTACCCTAGATCTGGATATCAATACACCCTGAATCTATCTCGAAATGGATAGAGAGTCACAGAACTGCTAGCTGGCCATTCTTTGTGTACCCTACACAATTTGAGGTTTTTTTTTAATACTGCATTTGAGACTTCTTCTTGTCCTGGTGCATAGTCTCTCCCTGAGGTGGAAGGTTCTGTTCCTGGCCAGATCCTATCCCCACTCTCTGCAGTCTTCTGTCTCTTCATGTTGATCTGAACTGGAAAAATTACTCACTGTAATTTTTCCTTTGATTTCCGGATCAGTATTTGGTCTCCTACTGTTCTACCTCTGGACTATATGATTTCAAAGGTCCTTTCCACCTCCAACATCCCAAGAATCTGTGATTTAGGAAATTCTACTGTAAATGCCACTAAAACCAAACTGCAGATACCTAGTGCTCAAAACAAACATGGGAACCAGATGTATCTTTGTAAGTAAAGGTTCAAATTCTGGCAAGGGATCAGCTTCAACATTTTCTAAAGTCATCTAGGAATCAGGAATTTACTTTTTATTTTGTTAGACCAGAACTTTAGAAAGAACAGAGAGCAATGAGCCAACCCATGTAAATGTAAAAGTACAACATTTCTCAAGAGACTCAAGTATAATTCATCTTGATCCTATCTTTGACTGAATTGTCTCCATACCTTATGACATCATGAATAGCAAGGCACTTCAGGGTCAAAATCACTGATGTTAAACTAGTTCTTTTAATCTCAGGGATCATATAGTCAGGCATACACTGGTCCCAGAAATCTTGATTGTAGATTCGAAAGCAAGTCCCAGAGGAAGTTCTGCCAGCCCGACCAGTTCGTTGCATTGCCTCACTCCTTTCAAAATCAAGTGAAATTTTTAAAAAATTAAAATTAAATTTTTTTTCAAAAGCTCTTTTTGTAGGTTTCCCAATAATATAACCATCCTGTCATTCTTCTATCTTCCCCTCCCAACTCCAAGAACCATTCCTATCAAATGTTTTTTGAATGAGAATGGTACAGGGAAACTTACTTTGAAATTGGAACCACCTCCAGCATATCCAACCCCAATCTGGGGTTATGATTTAACTGCTTCACAAAGCCACCATCTACCACGTACCTGAGGGAAACAGAAATAAGTTAATTCTCTGAGGAGTGAGAGGAAATAAGCAGTTTCCAAACACTTTAGGCTCTTCCTTTCTCTTTGGTTACTTAAAACATTTTACTTCTTGTGTATCACTTAATGATTAGACCATGGCACTGGTCTAGTCATCCTTATGCTTTCTTATGCTCACTAAGAGATCTGAATTTCTTCACCGTGTACTTTATTGTCACTGCCCACTATATGCTTTATCTCATTTTAAAACTTGGCTCTAAGCTGTTCTTGTGAGCTCTGAATCTAACTCTCATTCAATCTTTAGTTCATACTGCTTCTATAAAACAGAATATTAAATGTTGGAGATGACAAAATTGATTAACAGAAACAAGTTAGAAGTAAAAGAAAGTAATGATCTATATTTTTTTCATCTCTATAACATGACTCTCATTCTCCCTGGGAAAAAAAGATTTGGGGAAAAGGAGGTGATTACCAATTTCTCCAAATTAAGTGCTGAATCAACTCCCCTTTTCTATTCCTTTTGATGAAATTAATTTTACAAGGAGAGGTAAAGGAAGAAAAAACAAAAATGAGAGATAAGAAACAAACATAAGGGCCTTTCAGGTATTAGTGATCATTTCTTTCTGCTGGAACATAAACAATAATTATTTTTTTGAGTGTACTTTTTCGAAGGCAGAAAAATTTGGTTCTGGACAAAAGGTGTTATCACTGGGAAATACCCTCAAGAGGCCTAACTCAGCTATCTGAGGTTATTGGTTTGGGCCTTAAATTCTCAAGAATTTTGTGTTTTTCTAGAGCATTAGCCAAAAATAATTTGTTGTCAATAAAAATATTTAAGCACAAATTTTTAAAATCCCAGTTACGTAGCAATTAGAGTCCAGTACTTTATAACTCAATTCAATACAACAAACATTTATTATGCAACATGCAAAGCATATCATGTACTGTATAAGGAAAACTACGTACCATTCAAGGCATACTATGTCCAATGCAAGGAATGCTATCCACCATGATGCACCATACAAGCATGCAAGGCATCTTATATAAAATGTAATGTATTATGCATGATGCAAGGAATGCTATGTACCATGCAAAACATATAATACAGCATGCACAGAATGCTATGTGTCATGCCTACTATGTGCCAATGACATCCTAAAAACAGTGACTGATTACAGGATGGATCTACTTTCAGATGAACACTTAGGATAAACATTACTTTGGTGACTATATAGCTATTAGAGAGTAAGGGATAACAAATATCTGTTGCATTAAAAGGATTACAGACTCTGAAAAAGACATGTCTGATAATGGGAACACAGAATTAAAGCCTTGGCTTTGGATTCCTTATTTAGTGAAACACAAGTACTGTCATGGACAGTCGAAAACTGGGAAAAGGAAGTCGTGTGCTTCCAACTGGGTAAAGAAGGTAAATTGATAGTTTCTGATCTCTAACCATTTCCTGTTTATAAAAGTAACTAAAAAGGGGTTGATAACCAACAATATAAATTATAACACTGAAAATCTACAGGAGATGGCTAAAGCAGAAACTGTTTTGCATGAGCATACATATTCGTAAAGGGCTTTGTTTTTCTTGCTTCCTCAGTGGTTGGGGGAAAGGGGAAGGAGAAGGAGAAAAAAATTGGAACTAAAAATAAAATTGAATTCAGGGGAAAAAAAAGAGAAAAAAACAGAAAATCTACATGAGAAAAGAGGAACAGAGAGACAAAATAACTCAGTTAAGCGAAGAGGTTCCTGAAACCTAAGAAAGCGGTCAAGAACTATACCTGATTCCATCTATTGTTAAAGATGTGGCAGAAATATTTGTAGATACTACACATTTTCTAATGCCGGGTGGTGGTGGCAAAAATATTCTTCTTTGTTGCTCTAAAATCAGGGTCAAAATAAAATTTGTATTAACAATGAATCAATAAACATTTACTAAGCACCTACTAAAAATCAGGCTCTTAGCTAGGTATTGGAGATACAAAAAGAATGAAACAGTCCTTACACTCAAGAAGTTTACCTTCTACTATGTGTGAGTGTGTATATGTGTGTGTATGTATATATACATACAAATATGGTAAGTAGTCTAACATTTATACATATGTTGTGAATATATGCATTCAAATTAAATTCAAGCTCTATACATAGATATTCTATACTGGACAATAATTACACAGGTATAACTATCTTAAGCTTATTAATGAAATTAATTCAAAGTGTAATAGAAAAAAAATTTCTCTAAGATATACTATCATTGAATTTTGGAGTGAAGAATTACAACACTCTATAACATATGCTGAAATTCAGAAAGTTCTAGAAAACAAATTTATAAAAAGATACAAATTGCAGAGTCTTTAAAACAGATTTAAAGATAACTTTTAAAAACCTTCTCTGTAAGAGTTAATTTTTTTTAAAGGCAAAGGGATAAAAATAGATTTTAAAACTTTTTTTCTATTGGTTATATCATTTTAAAATACTCATAGAATCATAGATTTTTAGCTGGCAGGCACCTTATAGATAACTTAGTTCAACCTGGTCATTTTATAGATGAGGAAACTGAGGTCCATTGAGGTTTTAAAATTAATTGCCCAGGGTCACATAAGTAGTATGACCACTAATCCAGTCTCCATCCCAATACAGAAATTCTTGACAAATGATTAGCCAGCTAACCTCTGCTTAACTATTTTCAATAACAGAGAATTCCCTACACAAATGGAAGTCCATTCTATGATTATGCTGCTATGCAGTTAGTTTAGGTAGCTGCTAAAAACCTTTTCTCCTTATTGAAGTGAAAACTCTGTGGAGGTACAAATTCCCCTGAACTGCAGAATCCTAATACTATGACTTGTCCTATTTACTTCAGGTGGTAACTATGAAGCAAAGCAACTTTAAAATGGTATATAAACTTGAGTTATTTTTTATTACCAACATAATGGTAAATATGTTGGTAATTACCAACTATAATAATAATTGATAAAATGAAAAATATAAAGAAATTTTGGAAGAAAGTAACATGAAAGTCAAACAATCAGAAAAACAGAACACATATTATAACATACAAAGAAAAATGTATCAACAAATACAGAGGTGAACACACAAGAAAAGAGAATGAAAAGGGACATAAATGAAGTCATTAATAAGCTGTTAGTGATATTTGATATGATGAAATTCATGCTGAAAGTATAAGAGGCTGTAAACATATGCTTAATTGGTTTATTAGTTCTGTTAAGTACATAATCATTCTATGTTTCAAATTAAAAATAATCCTACCACTGAATTGGAAAGAAAAATAAAGTGAAGGCTCTTCCCTCAATTATAAGAGTAAATACATTTCATAGATCAGCTAACAATCTGTACAAAGGAGAAATGCTCATTTCTGTTTATTTTTAATCTACCTCATTCATAGTAAGTGCTTAATAAATCCTTGTTGATTGGCTGACTTTTCAAAATCCACTAACTGTGAATAAAACTGTTGTGACTCTTCATTCCCCATTAATGCCACTGGAACCACCTAAAAAGCTTCAAGACTGCTGCTCTGACATGTTTCACAAGCAGGCTTCTTCTCATTCTCCTTGCGGTGGTGCATAATTATCACCAAGCTCCTTGTTTATACTTTTTTTTGAAAGGAGACACCAGCAGAGATTTGTTTAAAGTACTATACTAAAATCTTCCCCATTAGAATATACATTGCTTGAGAGTAGGAATTGTTTCATTCTTTGTAGTTGTACCTCCAGCATCTAATACAGCATTCGTCACATTGGAACTTAATAAATGCAGTAATCATTTGATAAAATCCCAAAGAAACAAAGTGGTAACAGGAAAAAGATTCATCTCTGTAAAAATATTCAGAGCTGATCTATTCGTAAATAACAAAAAATTGAAAACAACCCCCATATCCAACAACCGGAGAATGACTGAATTTAGGAGCTTACTGGAACTAGGAATTCTAGCACCTGAGGCAAATTCAGTTGTGCTGGAGTTATTCAGCTGGAGATGGGATGCAAGGTATGAACCATACCTGCATATAGTTTTGTGGTGGAGGAAGAATGACGACACAGGTCATGGAAGTTGAAGAGGTTAAGGATCTTGGATGCCAAGTTGTTTGGGGGTTTGGGGTGGGGAGGTTTGGGGTGGAGAAGAAGACTATGAGGTAGGTTTTGAACTTACTGGGAAGGACAGACCTGGAGGTCCACAGATGATAGGAACAAGGATCTGGACAGAATGGGGCAAACTTTTAAAGCACTGGTGGCTGTGTCATAATGGTGGGAAGAGGGTCTGAGAATGACAGTGGAGAGCAAGAAGCATTCCATGTCCTCCTCCTGGAGCTGTTTTTCAGTGGGTATGACAGAAGTAGAAGCTAGTCTTGGAAAGGTTCCATGAGATGGGTATTGTCTTTAGGAGAAAGCTAGGTTGCAATGAGTACCATAAGAGAGAAGTAATGCAAAAGGGAAAGATCTAAGATAAAGGATGGTTGGTTAATAATAGAAGAGGATTTGGGAAAGGGAGTAGAGAGGAAGATAGAGACAGGGGAAGGGTAGGGCCAAGGTTATTGTGGGGCTGAAAGGGTAACAGCCAGTGTAGGCATCCTGCTTTCTTAACACTGATGCTCTAATTCTAGAGGTCTTGTGTGGCATGAATTCCTAGGTCATCTGATCAATCAACAAGCATTTATTGAGCACTTACTATTTGCTAGGCTCTGTGCTAGGCTCCAGAGGTACAAAGAAAAAAAATGAAACAGCTTCTTCCTTCACAGAGCTTACACTTGATTGAGGGAGTCCACACATACATACCAAGTACACACAAAACAGGCACTTAACAAATACTAGGTCATTAGGGAGATCAGGGTGGCACAAGCATCTGGGGATCAGGAAAGGTCTCAGGCAGGACATGGTGTTTGAGCTGAGCTTTGAAGAAAGCAGAGATTCTACTATGTGGAGGCAAGAAAGACACAGAGGAAGACCTTTTGGACGATAAGAGGAACATGGTAGGTGGACTGGAGTAGAATGCAAGGTGGCCACCTGACCAGAAGCAGGTTCCCTAAACTTTTTTGGGCCTACTACAGAAAAACCACACCAAATGATGATCAAGAAATGGAATTAGAAACTTCACTGAATAACTTCTTCCACCACAGAACTGCACAGCAAGTCAGTCAGAAGCTCATGAGCAATGGGAAAAGGGGGCCCACCAACAAGTTTAGTGCGTGGTATCAAGGTAAGGTATGTATATTTAAGAAGCAGGCAAAAAAAGAGACATAGACATTTCAAATTTGTCTCTGAAGAACAAGGAAGCCCCAAATCAAAATGACAAACATTTTAAATAAATTCTGGTTCCATATGTACTGCATAGTAGGCAAATGAGTTAGGGACTTTCCAGGGTGACCAGAGATTGGGCAAAGGAATACTTTGAGGCAAAACTGTGTGTCTGCCTCTAGGCAGTAAGAGGGAAGGCTCCCCAGAAAAGTCCCAGGATAAACAGAAACCCAGAGGGGGCACCTAGGAGTAGCAGCAGGAGCAGCAGCAGCAGCAGCAGGGGAGGCTACAATACTAGGATTACAATTATCCCTTCTACATAGAGACTTTCCCCATCACAGTTTCAATATATAGTGAGTTGGCATAAGAAATTAAATGTAAATTTTAGGGGAGTTTTGTGGAAGCTTACAGATATGTGAAGGCCAGCAGATGACACAGAGCCTTATGACCAAACATTTAACCCAAATTTTACAATAAGGTGCTGTAAACATCCCATAAAATAAAAAGGAAAAAATTCAGACTACTTTGGTATGAAGGAAGAGCCAAAACATTTGACAGGGATCTTCGAGATTGAGGAGCGCCATGTCCCTAGCCCCAGGGATATGGAAGAGTTAATTGTAGAACCACTCAGGTGGCCAGGGGCTACTTGCACCTGGTCCAAGTGTTTTGGACCATAAAGTACAGTGGGGTGGGGTGGGGCCTAACTCCAGGAAGTGTGGGTCAACTCAAGAACCCAGGGTGAGGTCAAGCAGGGCCTACCACTCCAACCAAATGGGCTGGCTATCATCTTATATCTCTTCCTTTTCGGAGGTTAAACTTATTCTTTTCCTAATTCTGTAGTGTGGCTTCTCACCTTATTCAAATAAAATGGCTTTTTCCTCTTAAATGCCAAATTTAGCGGCCTTTTCTTAATCCTCATCCTTCTTATTATAAGAAATAACTTAAGAAAACTTTCCAGAACTAAGGATTTTAAGAACTTTAACAAGAAAAAAACCCCAAAAAACAAGATTCAACTCTCTTATCCAATTTACAGTCAAACTCCAACTTGTCCTCTGTCAAATGAGGGGGTTGAACGAGATGATCTCTAAGGTTTCTGCCAACTCTAAAATCTTGAGGTCCTAAATAGGTTTCATAGGCCAGATGCTACCACAACTATATATAGCAACAACAACATCTCTAAACCCTGACCACATACTTCAATCAATACTTACCCAACACAACCAAATAATCTAGAGTTACCCCTGGAATACCATGTAAAGGAATGGGCCCGGTTTAAAAAAAAAAAACCCAAAAATCACATTTAGCTGACTAAAGGAAGCTATGCACTGAGTTTTGTCTCAGATATAACTGGAAGTGTGACATCTCTGTATGTTTAGCAGCTGTAATCAAACTCTGCACAGCCTCAAAGGTGTGCCTGTCACCACATGATAGCCTTCCTTCCCCATGGAGCCCACTCTGGTTGTTGTTCTGGTGATGACTGAGGATACAACTCAACATGGCATGGCTAAGAGGTAAATAAAAATGATTTCCAATGCTTCTGGAAAATTAATCACAGGTATCCTCTGTTCCCATCAAATAAATGTAAAAGAGCTTCTGTCAGGCTCTCAAGTGCAAAAAATTACTTCAGACAAAATTTTTACAGGATAAAAACTGTGTTTTAAATTAGTACCTGTTGGCATTGCACCATATAATGGCAGTATCAGCAAACCATCTATGGAGTTGTCTCGAACATCATACTGGTAATCAATAGACTCTGCCTTCTGGAAAAGTAATTCACAAGTTCTCTCAATTTCTGACTGGCCTAAAATGGGTAGAAAAAAAATTCATATAAGCACCTGAAGAGCAAAACTAATTTAAGGATATAATTACAAGTGGATTAGAAACAGCTTGAGAAAGTATCCATTTTAAAATCCTCATTTGAATGTGAATATGGAAAGATGATATGAAGGGAATCAAAGTGCAGTCATTATATGTGTTCAATGTACTACATATGACATATCTAGGAAGTGTGACAAAGTAGATAGCAATGGCTTCAGAGTCAGAAGGCCTGGGTTCAAGCCTTACCTCTGACAGGTCACACCCCAGCACCTCGCTCACAATCTAAGTGGTACAGAAGGGCTGGCCTTCATCAAGCAGAGTGGACTCCCTTAGTGAGAGTGCCCTACACAATGAAATCACAAGCCTGGTCCTTATCATCTCCACAGACTATCCAGGCAGAGCATAAAAGAGGAGAGAGGGCTCAGTTCAGAGTTAGGACGCTTTAGATTCTGCCTCTAACAAGTACTAGCTGTGTAAGTCTCAAACTGTAGGTAAGCTGAAGTGGCTTTTTATTAATTTTGGCGCTTGTGCTGCGGATGTTATTTGAAGTGATCAGGAGTTCAGAGTCTGTTGTTGTCTGTCTTGACCTAATTAACTAGACAACATCATTTTGATGCAGAAACGCTGCAGGAACCATTGTTTTCTGTGCAGAGATGGAATATTCTGCAAGGATGGTTGTGTTGATAGATGTTGCTGATGATTT
>CM053586.1:234324747-234409674 GCA_028646515.1 Pseudochirops corinnae
AACTATTGTACAATGTGAAAGTATTTGCAGATCATATACATGATTGCATGCCACCATGGGGGGTGGGGAGAAAATCTGAAACTCAAGGGATTGTGAAACTGAATCTTGTAAACTAAAAGTAAATAAACAAGTCATTCAAAAAAAAAGTGTTTTAAATATTGGGAAGTTATCAATTTCATAGCAAATACAAGTCTTCCAAATGTCTAGTTTTCATTGGAAAGTTAGAATTTTATCATTGATAACAAATCCTGTCTGTGGTTTTTTACTTGAAATGAATCTTCCTTCATTTGTTCCTGAGAAAATGTCTGCCAAATATCAAAGGACTAACCACATTTTGCCTGTTGTTCTTCACATAAAAATGCTGTTCCATGAAAAAAGTAGCTAGTTTATCTCCCAACTCAAACAGTTGCATAAGAGCTTTTCCTTAAGACAATGTCTTTCATTATTCAGCAGAAGTGAATTATTCATGCTTCCCTTTTCATCACATAGAATATTAAAAGGATGTGTGTTTAAGGGTTGAGAATATTAAAATTAATCATATTTTTACTTCATCAAGGACATTCTTAAGCGCAACTGGATTATTTTTTTTTTACAGTTGTGAAAAATACAATAACTACTACTATAGTTTGGTGTCACTGCCCTGACTTGTGCTAAAACATCAACAATTTTATCCACAATTGCTTTTGTCCCATCCTTGAAAATGCAGACATAATAGTTGTTCCAGGATAAGGCATGAGATTCAAAAAAGTTATTTAATACTTCGAATATTTCAGCACCACTTGTATTTGTTAGCAAGAACTCATTTAAAAGAAAAATTTTCTTTAGTGATTAGTTATTGCTGATATTATATGAATAAAAGCAAAGCAGCAGGTCCAGACCCATCTGTAGAATTCTGCTGATGAGCTATTAACTCAGTCTTCATGTTTGCAGGTAGCTATTTAATTCACAGGTCATGTAGCTTTTGGATAACTCCACTGACCTTGTAGACACCTTGGAACGTCTTAAGGACTCTCAGGGGTCCCTGGACCATACTTTGAGAATCACTGGAGTAGTGAGTGGGTAGAGAACTGGACTTGGCCTCAGAGAGATTTAAGGTCTAAGTCCTGATCCTAATACCTCCTGACTATGTGGCCCCAGTCAAGTGACCCCAGGCCAATTCTCTAAGGCTTTAAAAATTTCAGAAAAGTTGCTGATCTGCATGGATAAGGAGTTTCCTCACTGGGAATTCCCTACACTAATAAAATCACAGATGAAGACTGAAAAAAGTAGGGGGAGAGGAAAGCAATTCCAGCCACCATGCTGGTCATGTGATCCAAGCATCTCCCGCTGGCATCTCAAATTCAACATGTCTGAAATAGAAACCATTATGTCTCTCCTTTCTCTGTTTCATTCTCTACGAAGCTGCCAAAATAATCTCTGTTGTTTCTAAGATAAAAAGAGGATACTTATTAGCCTGGTATTTAAGGCATTTACAATTTGACCCCAATCTACCTTTTCATCCTTGTTTAACATTACTTTACAGATTCTATGTTCTAGCTAAGTTAGATGACAAATGCTTCCCTATTCTTGACTGCTGACTCCTGCCTCTGTCATTTAATCCATCTATCAATTAGCTCTTATTAAGGGTGTACTATGAGCCAGGCAGTGAGTGTACAAAACTCCAGGTGTACAAAGAAAAGCAAAAGCAAAAAACAAAAACAAAAGAACAAACCAAAAAGCCTGTCCTGGTTCCCAAGGTGTACACATTCAGTGGAGGACACAAAATGTAAATAACTAGGTAGACAGAAGATTTACACAAGGCAGATAAAAGTAATCTGCAAGGGCAAGGGATTAGCAGCTGGGGGGACCAGTGAAAGGACCTCTACAGAAGATGGTATTTGAACTGTCTTCAGGGAAGCCAGGGAAACTAGGAAACGGAATGGGGGTGGGAGGGGGGGAGCAGAGCATTCCGGGCATAGAACATAGAGTTGGGAGAGGGAATGAGGCATTCCAAGAACTGCAGGTAGGTTTGTGTGTGGATCCCAAAGTGTGTGGAAGGGGACAAGGATTAAGAATGCTGGAAAGGTGGGAACTGGGCCAGGGTGTGAATGGCTTTAAATGCCAGAGAATTTTTTATTTAATCCAGGAGGTAATAAGGAGCTAAATGAGTAAGGGTGTGTCATGTTTGGACCTGCCCTTTAGGAAGATCATTTTGGCAGCTAAACCGAGGATGGCGTGTAGTGGGGAGAGACTTGAGGCCACAAGACCTGTTAGAAGGCTACTGTAGTAGTAGTCTTAGAAAAAAAGTGATCAGGTTCAAGCAAGAGTTTGTTTGTTTGTTTTAATTTATGTACTTTTAGTTTAGAACATTCAGTTCCACAAACTTTTTAGTTCCAAATTTTCTCCCACTCCATCTTCTCCCCCCTTTCCCCCTACGGCGGCATGAAATCTGATATAGATTCTACAAATACCTTACCATTAAACATTAGTCAAGTTGTAAAGAAGGATTATAACCAAAGGAATGAACAACGAGAAAGAAGGAACAATACAAAGCAAAAAAAGAGAGAGAGCAAGTAGTTTGCTTCAATATGCATTCAGACTACATAAAGTTTTCTCTGGATGTGGATAGCCTTTTCTATCATGAGTCCTTTAGATATATCTTAAACCTTAAAGCAAGGGTTTTTTAAGGAATAGAAAGACACAGTCATGTTTGTTGGCAACAGGGAAGGAGCCAGCAGACAGAGATGGAAGATAATGGGAACAATTTTCTGGAGAAGTCAGGAGGGGATAGGATTGAGGACACATATAGAGAGGTTGGCCTTGCACAGAGAGGAAGGACTCTATCTGAAGAAGAGATAGTGGAGGGAGATGTCTGAGTGATATGAGATGAACAGGAGAGAAGTACTATCCATTCATTTTTGTTTACAAGTACTTTTATTTCTAAATTAAATTTTTAAGGATGGTGGGTTTTAAATCTTCTTTATACTCCTTATACTTATACTTTATATTCCTTACACTCAAACCAAACTGATGAGAGGCATTTGATGGGCACTGGGAGAAAGAAAAGACTGCTGTAGACTCTCATGCTTGGAATGCAGGGTTTTTACCAAAGTTTATGATGCCATAAAAGCCATTCATTCGTCTTTGCTAGTAAACTTGGCTCTTCTGAGGGCAAAAGGTCCTCTTAATAAATGTGTGTATAACCTAAAGCCAAGTTGTCTTTTGTTTTTAATAAATGTTGTGCCATAATAAACGTGTTGCTAATTTCCTAATGCTAAATTAGATTTTATCTAAATAAGGCTTCATAGGATCTCCATTCACCAAGTTTTATGCTTTTTCCAACATTTTCTCTGGCTCAGGACCTTCTAATAATTCCATTTATTTCATTTCAAGAAACCTCATTGCTCTTAGCTATGAGTTGCTTCAGAACTATAAAGGAAGATGTTATTATCCTAGAACTTTGCTGACAGGAAGTCTTTAATGTGAATTAGTCTCTTGTTGTTGGAAAATATTTTGAAATGGCTTTTAAAAATTACTGGATATGCAGAAGTTTAATTTCATCATGTTAATTTGGTGCATCCTAATGCTATTTTAAATCCATTCCCCACCGCCGCCCTCAGCTTTGACTTATACTGTGCTGTAAATTGTTTTATGCTGTAGAATAATAGTTTTGAAAAGTATGGTCGTGTTGTACGAGTCTTTAGGAGAGCCCAGAAACAAGAAAATGAATTTCCTGATCATCTTAAACTTCTTGCACAAATTGTACTATCATAGAAGAGTAGGAAGGGTTTTTGTTTCTCTGTTCCAACTAAGATAGAGATTCTTAACCTCTTTTCTGTGTCTTTGACCCCTTTGGCAGTTTGGTGAGCCTATGGATCTCTTCACAGAATACCACTTTAAAATATCCAAAACAAAATACTTAAATTTACAAAGACAACCACTTATATTGAAATGAAGTTATCAAAATATTTTTAAAAAATAAATTCATGGTTCCTAGGTTAAGAATCTTTTGAACTAAAGTTAAGCACTGGTAGCTAAATTCGAACCTAAATTTGACATTCTCCTTTCCACATCCCCCCAAGGATGGGTGTCAAGACAGGATAACTCTTGGAATGCAATCCAAAATAGTCTTGATTGATTCTAAACTCTTTAGAAGAATTACCTTCTCCCCTGCCCTATCCTCCCTCCCACTTTGATAGAAGAGGATGATTTGTTCTCAATGTAGAAATTGTGGTCCAAGTCTCTTCTTTTGCTCTTAAAGGAAATGTTAATATACCCTGAAAGTACATGTTATTATAGTGTATATATGGTTCATGACATGAAATGGTCTTCTTGAACTAAGGTTAAGAGCAAATCATGGGGCCGAATCAAGCAAGTCAAAACAAAATTGAAATAAAATTGATAAATTGGTTATTTGCAATATGCTTTTTAAAATTATATTGTCTTTCATAGAATCTCAGAATTACATGGGACCTCAAAGGCCAATTAGCTCAAATTAAACTTGAATAGGAATCTCCTTTATGTCACCCTGACACTGTATAGTCTCTATTTGAAAATCTTCAGTGATGAAGAACATGCCACTTCCTAAAGCAGCCAACCAACACTTCCTGACTTAGGAGGCTAGCCCTCTATCTGCTGTGCCATATTTGTAAATTAACAAATAGGTATCTACTACATGTGGCATACGATCTTGTTCTTTTGACTCAGGTCAGAAAAGGTTTGGCTTTTGAGAATTATTTTGTCAATTTAAGAAACTAAGAATCTCCTTAAATTTCAGATGATAGAACTAATGAGAAATAGACTTTCTTTTTCCAAGATAAAATTGAGATAAAATTTTAGAAATTTCAAAAGTAACAAGGAAAATATTTTTAATGAGTTCTGATGTCTGACTGGAAACTCTTCATAGCAGTAATGTTTTGGATAAGTAAAGCATAGCACTGGTCTGTAGGAGAATATAGGTAAGTTGATTCATACTTTGAATCTGTAGATCAACATCTGAAAATTCTGCTTATGGTGATTTTTCCTCTTTGTCTTTTTGTCAGTTTGCAGTTAGACTTAATTCCTATCCCAGGAATTGAATTTTTCAGTTTTCCAGTATAAATAACCAATACAAATAATCACAAACTTGAATTAGTCAAGAGGGTATATCAGTTCATGTTTTTTCCTTTTTTTTTAACATTCATTTTAAAACATTTTGAGTTACAAATCCCCCCTCCATTGAGAAGACAAGCAATATCATGTGCAATATACATGTGAAGTCATGCAAAATATATGTTGCCAAAAAAGTAAGAAAAATAAAGTTTAAAACACTTTATTTCAATCTGCACTCAGAGTTAATCAATTCTTTCTCTGGAAATGGATAGTATTTTTCATCATGAGTCCTCTGGAATTGTCTTGGATAACTGTATTGATCTGAGTAGCTAAGTCTTTCACAGTTGACCATCATTATAATATTGCTGTTACTGTGTACAATATTCTCTTGGTCCTTCTCACTTCACTTTACATCAATTCATATAGGTCTTCCCACGTTTTTCTGAAATCATCCTGTTTGTTTCTTATAGTACAATAGTATTCCATCACAATCTTATACCACAACTTGTTCAGTTATTCCCCAATTAATGGACATTCCCTCAATTTCCAATTCTTTGCAACCACACAAAGAGCAGCTATAAATATTTTTGTACATATAAGTCCTTTTCTTTTTTTTCAGGTCCTTTTAAAACTCCACACAGTATGGAAAACCTTTTTATTTCCCAGAGGCTTGTGGAGATGAACTGATCAGAAGTGCTGGTAGTTGCAAAGTTGCCTCAGAGTAAATAGAAAGATTTTTAGATCACCTAATTTCAGGTGTACTCATTTCTATGCCCTGTGTATTTAATCAATATTCTAATGAAGAATAGTAGTTGTCTAGTAAACTCATATTTATTTTTATTCTGATCCATTGAAAACCAGAATAACTAAACCAATTTTTTTTTGGTGCACTCATCCTAAATTGTATTTTTTTGAGAGAGACAAATGACAAACTGATATTGGGATCTGTGATTTTTGTTGGTGGGGTTACTATCTGCCCATATAGATCATACTCCTTTTGACTCAGTCTTCAAAAGTTGTAGCTAAAATATTCATCACCCAATATACAATCTAATAATGATCCTCATTGAACTTAACTAGGCTGGCCCTTAGAAAATATATAGAGAAAATTAATTCCCTGGTTTATCACTGAAATTTGTCTGGTTTAGTAGGACCTACCAGATTTTGAATTTTGCTGGCACAACCCTCAATAACACAGTGTTGTCACCTCCATGGTTGGAGAGAAGCATCTCAGTCAGTTGGGTTTTATTACAAAAAGTAATTTTTAGGGCTTATTGTAAGACCTTTATAGTTTCCTAACCATCTATATCTGTAGTAATATACAATAATGTTTGATTTTCTAATACTCCGAAAGATTCATAATTTCCTTCTCTTCCATTACTAACTTTTATTTGTGCCTTTTTAAAAATACTAAAATCTTTTCCCAACACTTACCCCATCTACCTTGTAGCAAGGAAAAATGCTTGATTTATGTCTTGTCACTGGATTTTGATGACTGGAAGAAAGTAAGGCTGACAACTTTGTGCAATTGTGCCTCACTTAAATCCAATTCATGGACAAGTCTAGATATCACCCTGTGATGTCATTGGTCCTCCTTGAAAAAATGAAGGATGAATGAACTAACTCATGAACCATTTTGGCTACTTTTTTTGTCAAGGACATGAGTAGTCATGCTCTTCTGTTAAACTCTAACCAAACCTCAAGATCTCTTTGTAGAACTTTTCCCCCTTAAGGCTCTTTAACATTCATTTTAACTTGATTTCTCAATTTTGAGGCAGTGGTATAGAATTTAATACCAGTTCGATTTGTTCCAGTCCCATAAAAATGATAATTTAAGTTCTTCAAATTGCTTTCCTCACAACCCTATAAGGTAGGTGGTGCATGTATTTCTACTTTACAGATGAAGAGACTGAGGCTTAGAAGTAACTTGCCTAGTATCCCACAGTGAATAAGCCTTAAAGTTAGGATTTGGCTAACTCCAAGTCCAGGCCAAGGGTAATCCTAGGCATCTCAAAGTCCTTTAGGGATAGTACTAGTCACTCACAACTCAATTGCTTCATACTTATACTTTATATTTATACTTTGTAATGGGTCCATGATGTAGTTAATATGGGTGCTTCTTACAATAGTGTAGATCATACCTTATAATGTCTTCCTATCCTATGCATTTCTTTCCTATATCCTCTTTTGCCTCCTCCTAGGTTTTGCCTCCTAGGTTTCTAGTCAAGATGCTGGAATCCCTCTTTGAGCTTCTTACTATTATCCAGAAAAGGTCTCTCCAAAGACTACAGTGGAAGGTCCTATTGACACCCAGCCTGTTTTAATAGGACATATATGCATAAAAAGTCATATATATATATATTATTTACATGTATATACATATAATATAAATATATATTTATTGAACATAGGATACATTAAGAGAATGGGGTTCAGAAGCAGCTAGATGGAGCAGTGAATAGAGCACCCACTCTGGAGTCAGTTGGACCTGAGCCCAAATCCAGCCTCAGACACTTGATACTTACTAGCTGTGTGACCTTTGGCAAGTCACTTAACCCCAAGTCTTATCTTCTCCCCTCAAAAAAAAAGAGAATAGAGTTCAGTCATTTTGGTTACAAAGACTTGCATAAGGCTTTGCAAAAATCATTTTCTTATGTATATGTTATCTATCCTTATATATTATTACTATTCTCCTATGTCTTTCATATTACATAAAAGGATCCCACTTCCCAAAACACAGTAGGAACTCACTAACTGTTGACTGACTTGTGAATCACATGTGATGTTTGATTCCTTCCTGTGCTTTCAAAAAGGAAAGGTCTCACAGGTCTATTCCATTTATCTTTCTTGTAAAGATAAAGACCTAGTTCAACCCTGCTATGATTCAAACCAGCTTCCCCTAGGGATCTGAGGTGTTTCAAAGCTACCAGATAAATGGCAAAACCATGTGTCTGAACACTGCTTTGATATAAAGACATTCATCCATGGTAAGAATCTCCCAGAAACAATTCACATACAGACCATTTCAATGCCACTGTGGTGGGCAATTCTCTAGCATGAATCTTACTTCTCAGTCATTGAACTTTGCTGATCATATTTAGAATGTGTGAGTGGTGCTCATGCTGCTCTGGATGCTTAAAGGCATAATTTTTTGCAGAGGCCCTGAAAGTGAAGAGCTGCAAAGAAAACAAAGGCACGTCATAATGAAAGAGTCCTTCATCCCCTCATTGGCACATATGTTTTAGTGGGGAGCAGGAGTCCTGAAAGTAGCAGATTAACCAACCAGTCCCTGGCTAACTGTAATTGCTTTCTCCCTGAGTTTGTATCAACTGCCTCTTATCAATAGACTTTGAGTTAAAAAGTAGAGGTAGGCAAAAGGAAGGCCATTTACTCAGTAATGTGGCCACATTGTTAAAACCTAATCCTGAAACTCTAGACTTGGTAGAATCATTCACAGTAGCAAACAAACAAATGTCTATGTTTGCAATTTAAGTGCTTTAGTATTAAAGTTTTTCTTTTCAAGTAGATTTAAAGCTATTGACCTAACCAACCAGTAGAACCCTTATTAATGAAATGCAACAAAATATTTCATTACATCCACAATATAAAAATGCATTGACTATTTAGGTTCATGTCACTTCTCTCCCACCCACAGTAAAATTCCTACAATGAACAGTGTATCCTGAGGGCAAAAATTGCAAAGAGCTAAAGGTTCTATGCAAATAAGGAGCTCAGGGCCCTATGGCCTCCACAATTTTATTTATACATTTTATTAGTAAACTTTAGACACTTACACTTTGGCTGTGTTCTACTTTCCACTCCCCTTCAAAAAAATATTGTTTTTCCTGAGGGCCATAAGCATACTTTCTTAGTACTCTATTTTCTTATCTCCTAGAGTATTCAGAATAATGTCATTTGTACCATCTGATAATTGTTGACATTGCTTCAGTTTGGATCTGCTTTGACAAAAGAATCAGTTTTAGTACTTTATTTTTCTATTTTCCAGAAAAAAAATTCCCTAGAAATTTTAAATAACTAAAATGTAAGGGAAATGTCTTAAGGGAATCCCTATACTGCTAACTGGCCTAAAATGTATGGAAATTACACAAGTCAGATTTTTACATGAAACAATATAGCAGTCCTTGTGTCTGAATCCGTGCATATTGTTAGGTGTCTCAAGTAACTCTGATAAAAAATAATTTTTGAAAATCTCTACATTCTATCTACATAATCTCTTGGTGATTTTATCAAGCTCCCAAAAGGTTCAATTATATTGGGCTCCAGTATCACATTTTCATCTGACTGCTGGCTATGTTTACCTGAATGTTCCATAGGCATCTCAAACCCAACAAGTCCCAAACAGAACTCATTTCATCCTTTCTCCTAAGACCTAAACTCACCCCTCTTCCTATTGAAGGTGCTACCATTTTACCCTTCAATGAAGTTTGCAACCCTAGAGTATTCCTGGCGTAATCGTTTCCCTTTACCTGCCACGTTCAATAAGTTGTCAAGTTTTATCAGGTCTTCTTGTACACCTTTCACAATTTTCCCATTCTCCCCAGTCTCACACCCAACCTCATTCAAGCCCTCATTAGTTTCCTCTGGACTGCTGTAATACCAATACCTCCTCTTTACAATCTACACTCCACATTGCTATCTAATTATTATTCCTAAAGCATAGGTCTTTAGCACCGACCTATTCAGGAAGCTTCTGAGGTTCCCTGTTGCCTTAAGGATAAAATAAAAATTCCTCTGACCTTTCAAAACCTTCACAATTTGCCTACAGTCTATGTTTCCAGATTGATTACACTTTTACTTCCCTTCACAGACTTTACAATACGTGTTCTGCCTCCATACTCTGGACATCCCACATACCTGGAATGTTCCCTTCTCACCTATACTTCTTGGAACCCCTAGCTCCTTTCAAGGTTCGGGTCAAGTTCTCCCTACTACGGAAAGCCTTTTCTCACTTCCCTGGTTGTTAGTGCCCATCACCTATTACTTTTAATTTATTTATATTTTATATTTTTCTGTGCTTTCCTACCTGAGGGGGGAAATAATCCCACCTCATGTAAAATCTTCAAGGAAAGGAACTATTTCATTTGTCTTTGTATCCTCTGTGCCCAGCACAATGCCCAACACTTACTAAATAGTTAATAAATGCTTGTTGAATTGAATTTAATTTATCTAAGCTATTTACATTTAGGGAAGGTAAAGTGAAAAATGGGAAGAATTTTGTCCTTGATTAAGTCAGGCTTCTGCAAATATTTCACAGTTAAAATTTCAAGGCAGAAATTCCTATTGTATTAGATTGGATTAAACAGCAAGCAGCACCATTAGGAATTGATATTGGAAAAATATTTCTTAATGGGGCAGAATTTTTTATATAGATGCATATGAAGACACAGACCAGGAGTTCTTGACTTTTTTCATGTCATGGACCCCCTCTTAGAATAAATTTCTTTTTAAAAATTCATAATTGAAGGAAATGTTAGGTTTCAGTCAGAGGTTAGTGAAAATAAAGACACATTTTTTTTTTCCCCATCCAAGTTCATGGACCCTTTGAGGACATCAGGACACCCTACACTAAATGGAGAAAGAACTGGGTTTAAATCCTGACTCTAACACCTACTAATTGTGTGACAGCAGGCAAGTCCTGAACTTTAGTTTCTTTTGTAATATGACTATTTATAACAGTTATGAGAGAAAATACTGCATAAACTGAAAAGCATTGGGATAGGCACTTGAGTTTCTCCAAGACCCCAGAGAACTTGGAATTGAGAATATGGGAACTTCTGGGTCATGGGATAAACAATATGGTACATTAGACACTTTCTTCATACCCCTTTTATTCTTAAAACTTCCAGAAAAATAAATTATGTGCCAATTATAGGAAAAAGAAGAAATTCCATAAGGTAAAATACTTATGAATTCACAACAGAGAAGACTAAAGTCCTCAATGACCTTGGGCTTCTGCCTGGGTCTCACCTTGGGATTTTACCTCTCTCCTGAAAAGATTCTACAAGTACGCTCCACCTCCTTGCCAGCACCCCACCCTGAAACAAGTGACAGACACTAATTCTGCCCAGCCATGTTAGGAAGAAAGTGGAGGAAGAATGAAATGAAAAGAGTGCTGCCTTATGACTAGGGTTAGCTATGATAGGGGTCCTTAAGATGCAGAGACTCTGTCCAGAATATCCTGCCTGCTTTGTAAGAAATGGAAGACACAGATTCACTTTAGCCATAGAAGGAAAGAAGGGGGAGCAAGGGCAGAAATGAGGTGAGACCTAGCATGTACTGCTGTGCTGGGTCTGCAAGAAAAGGGCCTGAAACTTAGGTGGCCCAATCCTGTCCCCAGAGGCTACTCATGGTAGAGACACAGGGTTGCTGAACCCTAAGTCCCCCAAAGCTGAAGGAGGCTGAGACAGTTTTGCAGCCCAGACTCAGAAAGGTTCCCACCAATAAAGGAGGAGGAGTCAGAAAGTAACAAAAGGAAATAAAGGGAAACAATTTTAAGAGGAACACCGCCCCCCCCCCAAAAAAGGCCAGAATACAACATAAATTAAGAAGAATGTAAAACCACAAGAATGAATACTAAATCATCAAAACAAGTATAAAATTTTTTACCAAATATTACAAGACAGATGAAAGTAGTCCAATTCCTAATGAAAGACAGTAGAATCATGTGGACTCCCAAGAGAGTATGAAACAGAAATCTTCAAAATGGTCCCAAATCAGTCAACAAGCATTTATTGTTTACTATATGTCACATATGATGCTAATTTCTGGGAATACAAAGAAAACAGTTTCTACTCTCAAAGAGTTTGCATTCTAATGCATACAAATTCTACATGTATACAAATTGGTCCATATAAGATACATAGAGCAGATAATATGAAAGGTTGCCTTAGCAAGAAAGACACTAGAAGTTGGAGGGATGAGAAAAGGCCTTCCTCAGAAAATAGTGCTTCAGCTGAGTCTTAATGTAAGTCAAGGATTCTTTTTTTTTTAAGGGGGAAGGCAGGACAATTGGCGTTAAATGACTTGCCCAAGGTCACACAGCTAGTAAGTATTAAGTGTCTGAGGTCGAATTTGAACTCAGGTCCGCCTGAGGGTACCCTATTCACTGCGACACCTAGCTGCCCCTTAAGCCAAGGATTTTAAGAAGCAAAAGTGAGGAAAGAGAGCATTCCACTAATTACGAACAGACAGTAAGGGCATTAAGATGGAAGATAGAGCGTCATATGTTAGGAATGGCATGTAGGCCCAGTGTGGCTGTATTTCATTACACAGAAGAAAGTTAAGTGGTAAAAGAAGGGAAAAATAAGAAGGGCCTCAGTTGTAAAGGTCTTTAAATGCCAAATAAGAGCTCATATTTTATTTTAGAGGAAATAGAGAGCCATTAGAGATTCCTAAATATGGAGGTGACATGGTCAAACCTAGCCTTTAAAAAAATCACTTTGGTAGCTATATGGAGGATGGATTGGAGCAGGAAGAGACTTGAGGCAAGGAGCAAATTAGATGATCTTGGTAATCTGTGCAAGAAGTGACGCCTTGAAATTGAGTTGTGGCTTTGTAAGTGGAGAGAAGAGAGTGTATGAGAAAGATGTAGGGATAGAAGTGAAAAGATTTTGCAATTGATTGGATATGTAGGTTGAGTAAGAGGTGTTAAAGGAAGACACTGAGAAAGGAATTCCATTTAAAAAAAAGGAATGAATATAGTTCAGAACTTAGAACTGAAAGAAGAATCTTAAAACTCAATTAGAAGAATAGAGAAAATTGTGGATTCAGTGGCTAAGCCTCTCTAAAGCAGTAAAAAAGAGATGAATAGTTTTGGAATACTGAAGTATAAGAAAGCATGACAGAAGGGAAGCAAAAGACAACAAAGTTCAAATAACATATGAACCCTACACAAGTCAAAACAATTGACTTTGAAGACAGGATGTGCAGAAACATCCTAACGATGTCTCCCAGAAGAATATAGCAAATCAAAATCATAATGCAAGAAATAATACAATAAAACTACATGGAATTTTGGACACAGAAAATAAAACACCAATCAAGAGAGTCTACACATTGCTTCTAGTGGATAAAAAAACAAAACAAAATGAATGAGCAGAAAAACCAAAACAAAACAAAACAAAAACCTACCCAAACCTTGTTCTTCAAATTCCAAAACATGTAGAGGTTAATTTGAAAAAATATTATAGCTCTCATACTATGCCACAATAATTTTTCCTCATTTTTCTTTTATTTTTGTTATAAATTTGATATATAAGCATTTTCAAATACAAGGAACATGAGACGATTGCACATGATACTATAAATCTCAATTATTTTCAACTCATTTTTTGAAACATATTTTCAAGACTACTTGGTTTGCTTGTCGCTTTCTAAGCTTCTTTTGCTTTCTTCTGTATGTTTTGTAATGCTTCACTGATTTTTTTCTATATTAGTATCTTCGTGTCCTACTCCTCCCCATCCCCATAAAAACCTTTCCTTGTAACAAATAAGTACAGTTAGGCAAAACAAATTCACATTTTGACCGTGTCTGACATGTCTCATTCTGTACCTTTAGTCCCTCACCTCTACGCGAAGGAGTGGTAAGCATAAGACATTGTCAGTCTTTTGGGATAGTGGTTATTAGTAAGTCTTTCCCAGTTATTTTCTTTCATAATGTTTCAGTCACTGTATAAATTGTTCTCCTATTTCTTGTCACTTCACTTTGCACCAGTTCATATAAGTATTCTCAGGTTTCTCTTTACCCCATTCCTTTCACATTTTCTTTGGACACAATAATATTCTATTACATTTATATACAAATTTTGTGTGGTATAGTCAGTCTCAAAGTCAGAAGGCCTGGGTTCAAGTTCTACTTCTGATATATACTAGCTGTGTTACCCTGGACATATTCCATAACTTCTTAGTGCTATAGGTAACTCTTTATAAGTTGTAGAAGTGTGGATTTGTATTGGTAGAGAGTTTGCTCACCTGGGAATTTTCTGTACCAATGAAATTACAGATATAGTCCCTATCCTCTACCATACTGATGGAGTGTTTGGGTCCCAGTCCTAAGATCATATCTCTGGAAGCCTCCCAATTTCTCAGTAGGCCGCTGTCCTGTGACAAACTTTTCTGTTGTTGCAGAGCATAGGGATACCTGGCCAGAGGATTTTCGTTTGTCCCTGGCTGACCCAAGGACTCTTCCTCCCTCCAGATCCCCAAGGTTCATGCCTCTGACAATTCCCTCGATGTCTGGTATATTTCCTACACTTTCCATCCATAACTCTCAAAGATACCTGGATCGTTAGGTTACCTAATTAGCATCCCCTACATTCTTTTCCCATGCCCCTTTTCCACATAAATCCCAGCACCATCCTCAGTCTCTTATAGGTTCCATGAGGAACCCTTGCCCACTTTTGCTAAAGCATTACAATAAACTTTTGCCACTTGACTAAGAGAAGGCTTCAGTGTGTGAATTCATTCCAGGCAACTCTGCCTTAGCATTCTCAGGGTCCTAGCACCCCAAACCTCTTCAATATTGCGTATTATATTCAGCCATTCCCCAGTAGATGGGCACCCACTTTGTTTTTAGTACTTAGATATAACAATAAGTGCTGCTACAATTTTATACAATTGTAGTGCTTTTCACTTTGAAATATTTGTGGGGAGTGTGTGTGTGTGTGTGTGTGTATGACAGAGAGAGAGAGAGAGAGAGAGAGAGAGAGAGAGAGAGAATGTATAGCAGTCGTATTGCTGATCAAAAGAGGATGCAGAATTTATTGACTCTTGCTTTCCAGAATGGTTGGATTATTTCACAGCTCCATCAATGGTGCTTTAGTGTGCCTGTTTTATCCTATTTTTTCCTATTTACTCAGATTTTCCTGGGTATAGCTGCTGCTAAAATTGGAAGTCTTTAGCCCATTTACTAAGGATTGGGCTCACTTTCTTGGTGCAACCTCTCTCCCAGACTCTGCAGGCTTCTGGACATTTTTTTTTTTAAAGCTGAACAATCTACTTTTGTTTTTTTTACTGTTTTTTCATATGTCCTCTTTAGATATTTTCTGGGGTATATTGGAGAGCTGATCTTCTCTATATCCTTTCATGTTGTCACATTAATTGGACATGGAATCCATGGAATCTCATGGGAAGTTTGAGATCAACTCTATTGTTGATTGTTTCCACAATGGTTGTGTTATGGGGTGAAGGCTGTAGGTACTGAGCCTTGGTTCTCTGACTGATTTTCTGAGCTTGGCAATAGCACAGTGGATGTAGGAATACAGGGAAGGTCATGGAAAAGGAAAAAAAAACTCGCTGGGTCATATTTTTTCCAGGGTAGGTAGGGGCAAGGTTGTAGGAATTAGAAAAGGTACCTGCATACAAGCCTTATCTCACAAAGTATTTAAATTTAGTGATTTTGATGACAAGTAAAAAATTCTATAGGTAGAGAGGGAAAAGATGCCAATTATAAAGGAAAGGAAATTATATTAACATAAGATTATTTCAATTTGACAAGAAATTGTGGAAGTTGGATAGTATAGTCTGAAAAGAAAAAGACCTCAAACTGCAACTCAGAATGATACAATTTAAAATTTGAGACTAATCATCAACAAAAATTTAACAAAAGAGGGATATATAAGGCATTTTTGCAACAACAACCACAAAAAGGTACATATGAAAAGATTTGATTTGCTGCCAGAGAAGATGTGGGAAAATTGGAATACTAATGCATTATGGTTAGTGGACTTGTGAATTGATCCAAACATTCTGGAGAGCAATTTGGAACTATATCCAAATGGCTATAAAACTGTGCATACCCTTTGACCCAGCAATACCACTTCCAGGTCTGTATCCCAAAGAGGTCATAAAAATGGTGAAAGGACCCACATGTACAAAAATATTTATAATAGTTCTTTTGCGGTGACCAAAAATTGTAAATTGAGGGGATGCCCATCAATTGGGGAATGGCTGAACAAGATATGGTATATGAATGCAATGGAATATGATTGTGCTATAAAAAATGATAAGCAGGCAGACTTCAGAAAAGCCTTGAAAAACTTACATGAACTGATGCTCAATGAAGTGAGCAGAACGAGAACACTGTATATAGTAACAGCAACATTGTGCAATGACTAACTTTGATAGACTTAGCTCTTCTTAGCAATACAAGGATCTAAGATCACTCCAAAAGACTTATGATGGAAAATGCTATCTGCATCCAGAAAAAGAACTATGGAATTTGAATGCAGATTGAAGCATACTATTTGCTCTCTCTCTTTTTTTGTTTCTTCTTTCTTGAGGTTCCCCTCCTTGGTTCTAATTCTTCTTTACAACATGACTAATGTGAAAATGTTTCATATAAATGTATATGTAGAGCCTATATCAGATTGCATGCCATCTTGGGGTGGGGGAAAAATTTGGAACTCAACACCTTATGGAAGTGAATTTTGAAAACTAAAAATAGATAGGTTTTTTTTTTTAAAGAATAGCAAGTTGTTCATAGTAGATTTGCAGTTTCATCTTTTTTATTATAATATGTCATTGAAATGCTTGTTTTATTTCATAAATTAAAAATAAAACTTAATCATTAAAAAGGAAAAAAAGATTTGATTTGCAGAATACCCCAAATAATACAAACAAGGTAAATTACCTCACGTTTAGAGGTCTTGTTTTTGTTTCCAAGAGAACTGGACAAATGTGCCAGAATCACACTATTTGATCTGCTAAAGGGGGTGGAGGGCAGAGCATTAGTTTAAAAAATGTTTCTGTTCTTGTTTCAGAATGTGTGGTATGTAACACTGTCTCCATATGAGACTTCCAGTAAGGGGTGTGGAAGGTCTCTAGTGCCTTCTTCTAGCCCAGCAGAAAAAGCCGCTGCTGCCACATGGCAGAGCATGTGTCCTTGCTGCTTTGTGTCTTTCTCTGAGCAGAAATGAGTGAACCGCCGTCCTGAGATAGATAAACCTAGTCTGTCTCTGGGAAGCTGTGTCTCTCAGTTCCAACTGACTGGCAGCAGAAGGTTCTGCCATTGAGAAGATGTCTACTGACAGGAAAAAGAACCCAAACCTGGGCTTGCCAGAAGACAAGGACTTTGAGGGAATTATTTAGACAGCATGGATATTGAGTGACAATGAAAGATATGGCACCTGTCACATTAGTGATCTATGGCAGTCTTAGCAAGGCCATCAAGCTATGTTATTCTTGACCTCAGTTTTGAGGTCATTCTTTATGCCAGCCATTTATTTCCAGTCGCCTTGGCACTGTGGATAATGCCTCCCTTGCCTTGCTCTGGAAATAAGCATTGGAAGTAATTCCATGCCTTTCATTGTTTCTGCAAAGGCTGTGTCAGTTGAACTAACCTAATGATCCAATTACCGCCCCTGTGACTTCAGACCATAATATCCCTTCCTGGCCACCATTCCTCTATTTTGGCTGTGATCTCCTATTTTAATGCCTTTTTTGAATTTTTGGAATATTGGAATTCTGTATTTGTATCCCCAGCACAGTGCCTGCCACATAGGAAATTCTTAAATACTTCTACATTTACTCACTAAATATTCAACTTTTATATTCTGTGAGTCCCTTGAGGGCTTTCTACTGTTGGGAGTGGGGGTACATATATAGTCTAATATAAAGCAAGAAGAAAAGAAGAAATGGAGAGATCAGGCAGAGTGCTGAAGAGTAGCAACTAAGAAAGGGAAGGCAGAAGAGATGACATCTGAACTGAACTTTGAGGGAAGAAATCCGAAAAGCAGATATGGCATTATGGACTGAATGTGCAAATGCACATAGCCCAAAAGTGAAATGCCAAGTTCTAGGAATAGAGAGTAGTCTAGTTTGACTGGAATGTAGAATGTACAAGGTATATAACATAAGGAAGGAAAGGTAGGTTGAAACTAGGTTGTGGAGGATGCTCTTATATGAAGGCATAAATCAGTCAATAAACATTTATTAAGTTCCTACTATGTAGCAGGCATTGTGCTAAGCACTGGGGATACAAGATAGGGCAAAAGAAAGTCCCTACTCTCAAGAAGCTCACGATTTTTGGGGCTGCTAGGTGGCTCAGTGAATAGAACACTGGCCCTGGAGTCAGGAAAACCTGAGTTCAAATCCGACCTCAGACATTTGACAGCCTTATTAACCGTGTGACTTTGGGCAAGTCACTTTACCCCAACTGCCTCCAAAAAGCAAAAAACAAACAAACAAAAGAAGCTCACAATTTAGTGAGGGAGATGATATGAAAACAACTATGTACAAACTATATACAAGATAAATTGGAGTTAATCAGCAGAGGAAAGGGACTAGAATTAAGGGAGCTTGGGAAAGTCTTATAGAAGGTGGGATTTTAGCTAGGATTTGAAGGAAGTCAGGAGTTGGAGGTGAGGAGGGAGAGCCTTCCAGCCATGGGAGACAACCAGTAAAAATACCCAGAGTTGGGAGATGGAACATTGTGTTTGAGGAACAGCAAGAAATCAGTGTCACTGGATCATTGAGTAGCTGGGGAAGAGGAAGAGGGAGGTATGAGGTGTAGGAAAGCAGGAAAGGTTTGGAGAAGGGTAGGTTATGAAAGACTTTGAACATCAGAGATATTTTTTGATCCTGGAGGTGAACTAGTAAATTAGAGTTTACTGAGTAGGGGGATGAATTGGATAGACTCAAACTTTAGGAAAATCACTTTGATGGTTGAGTGGCAGATGGACAAAAGTAGAAGGGAAACAAGCCAGCAGGCAATTGAAATAGTCCAGGTGTGAGGTGATAAAGGGCCTTGGAGGGTGATGGCAATGCCAGAAAAGGGTGTAAATGTGAGATAAGTTACCAAGGTAGATAAAATTGACAAGCTTTGGCAAGAGACTGGATGTAGTGTTGAAAGAAAATGAGTAATTGATAATGACACCTAGGTCGGTGGAATTTGAGCTGAGGTCTCCCCCGACTCCAGGTCCAGCACTCTATCCCCTGTGCCACTTAGCTACCCCAGTAAGAGGTTGTATCCTCAACAAGAGTAGGAAAGTTAGGAAGAGGGGAGGATTTGATGGGGAAAGGAATAACTTAAGAAGTTTGTAGAGGCAACTGAGAACTACTGAAGTGTTCTGAGCAAGGAGTAATATGGTGAGGCTTGTGTCTGACTATTTTGGCATCTGGGTAGAACAACTGGAAAGAGGGAGATTGCAAAGTGGGGAATCCAATGCTATTACAGTTAGACTATAGCTTGGGTAAGAGGTGATAAAGGCTTGGACTAGGGTGGTTGCAGTGGGGATGGAAGAGAATGGATTAAAGAGATGAGCAACTAAATGGATTTGGTAGGTAAGGAAGGAGGATGTTAAGAATTTAGGAGATTGGGAGAAACACAGATTTTGAGCTAGAAGGGACCTTAGGAGAATTCTTAATCAATTCCTTCATTTTACAGATGAGAAAACCAACACTAGAGAGATTAAGTGATTTGTCCAAGGTGATACAAGTAATAACAGGTAGGATTTGAACTTGTCTTTTGTTTTCTGAACCATGATATTGGATGGTGGGAAAGGTTTAGGGGTGGGGAAGAGTGGCAAAGGTGAGTTTCAGAGGTATCAACAGGACATCCAGATAAAGTTGAGTAGGCAGCTGGTGCTGGGTTCAGCTATCATTATTTTCAGGTATATGGTTGAAGAATGCAACTTTGCTTTCTGCCTTATAAATCCTTCCTGCAATACATTAGCAAGGTATTTACCCGATACAGCTCTTGGCTCCTATTTCATATTTCTTTATCACATGAAAGACTGGTCTATGTTTGGAAATATGTAAGCTAAATCAAGATGCAAAATGACATGTGAATCATAGAAAACTTTGTTTCAATCCAAGCATGTTAATTTACACATAATACATTTTACATTCCTAAACCAACATATCTTTAAATTTTTTTTGCTTTTTTTTTGGAGGGAGGAGGAAAGTAGGACAATTGGGGTTAAGTGATTTGCCCAAAGTCACACAGCTAGTTTTGTGTTATGTGTCTGAGGCTGCATTTGAACTCAGGTCCTCCTGACTCCAGGGCCAGTGCTCTATTTACTATGCTACCTAGCCACCCCCCCCCCATATCTTAAAATTAATAAAGGGCACTAAAATTTAATACTAATTAATTTTCTTTTCCTCAAGAAATTAAATTTAAAAAGCCTCCACCCATAAAATATTTTTCTCATGGTTTCAAAATTTCCAGAATGTAGTAAGATAAAAGGAAGTCTAATTTCTTCTACTCCTTATAAGACTTCTAGTTCCCTTAGTTTGTTAACTTTTTCCACTGACAAGGGCTACAACCACTCTACATTTCAGTAAATGATTCCAAGTTGCTGTTGCCTGTACTTGGTGGGCAATCTTTTGGTAATAGACCTGTCCTCACTTTGCTAGGCTAGTTGTATGTAGTTTGTATGTAGCTGTATGTAGCTGGGCTCACATCCATAACATTTCCAGTTTTCTAGAAATTGCCAGAACTTGTACTCTGCTGGCAGAGACCTACAGGAGCTGAAGTTTGTATCTCAAGCGGCACTGAGGGATTTTGATGCATGTGTAGCATCTGCATTAGAGAGAGCTATAGTTTTCACTGCTATAAAGAAGAACATTTGAGATTAGCACAGCCTCTTACTTAGGCAAGTCATTTCACCTGTCAGCTGTTTCCTCATGGATAAAATGGGGAAATGAGTAACTACCTTCAAAGAGTGGTTAGGAAGAAAGTAATTTATAAACCTCCCTCCAAGTGCTATATAAATGTGAATCACTATAGAGCATCCAAATCATCTGGTTCAGAGGATTTCTTGTTTAGATGTTACATTATGTTCTTCAGCTGGAAATTAAGAACCAATTCTTGAAGTCTAGTCCAGTTCCCTTCCTCTTCTGGGCAGAAATTGAACCATAAAAAAATATTCAGGTGATTCCCAATGTCCTTAATTTCTCCTAAATCTTTTTTGTGCTTAACTTAAATCCATCATAATTTAGGCCACATCTATATCGGCACCTTAGTGAAGTGAGTTTACTCAATAAGAGGAAGGGATCAAGTTAAATCACATTTTCACATTTGGTAGAATGTTCAGAGGTTTAAATGATTCCAAACAGTTTACTGCAACTGGCCCCTTTATATACAACATATAATAAATGTTATATTCTGTTCAAGGTGCAGGTATGCTCCAGCACTAACTTTCTTAAAGAGGTTCACAGTACAAGAAAAGACTTCAGTAATCAGTTAATCCTAAAGATAAGAAAACTGAGGCCCAGAGAGGATGAATGATTTGCCAAAAGTCACAAAAGTAGCTAGGTGGCTCCATAGAGTGTTGGATCTGAAAATCAGTAAGATCAGACAGGGTTCAAATTCAACCTCAGACTATAGTGTGATCCTGGGCCAATAACTTAAACTCTGGACTCCCTGTTTTCTCATTTGTAAAATAGGGATAATAATAGCACCTGCCTCTCAGGTTTGTTGTCAGGCTCAAATGAATTATTTGTAAAGTGCTTTGCAAACCTTAAAGTGCTATGGAAATGCTAGCTATTATCAGTGACTAGTACTAGTGAGAAGGGATTTGAACCTCTTTGATTCCATACTCCTAATCTACACGGACTCCAAATCCTGTGCTTCCCCTATGAGCCCTCTGAAGCAATACCAGAGAATCCTGGCGCACAAGGTACACGAGGGCAAGGATCAAGTCTTATTTGAATAGCTTCCTACTTCCATCCACACCTAGTCTAGTGTAGGCCCCAGCCAAGTCCCCCTCCCCCCACCATCCACAGCAGGAGCTCAGCTTAAGGAAAGCTATGGAATGAATGAATTAATGAATGAATGAGTAAATGAATGAATGAAGGTGCAAATCCTGGCTGCAGCCTCGGCCTCGGTTTCCCAGACTGGGCTGAGTGAAAAGCGCTGGGCCGGCGCATTTGGATTTTAATCTTCGCAAAGGGCACCCACCCTTCGAAACTAGGCGGGGGCGAGCCGGCAGCAGGTTGGGCTGAGGCCGGGCCCCCGCGCCCGCCCTTTCAGGCGCAGAGGCGGTTTTCCTGAGTCACGGGGAGAGGAGGGAGGCCGGCTCGTTGGATCGCTTGCCTGCGGGCACCCTGACCTTAGCCAGGCGATCCGCGGAACATGAAGCGAAGTGGGGGGGGATTCTTCCCCCTCACCCCACAGGACCCAGCCGCCGCCACGGCTTCCCGGCCCTGACCCCCGCGCTCAACGCTCTACACAGTACCCTCGCCTCCCCCCCGCACATCTGAGCTACTTGCCCTCCCTTCCCGTATCACGTGCACCCGGAAGTGTGGGAGGGCCCCAAACCGCCCACGGAAATGACGTTGATCCACCCTAGTCGCATGATGTGGCAAAATGCAAAAAAAAAAAAAATGGATGGGGGTTGGGGAGGAAAAGTGAGAGGGAGGGGAAAGTGATGAGTCCAGAAAATAGTCCCTCGGAGTCCTAGGGTACTACGACACTGGTCAGAGCAAAGAGACTGTCTGGATTGCGCACTGCGCTCCGAATTCCTGCGCCCGGCCGGGCGTCGTCTTTCTGGGGGAGGGGTACATAAGGCGGAGGGAGTACATTGTACTGGGACCGACCGCAGTGCTCTCTCACGGATTCCTCCGCCGGGCTCAGCCGTTTCCGGAGTCTGCGCTGCGCCCGGTTCCGCCATTGCGGCTCTCCCAGCCCTAGGAGCCTCCGCCCCCGGCCCGAGCTTGTCCGTCCGTCCGTCTGCCTGCCCGCCAGCTCACCCCCCACGCCTGCACCCCCAGAGAGCAGCTTCGCCGCACCCTACCTCTCCCCCTCCCCTCCTCCTCCTCCCCCCGGAGAGCCCCGGCGGCCTCAGTCCCGCAGCCCCAGTGACAGGAGAAGACAGGAGCTCCCGGCAGCGCTATGGCCCAGATCCTGCCCATCCGTTTCCAGGAGCATCTCCAGGTGCGGCCGCCGCCCGCTGGGGCTAGTGCGGGGCCTGGGCCGGGGGGAGGGAAGGTTGGTACGGGGTGGGCGGCTCCAGGCCTGGTCCGCAGCGGGGGCCCGGCTGGGGCGGGCGGCAGGGTGGGGGAGGGGGCTGGGGTTAGGGAACTAGAGACGGAGCCTGCGAAAGGGGAAGGGGGCGAGGACTGTGGCTGTGCCCTGGTGTCAGGTGCTGCGCACCCGCGGCGGGGCAGGCCCTTCTTTTTCTCCTCCGGGAGTCGCCTCCCCCACCTGAGGGCGGCGGAGTGGAGGGGGATTGTCACCTCCTGTTTCTCTTTTTTCTTTCGCACCCTCTTATGTTGGCGTCCTGGAATGGGGGGGGCGTGTGTGTGTACATGTATGTATGTATGCATGTGTGAAGGAGGTGGAGGAGGAGTAGCGGCAGCTCTTTTCCTCCTCCCTCTGCGGCTCCCTGCGACGGGAAGGGCACCTTTCAAAGGGGGAGGGGGAGCTGTCTGCCTCTTGCCCTCCCCCCAAGCCATTGGGTAGGGAAGGTCACAGCCCCTGGACCTCCCCAGCCAAAAAGGGAGCCTGATGACTTGGGCCTGTGTCTACAGGGCACACCGTGGGACCAAGGTCCTTGGGGGGAAGGGGTGCTATTCCCCTTTTCAATGGAGAAACTAGAAAGCGAGACTCCAGTCCTGGTTCCAGGGATCAAGGATGACTGTATGAGACATCCAGGGGTCATTGAGGCCAGGTTAAGCGACTGTGGAGCAGGAGGCATCCCTTGGAAGTTATCTCAGAATGGAACAGGGCCCCCAGGTGGAGAGAATCTGGCTTTTGATTGACCTGCTGAGTGAGTCCCTGAGCCCTCACTGTTAATTTAGTTTACAAGGACCTTTTCAGATGTTAGGAGTCTATCGAACAAGGGCTTGTGTTGGGAGGTACAGGCTGAGTTGGCCCAGTTTCCTGGCAGGTGCATTATGGAAGTGGTCTAGGATAGGACTTTCAGCCTCTGTTCTTGGAACTCCAGCTCTACATCAGCCTGTGTCACAGTGGCTAAAATCATGTCTTCCCAAATGAACAACCTGCCTTAGTTCAGGCTTAAAAGTTGTTTTGTTTTGTTTTAAACGGAATGGTATTATTGATGTCAGGCAGTGATATTTAACCATTGAACTTTTTTTTTTCTCCCATCAAAGAGTATTTTCCGTAACTTTTTCTTTGTTATTACACCTAGGAAGATGAGCAAACCTGTTGGAAGAATCTACTGTTATTTAGGCCATGGATATCTAATATTAAGCTAAATCTCTTTTATGACACTTGTTATCTTTGCTCATATATGCAAGACAAAGAGAAAATGTTTCATTTTTTTCAACCTTTATTTTAAAAAACTATTTAGAAAGACTAAGGTAACAATGATAGTTGGAACAAAACTTAGTCCAGGCTTTTCTAATTGTGGATGGAATAAAACATCCTATTCTGTAATAGAATGCACTTTGGCATCAGAGATCAAAACCTTAAACTTGATTTTGATGGTGGAATGAATGAAGGAAATTTAAATGTCTTATTTTTAGATTGACATGGTTATCTTGTGAAAATTGAGGATTCATGTAGAGACTTGGGAAGAAAGTGAAAACTAATATTCAAATTAGATTTTCTGCGATACAGTTTCTCACACAGATGTATGTAGAATATACTTTTTAAAAGAACAGATGTATTTGGTTTTTGTTTTGTTTTTGCTTTTTGGAGGGGGGAAGGCAGGGCAGTTGGGGTTAAGTGACTTGCCCAGAGTCACATGGCTAATGTTTTTTTTTTTTAACTTCAGAAGTAAAGTCCACCAGAGAATCTGTTGTACCCCAACCCTCTTTTCTCAAGTTTGGCAGTAGTAGAATAATACCTATTAATCCACTTATTTAGTAAAAATGCACTGGGTAGGTAGAAGAAAGGCTTTAAAAAATGGAAAACTAACTCCTACCCATTGATTCTTTATAGGCCAAGTATATCACCATTGAAATTTCATTTGGACAAGAGAGACAAAAATAGATGCCTTGGATTTTTTTTTAATGTTATTTGCAAGGCAGTTTTAAATACAGTTTTGTGCAGTATACTTTAAAAGTATATAGGACAGTAAGTTTGCAACTTCAGTAATTCAGGATAATTTCAAAACACATAAGAAGACCTAAGTGAAACAGTTTATTAACAGTACTTTTGGTATAGAGGCTGCTTAACCTTTTTAAGATGTTTGGAAAAAGTAACTATAACTTGATTTTGATAGCCTTAAGTTCATTGACAGGCTTTAGGTCTATCAGCAAAGGTCAGTTTAGTTATCATGAAAAGACATTCTAAAGATTGGAGACAGGTGGTCAATCAGTTTGACTACTTATGTGTAATCTCTCAGAACAGGAGATTTCCTTTAGGGACAGAAAGTGGAAAAAAGGCTTAAGCTACTACTCCAAACCTTAAAACCATTGCTCTCTTTTTGTAGCACCTATAGCATATGTCATTGTGTTCCCAGGCTCTGTAGATTTACAGTTGATCTTACCTTTGACCTTTCCCTTTCTTCTCTCTGGTGAATAAAGATGTGGAATTGTGAGTTAGGTGGTAGAACTGCATATGTTTGCTTGCCAGAGCAGTTTGGTTTAAAAGCAGAAAGTGGTAATGGATTATTGGGAAACGTCTCCTTTTCGCCCTTTCCTCAGCTCCCATAATAACTAATTGTGGTCTCCAGAATAGTCAGGTGTACCTCAGTACATCCTGGGAAGGAAAGTTCCTAACTGTATCATTTAAATTGTAGTAATGGATAATCTCTTGAGATTTGAAAGTATAATCAAAAGGGATATGGCTAATAGTTGTGAATGAACTTGTTTGACTATGATTAAGAACAGTATATTAGTTTGGAAGCCTGTAGAATTGACATTTAACTAAGCCACTTAATGCTCATTCTGCTTTTTACAACCTTTATTTCTGATTATTGATTGGCATTGCAAAATAGATGTAGAATTAGAAGGGATCTTGGGCCATCTAGTTCAGCATCCTTATTTTATAGTTGAAGTGATTGTCCAGCGTTACACAAGAATTCCATTATTTTGAAAGGTTCTGTTTAACTTTTCCACCATGTTCCTTAAACTCCCTTGCATTTGACCTGATATAAAACCTATTGTTAAGCCTAAAGATATTTTTTAAGGTTCTAGACATTGGATATGTCTTTGTTTTTCTAGAAAAATTATGATAGTGTACTAATGAATTTATCTTAATTTCTACCTGAGACTTTGGGATTAGTTTCTTCCTTTGCTGCTTCCTTCTTATCCATTCTACTTTAGGTACTAATCACCTCTGGAACATAATACTCTCCTAACTGGTCTCCTTGTCTTCTCTTTACCATTAGTCCTTTGCATAGGTTTGATCATGTGTTTCTTGCTCTTCTGTACTCCTAGTGGTCTATAGGATAAAATGTAAGCTCTACCTGGCATTTGAAGCCTTATGCATTCTGTCTTCAAGCTATATTTATAGCCTAACTTATAGTACATCCTGGACTACTCAGTTGTCTTCTAGTTTTATCTTGTACAGACCATCCCTAGTGCCTGAAATACTACCTTCACCTTCTTACCTATCTAAATTACTTTTCTTTCTGCTAGGGCTAGATTTAGGTGGCACTTCCTCCCAAGAAGTCTTGCTGGATTGCTACCACTCCATATTCATCTCAGCTAAAAATTGATCTGGCAAATTTTCTTAAATCTGTGACTGGGTCTCTTCTTGACCTTATCAAAATCTACCTTGTATCATTTACCTTTGACTCTTCCTGTATCAGATCCAATGAAATAACATGGGAAATGTTTCACAAATCTTGAAGTGATATATAAGTGCTATTATTATTATAAATTCCACAAAGATAGGGGCTATTAACATCGGAATGAAATCCGGTAGAAGACCAAGGTGAATAGTTTTAGAGGTATAAATAGAACCCTAATGTGTTAATTGTCCTTTGCTGTGGAATTTGAGCTCGAAGAATTGACCTGTTCTCTCTCTAATCAGAGGTTATAGTTAACTCAGTTATGTTGAGATTTTATTAGATTTTATTTGTAATCTTTTCCCCGTTATTAGGCAGTCACTTTATAGTTCTCTCAGGTACCTCAGATCCTTCTGTAAAACATATACAGAAGAAAGAGTGGCAACTCTCTGGCTTTAAAAAACCTAGGTTCAGATCCTACCCCTGTTCCTTATCTTTGTTTCTTTGGTCAAGTCACTAAACTTCAATGCTTCTTAATTCACTTCCTCATTTTACAAATGGGGAGTTTGGATTAGATGGCTTCCAACGTCCCTTCCAACTCTGAAATTCTGGATTGGGATGGGGAGGGAAGGAAGCCACTTTAACAGGAACAAGAGGGCATTTGAAAGGATAATATGAGTTTTTCATACTTATGGAGCTGTAGCATTACATTTCAGATATTATACTCTTAAAAAATTCTGCAGGAGGTGCACTTGTTTCATAAATGAAATATCATTTATTAAGCGCTTATTGAATCTTTGGCACTGTGGCAAATTCTAGGGATACAAATGCAAAAAGCAAGATAGTCCTTGCCTTCTAAAATCTTACATTGTAATAGTTGAAGACAGTAGACATTAGAGAGCGGTGGCTAGGAAGTATATCTCATAAGTTATAGGTGAATGGATAAGTAGAGCAATTGATTGACATGTCCTTTCTAGGAATGGTAGTGTTTATTCGATTACTGATCCTAGTGCTAGAGGTGGAAAAGGGGGAATACTTGTGGTATAACATGGTTATAAAAATGGTTGAAGAGCAGTGGTCGTCATGGTGGATCTAGGTTGGTATATTTATTTTGAAAACTCTCACCAGTCATGAGCACACAGGCCCAGGATGGGAACTAGACAGCCACGTCACAGCTAAGTAGGCGTAGCATGAAGTTAGCAGTAGGCAACATTTGGGGTCTGGACTTGGCTAGTTATGGAGAACTCTGACCAATAAGTATCATAGACCTAATCCTGGAAGGAGCCTTGGATATTTACTGGATTAGAAGTTGGAAGCCCTAGTAGGTTCTAATTCATATTCTGCCAATTGACTACCTTTTTTACCTTGGATGAGTCACTTAACCACAATGACTCCAAATTTCCTCATATATTGTACAAGGGAGGTGGATAGAAAGAGGGAAGGCTATGTGATTGATAAAGACCCTCCCTTCCAGTTCTGATAGTTGGTGATAGGTGGCATGGTAGAGTAAACAGAATGCTATTCTTGGAGTGTGTAGGTTTAGGTCCTTATGGTCACTTAATATCTGTGTATTTTACAGGTCTGTTCCCTCATTTGTAAAATGAGAATGTATGGAACTAAGTGACTATTAAAGACCTTTCCAGCTCTAAATATATGATCCTATGACTCTTTCCTGTCTTCTCTAAGTCTTATAAAATTTTTCAGAATATTCCAGTGATTTGAGTAATCTTTTTTTTTTTTAAACTTTTTTGGGCCTTTTTTGGGGGAGGGCAATTGGGGTTAAGTGACTTGCCCAAGGTCACACAGCTAGTTTTTGTGTTAAGTGTGAGGCCAGATTTGAACTCAGATCCTCCTGACTCCAGGGCCGGTGCTCTATTCACTGTGCCACCTAGCTGCCCCAATTTGAGTAATCTTGCTGGATATTATAATAGCATAAGTTTATGTAACAGACAGCAAAGACTATGAAGGAGTCTAGAATAAATTAGCCATAGTCTCAAACTGTGTATTTAAAAAAAAATATTGGTAGATATATCAGTACAGTGTTTCTTAGACATGCTAAGGACCACAACAAAGCTTATATGCAGCTTATCTCATGGTGTCATAGATCTCTCTGGTAATTGCTGGTTTTAGGGCTTGGGAAAGAAGTGCTCATGCACTACTACATCACTCAGCCTCTCATGTTCCTCTTTTGTTCTGGGATCGGTCTGGGTTAACTGTGTGCACATGAGATCCCACCTTTACCTTGCATCTGAATTATATTAGTGCCATTTAAATTAATCATGACAGCTTTGATATAACACATTATTTTGAATGGTAGTTACCCAGGATTGTACTTTGGAAAAGCAAACGTTAGCAACTGCCACCTGGTTGGTGGGTGAAGATAATAGGACTCTAATTTGGTCTATCAGCAACAGAGGTGTTGATAGACTGGAGCAGGAAGAAGGTCAGGCTATTCTACATGGAGGTCCTAATAGGTCCTTTTTGGGGAAAGGTGGGAGAAACAATTACCAATACAGAAGGAAAGTAGACTTAGAAGTGATCTGGCAGAATACTGCCTACTTCTATTGACTATGTTCTTAATGCTCATCATTGAGAGAAAAGCTAACCTGTAGTCTGTTTCTAATTTAATTTTGACCTTGTGATTTTAAAATAGAATTATAGAACCTATGGGAAGTATAATTCTATTTTAAAATCACAAGGTCCTACATAATGATGCTAAGTGAACAGAAAACCTTTTTGTTAGTATTTTGTAAATGTTCTTATGAAAGGGTTTACTTTGCCTTCTTCCCATAGACAGAACTGTGAGTTCATTGCTTAATCTTTGTATGTGGACCTTCATGTTAAATGATAGGGGCACTCTCCTTAAATCTGGTAAGTTTAACAAAAGTTAATTGAAAGTACTTAGCTCCTTAAACACTTAATAAAAGAGTAAATTAGCTCTAGGTGCTCCCTCCATTCTTGGCTAAGTGCTTATTGCTAATACCTTTGAAACATTAATTTCAGTGTTTAACCTGTAATGCACATCCCGTCTTTCAAACTGACTACTGACTTTGTGATATGAAATACCAAATTTAAACTTTCTCATTTTATTTTAAGTTAACAAGTGTTTATGACCTGAATTTAGCAATAGTTTTACCCTACAAAAAAAGTCCAATTGGTCAAAATTATCAGTAGAACTTCATGAGCAAGATAGGCTCTAAGAGCATAGGTATGGGATCTAGGATGCGTAAGTATGCACATCAGCATGTCCTATTCTTTACTTGGAAAAAATAATCAAGAATTACATTATCTGGCAAGAATGCTTCAAGTCATTACAGTCATTGAAAGTATTTGATTTTCTTTTTTCACTTGAAGAAGGAATGGTGTGAACAGAGACATATCATATTAGTGGAATTCAGTCAGATCCTACCCCCTTAAGCAAACCTCTCCTCCACTTCTATACCAGGTTATGTAATAGGTTCACCCAGTATGACAGATTGGTCACAAACCTATATGGAAAACCAGGACAGAAACAGTAATAGTTCCATTTTCTAAATAAACAGGTAAATAAGGTCCTCAAGTTTTTAGGGAAAAGCAATTTTTTAAAGGCTTTGTTTTTGTATATGGAAAGAGGCTATTAATTTGAATTCTTTTTTTAATTTAATTTTCTTCCTGCAGAAATGTGATTTTAAACTTGAGGTAAATAATTTCCTTTTATTCCATCAACATACGTGTGTTTCAGTGAAGTGCTAATTGTATTTAGAGGTATAAATCAAACTTACTGACTTTCTTACTAGTGAGTTTTGTTGCTTTTAGTTGACATACTAGTAGCCACAAGGCATAATCTTGATATAATAAGAATGCTGAGTCTTCTGAATATCTAGCTGTACTGTTATGCTACTTATAAAATAGTTTGTTAGTTAGGTAGTTTGAAAATAATAAAATTATATTTAATTGCTTAGGCCATTTTTGTGTACTCCGAACTTGGTTGTCCTCCCTTCGTCCCCATTTCCTCCTCACCCTTCACTTGCTAATGTTAGCAGTGTGTCAATACTAGCTGTGAGGCATAATTGCTGTTTTGGTATTTTCTTTCAATAGAATTTTTGAACCCAGGGCCTGTGGTGACAAATGTTTAGTTTATTTAAGACTTGTGAAGCATATTAAAATTTTCTTTTTGGATAGGGAGAAAATCATTAGGAGTACATGGAATTATTTCAGAATATTGTAACTTGGATCCTAACATTTCTTTTGAATAAATTCTCAGGACTTTTTTACATCTACCTTTTTTTCTGTTTACTAAATTTTACCTTTCATCTTAAACAAAATGCCACCAGCAATTCCAAACCTCACTTAGTCTAATCCTCTTTAGCTACTTACTGTCTTACGTACTCCTGAAAGAGCCTGCTAAAGTATCGTGAAATACAAGTACTATTTGGGTATGACATATTGGAAATATATGGCATAAGGAAGTAAAAAAAATAATTGAAATCATTTAGCTCCATTTTAATTTAGTATACCAAAGGATTTATGCTACCTTGCAAAGACTAGGTCATTTATATGTGTCCCTTGAACATCTTGAATGAATATTTGAAAAACACAAATGGACCAGACTTAAATAATTCAAAAATCCTTGATTTGAGCATTCTGGTAGTGCTGGGAACAGAGTGCACCCAGAGGGAGAGAGACCTGATGTTGTCAAATTGGACTTCAGATATTTAAGAGCTGTGTGACTGGGCAAAGACATTGTAGCACCTATCTTGCAGGGTGGTTGTGAGGATCAAATGAGATAATATTTGTAAATGCAATACTGGGCACACAATAAGCACTTAATGAATCCTCCCTTTCTCCCTTCTTAAAAATGAGGAAACTGAAGTCTACAGAGGTCACTGGCACTAGTTGGTAGTGAGCGTGAAGAGCCAGGATGTAAACCTAGTTGTTCTGGCTCCAGATCCTGTGGTTTTTTTCCCATTTGTACCCCAGTACTATAAGCCTTTCTCTTATCAGTGTCTTGTAGAGTTTGTCTCTTGCTGGCAATACTTTTTAAGTCCCCAGGGTCAATTCTACATGATGAAGTATTAGAGTAAGACTTTAGAGCTGGTAAGACTAAGTAGAGTAGAGTAAGACTAGGTAAGTGTCTTTGGCTCCCTTAGCCCTCTGTGTTTGTATCACTGCTAGCTGAAGAGAGACCTGTTTCCCAATACAAGAATACCCTTTGGTCAAAAATATGTGGTGACTATACTTTCCTGCTACAACCTTCAAACATACTTTGAAAGTTTTTGGTCTCCCAGCTTTAAATATCTTTCTCTTTTCTTCACCTCTCTTTGGGGGCCAGACCTGTGATTTTATTAGTGTAGGTAATACCTGGTGAGGAAACTCATTCTCCTAATGAAACTCATCACTGTTCTGCAGTTGTGACTTGCCCTGGGTCACACAATATGTGTCAGAGGCAAGGCTTAAAAACCCTAAGCCTTCCTTAATCCAAGGCTGGCTCCCTCCATTCACTGTGCCATGCTGATTTAGAAATGTTTTATAGCAATGTAGAAACAGAAAATTACTTGAAAGTAATTAAGGCTTATCATCTGTCATTTTTGTCTGAATATAGCATGAAAATGTTAACATTACCCACATTATTAGGTTGTTTGAACACTTGATAAGAATTACTTCCATATCAGAAGAGAAGACTAGTTCCATTCACTAAATCTACTTGAACTTTTTTGATACTAAGCCCATATAGAAAATCTCACTCTGGATATAAGACTTGATCAAAAGTTAGAATTATGTAATCTGAGTTTTGATTAATTTTTTGCATGTGAACATTCTATTGAATGGATTTTTGCTTTCCTCTGCAAGGTCATGTCAACGACATGCCATCCTGTATTTCTCCTTGACTTTGCTTTAAAAACAATCTAGTACAATTATCCCTTTGTCATTGAGACTTTTCCTGTTGTTGTTTCTATATTTTGCAGGTAGGCATAAGAAATGGGAAATTTGTGGGAGCTGCAGATGACATAGAAAAGTTTAGAAACTCAGATGCCCAAAATATAATATCAACATTTTATCTTTTAATACCACAATAATTCAGATTTCTTCTATAGTACAAAAGGGAGGGCCAAAAATTTTATGCAGATTTTCAAGATTGTGAGGGAGGGGCTGCACACCCCTAACCCTTGAGATGTGTAAGGAATAACTGTAGTTTCTTAAATTCCCTAGCAAATCTATCAACATAGGATAGTCATGAGTGTGATCCATTTTCTGTGGTAGAAAGGGTTGAGTTATATCTTACAGTGCCAGGGTAAGGGTTGAGCCATAGAAATGCTGTTGTTATGGGACTCATATTAAATTTTAATAAGTTAAATTTAAATTAAATAAGAAGCTTAAATGCCCTACTTATTAAACCTAGGAATTCAGATGCCTGATTCTAATTTAGAATGACTTTTAATAAGTTTTCCTTGGATTTTTTAGAGCTCTGAGTATTAGTCTTAAACCCTCCAATGGTACCCTTCTTTGGTCTTACAAAAATTGTTTATAAAAGGATATCAGAGTAGTCATCTAATCTTGAGGCATCAGCTCAGGGGTCACCTTCTCTGTGAAACCTATCCTGATCCTCTAGGGCAATGGTTCTCAACCTGTGGGTTGTGACACCTTTGGGGGTCGAATGACCCCTTCACGGGGGTCACTGGGGTCGCCTAAGACCATCTGAAAACACATATTTCCGATGGTCTTAGGAACTGAGACACTGCTCCTCTGTCCTTCCTCTGTCCTTCTCCAGACGGGTCTGCCCACATACAGATACACTCACATACAAGTAAAGGGTCGTGGCATTAGGAAGGTGAAGGTTGAGAATCACTGCTCTAGGGGTTAGTGGCTCTGTCTCCTGCAGTTATTTTAGGTTTGTGACCAGTTTTATTCCTACAGTAGACCGGAAGACAAAGACTGCTTCATTTGTTGTAAATGCTTGATACTTAATAAATGATTGGTGTTAATAAATTGCTTGATGCCTACCAAGTGGCTTTAAATAGGGCTTTTAAATAGGCCCAAACAGTTAAGCTTGATGGTGTGCTTTTTATTAGAATGTGAAGCTTCATGTAGGGTTGGTAAACTTACTCTTCTGTTGGTTATTTTGCAGGCACCTGATTTATTTTCTTTTATGAGACTTGCTTAGAAATCAAACCTTCTTTCTATTTATTAGTCTCTTTAACAGGTGAATAAATGTTTGGACAATCAGTTGGGCAGGGGGGGAGGATGTTGGAGGAGGAAGAATTCTTGGAGCAAGTAAATTTTCAGTCACTCTAGTGCGTGCAGCTCTCAGCAGAGTATTATAAGTTTAGTTCAGGTATGACATCTCATGAAATATTAATCATGCCACATCATTTTAGTGATGCTTTTATCTTTCAGATCTTGAGTGAATTTCAGAGTTATGTGGTAGGAATTCTTTTCACTAGTTATTGCTGTCAAACTAGATGAGAAAAAATATAGTATCTTTTTTGAGTGGCTTTTAAAAATCTATAATACTTGGTATAGAAGAATCTAGGTTTCGTAGAATAATAGTCAAAAATAATTACTTCTCAAAAGATCTTTAACCTCTCAATTATACATGAGTACATTTCTTAAAGATACTCAGTTTTGCTGCAAAAGAAGCAGAATATTTAAGATAAAGCCCTGCCTGTGAATTTGCACTTTTAATTCCATCAAATGGTTCATGTCTTTCCAGTGTCCTATGTAAGATGAGCTGCTTCAAAAGATAGTATATAGAATAGGAACAAATTCAGTTACTGCTTCTCTCATATCAAAGTTCAGCTGAACAATGTGTCCCTTACCTAACACTGTTAGATTAGGCAGTTAAAGGTTTCATTTGTTTCATGAAGATAAACCTCTGAGGCCTTTTCTGCTGAGAACAATGGTTGATATCCTGTTGGCCCCTGAATTTAAGGAATGCTGCTTTCTCAGCATTTTTCTTCCCTTCCTTTGGAAGAACTCAGCAACTGTAGTTTCATATGATTGAATCTGCTGACTTCTAGGAAGTACTCAGTGGGATGACTACTGTCAGCACATTTTCACTGGAAGTTATAGTCAGTCTCCTGTTGGAGAATGTTGCAAGGTTGTGAAATGGAATTGTGCTGAATTAATGATCTAGGACAATTATTTCAAACACACTTATCTGCATTTTGGCATTACATTAGGTTACCGTGCCATAATGTAGTAGAACCCTGAATTAAAGTAAAGAATTCCAAACACTAAAACTTTAAGAAAAGGTAGCATGATATACTGGAATTGACCTTTAATTCAGAATTCAAGTACTGTCAGTGACAGTGTCTGTGTGACCCTTGGGATAAATCACTTAATCTCTTAGTTCCCTAGGCAACTCTTGAAGCTTAAAACTTAAAATAAATTGCAGATCTACATATGCCATGGTAGTTTGCAGCAGAGGAGTTTCCTATACCAATGAAATCGTAGGTTTGGATCAAAAAAACCCAAACAACCCACAACTCTTGACTATTTGAGTTCTGCTAACTATTTTCATGTCTTTGTCAAGAATCAAAAATACTTTTTCTCTTTGCAGAGAAGCTTATGATAGTGGAAATGGTATTGTTCATAATTTCGAAATAGCTATTCATAGTTCAGTTGAATTATGCCAGCACTTCCTTTACATTCTAACTATCCAGGCAGAACAAAGAGGAAGGACCTTAAAAAATGTAAAGTCTAGCGCTAGTTGCGAAATCATCAGTTCAATTCTGAGTAACTGTCACAAATACAAGATGGCTACAGAATTTAAGTTAAAGCAGTGAGTGAGTTCTTCCCTAGTATTTCTATGGATGTTTTGAAGTACTAGAAATTGATTTCCAGGAACTGGCACGATTCCTGTAAAGCTCTTTTCTGATGACTTTACATTTCAGATGTGATCATACATGGCTTAAGTGTTTCTAGTAGAAATCATTAGTTATGAGTCAATCTGCTTAGCACTGACAATCTTAACTATGTCATTTGTAGACACAGCTGAGATTGAATGCCAGGAAATGTTACATGAGTTGTAGGAAGAAACTTTCCAAATTTTAAATTTTGCAAGTCAGAATACTTGAGTTTATCCGAACTAGAGTATGTGGTATCCTCCCATACCCCCATTTTAAAAGGCTAATTTTGAACTAACTTCATGATGGATGTCAGCCATGACTAAAATTTTTCATATATTATTTTCATCCTTGAATGTTGTAGGAATATGCTGTTCTCTTTGCATAAGGGTTGATTCTGTGGACCTACCATTTTGTATATACTTTTTAAGATGATGAGTTATTAGCATTGGGGGTATTGCTTGTTACATTAAAACAAACAGGCTAATTGGCCTCTGCAGGTGTTTTCAGTACAATCCTGTAGACCAGTAGTGTTCAAGATGGAATACATGGCCTAAACCGAAGAAGTATGTGTTCTATCAATGGATGAGAAAATGAGGCACATCCTACCTTCCCCAGGAATATTGTGGAAAGTGCCTTTATCTTCTAGTTTTTCTGTACAAAACTCAACCTTCCTTCTTGCAGAGCCACCTCTTCAAGACAGAATCTAAGAAAAATCCCTACCCCCTGTTCAGAAGATTACTTTGTGGTTATGGCAAGTGCCCTTTGGAAGGTGGGCTTTGTGATCTTTGAGGATAAATAGGGATGGATAGGTTGTAAATGTACATTTCATGTCTCATTATTTACCTACCTATTTTACTAATTTCTCAGTTATTATCAAGGGTACCATGATCCTTTCAGTTACCAGATTTACTATTTTGGTGTTGTCCGCTCTTCACTCTTCTCCACCCTACCCACTTTTCAAATCTAGTTATTTTTATACCTCCATTAACATTTTGTATCTCTCCCCTTTCTGCAACACATGAGCACCACCCTAGTTCATTCTCTTTAGCTCTTACTTGGAGTATTGCAATAACTTTCTAATTGGTTTCTGTCTTTAGTTTTTCTCTTTCTAGTCTGTCCTCCACAGCTGTCAAAGTAATTTTACTAAAGTAAAGGAAATACCATGTAATTTCCCTACTTAGTAGTTGTTTAGTAGCTCCCTATTAAACTCTTTGATCAAATATTACTTCATTTTTATCTCAATTTAAAAACTATTTTTACATAAGCTTTATAATGTATATGGCAGCACATATAAATAGTTTACAAGTAAAGGTATACATGTTGGAGATGTGATCAGAAAATTTTAGAGACGACTACTTCAGGCAACTGAACTGTGTTAGAATAGTCTGTTTCTTTCAGACCTAGAAGATAGTTTTAGGATTCTGTTTTGTTCAGTAAACAGGCAAACTAAAGAATAGCTTTTAGAGTTGGTTTTCTATTTAGAAAAGCTATATACTTAGATGGGAAGAACTGAGTTTATAATTTGGGATAGACATATTTGTGAAAATGTTCCCAACTTTAATTTTTAAGTTTTAAAATTTTAAAAGTAAGAGATGCACAGAATATGCATTTCAGGCTTCTGAGATATCATTTAGCACTTTTTGTGCCAGTCTCATCATTTAATTTGACTCTCACAAACCTATGAAGTAGGTAGGTCTTGGTTGTGTAACATCTTTGGTTTGCCTAATTTAAAAGCAATGTTGACTTACAGAAATTAGGAGATAGGCAGTGTGTAGTTATTGGGAAGTAAGGATTTTTTTAAAGGCTCAATGACTTGTTAACTATAATAGAATCTAGGACAGAACTTGCTGCTTATGCTTTTCTTCTGTTTGACTACTTCCATTTTTCAGCTTTTAGTTTTCTAGGGAAAAGTTTTCCAATAAACTTTACATTATGCTTGTAAATGTCATAATATCTCAAATATTTGCAGAGCTATTTAAAAAAAACATATTGGAGCCAAAAACTTAATTGTCATGATTGAATTTGGGGAAGCTCTAGTAAAACTTAAAGTTCCCCTGAGAACAGGTGCTGAAATAAAATACTGTTAGGATTATTGTGAAGGCATTACACTGACATGAAATCATAAAATAGCTATTTAAAATTTGTAATTTTTCTTCTACAAGGGTGATATTTTAGAAATTTGGAAAATAGAAGGTAACAAATTTAAATACATGGGGACCACTAATCTGTTATCACTTGTTATAAAACCAAGTGACATTCACACCCATTTTGAATGGCTGAATTCAACAGATAATAAAATGTTGATGTTCAGACTATGCAAAGATAAACTTTGTATACAGACGTCCATAAACACACATATAATTATATAAATAGTATAGTTAAACTTACAGCTTGAAGGATGTGGCTTAATCATTAGCCTTCAATTTACAAGCATTTATTAAATTCCTACTATGTATGCATGTGGTGTGATGGGGGGTTGGGGGTTTAAGGGTGAATGTTCCCAATAACTAGGAAAATCAGGAAAAACTATAGAAATTCGACATACTTCAGCTGTGCCTTGAAGGGTTAATGGGGACTTCAAGAGGCAGAAGTTAGGAGGGAGAAATATTCAGACATGTAAAAAAAAAAAACAACCCAGAGATACAGAGAATAGACATTTATGTCCTCTAAGGAATGTAGGCCAGTTTAGCTGAAATGTAAAAAGCATGTAAGGGGGAGTAATATAATTGGCTTGGAAAGGTAGGTTAGAGCCAGTCTTTGAAATGTCAGAGGCATTTTATTCTAGAAATAATCGGGAATCATTGAAGTTTCTTGAACTAGGGGAGTGACATGATTATTTTGAGATTTTTTAAAAAGTGGAAAGTGTTAATGTGACTCCCGTAGGCTTTGAGGTGATATCTCTACTGTACAGTAACAACTTGCCTGGAATGTACTGCTTTGAGGAGGAGGAGGAGGAAGAGGGGAGAAGAGTAGGGATAGTAGTGGTGGAATAAACTTTCATTCTCATTGTGATCCGGTAAAGCTGTTCTACACCTGTGACCTCAGGCAAATCACTTCATCTTTCTGGGACTCAGTTTTGTCAGTTGTAAAAGGAAGTAGTTGACATTGCTGTCCCTTAAAGTCTTTTCCAGTTTTTAATCTATGATTATGAGATGTACAGAGCAGTCAATGCTTAGGGTAGACCAGTTTTTATATTTTCTGACTTGTCAGAAACTGAACTAAACTGAGGTATATATTTCTGAAGCAGTTTAAAACTTTTTTACTAGAATATGCATTGCTTGCTACTTTGTGTCACGTTAAAACTGAGAACTAATTTATGAGTAATTAATACTATGTTTAAGTATGGCCATAGCAGACTTTTTAAAAAATTTAAATTGGAGACATGTTCCTATCAGAAATTTTGCTCTTAAGGTACTTGGTTTCATCATGCTTAGTTTCTGGGGTCTTAAAATAAGGCCATAAACACTTTTTTCCCTTATCCATTTTTTTTAAAGGCACCTGTGGTTAAGTGACTTGCCCAGGGTCACACAGCTATTAAGTGTCTTAGGGCAGATTTTGAACTTGAGTTCTGCCTGTCTAAACTACATGGCTCATGCGCTATCCACTGTACCACCTAACTGCCCCTCCTTATGCATTTTTGTTCAGTCTTATGTACAGTTCATGGAAACAATGTGGAAAAGTAGAGTCTGGGAACATTGTCATTTGGCTTATATCATATGCATTGTGAATGTAGTGTTATCTACATTCCTAGTTTAATGCTTCCATAAGACTTCAGTGTCTAGTTGGTAAAGACTTTTTTAACTTCATTGTAAATGACTTTAGAAAAGTGACACAATCATTTTAAGTTTAGCAGTTTGCATTTTTAAAAAAAGTTTATTTAGGTAAAGTAAACCTAAATATACTGAGTTGCAGTACTGTTTCAGTTCACTGTGTACTTGTTATCTGTTGCAACTCAGCTATGTTTAGTATCTGTTGTTGTTTGTCCTTTGTTCTCAAAGAGGACTGTGACATTAGGAAGGTGATGATGTACGTTGCAGGTGAATTGGATTTAAGTGAGGGAGGGCTGTGTAAAGTCACCAGTCTCACTTTCTCTTCAGAGCCATTTGGGTCCAGTGGCAAGATATAGATCAGGACGACTGGAGATGACCCTCATACAGTGGGTGACTATGGCCTTTTTAAGCTAAAGTCTTTTCCAGGTCTTAGCTTGACTGAGCCAGTGCCCCTTCAGTGATTAAGGATAGGTTCTAAATATGAACCAAACTCTTAACTTCATTATATGCTTAACAAAAGCCTCTAAATTATTTCTTCTCATTGTTGTGGATTGCGGGTAAATGTGGGAAAGATTGTTAAGCAATTTGGGTCCATATGTTCAGAAGGATTTATTTGTAAGATCTTACATAGAGAAGATAGTTATCATAGATCTAGAGCTGACTAGGACCTTAATTTGTCATCTAGTCCAACCCCCTCACTTTACAGATGAGGAAACAAAGCCTGAAGAGACTAAATGACTTGCCCAATGTCACATGGATTGTGGTAGAGGTAGAATTTGAACCCAGACCCTCTGGCTTCAAATCTAACACTTTTTCCACTGTGTTGGTTCCCCATTGAGCTAACAAAGGAAGCAAATTGTTTTGGTTGAAATAGTTTTAGAAAATTAGTGATGATGGGGGTTAGGAATAAGCTCTCTGCAAATACAGTCACTGCATAGAGTAGGAATAAACTGGATGATTTGATAGAGGCAATTTATCTCTAAGTGAGGTGTAATACAGATATACATACACACACATATATGCCACTTTATATGCCACGTTTATGTAGTTGAATGGGCTGTCAGTTCAGTTGGTTCATCAGTATTATGTATCTTGGACCGGTAAAATGAGCTGGGCTTAAAATTGAATAGAAAAAAGCATGCTAGATTGCATTTGGGAATTTGTGCAGTGTTTAGATAATCCCAAATTATCCTCTGACGTGTGCAGCCACTTGTTTAATAGTAATGATCATCCAGTGATGCTATATGGCTCTGGATCATAGACCACAATTTTAGAAATATAAAAATTACAACAAAAAAAAGGTGCAGGGTGGGTTTAAGGCTACAGCGTATTGCTAATAGTGACTTGCGTGCAAAGTAGTATAAAATATCTAGGAAATTTTTAATTGGGGAAAAGAGACTTGATTTGTAGTGAGAATTGAGGGTAACAGATGTAGCTGCTGTATTGCTACACACAACGTTAAGGCTTCAACATATTGGGTGGATCCTTTGTGGAGAATTTATTTGGGTAAGAATCACACAGGATGAGAAGGCCTGGTAGAGTTGTGATCTGTATTCTTGCAGGATCCACGAACTGTAATTAATTGCAGGTACAGGTCTCTCAAAGAGTTCCCACGCTTCAGCCCATTTTATTTTCCACATACATATGAATTCAGTAGGAAAAGTGGTCATTTTATACATGAATTAACTAGGCACTGAAGTCCAAAGTCATTTCTGGATAAAGGTCTGGAACTTAATTTTCCTGAAGCTCATCTGTAGGCTCATTCTGCTGGAAACATCATCTAGCATCTCTATTATGCCACATGAGAATAGAAATCTACCAAATACCAAGTAACAGTTTACTATTTCTTCTTTTTAAGCAATCTAATTAATGTTAAAGGCTTACATTGTACAAGGAACTGTGCCAGGCATGGAGATTGTAAACACAAAAAATTCCTGGTGTAAGAAAACTTTCTTTCTGTTGAAGGCACAATTTATAATACAACTTTTTTTGCTGCTTACCCTTAGTGTCCTTTATGATTTCTAGGTGTGCTCACTTTTGCTCATTCACTGAGCATTTCCACTCTTCATTAGAAAGATCCTGTGGGAGGGAGACAACAGGATAGAACTTGACCACCTGCCATAGCATTTTTTTGCCTGCACATCACTGTCACAGGGCCAATTATATACTAGAAAGGGAACTACAGAATCATAGATTTAGAGCTGGAAAGTAGGTACCTTAATAGGTAGAGGAAGCTGAAGCTCAGGAGAGGTTAAGCAATTGCTTTGGGTCACATAATTTGAACATGCCTGAGATAAGATTGAAGCGCAGGTTTTCTGACTCCTAATTGAGTGGTTTCTTGTGAATAGTCTTATTAATGCCACATGAATAAGATAGGACTCTGAGTTATAAAAATCTATTTCACAGACATTGAAGTTTCCTTTCATTTTTGCCATAATCCCTTTTTGGCTTGGACTTGTTTCAGTGATAATGGTTTAAGGTAAATCTTCTTATCACAAGTTGGTTAAATATAGGGGTGTTTAAGCAATATTTCTTCAATCAGCAAGCATTTGTTAAGCTGTTGTGTTCAAGGCACTGCTGAGGATACAAATAATGATGCAAACTCTACTTTTTAGGAGCTTGTGTTCTAATGAGAAACAAGAATATGTATATCGAGAATAAATATAAAAAAAGATAAAGAGAATAAATAGAAATAGAAAGGTAGATCAAGGGCTAATTAGGAAAGGCCTCATGTTTGTAGAAGGTGGTGCAGAAACTGCATCTTGGAGTAAGGTGAGGTAAAGGTGTGGAGGTAGTACATTCCAGTTTTGAAGGCTGGGGTGGCAATACAAAGTCACAGAGATGGGAAAATGGTGTGTCTTGTGTGAAGAACAGCAGTAAGGCAAGTCTGACAGGTCAGGATTATAGAGTTGAGGAGGGAGGAGTAAGCTGTAATGAGACTAGAAATATAGGTTGGAGCTAGGTTATGACAGGCTTCATAAGGGGAATAGGGAATTGCTGGAATGTGAGTAGGGAAAGCAATATGGAGGATGGACTTGAGACAGAGAAGTTCAGTTAGGAAGCCATTGCAGTAATCAAGGTGAAAAGTGATGAAGGCCTGAACTCTAGGAATAGATGGACATCTTCAGTCTGCAAAGCCAAATGCTGACTTTAGGTGATGCACATGCTGTGTCTGACTTAAAGCTTTATAGGAGCTTGTTAAATTACATGTTATCTTATTGCTTAGTGGTAAGACTATACAATATGTTAAAGTATAATGCAGAAGACTATTTTTGCTAATATTAGAGCTTGACTTTTTGGGGGGTGGGCTGGGTGGTACTTATAAGGGTTTAGCATCAAAATAGTACTGAATTCACTATAAAAATGCTATGGTGTTTTGGCAAAAATAACAATCTTAAGAAACAGGCACTACTTAGCTTTGGGGTCCTTGAACTTATTTTTTAAAAACATTTTTTGAGGGGAGAAGGCAAGGCAATTGGAGTTAAGTGGCTTGCCCAGGGTTACACAGCTAGTAAGTGGCAAGCGTTTGAGGTTGGATTTGAACTCAGGTCCTCCTGAGTCCAGGACTATTGCTCTGTTCACTGCCCCTTTAAAAATATAACTATTTCAGGCACGTAGCTAGGTGGTACAGTGGATAGAGTACCTGAATACCTGTCCTAGAGTCAAGAGGAACTTAATTCAAAATCTAGCCTCTGACACTTTTAGTAGCTATGTGACCCTGGGCAAGTCACTTAGCCCTGTTTGCCTCCCCCAAAAAATGGATAAGGAAAAAAATGAGATCTCAGAAGTTTAAGGAACCTCAAGAAACTATTGTTTTTCTTTTTTAAAAAATAAATAAATTTATTTATTTTCTTGTTTACATCATTCACTTCCACGAGATTTTGAGTTACAAATTTTCTCCCCAACTTTCCCCTACCCAACACCTCAAAACAGCCATCCCACTGTATAACCCCTCCCCCAATCTGCTCTCTCCTATGTCCTCCCCCTTGCCCCTCTGACTTTCCGGTAGGGCAGGATTCAAGGAACTATTTTAATATCTCATTTGTATACAGCCAGGCTAAAAAAAACTCCACAGGATCTTGAATGAATGAACTATGATTTCTATGGGCACCATATCTTTCTAAGTAGTGGCAATCTTCCAGTTGTGTAATGGCCACCTACTAAGAAGTGTGGTTTTTACTTGCTTAAACAAGTAGCAGTGGTCAAAGTTTAAACAGTTGGTTATGGTATTCACTAGGCTAACTTTTAGAAACACAAAATAAAAGCACATTTGTTCTATGTAATTTTTTTTTCTCAGTAACAATTACCACTACACTTATAGAAGCATCCTTCCTTAGTGAACCCAGGAAGACCTGGGTTCAGGTCCCAGTTTTGCTTCATATTGGCTGTATGACCCTGTGCAAATCATTTAACTTCTCAATGTCTCTGGTGTCTAAGACTTGAAGAAATGGTTTGGTTTTTTTGTTTTGTTTTGATTTTGAGTCAAGGGAGGAAAAGATGTTAGTATATACAGGGATTGCAGAGAAAGGTACCTGAAATGAGCAGGTAGTCATCAGACCTCATTTTATCAAATAACTATATGGTATTCTCATTCCTATTTTACCAGACTTCTTAATAAATAGTAGAATAAAAATTCAGGAGTTGATTTTCCTTTATTGGGGGGAAGGGGTATAAAGAGAAAAGACCGGATCTAGTTGCGGGTTGAAAATTCTACCTGGACTTTTGTCCATACTTTATATGTAAATTCTGAAATTTATCAGGTTGCTTTGACTCAGCTGTGTTTTCTCTGGCTCTGCATATAAAAAAATTGTGAGACTTTGCTGTTATAGTTCAGACAAATATTTGACAGGGATGTTTAATTGAGGGTAAATTGTATATGTTGCTTTATTGAGGGCAGGGCTTAGGGCTGTTACAGATTCTTAAAGAATAACTTAGAAGAAAAGTTCACTTTTCAGATGTCCTGGCTTTGCATCCTTTGAGGTAGGTAGGGATAGTTTTCCTATTTAATGGATTAGGAAGTTAATGGAATAGTAGGTGAGTATGAAGAGTTGCTGCCACATATTATTGAACCATGGGAGAAATGTAATGCAACCAGGCCTAATGCTAAATGGAAATAAACATGAAGTGAAAAGATAATGTTTTTATAGCTCTTTACATATATTATTTCACTTGATTCTCACAATGAAGTAGGTACTCATTACCCTCATTTTATAGATGAGGAAGTGAAGACTAACTTTGACTTGCCCAAGGTCCCATAACCAGTTAAATATTTGAAGCAAGATTTGCATCTTGCCTCTAAGGTTCAATGCTCTAGCCACTATATAAAGAAAGGGCGGCTACATGAATAAACCTTTATCATAATCCATTTCATTAAAAGTTACATAGTTGTTCTATCTGTTGTCTCTGTATTGTACACTTGGACAGGTATAAAATGGGTTATCTTACCTCATTAGTGTATTTGCATTAATGATTAGACAGTTCCCCTGACTCTTGACCTGGTGTAGTGTCCTTACTAAATTACTGCAGTTGATAATTGGTTGTTCCTGTAAGTTTTTTTTTGTTCCTGTAAGTTATTGAGCTATGAAAGGGAAGTGAAAGTAGAGTACTCAGTCAATATATAAGGAGAGAAGAAATCAAAGAAACTTTTCTCAAAACCTCACTTCTAAGTAGGATGAAAATTTATTTTTTTTAAGGCTGTGTCGGTCCTTCTTGCACATACTGGAAGTGCAAGTGCAACTCACATGTCTGATCCCACCACTGATTTGCTTAGTTTTGATGTGCTCTGGTTCTGATCTCGACTGGTTTTCCCCTCCTTAGGTGACTTGGTGGCCCTTCTCAAGGGCTCACCATATTGATGTGGAACTTAGTGCAGCAAACACTAGATCTTTCCAATAGCCTAGGCCATGACTACAATATTACCTTTTTTTTAAAATGATTTATTTTTAGTTTTCACCATTCACTTCCCTAAGATTTTGAGTTATTAATTTTCTCCCCCTCCTTTCCCCCTTCCCCAAAACAGTGTGCAGTCTGATATAGGCTCTACATATGCATTCATATTAAACATTTTCACAGTAGTTATATTGTAAAGAACAAATAGAACCAATGGGAGGAACCACGAGAAAGAAGAAACAAAACAACCAAAAAAAGAGCAAATAGTGTACTTTCTTTGGATGTGGATAGTATTTTTCTGTTGAGTCTTTTGGAGTTGTTATTCTTTGCGCAATGTTGCTGTTACTTTGTAAAATGCTCTCCTGGTTCTGCTCATTTCTCTGAGCATCAGTTCATATAGGTCTTTCCAGGTTTTTCTGAAATCTGCCTCCTCATCGTTTCTTACAGCACAGTATTTATAGACCACAAATTGTTCAGCCATTCCACAATTGATGGGCATCCTCTCAGTTTCCAATTCTTTGCCACCACAAAAAGAGCTATTATAAATGTTTTGCTACAATATTACTTTGAAAAAAATGAGACCCATTCCAAAATTATTATTGAGAGAAATTAAGTCTGAACAGGAAAAGCTACCTTTCTGAGAACTTAATATGTCCTAAACCTTATTTGTTCTGCTAGTGATAGCTATTTTCATCATTTTCCTAATAGTTTTTTTAATTGAAGTTTTTTACAATTTTATTTTTTAGAAGCACAGAGACTTTATTCTTTTTCATTGTTGGTTTCAAATTCTCTCCCTTCCCCTATTCCTTGGCCCACCCAACTTGGAGGCAAGAAAAGAAAAAACCAAACTTGTGAATATGTATGCTCACACAAAAACAAATTTTCACATTAGCTATTTTTTTTTAAAGCAAGAAAAAAATGCTTCTGTTTGTACTCTGAGGTCATCAATTCTCTGGAGGTAGATAATATTTATTGTGAGTTCCTTGGAATTGTGGTGGGTCATTATGTTTGATCAGAGTTACTAAGTTTATTAGAGTTTATTTATGTTTTTTAAAAAAAGAATTATTTTATATTTTTTCAGTTACATGTAGAAACAATTTTTTAATATTCATTTTTATAATTTTTGAATTCTAAATTCCCTCCCTTCCTCTTTCCTCTACTGTGATATAGATTATACATGTGCAGTCATGCAAAACATTTTCATTTTAGCCGTATTGCAAAAGAAAACACAGACCAAAAAGAAAGAAAAATAAAGTTTTTAAAGAAAGTATGTTTTGATCTGCATTTAGACTTGGAACAGTTCTTTCTCTGGAGATGGATAACATTTTTTATCATAAGTTTTTCAGAATTGTCTTCTATTATTGTATTGCTGAGAGCAGCTAAGTCATTCACAGTTCATCATGTAATATTGCTGTCATGATGGACAGTCATTTGCTTCTGTTCATTTCATTTTGCATCAGTTTGTGCAAATCTAAATCTTCCCACGTTTTTCTGAAACTATTTTGCTCATTTCTTATAGCATAGTAATATTCCATCATAATCATATACCACAGATTAGTCAGCCATTTCCCAATTGACGAAAAAGCTACTACAAACATTTACGCAAATATGGGTCCTTTTCCTCTTGATCTCCTTGGTTTTCTTCCTTTAAAAACTGCCTATCCATTGACCATTTATCAATTGGGATAAAGCTCTTGTTTTTATAAATTTTACGTAGTTCCCTATATTTTTAAGAAATGAGACCTTTATCAGAAAAACTTGCTATAAAGGTACCCCCCACTGTCCTTTTCTTCTAATTTTAGTTGCATTGATTTTTGTTAGTGTAAATTCTTTTTAATTTTATATAATCAAAGTATCCGTTTTGCCTTCTGTGAACCTCGCTATCTCTTGTTTGCTCATGAGCTCCTGCCCATCTATAGATCTCCTGCTATACCAATTGCTTATGATATCATCTAAATCACGTACCTATTTATCTTGGTATACAGAGTGAAATAATAGTCCATGCCTAGTTTCTGCCAGACAATGTTCCAGTTTTTTTGTTTTTGTCAAATAGTTCTTTACCCTAGTAGCTGGGATCTTTGGATTTATCAAATACTAGGTTACTGTGTTCATTTGCACCTGCATATTCTATACCTAATTTGTTACATCTCTGTTTCTTACCCAGTACCAAATTGTTCTGATGATTACCCCTTAGTAGTATAGTTTGAGAGTCTTCCTTCCTTCCCAGTTTTTAAAAATTGATTTTTTAAATATTCTTCACCTTTTGTTTCTCCAGTGAATTTTGATATTTTTTTTTCCTGGTTCTACATAAAATAATTCTTTGGTAGTTTGATTGGTATAGTACTGAATAAGTAAATGTAGGTAGGTTTTTTTTTTATTATTATATTAGCCTGGCTTACCAATGAGCAATTAATGTTTCTCCAATTTATTTAGAGTGCTTTTATAACTTTATTCTTATAGTTCTTGTGTGTGTCTTGAGATGTAGATTCCCAAGTATTTTATACTGTCGGTATTTATTTTAAATGGAATTTCTCCTATCTCTTCTTGTTTGATTTTGTCGGTAACATAGAGAAATACTTAATGATTTGTATGGGTTTGTTGAAGTTGACTTTAAATCTAATTCTCTACTTCATTTTTTTTCCAAAAAAGTTGCAGCCATTGGTATGCTGGGCTTTATATTCTTCACTAATCCAGGTAGTTGTTAAATACTAAGTAATTGTTTCCTTCATAGTATTGAGCCACATGATTATTATTGCATTTAAGGCATCCTGGAACTTCCTTCTTAGGATACTTCATTTTTCCTGTTCCTTTAATTAGGAAGATACAAACCTCAGAAATGGAAGGGTTAAGGTAGGGCATTGGTATCATTTAAATTATTGACCTTCTTTTTTGGTCCTAAGATCAGAGATGAGCATGAGTGTTTTCATGACTAATGGAATCATGGAATCTGAGAGTTGGAGGGACCCCAGAGGCCATCTTGTCCCACCTTTACCCCTCCAAGGCTTTCCCTCTAAAAGGAGTTGTTATTGAGCTTCAGTTTTAGGGCTTTACAGGGAGAGTAAACCCAGTACTTCTCAAGACAGACCATTTTTCCTTTGCATTAAGACTAATCTTGGAATGGATATAATAGGTAGGGTCATAATCAAATGCTTTAAAAAAGCCTTCAGGTGTCCTAATATAGTGTTATCTTATAACTTAGTTGTAACATTGTATAACTTAGTATTATCACCTCAGACGTAATAGCAGCTAACATTTATATAGACTGTATTATAGAGCCTACGATGTGCCAGCTGCTGTGCTAAGTTCTTTAAAATATCTCACTTGATCCTCGTAACTAGGAGGTAGGAGCTAATATCCCCATTTCACAGTTGAGGAAACTGAGGCAAATAGAAGTTGAGAGTTAAATAGGTTACATAGCTAAAGTCTAAAACCAGTTTTGAACTCTGAGCCTTCTGACTCCCGGTCCAGTGCTCTATCCACTGCGCTAGCTGCCCTAAATTTAGCTGGTTCTCCATGACCAGCCACTGTTGTTCAGTCTTTCTGACTCTCCGAGACTCCATAGACCATGCTGCCCATGGGATTTTCCTGACAAAGATGTGGTTTGCCATTTTCTTCTCCAGTGGATTAAGGTAAACAGACTCAAGGGACTTGCCCAGGGTTGCATAGCAAGTGAGTATCTGAGGTCAGATTTGAACACATCTCCTGATTCCAGGCCCAACTACTTCTAACTAGCCACTGTTATAATGTAAATAACTTTATTCTTCTATTGTATTTTGAAGCTAGTTGTGACAGAACTCTTAATTCCATAGTGATCATTTATTTTGAGTTCCTACTAAATGCAGTTCAGATTCTTTACCAAGGCTTTCAAAGATACTAGACAACCTCACACCTTAACTTTAGCATCTTCATGTGTACTGTGCTATAATGAAACCAGAGTTATTTTGACATTCTCTAAACTCAATGATTTCCTTACTTTTGGAATCTTCCATGTTATGTGTGTGCACCCTCACACCTCTGCTTTTTCTATATCTTTTAAGGCCTCTCTCAAGTTTTGTAAAGATTTTTGGTTCACTTAATTACTGATAATCCTTACATTTTCAGATCACACGTGACACTTTGCATTTTTCTTTTTTATATGTTTTGTATTATATCCAAAATAAACAGGTGCTTGTCACATATAGATTATAAAGTTCTTTAGGGCAGGTCATTTTTTTGGTCTCCTCATGTCACACAGTTCTCTGTTTCATAGGCACTTAAAGGTTTGAAGTCCCTCTACACTAATTTTGTTCTTTTTTAGAGATAGATTGATGACTTTATTAAAAAATGCCTTGCGGTCAGCAACCATACATATTAAGTACCTACTATGTGCCATGTACTGTGCTAGGTGGATATAAAAATGAAACAATGCTTGCCCCCAAGAAGCTTATATTCTGAGGGGGTGGGGACAACTTGCATAGATAGATATATACATACATATTTGCAAAACAGATACAGTATGATCTGAGGGGGAGGCACTACTCATCTGAAATGTAAGTGGGGTGGGTATGGGGATTCTACCAGGATCTTATGTAGAACCTTAATTGCTAATTGTGGCACATTTGATTTCACTATTTCTGATTTCTAGCTGGGTAGTTTTAATTCTGTGTCTGAATTGAATTTAGTGCTACCTAGATTATGTAAGGCAAAAGCCATTACTACATTTTGTCTCTATTGCTTTATTTAAATGTATGTAATCAGGATGGCAGGGCTAGCTGTGTCAAATGAAAAACTGTATGGCACCTGACATTTTGCAATATTCAATTAAATTAAGCCTTTTTGGAATTACTTAGTAGTAACAGTGGTATTTATTGTATAATTATTATTTTGCCATATGCTTCTCTATTAATGGACCTGTCTTTCTTTTAGCTCCAGAATCTGGGTATCAACCCAGCAAATATTGGCTTCAGTACTTTGACTATGGAATCAGACAAATTCATCTGCATTAGAGAAAAAGTAGGAGAGCAGGCCCAGGTGGTAATCATTGATATGAATGATCCAAGTAATCCTATTCGTCGACCAATTTCAGCTGACAGCGCCATCATGAATCCAGCTAGCAAAGTAATTGCATTAAAAGGTAGGAAGAACCAATTTTAATATTAAAAATTCTTTCCTTTTTGAATATATAAGCTCAGTTTTTGGGCTCTAGGTTTCAGTGTAGTACACATGTTAAATTTGACTAAAATGACATAAATTGGCAAAGATTAAGCCTAGTATTAGAAATTTACCTCTGGACTGCAAAGATACTATGAAATATGATTCTTAGCTGCTTTTCAATACAACTCTAATTGGATTTTTACCTACGTATAGGTGAGACTAAATTGCTTTTGAGGTCCCATCTTATTTTAAGAGTTACTCCTTTGTAAGATCTTAAGGAAGACAGAGTAAAATATACTAGAATTAGCTGTTTGTATAATTGCACTATATTACAGGCATCAGTTTTAATATCATGAAAAGTCAGGAGATTGCCGTTGGTAACTTCATTTGAGCCAGTATGTTTTTCTTTCCTCAAGAGCTAAGGCCATTTGATTAGACTTATACAGAAGAAATTTTCAAAGCTCACAGAATTTATAGAGCATTTAACAATTTAACTTAACAGTCAACTTGTTTTAAGCCTTGCAGTAAAAAAAAAAAAATTTAAAAATGCATTGTGAAAATTGAAATTCTTTATCTATTGGTTATAATTAGTCTTGCTGATTAAACCTAATTAGCTCTACTCATCTTAGTTTCTTCTTCTTGATTCTTTCTGAAGTTACCTACTTTCTGCAGGTTCTAGGGGAGATACAGAGTCTAAATGAGTCACTGCCCCCTACCCTCACAGAGCTTATATTGAAGTGCCTTTTGAAGGTACTCAAATAGTTTTCTTAGAATACTTTCTCTAACTTTGATTTTTAATAACTATTATATTTTTTAATGCTTTCTTATGTGTATGCAGATGGTGAGTTTTCAATTTAGATTGTATTAGTTATTGTCCTGTTCTATGAAAAGAAAATGTAATGAGTTAAAAAGGTTTCCAGAGCTCATTACTATAGCATAGTATATAGGCATTTGTATTACATTTTTTTTACTATCTGGATATAATCTAAGTTCTCTGTGAGGGAGAAAATAATGTCATTTCAAGGCACTGCTTCCTACATAGCTAATTACACTAACTTCAAGCTACTTTTTATAAACAGGACTATAACTATCACAATTTTTCAAAGTCTGGTTTTTGCCTTTAGTGTGCTTTGCATATTGTGCAGGATGGAAATAATATTTATATTTTAGGGAAAGCTCTTCCAAACTATGTGGTTAGATAGTAGCAAGTACAAAGCTATTTCTTCTTCTCTTGGGAAAATAGCATCTTATAGGAGCCATATATTTTCTGGCCCAGAAATACAATCTCTTATACCTTAACTGCCGATTTTTATCCTTAGCTTCTAAAAATCTCACGCGCGCGCCTGCGCACACACACACACACACACACACACACATATCTAAACTAAGTTGTTTTTGCTTTTGGGAGACTATCAGGGCTTTCAGATTAATTTTTAAATATGGGTCCTTATTCTGAAAACCTGCAATTAGCTCTGGGCACATTTCAGATTCAAGGCATGTTTCTTCCTTCTGGGACAAATGTAAGCTGTCTTATTGGGGTGAAGCTTGAGCTTTATTCCTCCCTCCAGCATATTAACTATGTACCTTAAAACCTTTCCTAACCCTTTAGTATGTTATACCCTTCCTTGCATTTCTTTTTCCTTTTCCCTTTGTAATTTAAACCAAGTAGATGTAGCATGAATTCATTTTCTTTAATATATGTGTGACAAGGTAGAGTTTAAGTGGAACCTCTTTCTTCATGAAGCAGCTTCCATAAGTTTGGTCAGAGGGAGTATGCCAGTCTTACAAAAATCACATGTGTCTGTACATTTACTTGTTCTGCTAAGTATACCTAAAACTAAGTAGCTGTCAGTGGAAAAAAATTGGCTTTCAATCACAGTTATAAGGTTAACCTGATTGTTTTCCATCCTTTTGTCAGAGTGTTGTGCTTTGTTAGTATTGTCTCAAAGGCTTAGATGGCTATATAATCAGACTATTTATTATTAGAATTAACTAGGATGATGAACTTTATTTCTGTCTATATTTTGTCTTTGGGAAAGTTAGCTTTGTCAGTACTAAATTAAAGCTTAAATATCTTGGATAGAAATAATGCTTCAGCTCTATTATGTAGTGTTTTAGCCATTAACTTTTTAATGTTATTTTTGTGATAAATTTTAATGATTCTACAGCTAGTGATAGTATGATAGTGCTTTTTCAGTTGGACATGAAATGTGAAAATGCAGAAACTACAGAGCTAGAGTTTATCCTGAGCCTTGGTTTTAAAATCTACCTTTTTATTTTAAAGCTGGGAAAACACTTCAGATATTTAACATTGAAATGAAAAGTAAAATGAAAGCTCACACCATGACTGATGATGTCACCTTTTGGAAATGGATTTCTTTGAACACTGTTGCCCTTGTTACGGACAATGCGGTTTATCATTGGAGTATGGAAGGAGAGTCACAACCAGTGAAGATGTTTGATCGCCATTCTAGTCTTGCTGGTTGCCAGATTATCAACTATCGTACAGATGCAAAGCAGAAATGGTTACTTCTTACTGGCATATCTGCACAGGTACTCCCCATTTTATGTAGATTAAAGAGGAATAGAGGAATTGCCCAGAATGAAATAAGTTTTGAAATAAGGCTTTTATGTACCAAGTCCTTTCTGGAATTAGGGTTAACCTGCAGATAAATGGCAAGAATTTGCTTACAGTGCTAGACCCCTTTGTCTAATTAAATCCTCTTTTCTTCTCTTACTTGAAGAAATAACCAAAAATGACCTACAGTAAAGGATCGAAAGCCTGATTAACTATCTAGGGCAGAGGTGTCAAAATCACATGGGCCACAATATTTGATAAAAACAAATTGAAATGATCAAAAAACCTAGATAATAATTTATGATTTTCTAAGTCAGTATACCTGCCCACAGATCCATATTTCTATTCGAGTCTGATACCACTGATCTAGAGCCTGTAATATAGTTGATCAGATATAATTATGCTGTTATAAACTGCCTGGGTTTTTAAAAAAAAAAAACAAACCTAAATTGTGAATTTTATTTTATTTTTTTACAAATTAGAGATTAAATCATAGAATATGGTAGAAATAAAGAACTCTGAGTAGACTCTGAAAACTTGGGTGATAGTCATGATTCTTCGTGATCTGGAGCACTTTGATTTCCAAACTTTGATTTTCTCTCATTTATATAATGAGTTGGATTAATTATCTCATGTCTCTTCTAGGTCTAACATTACATGATTTTATACTTCATCTTCCTTTTAGCAGGCTTATTTGAAATACATCCTTAGGTTGCCATCTACAGAGAAAATATTATGTTCTAATTCCTAAGTTGTTAACATTGAGGTATTACATCTAGTTTGATGTAACGTAAAAGAAATGGATCTCTGACAATGCTAAAATACTGTTGTTGAATATCCTGTTAATGAATTCAGGAATTAAGGTTTTGTTACTTAGATTTCAACTTGAAACTTGATAACTTCATTTCTTTGCAGCAAAATCGTGTGGTGGGAGCCATGCAACTTTATTCTGTAGACAGAAAAGTGTCTCAGCCCATCGAAGGACATGCTGCTAGCTTTGCACAATTTAAAATGGAAGGAAATGCTGAAGAGTCAACACTGTTTTGTTTTGCAGTAAGGGGGCAAGCTGGAGGCAAGGTAAACTTGGGCTTCTTAAAACGTTGGAAATACATAAAAGCAAAGCAAACTAATTTTGAAAAGTAGAACCTGCTTAACAATTTTCATCTACCAGAATTCACTCTTCCTTTTAATTCCAGTGTTCTTACAATTTAAGGCATATTTTTATCTGGTTATTGCTGTTAATATTTTATTCCTTTGGATATCTGTAAAATATGTAATCATTCTCTAGAAGCTCCAGAATCATCTTTTAAAAATGCAATGACTTGAGTGCCTGTTAGATGAAGACCATTAACTATGTAACAAGTATAGTAGTTACCAGCTTGAAATAAATTGCTAAAAATCTCTCTTTCCTGAGAGGAGCTCCGTAAGACACCAAAGATATATTCTCCATTTAGATTTGAAATGATAAAATAAAAATAGGCTCATTAACTTTTTGAATAAGAAGTCATTCTAAGCATCTTGGGTAAAATATCTTTGTATATAAGACTGCAAGACCCAGTTAGTTACTTTGGCTGACTTGTCTCTAATACACAAATAATACCTAGCACTTACATAAATATGACATTCCTACAAATACCTCTCAATAATGCATTTATAAACTCTACTTGGGGCCTCACTGCTATTTTATTGCCTTGTGATTTATCTTTTGTAATGAGATTTTGAAATGGTTTGCCATAATAACTTTCAACAAAAAAATGAATACAATGAATTAATGTATAAAATATTCTTATTCATTGCATAGGTTGGATCTTGCTTTCTTGAGAGAATTAGAAGATCCATTCTTGGACTTATTCACTGTTAATTGCTTTATATTCTATAGGAAATCTTTTAAAATCAAAACATTTCAGCAAAAGAACCATGCATCAATCCTCCTTCCAAGGCAGCTCCAAATAAGCAAAGACTCTTTTATCAGTTTTAGGGACTGAGCAACTTTTCAGCCGCATTTTGAATTTGACTTTTAAATTGTACCTTTGTTTTTGTGAATTCCCAGCCTTCTACCACATTTTTTAATGTAAATACCAAAACTTAACCCAAAGCCCAAGTTATATAGTTTTGAGGTGTTCCCTTCTGTTTATGTAAGAGGATCAAGAGCTGACTGTAGTCCTGATATTTCCTTCTCTTCAGTTGATATTTTTGCTTGTGAAAAAAAAAAGAGACGTAAAGAGTAGTCTTATGGAAAACATGATTGTGTCTTGTTGAACAGTTACATATCATTGAAGTTGGCACACCACCTACAGGGAATCAGCCTTTTCCAAAGAAAGCAGTAGATGTCTTTTTTCCTCCAGAAGCGCAAAATGACTTTCCTGTGGCAATGCAGGTATGTTAAGAGAATTTTGTTAAAAATAAATTTTATTGATCTTTTTTTTTACATTGCCAAAAATTCTCCCGTTATCCCTCCCCCTGATCTTTCTAGAGTGCCATCTCATATAACAAAAAAGGGGGGAGGGGGGTCTGAAGGAAAAAAATCAGCAAAACCACTTTATACATGCTAAGTGAATTAAATATACATTAAGTAGGCTTTTTAAATTACCCTTTTCAACATTAATTTAACCCTTTTTCTTTTATGTGGAATTTAGAAGAATGACTAATTTTGGTCATCCTGAAAGAACTTCTGTAATGCTGCCGTTCTTGTTATACTTATATTTTATATAGAATACTTAGGTGTTTGATTCTAAATTTTTATACTAAAAATATGTTTTCTTAGACTGGGCAAGGCATGAGTTTTAGAAGTGGTTGGAATTAAGCATTTAAACCTTGGCAGGGTTCTTAAAAGAAAGGTAGTGCAGAATAAAGCATCTTCTATGACCAGATTTCAATTTATTTTTGTTAAAAGTGCTAATTTTCTTTACATAGATCAGCGAAAAACATGATGTGGTATTCTTGATTACCAAATATGGCTATATCCATTTATATGACCTGGAGACTGGTACCTGCATCTACATGAATAGAATCAGTGGAGAAACCATCTTCGTTACTGCACCTCATGAAGCAACAGCTGGAATTATTGGTGTAAACAGAAAGGGACAAGTAAGGAATCTGTCTACACTCCATTTAGGAAGCAAAAACAAACCTAGTAGATGGTCCTTTTCCTTTAGCTTTTAAAAGATGATTTGTAGGGGTGGCTAGGTGGTACAGTAAATAGAGCACTAGCCCTGGAGTCAGGAGGACCCAAGTTCAAATGTGGCCTCAGACACTTAACAGCCATGTGACCTTGGGCAAGTTGCTTAACTCCACTGCCCTCCAAAAAGCAAAAAACAAAAGATCATTTGTAGAAAACAAATGAGTACTTTTTGATACTGTGTATTTGTTATATAAAATAGATATTTCTATAGAATCTAAGTTACAGGGAGAACATTTTCCTGTTACCAATTCATATTTTTTAAAAGTAATACTTAAAGAAAACTGATGTTTTAGTAAGCATCTTGGACTGACTTATTTAGATAGGAAAAGCTATTGACTGACTTGTATCACAATTTGCATCATTTAATACATTTAGTTACATTTAATACATTAAACTCTCCAACTTTAGATTTTCCACTTAGGCACTATTTATATTTTTGAAGTATTATAAAGTATTTGGAAGTAGTTCACTAAGAATAACTTGGATTATATAATACTTTATATTTTTAAAAGCACCTAAGGTAGGTGGTAGGGATGTAATATAAGCATTATTCCTATTTTACACATGAAGAAGCTGAGACATAGGGAAACTAAATGAGTTTTCACAGTTAATACAGCCAATCTGTTTTTTCTCAAACCAAAATATTGGAAGTTGTAAATCTTTTCCTCTGCTGTTAGTTATAGATATGTCGAAGGAAAGCCTAGTAGGTTTAATCCCAAAGTATCTGATTCATTTTAGTTATGACCTCAGTTGACATATTTAATATTAATATTTAATATTTAATATCTTTAACTCTCTCTGAACTTTGTTTAAAACTTTAAAATCTGTCACTTAACAGAATCTTGTGTCTTGGGATTCTTTATATTTTTTCTGAAGCTGACTGCTAGATAAAACGACTTACATCTCACTAAGGATTAGCTTGTAAACTAATCTAAGTTGACTGCTTTTTTTTCAGTGGTGTCTCCTTTATAACTGTTCCCTATGCTACAGGTGGTTATGTTTTGCTTTTTTCCTTTCTCTCTGAAACTCAATAGAATGTGGGTCTTTTCAGTGCCAGAGAGTTTCTTTTCCATCTATCTGTCTATCTAGTTATTTATCTTAATACATTTTTTTTTTTTTACTATAAAAGGTGCTTCAGAATGAACTCTCTACAAGGTATATTCCCCTCCCACCTTCCCAGCAGTTAATAAGCTATAGTACAGTACAGTTCTGAAATAACGTTCACTAATTCTGTTGCCTCTTAGTGTTAAATTAATTTGATTCATATTATAGCCATTGTATGTGTTTTATTGTCTTGGTTCTGTCAGTTAACCACAGTATTATGTACCTATTAGTACCAGGTGCTAGGGGTGCAAATGTAAAGAAGGAAACAGTCCCTACTTGCAAAGAACATAAATTCTAAAGCCCTGTGTTCTTTATTTTGCATCATTTCATACAACTCTTCCTGTGTTTTGGAGAAACTAATCTTGATGTGTATAGGGGCCTTAGTAGTAGTGTATATCAAGTTTTAATAACCTATAAATTTGTTAAGATTGGCACTCTGTATTTGATGTAGACTGTATTAGTTGAAAATAGGAAGGTTGGAACGTAATCTCTATTATTTGTAGAAAAAGGAGTAGTGATAGTGGAGGGAGAGGCGGAAGAGAACAAATATTAATCTACTTCCTTTTTAAAAATAGATTTTTGATGTGGGACAAATAATGTATACCTTGAAATACCGCATCCACTTTGCAGCATATGTTGCCTGTAGTAACAGGCTATTTTAAAGATGAAGTCAGGCTAATGTTAGTTTTGTTAATGTTTCTTAGTTGGAAAGAAAAAATATATGAAAACTTAGTGGATAAAAATTATATATTTGATTCTCATAAGCAGTATTTAATCATCTGAGGTACTGCTAGTTGTGGGGAATGGGGAAGTAGGGCCTTAATGTCTTAGGCTAATGCATTACCACCCCTGTGGAGAATATTCTCATAGTTTAGATTTGTGGGGCAAGGATGCTAATGTTAATAAGGTAGCCCAACCATTGCCACAGTAGCATTGGTGGAAGGTATCGGGTAGCTAAGCTTCTTATGAAAGTTGAGGGAGAGAACACAACATGAATATGAAGAAAGCAAATATGTATAAATAACTTATTTTGATGAGGGACCCATTGATTGCTTGGGGAAGAGAGAGGGATAAGAATAGATTTACTATAGGAGGTATCATTTAAGCTTAATATTGAAGGAAGCTAGAGATTCAATGAACTTATCTCCGTTCATCTAATTTAAACTAAATTAACCTACTGTTAGACCAATTTAGAGGTAAAAGATGAATTAGAAATATCTAGACCTTAGTCTAGGAACGCAAAGTTATGGACTGGTAAGTTGTAAAGAAATAGAAAACTTGGTTTGACTAATTTGTCATATGGGACCACTTTAGACTACTAAATGAAGAACCATGATAGAGATTTCTCTCAGAGGGTTCATTCCACTCCAGTTTTCTGATTTTCTTTGTATTTTTTTACTCTCTTTTCCAAATAACTAATAGTGTTGAATCTTAATTGCTCATTAATGAGCAAGGAGAATATTAGTACAGTGTAAACATTTAAATTGTCTTACAAAGTGCTCATATTAGATATCTACTAACATTTAAATCATAGGTGCTATCAGTGTGTGTGGAAGAAGAGAATATAATTCCTTACATCACCAACGTCCTACAGAATCCTGATCTGGCTTTGAGAATGGCTGTGCGTAACAACTTAGCTGGAGCTGAAGAGCTTTTTGCCCGGAAATTTAATGCTCTTTTTGCACAAGGAAATTACTCAGAGGCAGCAAAGGTGGCTGCTAATGCTCCAAAGGTAAATTTTGGAAACAAACATCAAAATTCCAAGAATATTTATGTGCCTGTTAAGTGCCTTCCATTTCTAGCTATATTAGGAAGGGATCAAAATTTGTGCCAAATACTGCTTTTTTGACTGTATGAGTTTAATTAAGACTTGACTTAAAATTTCTGGTTAATTTTTTAACTTTATTTCCGTCTCACCCATTTTGTAACAAAGTACGGTTAAACAAAACAAACACATTAACCATATATAACAGTGTATTCCTTAACTCCATATTCTCTACCAAGAAAAATAAATTTATTCATTAGTCTTCTGAGTTGAAGATTGGTCATTGCATTGATTTCATTGGCATCTTTTGGTTCTACGTGATATTCTCTGTATCAAGACATACAGATCTTCATAGGTTTCTTTAAACTTTACATTCATTTTTTTCTTAGTGCAATAATATACCATTATATTAATGTCCTACAATTTGTTCAGCTGTGCCCTCCTGAGTGAATGTCCATTCTTGTTTCTAATTTGAGAAAGTTTTAAAAATTCCCCAGAAAGGCTGCCATGAATAGTTTGGTATCTGTGAGGCCTTTTACTCTGTTTTTGGCTTCCTTGGGGTCTGTGCCTATTAGTGCTATTGCTGTGATAAAATAGATGAATAATGTAGTTAATTTTCTAACATATCTCTAAATTGTTTCTAAGAACTTTTGGATCAGTTTATAACTCTGCCATATTTGCTTGGGGGTCTCACTGTGCTTCCAATACTATTTAGGTAATTTTCATCTTTGCCAACTTGTTCTTCCTATTCACTTATGAGAATTTGCTTCAGTGAAACCATACAGTTTTAGCTTAGCAACATTATTATAGGTTTGGATCTTAATGTCCCTCTTTTTGACCTAGTAGAAGGATTTGGATTTATAACTAATATACTCTGAATTTCTAGGATTTAAGAAAACCAGGACAATATTTGTTTATAGTTGAAGATGACTACTGATAGCCTTCACCTGGAAGATTTTTGTTCAAGTTTATATGTCATAAATTTGAATGATTTGAATAAAATTCTTAAAGCTGGAAGAGATTTAAGAATGATCTAGTCTAATCCCCTATGATTTTTTTCCTTTTTAAAAATGTTTCATTAATTTTTTAAACTTCTTTGTCACTTTCCACCCCTCTGAAATTAGAAAAGCATGACAGTGGCCATGTCTGGAAATGTACCTTATCCTATATCTATAGCCTACCCCTCTCTACTGAGAGGTGGGATACACATTTTGGTATAATTCCTCTGAAATTATGATTGTTTATGGTATTGATCAGAACTCCAGAGTGTTTTCATTGTTTTCCTTTACATTACTGTGGTCATAGTATAAATTGTTCTCATTCTGTTTACATGGCTGCATCCTTCCATTCATTCATAGATATCTTAAGTTTCTTTGTCTTCTTCATATTCATCATTTCTTACAGCATAAGAATATTGCATTATAATCTTGTTTCACAGTCTGTCCCCCACCTCCAATTGTTTCCACTGTTGATGGGCACTCATTTAGTTTTGGGTTTTTTTTTGGCTACTCTTTTAGTCAGTCTTAATGAAGGGAATAAATGAAGAGTTGAAAATTGGCTTTAAAGTTTTTGTTTCTGTGCTGGTATTTATCCTGTCATGATTTACTCAATTTCACATGCCTTAAAAATAAGTACTTTTGTACACATTACGTACATATACAACAGACTAGTTTGGTGCTTTCTGAATATATTCAGTGATAGCACACTAAAATCAGAACATGAATCAGATTAGTTTACAGTCCTGCCTATTACAGTGCATAAGACTTGTCACAGTCTCTTAATAGATGGATCATAGTCTTAGACTTGTTAAAAGCATAGAGTTTTTAAATGAAAAAAATAATTTTGTTTCAAATCATCTTTCTTGAAGGGAATTTTGCGTACTCCAGACACCATTCGCCGGTTTCAGAGTGTTCCAGCACAACCAGGTCAGACTTCACCTCTACTCCAATACTTTGGAATCCTTTTAGACCAAGGCCAGCTGAACAAATATGAATCCTTAGAACTGTGTAGGCCTGTACTTCAACAGGGACGTAAACAACTGCTAGAAAAATGGTTAAAAGAAGATAAGGTAAGATTTAACATGCATTGGTTTAACCAAATTAAATGTTATGTTAGTCTTGGGTGTGTGTGAGGTAGAGTTTAATTCTAGATTGCACCCAGAATGTATACCTAACATTCTATCTCTAGGAAACACAGGAGCTCATGGTGCATGGAATAGTTAGGATTATTATCAAAGTAGCTAATACATGTGATCACTCATGGAATCTGAAATATCCTTATTGAGTTCTTGGAACTATTCACTGGAGAAGAATGTTCTTTACTTTCAGGAAAAATTGTGTGCAGTACCATACTTGAGATGGTAGAAATCTTAGGGCAATTTGGAATCAGATCTGTGGACAGAGCAGTATATACTGCGTATATAGAGACCTAGAACCTTATTCTAACATGGACAGATTTCATCCATATATGTTTGTCATAGCTTTTTTGCCTTATTAAAAGATCCAAGATTTAAACATAAACTGGTCATCTCTCACCAGTTAAGTTTGTTAATAATGGAAAGGCCAATGGGCTGTAATATAGAAGCTTATGGAAATTATTGAAAATAAAGCTGGGGGCAGCTAGGTGGCACAGTGAATGGAGCACTGGCCCTGGAGTCAGGAGAACCTGAGTTCAAATGTGATGTCAGACATTTGACACACTTACTAGCTTTGTGACCTTGGACCAGTCACTTAACCCCAATTGCCTTACCTTCCCCCTCGGAAAAAAAAAAGTAAAGCTGTTATAAGAATATATAAGCACAAGTACCACTAACCCATGATTCTTAACCATTAGTTCTCCAGAATCTATTACTGCCAGCAGTCATGTCATACTCCTAATAGTGAGGAATATATTGAAGTACCACACCAGGAGCTCTTTGGAAGGTCAATCACTCTTGAGAATAATGCATACTACAGTAGTTCTCTATCTTTGATAGATTTTTATTTGGTCATGTTGAAAGAACTGAAGTTTAACTGGAGCCAGTAGAATGTTCCAGTAAGAAGTGTGAATTCTGTGGAAACTTTTCATCCCTTCATAACATTCTAGGCAAACTTTCTTGGCTCTTCCGTTCAAATGAAAGTGAAGATTTACTGCTTTTTCATAATGAAACATAATGTAACGTACAAATCTTTTGATAAAATTTTCTTGTACATTGGATGGATTTATTCTTTAGGCAGTTTTCTTAGAACCTGGTCACTCATGTTACTACTTTTCTCAGCCACGAACCAAAGTGGTTATTTATCTTTGCAGAATAGCCTATTTTATTCAAATGGGATGTTACAGAGGGTAGCCAACATTTGTTTTCTAGGCCAAAGAAGTCTTTATTAATAGACAGCCAAAACATGAGGGTTTTTTTCCCGGGTTTAAATACTTGAGTCATGAGACAAATCTATTAAAACAGTCATATATAGAGGGAGTAAGCCCACATGCATTTTATGTTGCAAATAGGTTCCTTTTCTATTTTTACCCTATTTATGAAGATGTAGGTCCTTAAAATAACAATTTCTTCTACAGACCAGACTATGAATAGACAGGTGGTCTTATTTAATTTTCAAGACAGCTATTCTTTTTAAAATTGGAAAATAGGGCAAAAACATTTTTTTAAAAACTTATCATCCATAGTTCTTTTTTTCATGAATATGGTCACTCTTTCAGAATCACAGTATGTATTTGAGGACTTTGCACTAATTTTGAAGGCTCAGTTGTTTTTTTAAAAATTGATTTCAGGAAGAAATTTTTGTTCTTAGATTAATTTGCCTGATTTTCATCACTAAGAAAAAGTCTAATTTCTTTTTAGCTCAAATTCCCTTCATAGTACATTGGCATGAAAGAGCCAATGTTTTGTAATAACATAGAATTCATTGCCTTATGCTCTATTCTACATCAGTACAATTTTTGTGAAGAGCCTTGCTTTTAGTGGACTGTTTTATAAAATTGATTACTCCTGTAATACATGTTAAACTGTATGTAGCTCTTCATTCATATCCAGTACAAATGATTATCTGAAGCATGCAGTATATTTAAGTAGCTTGGTGGAGGGGGGTACATTTTAGACTAATACTTGTAGACCTACATCTCATTCTAATATCAAGTGAGTTCTTTTAAGAGTGCAGAGTCTGGTACAATTTTACCATTTCAATTGAAAAATTCATTAACTAGATTGAAAATATCTGTTGTCATCCATAAATTTTCATAGTAATTTTTCTAACATCAGTTTCAGCTATGTAACTTAAGCTGTATATATTAATCCACTTGCAGTGCAAAATAGCAAGATTCTCTGTTCTTATTAATTGATCAGAAAAGCTCTTCAGACTACATGTTCAATTCTTCTCACTAGATTATATTATCTGCAAATTGAACCATTCAAATCTGTTGGCCTATGATTCATAGTCATTTCAACCATATCAGTTATTGCTACCTCAGGTCATTGATGTTTCTACTACAGAATGAGACTTTTTTTCTTAGTAGTTCTGTAAGCAGCCTTATTTATATAATTCAGGCAATACTTTTGATGTCATCGACAATTTCTGAAAGAATGGGATTTTTTTTCCCCCTTAAACTTGACCTTTCCTGGGGGAAAAAAAAATCTTTTGTCAGTGTATTGGTAACCTCAGTGTCTGCTTTGAAGATATTTCAGGCTCTTGAATTTCAGGAATCCCAGTGAGTAAAAAATACCACTTTATAGGTTCAGATTTTTAATTAGGTTTCTATATTTCTGTAACTTAAGCTTGTAATCATTTGATGTGCTAGTTTTGGCTATCCCTGTGAGTTTTCAGTTCAAACAAGTTTTATATTTATTGCAGAAGGTTATTATTTAACTTAAAGACAATGAAATAATGGATGATAGTTTTACATTTGTTAAATTTCAAGTGACTTAAGTATTTTTTGGAAGCCAACTTCTATATTGTACTTAACTGATATTGAGAAATATCACAGAAATTATAATTCTTCTGAATTATGAGTTCACATGCTTTATATTCCAGTGCAGTGTGACAACTTCAGTACATTAACTTACGTTGACTCACAGTGGCTAGCTCTACCTGTGACAGTTCAGTATATGCTGATTGAAATTTGTCCTCTATTGTATATATCATCTATAGTGATTGCTATGCTATATTTACTGTTAGTTGGATTGAATTTTCTGTGGTTCACTTTTCGCTTGATTTAAATTCTTTTCACTGAAATCAGATGTACTTATGTAGGAGTTATATTTTAAAACATCTGTTAATTTTGGTCATTGCTTTTTGCCCTCCTTGCGAGAAGGTCTTGTGTCCCACAGTTTGGAAAACTGTTCTGAGGCTCTGATAATCAGGCTTTTCTCCTTTTTTTTCTCCCTTTTCTCTTGGACAGCTGGAGTGTTCAGAAGAATTGGGTGATCTGGTAAAGTCTGTGGACCCTACATTGGCTCTTAGTGTTTATCTAAGGGCTAATGTTCCAAATAAAGTTATCCAGTGCTTTGCAGAAACAGGCCAAGTACAGAAGATTGTATTGTATGCCAAAAAAGTAAGTTCAATGAAATTCAATTCATTTCATTTGTCATAGGTTGTATAATTTTGACTCTTAGGTAAAAATTAAGTGACGTGTTGAATGAGCTTTAACAAAGTGAGAAGATTCCAGTTCTGAAATTTTAAAAACGCATTTAACAGTTTACTTTGTGATACTTTTATAACTTAGAAAACACTTTCCACATTGAAGTATAGCGTACAATATTATCATTTTAATATTAGAGCTTGAGGCTAAGTGACAAGCTCAGTGCTACACAGCTGAGAATATGTCACACATGGGCCTGTTGTCCTTTATACTTGACTAGAGGAAGTATAGTAGACAGTCCTGGCTAGGGGTGATGGCTTTGGCAGCGATGGAGTTCACCTTCCTTCTTCTAGAGATGAGGGCCCAAAGAAGTGAGGTGACTTGTTCTAAGTTGTGTCTAGCTCTTCTGACTAGTATTAATGCTGATCTTGCAAAAATGAGTTCTCTCTCTCTCTCTCTCTCTCTCTCTCTCTCTCTTTTATCTTGTCTCTCCTCAAAAATCTGTTTTTCTCGTCTTTCTTAATCTGTTCTTTGTTTTATCATGCCCCACTTTCTCTTATTCCCTTCCCTTCCTGATTCCCTGTTGGGTAAGTTACATTTCTATATACATCTCTGTGTGTGTGTCTGTGTGTGTGTTTATTTTCTTATCCTCTTTGAACCAGTTCCGATAAGATTGAAGTTCAAACGTTATCCATATCTGGCATCCTCCACTTCCTTCATTTTCCCTTTCATATTGAAAGCTCTTCCTTCTGTACCTCTTTTATGTGACAAAAATTTTCCCCCTTCTACCTCTCCTTTACCCTTTCTCCTAGTATATCACTCTTTCTCACTCTTTTATAAAGTTCTTAGGAGTTAGTAATGTAAACTATTTAATTTGAGCCTCCTATGATTACTCTTTCTCGTTTACCTTTTTATGCTTCTCTTGAGTCTTCTGTTTCAATGTCATTTTCTATTCAGCTCTGGTTTTTTCATCAGAAATGCTTGAAAGTCCTCTGTTTCTTTAAATATCTATTTTTTCCCCTAAAAGATTACACTCAGTTTTGCTAGATAGGTTATTCTTGATTGTGTTCCTAGCTCTTTCGCCTTCTAGAATAGTATATTCTAAGCTCTTCATTCCTTTAGTGTGGAAACTGCTAAATCTTGTGTGATCCTGACTGTGACTTCATAATATTTGAAATGTTTCATTCTGGCTGCTTGAAGTATTTTCTGTTTGACCCGGGAGCCCTGGAATTTTGTTATAATATTCTTGGTAGTTTTCATTTTGGGATCTTTCCAGAGGTGAGCAATGAATTTTCAGTGTTTATTTTCCTTTTGGTTCGAGGCTATGTGGGCAATTTACCTTTGTGATTTCTTGGAATATGTTTGGACTTTTTTCCTTTTTTTTTTGGATCATAACTTTTAGATAGTTCGATAATTGTTAAATTATTCCTCCTTAATCTATTTTCCAGATAAGCTGTTTTTTTCTTAGATATTTCACATTTTTAAAAAATTCTTTTTGGCTTTGTTTTATTGTTTCTTGGTGTCTTATGGAATCATTAGATTCCACTTGACCCGATTCTGATTTTTGAGGAATTATTTTCTTCAATAAATTTTTTTGCCTCCTTTTCCATTTGATCTATTCTGCTTTTTAAGGAGAACTTCTCATTAGTGGATTTTTGTGCCCTTTTTACCCTTTGGCCTGTTCTGTTTTTTAAGATATTATTTTCTTCAGCATGTCTTTGTGTGTCTTTTACCAAGCTGTTAATTCTCTTTTCATAATTTTCTTGTATCTTATTTCTTTCCCCAATTTTTAACTTCCAGGCATTCTTGTTCATTTTGGGTCCAGCTAGCTTTTTTTTTTTTTTTTTTTGGGGCATCTGTTTTCACATTATTGTCTTATTCTTAGTTTAAGTCTTGTTCTTCCCTGCCACTACAGTAGTAGCTTTTTAGGGTCAAATTCTTTATTGTGGTTTGTTCATTTTTCTAGCCTATTTCTTGACTTTGAACTTTATGTTAAACTTGAGCTCTGTTCACCTCTGGGTAGGGAGACACTGTCCCAAGCTCCCAGCTTTTTTGTGCTGCTGTTTTCAGAGGTGGTTCAGGGACTCTGCAAGATGTTGACACTTTCAGAGTGGTTTGATCCTGGGAGAGTTGATAGCTGCTCTCCTGGTCTTCACTCTTGTGTTTATCCAGGAAGGGGCCCCTTATCCCCTACAGCTACAAATACTCTTTTTTTTTTTGGAGGAGGTAATTGTGACCAGAGTTGTCCCTTCTCCCTGGTGACTGACAACCAGTGCTTCTTTCACACCCTGGAACTATGACCTAATGCTGCGTATATGCAGTAGAATTGCCAATCAGCATATGTATATATATATGTACACACACACACACACACACACACACACACACACACACACACACACCCCATGTGTCAACAAAGGGTCCCCTGTAATCACTGTGACCAGTTGTATTACCCCTTTATCATCTCTGGTTTGAGAGCTCCTGAAGCAGCTGCTGTGGTGGTTGCTATTTCTCTGCTGCTTGTGTGAACTCTTGGGTGGGCTTCCATTCCAGTGTCACAGACTCCTCATGCTGACCTCTGAAGTTTTCTTAGGCCAGAAAAATGTCTCACCTTAGTCTTCTGTTGACTCTTCTACTCCAAATTTGATTTGAGGTGTTATTTTAAAGTTATTTGGAGGGGAATGTTGGAAGAGTTTAGCTGAATGGCTGCCCCTAATCTGCCATTTTGGCTCCACCTCCTGTGAGTTCTTATTATATAGCAAAGCAGATAATGCTTCTACCTCAAAAATAAAACACTTTTTTTTGACATCTACTTTTGAACTGTTTTAAGGTTGGTTATACTCCAGACTGGATCTTTCTGTTGAGAAATGTAATGAGGATCAGCCCAGATCAAGGTCAACAGTTTGCTCAAATGCTGGTTCAGGATGAAGAACCACTTGCTGATATAACACAGGTAAATGTGTTCAGATGTCTGATTGTTTCTAGACTTTGATTTAAATGCATGAAAGAAGGTAGCGGGTTTATAACTAAACTTTGGAAAGACAGAACACTTGAAGAAATGGTGGCATTTCGTTTATACATGGACTCTTCCTGTTTTAAAACATTTAATGCTTAGTTTTTTGAAAAACAGTTTCAGTAGCAAATGTCATAGACTATAATTAGATTCCATAGTTATGAAATTATAGTAGTCTAAATGACCTCTAAATATTACTCTTTTCTTTAAAAATGTCTTGAATCTGTGAATTCAGGTTTTGTTCTCATGTTGTTATATATAGCATTATCCTTAAGTTCTTTTTCTTTCTTTCATAGATTGTTGATGTTTTTATGGAATACAACTTAATCCAGCAGTGCACTGCATTTTTACTTGATGCCCTGAAAAATAATCGCCCATCTGAGGGTCCCCTGCAAACACGGTTGCTTGAGATGAATCTTATGCATGCCCCTCAGGTATGTTTTTTTCTTGTGCTTTTGATGATGTTTGAAGTTATCTTCTTATTCTGTATATTAAATTGAAGGCAGAATTTAGCATAATTCTGGTGATAACTTTTTAAATCCTACTAGTATGTTGTATAATTTAGTCTTCATCTTTCTGAAAGTGTAATACTGTAACTGCTGAATCAGTTAGCAAGCATTTATTAAGTGCCTGTTGTGTGCCAGGAAGGGTCCTAGGGAAATAAGGATATATGAATCTCTGCCCTGAAGATACTTATATTCTGTCATGGGAAGAATGTGTGTGTGTGTGTGTGTGTATACATATGCAAAATAATGCAAGGAGATTTGGGGAGGGGGCAAGAAAGAGGGCACTTGTAGTGGAGAGATTATCAAGTGACATTAGGACACAGGATTTAGGAGAAGATAGTGTGGAATTGAACTGGTTTTGTTGGGATCAAGATGGAGAAGGAAGGGGGAAGGGAAGCTGGAACATGGGCAGTGGCCTAGGAAGGTACTTAGTATGGATTTCTACCTCCTCCCCCAAAAAGTAATGGGAGAAAGGAAGTGACTTGTGATTTCATAATTGTCAGGAACTACTAGATAGAGAATCTACATGTATTAATGTGGTTTAGCAACTCATAGCATTAAGAGAGGTGCCTAGAGCACACAGAGGTCAGATGACTTGCTCAGGGCCACAGAGCCACTATGTATCAGAGGTGGGACTTGAACCCTGGTCTGTCTTTTTTCAACTGGTCTGGTATCTAGTGTACCACACTGTTTCTCAAAGAAGGATCTAGTCCCTTTGGTACATGTTTGTCATTCAAATCTTTAAACTAACTGTCTTGTTTTTAAGATTTCTTGAATGGTTTTGTTTTTGCAAGTCACTAATGAGTAGTCAATATAGAATAAATATACTTTCAGATTATTATAGTAATCTATGGTTTACAGATAATCTTCACAGTGATCCTGGTAAGAGTGAGTAGTCTTGAAAGAAAGATATTAACTGTTCTTTGTATATTCTTCTAGGTTGCAGATGCTATTTTAGGGAACCAGATGTTTACACATTATGACCGGGCTCATATTGCTCAACTCTGTGAAAAGGCTGGCCTATTACAGCGTGCACTGGAGCATTTCACTGATCTGTATGATATTAAGCGTGCAGTTGTTCACACTCATCTTCTGAACCCTGAGGTATGTCTCACATATACCTGTTATCAATTTAATTTTACTTAAGGTCTGTGATCTCATTGAATTTTTTTGTTCTCTCCAAGGATGCACTGTTAACTTTTATCCATGTCCTCCATTTGGACATGGTAATTTTTAACTGATATTTAAAATGTAATATATTTTTCGATGATTGTGCTGATAGGACAGTATCTTTCCACTAGCCTGACACTGAGCATGATCTTTTTTCATCATTTTTTCTTTTAGTGGTTAGTCAATTACTTTGGTTCCTTATCTGTGGAAGATTCCCTGGAGTGCCTCAGGGCTATGCTTTCTGCCAATATTCGCCAAAACCTACAAATTTGTGTCCAGGTGGCTTCCAAGTATCATGAACAGCTCTCAACTCAGTCCCTGATTGAACTGTTTGAATCTTTTAAGAGTTTTGAAGGTAAAGTTTAAGAATTCTGCACTGTCTAATAAAAAACAAACCATGAAGAACACATATTTTTGTGTAATGGACTATCTGGAATATCTGTTTAGATAGAAAACTTACTTTCTCCCTTCTGAAAATTTTTCCCCTGAGATCTAATACAGAATGGCTTTTGTTTTGTATTACAAAAGGGAAAAATTCAGGAAGAGCTGTGAAACTTAGACCTTGAGCCAGTTTCATCACCACTGTTCATCTTGTAGTTGGTATCCCAACAGACTTGAGGCATTAGTAGTCTTGACTTCTGTGTTTCTTGCCAAAAAACTGAAGTAAGTGTTATGTGCAAGGTAGGAACTGTAACTTTAAATGACCATCTCTGCCCTTGAAACACTTAAAACCTACTGAGAGGACATAAGATGTGTGCAGGCTGTAATGCACCTTTAGGGTAAGGTCAAGATCCTGATCACGTAGTCTTGTGAGTTTCAAGGACTAATATCACTGTCTATCTGGGAAGTGGAGGTGGTGGTGGAATCAGGATAAGTTTTACTGAAGAGATGGCCCCTGAGTTTGGTCTCAAAGCAAAGGAAATGTTTTGGTATGACAAAAATCCTTTTTCAGGTATACAAGTGGATGGAGGCAAATCAGGTTTGGGGAATGGCTAGCACTTTAGTTTGATTATAATATAGACTATTTGGAAGGAAATTGATATGAAATAAGAGGATTCAGATTTTAGAGAGCCTTGAAAGGCAGAATATGATATCCTTTAGGTAACAGGAAGCCACTGAAGGGTTGTTTTTGGTTTTTTTTCTCAAAAGTATGTGATTTACGTTGGGAAGATAATTTTGCTAGTTAAACAAGAAGGGACCTAGGGAGACCAGTTACGAGTCTGTTAGAGTTGCCTAGATGAGAAATGATGGGATAACGAAATGCTAATCCTAAAGAGATTTTGTTGGAAGAACTGACAAGACTTGGCAACTGAACGGATGCTAGAAATAAGTGGAAAGCATAAAAAATAATTTTAAGACTTGAAACTTGGGTGACTTGGTAAAATGATGGTACAATAAGCAAATAGGAAAGGAGGCAGGGCAGGTTTTAGAAGGAAAGATTATTTGTTTTTGTACATGTGCATTAGTAGAAACTTACGAGTATTCTTAACTACTGGAACTTAATGGTTAATGAGATACTGTCATAATATCAGTAATTAAGCTGCTATTCCCCAAATGGCATGCCATTTTGATAAAACAGTTTTAAGAAATTTAATAAAAAAAATTTCTGAATTATTAAAGAAATAGAGCTTTCTCAGTGTTTTTTTAAAGATACCAAATGTAGGGTTTCCAAACTTGAAAAATGTTCTAATGTACATGATAAGGGATTTCAGAATCTGAAAGCAATTGCATTTTCTACTTAGTTGACTCTTGTTATGATTTTACTGTCTACTGTAATATGAAGGTAAATTAGAGGAGCAAGAAATTATCAGATAAATGGTTTTCTCCTATAAAATGATCAGAAATCATCTAAATAGAGTTTTGAGTAAGACATTCTGCAGGTACAAATGTTCAAATCATAATATTCTACTTTGGGTTATTAGATTAATCACTCTTCATTAAGCTTGTAAGACAGATGGTCTTATTGGAGGTCTGTATGTTTGGGGTACTTGATCAGATGATTTCTTTGGTATTATCTCTAAGCAGTTCTAATGTTAGTCACAAATGTGTGTACTTCTCCTGTGTCAGGGAGCTGATTTCCCCTGATATCATTGTGCTTCTGTAATAGGTAGATGGTCTTTGAGAGTTGTTGGAGCTTGATAATTAATCATTTTGCCACCATGCTAGTGATAAACCTCATTGGATTTAACTAGGCTGTGCTAAGAGAAATAATGCATACTCAAGACTTTCTAGCGTGCCTTACCTAGCTGATATTCAAATGGCTCATTGTTAGAGCCTAATGTTATCTCTATATTATGAAGAGGCATCTGTATAGTTCTTAGAGTAAGAGCCTTAGACGTTTTTAGCTTAGTTATTTAGAGCTTTAGCTGGTAATCATCTTGTTCATTACTTTCATCTGAATCTAAGGATATCTTTTCCTTTTTGGGGTCACTATTTGTCCTATCACCAAGTTCTTCACTTTGTTCTTTTTCTCTTTTTCTTCTCACTCAGTAATTCTGGCTTAGTATAACAATTAAATATGGAAGTTTCAAAAAAAGTCCTTATTAGATCTTTTGAATCTTAATTCTAAATTGATTTTTTTCATCTGTAGTTATTGTTTCATGAAGGTTATATGTTGTGTGTATGATAATGTATGATTTCTTAGCTAGAGGAAATCATGAGTCTTGATTGTTAATTTTTTTTTAAAGGACTTTTTTATTTCCTGGGATCCATTGTCAACTTCAGTCAGGACCCAGATGTGCACTTTAAATATATTCAGGCAGCTTGTAAGACTGGGCAGATCAAAGAGGTAGAGAGAATCTGCCGAGAGAGCAACTGCTATGACCCAGAGCGTGTCAAGAACTTTCTTAAGGTAAGTTTTTCCAAATATAGTAAGTCTAAAGAGAATTGATTATCTTGGTAAAAAAAAATCAGTAATACTAAGGGATTTTTAAATTACTGTTTTGTCCCCTAACCCTATGAAACTGAATGTTGAAAGCATTTCTTCCAAGTTAAGTAAACCTCTGATTTCCCTTCAAATAGAGGAGGAAACTAGTAAATATATCATAAGAGTTAGTTGAAAAAAGTTATAATCTTAAGAAATTTCTTTACTGTGAAAATCAATAGCTTAATTTCAAGAGTTATGTAGGTCCTTTAAAAGAAGGTTAAATTTTGTAGCCCTACTTTCTCAAGTGTCATAGTACTCTGCTTTAGAATTGTAAACCCAACTTGTCTATGATACTATTAGAAAGGGTCTTCATAGCAGGCAGTGTCTCCAGGCTATGATTATTTGGCTGTGCATTGAAGGTGAAAGGTTTTCACCTTGTAAAATAAGTCTCATATTCAGACTTGGCAACTAGATCTTGAGTAATTAGCAGAATAGAAGCTACAAATTAACCTCAGGATGCCAACTACTTTGTTACATGATAAATACTGAGCTTCAGAGAAATGCTATCTATTGGGCGGGTCTTTGTTGAAATGATGAATCCTTTTAAGAAAAAAAAAATGGAACTTTAGCCTCTTTCAGTACATACAGCTTAAGCAAGTCAAAGCTTAACTTTTGACTTCATTTCACTCAGCTAAGTGATTGGTAGAAGAAGAATTATAGTGGGAAGTTGATATGCTGCTAAGATTATGACTTTAATCTCCACATACAAATTGTAGAACTATTAGCACATGAACAAATTTATTTTTCTCCTTCTAATTATTAATTTTAAAGTGGTGACTCACATGATTTTACAAAAGCTTCTTATAACTTGTCCTTCAGAAGAAACTTAAGTTAGAATTATAAGTGAAGGGTGCTATCTAAATCAGGTAAATTGAGAAAGTAGTATAAAACCTATATAACTATAACCTATAATAAACTCTTCTTTTGTCAAAGATGTTCATTAGAGTTTGCCAGTCCACTTTATATTAAATGACTAAACTCATGGCCTTCCAATCTATGAATTATATCAAGTGCCAAAATTCAGCTTAAATTTTAGACTGGGATAAATTCACCAAAAATATGAATGATCTTGTGAAGAGCTACAGCTTTGAGAAACCTAAATTCACATCAAAATCAGAACTGCTTCTTCAGGTTATAGACCTAATGTAAGGATAAAGGATTAAATCGGATCACCTTTCTTATCTTATCTACCTAATCTGGGCTTCAATTTCACCAAATATTTATATATCAGTAACCGAGTTCCTTCCTCCTTCCCTCCCTTTTTTCCTCCCTCCTTTCCTTCCCTAGCTTATATACCCATTTCTTCAATCAAGGTCTCGTATGGGAAGCAAATGGTGTGTAGTTGTGGTATATCTTTGTCCTTAGAATTATCTTAGGATGCCCTAAACATTCTCAGTCCAGGATTTCTGTTGCCTCTGGGACTACTCTAGCTTTCTGGCGTATATAGCACGAAGGTAGTTCATCCAGCCTGATCCCTAGACATCAGACCAATTTATGCTTCCTTCTTAGGACTGCTCTTATTCTTAGCTTTATTGCTTTATATGCTATAACTGTTTTAGTGAGAGCATTTGTTAGTTTGGTTTGGGGGCACCATTGTAGTAGTCTTAAGATTCTCTGTATTTATAAATGCTCCTTTATATATTCAATGGTAAGAGATTTCTGCTGAGATATACACCTGATACAGCTTTTGTGATTATAGTACTACATAACTTATTAAGATTTCTACTAATAGCTAGATGCAATCTAAAACCAAAAAAAATTTTTTACTCTGTAAGAAGCTCTGAAACTATGGATTTAACTAAGTTAATCTGAAGCCTTAAATCCTAGTAGGAAGCTTGAAGCTGTTCTCAGTTCACATCTAACAGTGGCTCTAAATGTGTTCTGCATTTGCTCAAAATTATTATAATTATTCTGAAAAATCTTAAATGATTATAATTGGAGAGCATAGTAAATCAATATGATAAAAAAACACTGGTTACCTTTTGCCTTGCACAGTATTATCAGTGAAATAATTGAATACCTTTTCACTTTTAAGTTAGTTATTGATTTTGAATAGACTTTACACTCTAGTTGTAGTTTTACATTTCTTCAAACAGTAAGTTTCCTGCAGAAACCCTTTAATCTTAAACTGTCTTACATCATCTCCAAGCATGCTGAATTCTTAAAGGTCAGAAGAAGTATGTTACTACATTTACGTGAAAATAATACCACAAACAGTATTTGGTTTACTGATATTCATAGATCACTGAGGAAAAAATTATTTTAATTAGCTACTCTTGTAGAAACATGGTGATAGAAATACTTTTCCTTTTTTGAGATTATTATAGTGTGTGGTAGTGTTAAATTTCCTATTACTTTAATCATTAGCTTGCTTTAAAGACTTTCCTAAATGTGGAAAAACAGATCTATCACTGTACTTCCACTTCAGATTTCCAGCCCTTATTTTTTTGGATTCTCAACCCCTAGATATAGGTGTCCTTAAACCCTCCCTCCATTACCCCCACATTTTAAAAAAAATTTTCGAAGTACTTTGTAGCTTACTTATTCTTTGTGGCATTGGATATAACCTGATACCATTGTGACTACTGGTTAGACCTCAATGATTAGATTTTGTTCCAGGTTTGCAGACATAGTTTAATTTTTATCCTGTCATTGAGGAAAATCTCTTAGATTACTCAGTTCTCTTTCCTCAGAGTGTCCTAAAAGCATTCGTTGAGGAATTTTAGTCTGTCTATATGTAAATAAATTCCTGATGGAAATTGTTGTTTTTTGTGCTGTTCCTTGTGTCTGTGGAATGTGCAGGACATGTACCAGGTAAATCTCCCAGTGCAGGTCTTTCCTACCTGTCTATAGCATCTTTCATGTCAGTTTGTACGATTATATCCTGGGATGTGTAACACTCAACACGGTTTGATTTATGTAAGGGCATCTTTTCTTTAGGTGCCTGTACTGACCTTAGTCTTACTACAACTACACATGATGCTTCTGTCTCATGGACATCATGTTGCATTGAATGGGTTGAGTGAAAAGCATTTGAGTGGATGGATGCAATGGAATCTGTAACTTGGGAAGGGAAGGGACTAAATGTTATCCATCTGCAACAAATGTAAATTAAAGTATTATGATTTTGGTAGAGTGCTTTACTTTCTTAAAGCAATTTCTAAGTGTTGATCTTGCATTTATTAACATCCCAGTGTGTTAATCCTACACTCAGTGCCAGTGGCAATCAAATTCTGAAGTATAGTTGTTTGTCATACCTGTTGTCCTGTGGTTGTTTAATAGTCTTGTAAATGTGGGCATGGGAAGGGCCTACCTTGTGAGGGACTTGTTAGATTACTGTTTGGCTGTAGTTTATAGCTAGTGAGTTTGCTGATAACCCTGGGAACATGCCTACTCAGGTTATTAGGATACTCTCTATACTGAAGATGAGATTACTCTAGAAGAATTGATTGCCTTTTTGCATTTTAACAAGAATATGGTTGTATTTTTAAACAGACCATATGTGACAGGTACTTAAATGAAAATTTAAAGGGTTCTCATATGTGTTCTTTTTCAGGAAGCAAAACTAACAGATCAGTTACCACTCATCATTGTTTGTGATCGATTTGACTTTGTTCATGACTTGGTGCTCTACTTATATAGAAATAATCTCCAGAAATATATTGAGATTTATGTGCAGAAGGTAAGTACCAAATTAAACACAAAGATTATATGTTATCTTCCATTGGGGGTTTTGGACCATTAAGACGAATCTTGTTGGACTGTGGATAAATCATCTTGTCTAATCATTATACTGCAATGCAAGAAACTTGAGTATATAATAAATAGTAGGATTATAATTGGTTTTGGAAAACACTGCATTCATGTCTTTTGGCTACTTGAGTTTTCCCATGCTGTTGTATCAAATACCTATTTAACTATATCAAAAGAAAAAGCAAACTGGCTCAAGAAGTCACATCCTCCATTAAGTCTAGTGCCCTCTGGGGCAGTATTTTCCTCAGTAACTTTACATAGTGTATGGTAAAAGGAAAAAAAATCATATCCAAATAAAGATAATTTTAAGTATTTCAAAGACAAATTGCAGATCTTTGTCTTTTCATGCCTTAGACTTCACGAGTAGATGAGGTCCAAAAGTCATCTCATGAGCTTTTCCAAACTTAGCTAGGCTAATCCCATTGGACCCATACTCATTGCTGTTTTAATAGGACTTAGTAGTGTTTCTACTCTGACAGCAGTCTTTGAGAATCTGATGTCAAATACATGCTCCTGTGATATGTCATAGACTATTGGTAGAGGAATATAAAATGAGTAAATTTGTCAAGAGCAGTTCTTTGCTTGAAAGGATGGAAAAAAATATTGTTGAAGACGACGTTCTTTGGAAGTGAGTTAATGCTAAAATATTCTATTACTGCCTTCTGTAGGTGAATCCAAGTCGTCTTCCTGTGGTTATTGGAGGATTGCTTGATGTTGATTGCTCTGAAGATGTCATAAAGAATTTGATTCTTGTAGTGAGAGGTCAGTTCTCTACTGATGAGCTTGTTGCTGAAGTTGAAAAAAGGAACAGGTATGGAAACTGACCTTGTTAAATGAATAAAATGATTGCTCTTTTTAGCCCAGACTTAGTTCTGTATAGAAAAGTAATCAGTGATAAAGCTAATCTAGTTGATTAGGATATCTTTATCATTGTGTGTTATTGACTGCTTCTTGATTGTATAGCAGCTTCTACTTCTAGACATTTGGCTAGATGAAGAATGGAAAACAGAAGATAGGAATTAGGAAAGAGGATTTATTTGCATAAAGGGGAAATCTATACAATTATTATACAGCAAAAGGATAATGAATCCCAGATGGAGGACTGTCCTATGTTATCACAACACTGTTTATGTTCTTTTAGAGCTAGAATAATGTATAAGCCTGGTACATAATATGCAATGTGACCAGTGCTGTCAATATGAGACTAGTTTTTAATATTACTCCTGATAAATGTAAAATTCTGTACTCTTTAATACATGGTTCATTTGTGATGTGAAGTCATGTGTTCTACATAAAGGCTCGCAAAGCTGGCAGTGCTGAAATAGCACACGTGGTATAAATTTCAGATCTTGGTTAAGTTGTACGAATACCTTGTCTCGCAGGTCTTCATGACAGTTTTATAAAAGTTTTATTCCTCAAGTTCTCTGATTACCAAGGGAAAATGTTGCTTTTTGTGGTATAGGTAGGCTAGCTATCTACTTATGGTTAGGTCATCCGACTTTGTAGCTAAACAAAGTATGCTTTACTAATAGACTAGAGAAAAACAAATAGGAATATTATCTTGATACTTGCAAAAGAATTTGAACAATAAGAATAACTAATTAGAAGTGTCCAAGGTAGACGGGAAAATTTTAAAATTTAGATAGAGAACTTTAGGTCAAGATTTTTATATGAGTTAGTGATGCAGTGTATTGATCACTGGTTGGAATCAGATGAGTTCAGATATGGCCTCAGATACTTACTAGCTGTGTGACCCTGGGCAAGTCACTTAACTTTTCCCAGCCTCCATTTCCTCATCTGTAAAATAGTGATCATAGTAATGGCATCTTCCTCCCAGGGTTGTGAGGATCAAATGAAATAATATTTGTAAAGTTCTTTGCACAGTTCCTGGTATATAATAGGTGCTTTAATGCTTTTTGGAAAAATACTGCTCTAACGTAAGTTAATTTTAATGACATTCATGTAACTTAAAGCTTATAAATGTTTCATATATTGGAGAGAAATTAAAACTCGCTGTAGGTGGCTAAAATCTGCTGAGATAACAGGAATCAAATTAATTTTAGACACTGCAGTTGTTTGAAGTAGATATATTAGTGTTTAGAAAGAAAAACGGGTTTAAAAGTGCCTCCTCAGTCTCATTCTAAATTGACAGGTATTTCTATCATCCCATTGTCTTTGTCTTTCTAAAAGACATACTAAGCCACTGTAACATTGATGGGATATAAGATCTTCCCTGCCAATTAATAGGCCTCATGTAGATCCCATTAAGAGAAACTTGCTTAGGGGAGGCTTACTTATAAGAAGGCTTTCACACCCTTTGTTAATTTCTAAGTAGGTACTGAGTCATGAGGGTTGTGATGCCCTCTGGCTCTAAAAAGGGTATTTGTACTCTGTGGATTTTCTCTGAACTTCAGGATGCTGACTTTTCCCCTGAACTAATGAATAGGAATAAAAAAGTTGTTTACCCCTTAAATAGCTAATCTTTCCTAGTAAAGCAGATCTAAGAACCTGTGCTAGCAGCCATCCTGGGTATGCTGGTGTGGTTGCTGCTGCAACCACCAGAGATCAACTAATATCTGATTCACTACAATTTTTGTCATATTGCCTTACCCTAGAAAACTTAATCAGATAATTAAACTTGTCTTTCAGGCAACATTGAACATCCGTTTGGGTCACAGATAATTGTAGAATTTAAAGTCCACTGTCACTCATTTTATTACAATAAGATAATGATTCTGTAGTGGCACTTATAACTTAAAAATCTGAATCTTACTTTCTCTTTGGCTATTTCTATGTAAAGATTTTTAAGTAATGACTAGAAGTAGAGTTAGTCAGCCATTGAAAAACTGCTTTGTGGCCAAAGCCAACTTAAAGCAGGTAGATCTTTCTTGTAAAAGGTTTCATTCCCAGTTAATATTAGTATTCCCAATTAGTCATTTTTTATGACACTTTTTATTTTGACCATAGATAACAGGGCTCTCTTTTTAGAACTGAAATCTAGCTTATCCTCTGGCCTTTGGTTTGTAGTCCCAGGTAAGATTATTTTTAACTAATAGCTAACGTTTTTAATATTGCTTCATTGAGTTGCTGTTCTGACTGAGTCCTATAGATGGCTATACTTGAATGATACCTCACAGAGTCAGATACTGTTTGGTAGATTCAGAAGCTCAGTTTGTAGGTCACTTGAACATTTCATTGGGTGTAGATGCTCTGTGCTCTGACTACGGTTACCCATTCTATTACCAGGAAAGTATATTTTGCTGTTCTGTTTGGCAGCTTCTTGTAACAATTAAGATAAGGTAATAGTAATAATAGTAGCTAACTTTTATATTGTGCTATAATATTGTAATATAATATTGTAAAGTGCAAAGCACTTTAAAATACTGCATTTTAGGTATTATATCAAAGGTCAGGTGGGTATTTGTAATAAAAGTTTGTGTGTTTTCTCCTAGATTAAAACTTCTACTGCCTTGGCTAGAGGCCAGAATTCATGAGGGCTGTGAGGAGCCTGCTACTCACAATGCATTAGCTAAAATCTACATTGACAGTAACAACAACCCAGAAAGATTTCTTCGTGAAAATCCCTATTATGACAGTCGTGTTGTTGGAAAGTATTGTGAGAAGAGGGATCCCCACTTAGCGTGTGTGGCTTATGAACGTGGCCAGTGTGATCTGGAACTTATTAATGTGCGTATCTTTCATATTGTGAATAGAAAAGACTCAGAATCTATGTTCTAAGAATTTTCAGGGATGGGTTTAGGTAGTTCTCAGAGCTGGTTATTTTAAAGAACTTTCAGATCAGTGAATACCTTTCTTCTTTGGTTATGACATAGATAGAACTATAGGGTTGGTTTTTTTTTTTTAATCAGTGGAAAAGAGGTGTGGGTATGTGTTTTGGATTTTTTGGAGGTGGGGGGGTAGGAAAGAGGTTATTAGACATCACTTTAAGTCCCAAACTTTCTCTCTTTCTACTGATATGTAGGTTTGCAATGAAAACTCTCTCTTCAAAAGTCTTTCCCGCTATTTGGTTCGCCGTAAGGATCCAGAACTTTGGGGTAGTGTTCTCTTAGAGAGCAACCCTTACAGGAGGCCCCTGATTGACCAGGTAAGACTCGTTATGATGCATGGACATTTCTTGCTGTTCTTGTCACTGACAGAGAGGTTAGGAAAGATGGGCGCGTCTTTAACTCATGTTTCTTTTTCATAATTTTCTAGGTTGTACAGACAGCCTTGTCTGAGACTCAGGATCCTGAAGAAGTGTCTGTTACTGTCAAGGCTTTCATGACTGCAGACCTTCCCAATGAACTCATTGAACTATTGGAGAAAATTGTTCTTGACAACTCAGTGTTCAGTGAACATAGGTATGTTGTGAGTACCTTTATGGTACATTCCATTTGATGCTCACATCATGCGTAAGATTTTTGTAAATGATAGCAAAGGCACAGCTAAATTATTTTTGTTGTGGCTACAGCTTGAGTAAATCTTGGAAGAATTAAAGATATAAAGGAGTCCTTTCTTGTGTGGCTATGATTATGAATACTTATACATATATACACTTTCTCCTTCCTATCCATATTTGATATTCATATCTATTTATGCCTGATAGTATCTTGAATATACTATATTCAAGTGATGCTAATTTGTCCTTTATAGGAATCTACAAAACCTCCTTATCCTCACTGCAATTAAAGCTGACCGCACCCGTGTTATGGAATATATCAACCGACTAGACAACTATGATGCACCAGATATTGCTAATATCGCAATCAGCAATGAGTTGTTTGAGGAGGCATTTGCTATTTTCAGGAAATTTGATGTCAACACTTCAGCTGTGCAGGTAAAACTTCAGTCAGCCATTTACGGCAAATTATTTAGCCTCATATCCCTTTACTATCAGTTAACAATTGTACACACTGTTATAGCAATAAAAGAGGCAATTTGCCACCAGTTTTTTTCTGTTACCAGTAGAATAGCCCAAATTTAACGTTTACCTATTGCTTTCACCCTGCTAATCTTTAAAAATCTATTTCTTAGGTCTTGATTGAACACATTGGTAACCTGGATCGTGCGTATGAGTTTGCTGAACGATGCAATGAACCTGCAGTATGGAGTCAGCTTGCAAAGGCTCAGTTGCAGAAAGGGATGGTGAAAGAAGCCATTGATTCCTATATCAAAGCAGATGATCCTTCGTCTTACATGGAAGTTGTTCAGGCTGCCAACGCTAGTGGTATGACTTAATGATCTCATATGTTTTAGGGACACATGTTATCTAGGTCCCAATTAAAGCTGAGTAGTGACTAGTCATGAGTTGTGTTGGAGCCTCATAAGACACATATCCAAAGACCTCAGTTTCCTCATTTGTAAGTTAAGGGGGTCATGGATCTAAAAATCTGATCTGGAAATTTAAGGTGCCTTCTTGGGTGTCAAACCTGTCTTAAAAAAAAACAAATCAAAAGACTTGAAACTATATTGCCTAAATTTAAATTTGCAGAGGATGCTGCTTAAGAGTTATGTGTATCTTCTCCCATTATGGGGATGGGCATGAGTAGGAGGGAATGGTTATCCTGCCTGTTAAAATAGTATGATTTTTCTCTTAACCTTACCTATGAAGAAAAAAAAAAACTGGTTAAATCTGTGCTTTTATGGTGGGAAGATAGAATAATTCCAGATTCATCTAACATCACTATTTCTGTAGGGGGGCTCTTTTTTAAGGGAAGGAAAGTGATACCCATTTAAGATTCATTACTTTATTAATAGAGCTTTTAGGGGGATTTTCCAAATAGCTTATTTTTCTTTATATCTCCAGGCAACTGGGAAGAACTGGTTAAGTACTTGCAAATGGCTCGCAAGAAGGCCCGTGAATCTTATGTAGAAACGGAACTGATCTTTGCTTTGGCTAAGACCAATCGCCTTGCAGAGTTGGAAGAATTCATCAATGGGCCAAATAATGCTCATATTCAACAAGTAAGGTTCTTGTTCAGTTTCTTTCAGAAACAGTTGAACAGCTCCTCTGTGAAGCCTGACCAGGATCAGCAAAGCACAGCTCAGGAGCTAGGTAGAAGAAGAATTACATATGACTGGGGCTGATAACCACCTGGTTTCTTTTCTTAGGTTGGGGACCGTTGTTATGATGAGAAGATGTATGATGCAGCTAAATTGTTGTACAACAATGTTTCCAATTTTGGTCGCTTGGCATCTACCCTAGTCCACTTGGGTGAATATCAGGCAGCTGTTGATGGGGCCCGGAAAGCTAACAGCACTAGAACGTGGAAGGAGGTACCTAGAAACATAATTTTCAGATTTCTTTAAAAGTTAGGATAAACTTTCAGACCTTTGCTCTTCCCTAGGAGTGAGCTTTCAGTAGCCCCGTACCTACGTTAGATCATCGGCCAGCCATTTACCTGTTTTCCTATAGATAATCATCTGTATTTCACATCCCTAGGTCTGCTTTGCCTGTGTGGATGGGAAAGAGTTTCGCTTGGCACAGATGTGTGGGCTTCATATTGTGGTGCATGCAGATGAACTAGAGGAGCTCATAAACTACTACCAGGTAATGAAGAAGGGTGTTTGACATGCATTACTCCCACATATCACAATGAACAGCCCTTGTTTGAATGGTGTATTTCTTTCCTTCAGGATCGAGGGTACTTTGAAGAACTGATAAACATGTTGGAAGCAGCACTGGGGCTTGAGCGAGCCCACATGGGGATGTTTACTGAATTAGCAATTCTCTACTCGAAATTCAAGCCACAGAAAATGAGGGAACATTTGGAGCTGTTCTGGTCCAGAGTGAATATTCCAAAGGTAGATCATTTTCGTTGAATAGCTAAAATTGCAATATTGAGTACTAATCTGTTTGAAATGTATTAACTGGAATTAGCCCACATTTACTAGTACCTTAATCTTTCTTCCTATATGCAGGTGCTAAGGGCTGCAGAACAAGCACATCTTTGGGCAGAGCTGGTATTTTTATATGATAAATATGAAGAATACGACAATGCCATAATTACTATGATGAATCATCCAACAGATGCCTGGAAAGAAGGGCAATTTAAAGATATCATTACCAAGGTAGACTGCGAAGAATGTGTAATCTTTATATATTGAATTCTTTGGATTAAAACAAACCTAATTCCAACCTATATTTGAATCTTCCCACTTCAGGTAGCCAATGTGGAACTGTATTATAGAGCAATACAATTCTATTTAGAATTCAAGCCTCTGCTACTAAATGACCTGCTGATGGTACTGTCTCCAAGATTGGATCACACTCGTGCTGTCAACTATTTCAGTAAGGTAATGGCTTTAGCTGATCCTAGTTGGAGGGTGCTTATCTGTGCCCTGAGTAATTTTCTAAGTAACTTGGATTTAAAATGTGCTACATTAACTCCATAATCTGTTTCAAAGGTTAAACAGCTTCCACTGGTTAAACCATACCTACGCTCAGTTCAAAACCATAACAACAAATCAGTGAATGAATCATTGAATAACCTCTTCATTACAGAAGAAGATTACCAGGTAAAACATTTTTGGTTCTTTGCCTCTGAACACTTAGTATAGTGTTGGTATCTCTCTGAACACTATATTATAGTAATTGGAAGAATGGGTAAATTGGAAAGCCTTACATTCTTACTTTCTACTTAACTTCTGGTTTATAAAATAGATTATAGCTAGTAAAAGGTTTTTTACAACACTAATTTAGTTTCATGTGACTTGGAACCTAAACAGTGATACTCTGAGGCTTAAGACATTGTCATGTATGAATGCTAAAATGACTAAAACAGAATGCTCCAGAACCCCAGTAGAAGTGTTATTTGTTTTACTTTTTTGGGGGGGGAAGGGGTAGTGGAGGGAAAAGCTTTGACAGGCCTTATATTAACAACATAAAGAATAGAATCTGAAAGTGTTTGGACCTTTAATCCCTCAAAACTTAAGTTTTACATTGACATAACAGTTCTAGTCATTTTATTCTGCTTTTTTTTCTTCCTTAACATTAGACTGTATGTAGTGAGATGGTTTGGTACGGCAATTGACATATTTGATCCAAGTCTTGCCCCTGATAATACTAATCATCTGCAAATCACTTACTGCCTCCAATCCTTAAGTTTCCTATATGTACCTAACTCATGGAATTAAATATGATGATATATGTAAAATACTTTACATAATTTCAGAGTGCTATATAGATGTTGGTTTGATTACTGATAGACGGGCAAATATTTGCCAGTGTCAAACTTCACAGTGAGGATTCTTAAGACAACACAGTTAACAGGAGGTTGGTCTAGACCAGGTCCACTTATCCCCCTAGGACGGAAATTGGTTTGTAGAGCACAAATCCACAAACCTCACAACGAAATTTGAATTGTTTGCCAATTTTGAACGTTTGAAAGAAAATCAAACCTTCAAAGCGTTGCTTTTCTTATCAACATTTTTATAGTCCAAACAGAATTAGATGGAAGAAACTTAAGTACGTTATAGCAGGCTTTGTTTCCGTGGGAACTGTGGGCAGAGTAGGACTAAATACAACTTTTTAAAGACATTACATTAGTTTGTTATTTTAATTTCTTTTTTTCTTAAGGCATTGAGAACGTCAATAGATGCATATGACAATTTTGATAATATCTCCCTTGCTCAACGTTTGGAGAAACATGAACTCATTGAGTTTAGAAGAATTGCTGCGTATCTCTTCAAAGGCAACAATCGCTGGAAACAGAGTGTAGAGCTATGCAAGAAGGACCGACTTTATAAGGTAGATAAAGTTAGAAAGAAAGGGAGGAGTGAGTATAAGTTAAAGTAAAAAGAAAAAAAACTTGGAAAAAGACCATTTCTAAGACTGGCTTATAAACTTCTGTCTTTATTAGGGATACTTTCAGATTTAGTGTTCTATAAAATGATCATTGTTGTATACCTGAAGGATGACTTTAAAACTCTTACATGGGACAGATCAAAGTATTTAACTCTTAAAGTAGTATATTAGTCTCCAGGGCAATCTAGTTAATGCAAAATAAATTTATCAGTGTGAAATCTTCTACTGAGTTCTGTTATTCCTTCCCCATCTCTTCCCTTCCAAA
>CM053586.1:234410174-234432343 GCA_028646515.1 Pseudochirops corinnae
ATGTAAGATGATTTTTGAGGGTGCTACATCCTCTTTAATATATGGGACTCATTCTATTTCTTTCATGATTTTTAAAATTCTGATGTACTGTAATTGTAGGACTTCTGTCTCAACTGCTAAAAAAATTTTGGTCTGTCTCCTTCAAACCCCACCCCCCCACCCCCACCCCAAAGCGTTGGTTTAGGTTGCTTGGTTGCCCTCTGAGCAGTGTATTTTAGTTGATTTTTTTTTAAATTTCCTTTCTTATTAGGATGCAATGCAGTATGCTTCTGAATCAAAAGATACAGAGTTGGCAGAAGAGCTGCTACAGTGGTTTTTGCAGGAAGAAAAGAGAGAGTGCTTTGGAGCTTGTCTCTTCACCTGTTATGATCTCTTAAGGCCGGATGTTGTCTTGGAAACTGCATGGAGGCATAATATCATGGACTTTGCCATGCCCTATTTTATCCAGGTCATGAAGGAATACTTGTCCAAGGTAAAGATATATCTTTTAAGCATGTTCATCAATAATTGCTTCAAGCAAATGCAAAATTTTCATGTACAATCTTAGATTTCAGAGGTCAGATTCTTTTAAGTAGATTTGATTTGTTTCAAATCAGTTATTAGAAATGGCTCTTATTCTTGTTACTCAGGCTCCCTGGCCCTGCTGCCCTGCCCACATTGACATCTCTAAGGCACTTGAAAAAAGTATTCTTTAGAAATGATTTCTCAGTAGATCACCCTTATTTATACATGAGTAAGGTCACTTCTAAGTTCTTCCTCTCTCCCCACCCTTTTTAATCTCTTGGTAAAGAAACTGATTTCTTCAGAATAGTGCTTCCCCCAATCCAGTACACAGAAGTGTCAAGTAATAATTTACGTGCATTAGCCAGATGTTTATATCTAATAAAATGAATTGCCTTTATATCGATTATTTCCTTTTGTGCCTTGATTTTTAGTAGTAGTAAGACGTGTGTTTGTGGCCTTAGGAAGCTGTACATACTTTTCTGATAGACTGCAACTGATGGTATTGACTATCAAAGGAAATCCACTGAACTATACATTAACAAGTAAATTAAACCAGGAGGAGGGGGTGGGGGGGCCCTAATTCTCCATTTGTTTTACCGAGCTTCCCTTTTTGGAATTGCTGTCTTTTATGTAAATACATTTAGAATAAAGCCACTTTTTTCTACTCTTTACAATTTCTCTTAGGCTTAGTTTCAGGTCTCGCCATAAAGAAAATCTATGTAGACCAACAAAGGTTTTGTACCTTCCTTACCCCACTCCCTCATCTAGCGATTTTATGATTCTAACATAGGGAACTATACTCCAAGAGGACCTATTTATCCTATCCTAAGGAGTAAGATAGGTGCCTAAAATATGGGTGAGTCATCAGATCGACACACCTGATTAATTTTTTTAAGGAACATTTGCCTAATGCTTCACATAGAATTACTATTCCTTTTTTCCTTCAAATAACTACTTTTTAGGTCCCAGTGTATTCAATTAGTTTTAAGTTTAAAAAAAAAAGACCCATCAATTAAAGTACTATAAAAATCAAGTAGCCAAGTAAATGTTACTTCTCTCCACAGAGATTTCTTCTGATGTGCTTAAGCCTGTATTGTGACGAGGACTCTTAACTGTTGTTAACTTAAGTGCTTTACATTTACTGTGGATTAAACTACTTCTCACAGACTTCAGTATAAATACACATTTTTGCAATAGACTTTGAAGTTAAACTGATTTAACTCTAAAGTTTGCTTCTAGTGTGCCCTTTATTTTCACTTCTCCTGTATCTTTTTAGTGGTGAATTATTTCTCCCCTAAACCTTTGTTGCTGATTCTACCTTTTTATGCTCAATATGGAATTTAATTTTTTCTAAGCTGCACCTTCTGAATTCCTTTGCAGGTTGATGCAATAAAGGAAAAGGTGAAAGTTGATTCTTTTCCATCTTTAAGTCTGGAGGACTAAGTCTAAGAAATCTGCATGATTTTTTTCCTTCCTACCTTTTCTACACTGCTGCTGCTGCTTTTTTTCCCCCCAACAAAATTTCACTAAAGCCTCTGCAAGTCCTTTGAAACATATCTACATTAGAGCTGTAGGAAATTAGTAGATGTTTGCTACTAATCGGCTAATAGTCCTTTAGGAAGGGCAGGAGGCTAATCAGTAGTTGGTTCACAGTCTCTTAAAAATGTCTTTTAAAAAATAGGATGTTGAGTTGTTTTCCTTATTCAATCCAAAAGTATAAGAGATTTTTCTGTCAGGGCATCTGGACCATAGTAGGATTTTTCTCTCTAATACATAGAACAAATTAAATTAAAACAGCCTCTGGTTTGATTTTGTAACCCTGCCTGACAGTTGATGAAAAATATGTGCCCTAAAGGCTTTTCTTACTTCACATTGAAGGACTGTGATCCAGTTTCTGATCTCTTGATTATTACTAATTTTTTTGCTGAAAGTAGAGAGAAGATACTAGCTGCTTTCGAAGTGACTTTCCTCATGTTTCTCTGGGTGTCCAGTTCTTATGGTGCTAGTTCATTCTCAAGAAAAAAGTGAAATTCATTTTAATAAAGAATAACTTCATTTTAATACAATTTAACTTGTATCTTGTTGTTGAGAATAGAATATTTCATTTTATGATGACCACAGTATTAGCAGCTATCTTTTTTTTTTTTTTTTTTTTTTTTTGCATCAGGCATACCTTTAAAACCCCTATCGGTTTGTTCTCTTCCTGATGTTATTTTATTCCTAGGAAGATCAAACTAAATGTTGCTTATAGCCCCTACCTCCTTGATTAGATTTATCTGCCTCCCAATATAAATGAAAGACTTTGAAAACTTGTATCTCATTCAAAGAATGAAAGCCAGGGGCTGGGAAAGCAGAAGGAGGATGACACAAATTCTTAAAAGCATTTGGAAGGTCTTATATTGAACCCAAATGATGTCACCACTGGAACTTAGGGCAAACCTGAGTAAAATACATTGTGTGTGAGGCTCTTCAGCAGCTAGTAAGCAAGGCAGTAAGAAAGCGTGTGTGTGAAAAATGGGTAATTGAACTGCAGTGTATGCATTGTTTAAACTGAGCATGTACAACAGTCATTGCAATTACATCACACTATTTCTGAAACTCTAAAGCATTGCTGTGGGCTGTGTGTGTTTCTTGGGAGCCTGTATGGCAACAACCATCTTCAGACCTCACTTCTTGCTTCAGTACTTTTGCCTTTTTTTCATGCACACATACACAAAATAACTGACTGCATGTTAACTTTTCCTCTGCAGCTTATTGCAGTCTTTGTGGAAAAGCCTTTTTACATTTTAATGATCTTTCAAATAGCGTGGATGAACTGAACCCAGTGACATGCTTACTTGTCTTTTTATTCAAGGATCAGAAACTTTTGTTACAGCTCTTTTAACAAAAGCTTATATTCATTAAAACATTCTCTGCTTTTTCATTCAAGCAAACTGGGTCAATGAAAGCTAAAATTGGATATTTCTGTGCCAGAGGCTGTCCCTGTGTCTAGAAAAATCTAAACTTTTTGCTTAGCTTGATGCTACCCCTTCAGTATTCTTCCTTTCCTGTGCCCAGCCTGCCTATGTCTGTGCTTGGGCATTTCAACATTCTAGCTTGTCTAAATCTTCCATTTTTCTCTGTAACAGGAGTTATGTTGAACATATCACCCTAATGTGAACTTTAAACAGGCATTTATATAAGATCCTCCCCTCCCCTTTAAAATATAAAAACATTTGTAATTTTTTAAAATAGTTGCTTGAGTAAATTACTCAGCATGATTTGATTCTGGGAATTTTCATAAGAACCCAAGTAATAATTTGATGGCATAGAGCTTTGTTAACAGGCTCTAGAGATGTGTATTTATTTTTGGTGGATTAAGTCTAGTTTGCAGAAAATGTACTTTTGTAAATAATGCTTACATGCTAGTATTTAGCTTGTCAGTTTTTTAGGGCATTTTGGGACAAAGCACCTAGGCTGCAATATTTCTTTCTTTGCCTTTTGTAGAACACTTTCCTGGGGAAGGATATAACCCTACTTCATCTGAAGAGTCTATGGTTGACCTTCAGTTTACTGTTTAATTTCTGTAGGTAAACTGGTCTTTTGCATAATTATTATGCATTATAGTATAATATAAAGTATTAAGTATATGGAAACCTTTCACTATTGGATCCATTGTGGGCAAAGAGTTAACTTTTGGGAAACCAAACAGTAACTAATGCTTTAATTAACTAACACATATAGCACTTTAAAGTTGACAAAGCACTTTATATATATATTTGATTTGAGTCCCATAACAACCCTGTGAGGTAGGTTCTGTGGGTAATGTCTCCATTTTGCAGATTAGAAACTAAAACTATGAGAGGTTCAGTTGGTTGGCCAGGGTAGCACAGCTAGTAAGTGTGTGAAGCAAACCTAGCTTGTCATGCATTACACTGTGAAACCTCAAAGCCCAGGGTTTACACTTTAATAACCTTATATATATATATATGAACTGTTACAGCTTTTCATAACATTTTGGTGTTTATAACTCCACATGTCATTTTGAAAGATACTAAACTTTCTTCCCCTTTACTGTATATCAAGGTACTATGACTTTGAGAAACTATGTACATAATGTTCTGAAAGTAAAACCTAATAAGATAAGAGACTTGGCCATATGCAACAATAGACCAAAGCTGTTCTTCGTTTGTAGTCTCACTTGTTGGTCAGGTCCTAGTGGCACAGTACTGTCTGGCACATGCATACCCACGTGCTCTCTCTCTCCTCCTTCCCCCCTCCCCTGCCTGCTCCCTCCATATATGCAGACATACACAGCTATTACTGCCTGCCTTTTACTTACACACACACACACACACACACACACACACACACACACACACAACACACACACACACATACACACACTCACTCTCTCCCCCCTCCGCTCCTTTCTCTCCTCCCCTCTCCCCCCTTTGTCCCCACCCCCACCTCTTCCCTTCACATATGCACAAACGTGCAGACATACTATTGCCTGCCTTTTACACATACACGTGCACACCCCCCATCTCCCACTCCACGCTTCCTTTAAACTGAGTGGATTCTCCCCAACTCTATTTCTGGCATCCTTCCTCTTCACATGTTTTGGTAATTAATGTGACTGTAGCCACTTATCAAAGTAGCTAGTATATTAGTCTTTGCAGAATGGGTCTGCATCTGTGATTTATTGGTATAGGGAAACTTCACATATGAGGAACTTCCATTATCAGTGCAGGTCAGCACCTTCTTCTGCACTTGCTCTTCTGAGTAGCCTTATGCACTGGTCTGCCTTGGGGTCACACTACTGATACATCAGAGGTGAGACTTGAACCCAGGTCCTTCTGAGCCAGGCCAAGTTTCCATTATACATACTGCCTCTCATAGTCTTTATCTGGCCTTTAAATAAAAGTATAGTTACGTGTACAAAAAGAGTTTGGTCAAATAAAGCTAGGTAGAAATCAGGTAATATTAATATGTAGCCTTTTAAAAAAGAGAATGGAACCTGGAGTTACTTAGGTCTCAGAGCTTCAGGGAAGACTTCACTTGTGTCATCAGAAGCTATACAATCTTGACAAAGTATAGTTTACAATGCCATTGTTGATCTTTGTCAAGTTAGCCTGCCGGTTTTACTTTTTTAGAAAGTTACTTTATTTTGGTGAGGGATGCTTTCCTCTTTTCCAAGAATTTGTCAGTTTCTTCTGGTCCCCTTTAACTAGGAGGCAAACTTCAGTTTAAATGGTTCCCTCTCCTCTTCCTCCTTCCCTCAGGCTGCATCCTAGCATGTCCAGTTTTAGCCTGGCGTGAGCTTTTGACAGTTATAAATCCCTCCTTCTTGAGGGTTTATAACAATGCTGAAAAACAACCTTGACTGATGTATGAACATAACCATTTGAATCTGAGGGGGCCTGAGAATGTTCTTTCAAGTCCGGTTTTGACAGTATTTAACACACTAAGGCTTTTCCACTTTCTGCCAGAAAAAAATAGGTGTATGAGGCCTTTTTGGGTGTTGATTAACATTACCTGTTTTCCTCCAGGTGGATAAACTGGATGCTTCTGAATCTCTGAGAAAAGAAGAGGAGCAGGCTACAGAGACACAACCTATTGTTTATGGTAATGCCACTTATTTGCAGATATAAATAGTGGATTGATTTAAACTTTACTAAGAAATATACCACAAAATAGGAATAGAAGTGGATAAGTTATAAAGTTAGCTTTCATTCGATAGGACAGCTTATGAAAAGACAAAACAAAGGAAGATATCATCCTGTTTTACTGTTTTACATACTGGTCATAAGCCCATGAAAAGTTTATCAAAGCACTACTCATTTTCACCTTGAACACAACTACTGAATAGGTCATATTGTTTGAACCTTGCTTGCTCATTTAGTGTTTTAAAAAAATTGACTATTCCTGCAGTGATGTTACATCCAGATGAACCAAATTTCAAAACAGTGATGTGAGTAGAGAATTTGCAATTAGAAAGTGAATAATTTTGTCTATGGAAAAAAATTTTTTAAAAACATAACACTGCTGCCAGACATGATGATACATGCCTGTAATCATTAATATAAGGGGGGCTGAGACTCGTAAATCATTTGATCTCAGAACATTGGAGCTACAGTAGAGCTAAGCTAATTGTGTGTTCACACTAAGTTTTGCACCAGTATGGGGAGTCCTTGGGAGCAGGGGGACACCACACTAAGGAGGTACAACTAACCTACCTCAGAAACAAAGCAGGTCAAAGCTATATGTCAGTCATTATTGTGTTTAAACTCCATGAATGACCAATGCACTTCCAAGTGGGCAAGATATGGAGACTGTCTCCCAAATAAATGTGTTTGAATATATATATAACATGTATATACACATACACATATATGTACCTACCTTCACACACACACATACACATGTGTGTATATATCACTGTTTCTTTAAATAAATAATTTTATTTTAACCTGTTACTTATGAATTCCCAGATTACTTCTTGGATAAAAGTTAAATCTTGGTTAAATTGGTAAGGTAAATAGATGATTTCATCTGAAAATTTAAACTGAAAAGCTTTTAGAAATTTGTGCATGGTTTATTACCCAAATTTTTGTTTTCAGTGAGTACATAGCCCTCATTGCCTTATTTCAAAATGAGTGGAAGCTTTAACATGAGTGTTCCTCTGAAGCCAGTGTAGAGATTAATTTGTGAAATATAAGGCCTGTCACTTGGTTGTATGTGTCTCTTTCATTTTCTACTATTTTAAGTTGAACTACTAGCAAAAAAAGTCTGTGGTTATAGGAATTTGGATGAAACACTTTAGATTGCTATAGCTGTTTTCTCATTGTTGCACAGGCATGCATGCAGTCACTTAAAGCGTAAGAATAATTTTTATAGATTTGAATTTTGAGAGCATGATTCCCTATAGAACAAGTGTCTTTAGGGAAAAAATTTTTTATAAGTCAGGTTTGCTACAGGTATCTAGGGACAACTATCGTTCCCACCGAGGAAACTGTTATTGTATTACATAAGTTACTTCAGTCTCATGTATTTCAAGGTTAATACTGCTGGAATTTTTTTCCCTCTGTCTGTTGTCAGATTTCTTCTTTTCTGGGTATAGATCTCTGCTAGAAGGGTTCAGAAGGCCATTACTCAATTGGGCATTTCATATTCAAATGATTTTTTTTTTCCTCTAAGCCCTTAAATATTTCACTTTTTAACAGCTTGAGGCACAAGCAACGTTAAAAAATGCATCTTTTATAGGACTGAAAGTTCTGTATAGTGCTTCTGTAATAAACTAACATTCTTGAAATTTCTATTACATTTTATATTCTGAGCAACATCCTTCTCCACAGGTTGAATTAATAATGTAACAAAAGCATACATGATGATGGTAAAAATATTATACTATATTTGGGTAATTGCTAAAATCATCTGATAGAGTAACTGCTACTTTCAGGCAAACACATGTCCAAAATGTTCCTGATTTATAACGAGTATGAAAATATGAAACAGATCAAAAACATTTGTTCATACAAAGAAACCTATCTATCTTGGAAAGCTCTTGATTTTCCATTTTCCAAAGGTTTTATGCAAGTGTGTATGTTCTACACAATTTGTTCTTTCCTTAAAGGGGGAGGGAAGGGGCACATTTAATTCACTTGAACACAGTAGGCTTTGACATTACCAAAATGGACTGGGATTTCATAAAAGATAAAATCCTTTAGGAAGAGAACATGGACCAGTCCTATAGGTAGACATCTAAAAAAATTCAGAACACCATTCTCCACCTTCAAGATCCATTACTTTTCACCAAAGATACTACATGTAACTAGCATTAAGTAATTTGTACTTGTCCTCCAAACTACAATTATAATTTGCTAAAAAAAAAAAAAAAATTCACTTTTTGTCTTTCAATGTACAATAAACAAGAAATAAGGACTATATTCCCATATCTGTTCACTAAAAATTTTTTCACAACAGGGGCTCAGTTTAACTTATATACCTTTTAGAATCAGAAATAGCAAGTGCCTCTTGTCACAAGAACATAGCTAATCCTTTATTTTCCTGTATCCAAGTTTATCCCCATTTTAACCATATTCTTTTCACTTATAGGTGTTTGGATAGTTTTCAATATTGGGTTGGTTTTTTTGTTCCAGACCTCTGATTTCATCAGTGTAGGGATCTCCTGCTACAGAAACTACCAATATAGAACAGCAATTTTTCTATAACTTAGAATTTCTCCAAGATTTTTCTTCTTTCCCTTCAGTGTTAAAGTGATCTGTTCCACTCTTAACATTTCTGTGGTGCCTTATTTCTTCCAAAAAGGAGTAACACTTTGCTATTTCCTTGTCTTAACTCTCAGTACCCTGTTCACCTAATTATCTGTAGCCTATTTACAACACTAGTTTTTTAACATGCTGAGATCAGCAAGCTAGAGGATCTCCACAGAAGCCTTATTCCCCTTGGCAGAATGGCCTCCCCCTGTCCCCAAAATCACCAAATCATCATTTCAAGGTTCTTGTTTCTTAAGATTATAAAGCCAGAGGAGATTATAGAATAACATTTCAGTGCTGTTGAAGAGAATATGTGACTTTTTTTTCGAGAAAAAATTTTTATAAACAGGTCATAGCAAATTATTGGGGCCATTCTATGGTTCAGAAAGACCTAAGATAGTTTTGAGTCTAGAATATCCCAATATGTACCTGATGGTAGGCTTTAGTTTTCAGACTGGTTTGCCTACAGAAAAGGAGCTTGATCAGCCCCAATCCCTCTCTGAAAAAAGCCTTCATCTGTGATGTGAAACACTGGTGTTTTCAATGTTCAAGAAAGTAAACCAAAGATTAGATGGTCTTTGGTGAAGGAGTTGGGTTATATTTAACATAAGCTTAATTAGAACTGTGATTATTAGCCAGATTTTATTGACTTAAAGGAAAAAAACTAAAAACATTATTTTGTTGTTGGCATACAATAATTTTAAACCCTTAGGTATACATTTCCATATATATATAACTCTTAGCCAGCTTCTTTTCCTCTTAATTTCTATTAATGGAATTCCCATTTTCCTTTATCTAGATTCAACTCTGTCTTTGTCGTCTTCTCTGTTCACCTGTATCTTGTCTCTTTGCTGTTTATCCACCTTTCCATTCTCACTGCTGATGCCACCATAGTTAAAATCTGTGTCTCTTATCTGGACCTTAATTAAAACTCACACCTCTCATCTGGACTGGAGAGTAACCTTAACATTATGGAAGAGAATTTAGTTAAGGGGTCCGTATTCTTATCCAATCTCATTTATTACCCTATTGTTTCCACTAAACTGGATGATTCTATCGCCCTAGACATTAGTGCTTTTCTAGTTCTAGTTTTTTTCCCTCTACTTCATGTTCTTCTCTTATGGAAAAGCCTTGTTTTTCCCCTTCTCTTTTGTGATCCTACTAGCATTTCAGAGTTCAGCCCAAATCCATACTCTTTCTCATTTATTCTATCAACCCTGCTCAGTTATTTGTACACATGTTGTGTCTCCTAAACTGTAAGGTCATCAAAGACCAGGGCTTTTTTTGTATCTTTTTAATAGCAATGGTACTTTTCATATCACAGCCAGTAAAAGATTGAGTGAATAATAAATAAAAGTAAATCCCAGTTGTGATTTTGACATATGTGAATGTTGCCAAATGACTCCTTTAATTAAATAAATTTGCTTGCATATAAAAGGGAAGTTTCATCCCATTTGTTCCAGCAGCTGAATTTCATTTTCTGTCAGAACCCCATTTTCACATGACAGTGACAGTTTCTTTCCTCTTGTTTTTAGGTCAGCCACAGTTGATGTTGACAGCAGGGCCCAGCGTGGCAGTTCCTCCCCAAGCACCTTTTGGCTATGGCTACACCGCGCCCCCCTATGGGCAGCCACAACCTGGCTTTGGGTACAGCATGTGAGGCAGAAAACCGGATCCTGGAGCTGGCTGTCTTCTTACTGAAACTCCACCGTCCCAACCCACCTCTCAGTTCATAACAGGGAAAAAAGCAACAGAGTTTTGCTTCATGTTCTTGTAACCTTTGTTTCATGAAGGACTTTTTTTTTCCTAGAGCAAACTTGGATCACCTATATTTGAACCTTTATTTCACATTCCACATCATCTTAGAATTTATTTTCAAAGGGGAATAGTTTAAATGTTTGTTCATGTGGGCTTTTTTCCTCCCCCTTCTCCTTTACAGAACTGCTTAACATTCAAACAGTCTGTTGTGAAGAACTTGATTTGCACTCTGTAGTGTTTATAAAAAAAAAACAACTCTAATATCAAATCTCTTAAATTCAGTGTACACGAGCAGCTTAAAATATGTACTGTCTAAATGCATTTAAGTCTTATTGTATATTCAAAGAAAAGCTAAAGCAAAAATCGGTATTTGACCACGCAGGACTGCCAATGACAACAAAGACGACACTAATCAGCATCTCCTACACTGGTTGGATTGCATAGCTCTTCAAATTTCTTTAAAATGCATACAGACAACTTTGCCTGATATTTTAAAATGAGCATAAAAGGCCCTCTCAGCTATGCAGGTTTAAAGTTACACATATAGAAATGCTAGCGTGTTTTTGCTCACTCCATATGTAACAGATGCCCTTTATGTTGTGCTGTATCCTGTGCTTTTTTTGTGGGACCATTCCATTCAGGAACAAAGAGCACCATGATTCCAATCCATGTGTATTTACTAATAACCCTTCCCTGAGGTTTGTGTATGTTGGATATTGTGGTGTTTTAGATCACTGAGTGTACAGAAGAGAGAATTCAAACAAAATATTGCTGTTCAGTTTTGGTTGTGCAATTTGAAATTACTCAAATTTAAAATAAATTACTGGACTGTGGACATATCCTGTATAATGGCAGTTTTAATTATGTATTTTCCTAACTTTAACATAAGCCAGATCAGCGGATTGGGCAGGGTTTCACATTGGGCAAAAACAGATAGTAGCAGAGTTATCTTAATGAAGAGGGAGGAATAAAGATTGAGACCTTGTCAAATAATGCAACACAATGCATTCCGCAATGTGTATTCCTGTAGTTAAGATACCAACAGTAAAAGAAGCAAACAGTGTAAATTTGCCTACATTCAGCAATCTCTCCAATATTTTAACTGAGTGATACTTGAGATTTGTATCCAAGTGTTTCAGTTAAATTAACAGATCATGTTTAGGTATGTTAAATTGCCTTAAAACTAGCTTCAAATAAAAACTTAAATGTTTGACTCTCGAATACTTTTTATCCTGTTTGAACAAGCAGTTAGTGCTCTGTATCATCCATCTCTATCTACCAGGTCACCCCAAATAGGGATAAATTACTTTAAAAAAAAACTGCTATATTTTATGGCAGTTACTAATACATTAAACAAAATATTAGAAAAAAATTTGCAAGCACACAAAATAGCTTAAATGAGCTTGTTTCATTCTTCATTTGCCAACTTCTGTAGCCATTTGTGAAGACTATTCATAGAAAAGTAAAAGGCAAGTCCTTTGAATAAAAAGCTAATCAGGTTATCTCCCTTATAGGAACATGAGTGTGAGATATTTTTTGTTTTCTGGGTATAGATTTACCTATGGCTTTAAGATTGGTTAGAAAAGTCACTTTATGAAATGTCTAAAGGAATAATTGCCTTGAATGGAAGGTTCCTTTTTTTGTTTTTGTTACTGTATTTCACCTAACCACTGTGATGATCCTAGTGGTATTAAAGCAAACTAGTAGTAGTTCTGTAGTTCATTTTTATTCTCTATATTGCAGTTAAGATCCTGCTGTCTCTTCATGATTACATCAAGATAATGATCTTCATAGACCTAAAACAGTGGTTCTCAACCTGTGGGTCGCGCTCCCTTTGGGGGTCGAACGACGCTTTCACAGGGGTCACCTAAGACCATCAGAAAACACGTATTTCTGATGGTCTTAGGAACTAAGACACCATTCCTCTATCCCTCTCCAGGTAGGTCCACACACATGCAGATATGCCCACATACAAGTATTAAAGGGTCGCAGCATTACGAAGGTTGAGAACCACTGACCTAACAGAAAAAGTCTTGTTCTTTCTCTACTCTTTCCACCAGGTAGACTCTCCATAGGAAAGTAATCCCTTTATAACCATGTTGTGGCAACTGTAGTTTGCAAGTGGATGGCTTTAAATTTATATTATGTTCCCAGTCCTAAGGGAAATCTATTTGGAGAGTGCAGGTAAAAGCTGTTTAGAGCACTCATTTTCAACTTCAATGTCAGGAGAGTGCTTTTAATTTGAGTCTGTAGTAAAGCAAGATAAGCAAGGCAACTGTGGTGGCATGGGGAAAGGCCAAATTTGACAAGAAAATGAAGGTATTCTCATGTTATATGTGTGCACCTTCTTTTTGGTGCAGACCCGATTTTATTGGTGAGAAACTTTTGGTGCAAAAATTACCTCCACTGATGCAGATCTAGTACTACTTCTTTGTAACATATTCTTAATGACTTGCCTAGGGCCATACAGCTTGTATGTCCAAGGGGGCAGGACTTAAACTCCAGTATTCCTGACTCCAAGGCTGCCTTCTTGGTCATGCTGCCTCTCACCCTCTACGTTGGGTGTAGCTACATAGAAACTGGGGGAGTATCCTGGGTTTCCTCCAGAGAGCTTTCTGCTTTTGTGCTATATTACATAGCTTGGTGAAAAATGAAGCGTTTATGAGTTAGTCACATATTCTGATCTAAACAAAATACTGGGACAATAGTTTCATGGCTTTTCTGATCCATAGTGTTTTATAAACAGCTTTCCTTACTACCCTATTTTCAGCAAAATTCAAGAATTTGAATTGTATTGTAGTTGTCCATGGCTAAAAGACAGCCATGCCTTTATTTATTTATTGAACTTGAAATGAGATAGTTCTGACTTTGTGTAATGTACAGGCAAGTTTCACTTTATTCAGTCTTGAAAAAGAATTTAGGTTCTTCTATAAAATGGGAACAGGACATACCCTAAAACTCACAGGATTAGTTACTACACCAACTTTTAAGTTAAGCTTAGAAAATAGCCAACACTGGGACCAGTAACTTTTAAAAATCCTCTGAATTCTGTAACATCTGAATCTGATATTTTAAGAAATATGCTAGGGGTTAAAAAATGGATTAACTTAAGGTAAAAGTTTTTTAAGGATATAGTACGTACTATCACCCTAAATCTAAACATAATTGCTTTCAAGAAATATGGGCAATTTTAGTTCTCTTCTGTATTGTTCATCTTCTACCACATAGCTGAAACTTTGTGAATGAAGCTCAGGAAATGATAGGTGCCACACATTTTTTCACTGTCACTATCTGAAAAAGTTTAGGTCACCCTGGGGAAATAGGTCTGAGTTGAGGGCCAGCTGGCTAAGAATCATAGATCTGGAGTTAAAATGGCTATCAGATTAAGTTCAACCTTATTTTATAGAGGACAAAGCTGAGGGAGGTTCACAGAAGGGAATGACTCATTCAAGGTCATGTGTTAACACAAGCCAGGATTTGAGCCCAAATGCAATAGTTAAAATGCAGCCGTTTAGGACCTTATCAGACCACTTCTAAGGCTGTTAGATGACAAAAGCCTCAAGGAAGAAACTAAAAGTAAGATTGAGTTGAACTGGTCTTCATTACATGCTGTTGCATCACTTTGAAGTCTAAGCATAAACAGTTTAGAGACAGTTGCTAATGCAGCATCATTCTCACTGTAACACACTCCCAGTATTCTATATGGTTATTTATGAAATAGGCCAAAGGTAAATAACTTCTATTTGAGACACTAGTTGGAGCATTCCCTAGGTTTCTGCCACACCAAATACTGACACAGGTCTCAAAGAGGAAGTATTAAGATCATAACACATCTCAGGAAGATACAGTTGTGACACTGGGAAATGTTGTTTTACCATCGTAGCATTAAAGGTTCAAAAATGGACGATTTTTCTTGTGTTGCAAATGTTTTTATGCCTAGACCCTTAGAAATGGGAGAATTCTTTGTTAAGGTCCAGTATTAGCCTATTATTTAAAATGGGATGTGCTTATCAAAAATAAGAGGCAGGTAGTCTACAAATGGGGACAAACTTTATTATTATTCCAAGAACACTGAAATTAAAAAACAGTTAAAAGGGCACGTTATCTTTTATTGTTAGGACAAAATGGAGGTTGAGTCTAAGAACACTTGGACCCCATCACCACACAAAATTCAACTCAATAAAGTTTTAAATGGCCAGTAACTTTGTCAATTAAATCTGCTGGTCCTGGCCCGATTCCTAGTACAGTCCGAGAGCCTGGTTCTATCTGAGTACGCCCAGCATCTTGGATTAAGCTCACAGTTAGTCCTAGTACTTTGGCATGAGTAAGCAATTCAACCAGAGACTCTTCATCAGGAGCTTTGACCACCACTTTGGGCTGACCACAGTACTCCCACTGTTTCAGAAGCTCTGGATTTCTCTTTTGTACTTGTTTGTAGGCAGAAACGGCAGCATGAGAACACTGAGCTGCCACTTTTCCCTTCCCCATCTTCAAGTCATTGCGGACGACGAGAATCATCTTGAACTCCCCACTCTCTCCCAAGATGCTGGCTTCAATCTCAGCCTCTGGGTTTTTCTTATTCACTCGGTTTGAACTACTCACTGAGAGAGACCTAGGGGTCACTCCAAATCGGACTCGGAGGCCCCAGCCCAAACATATGCCACAGGCAACTCCAGCAGCCAGGCTGAGTGTGCCAGGGTGAGCCAAGTAATCCATGCTCACAGGCTTGGAAATATCTAAAGGGAAAGAAATAATAACTACTTCAGCAACAAGCACTGTAATGAAACATTTTAGATAAACACTGATAATATTTCTAACATACTTCTGAGTCTGTATCTCAGAACATGCAAAAAAAAGGGTAAGTCTGTTTTGAGTGCATCTGCCCAAAATTTTTCCTCAGGCCCTGAAGTAGACACGGTAGAACTGATTTAGATAATTAGGTAACTTTGGGTTCTTGGACCCAAAAGAAAGCCTTTTAAAATTGTCTTCCCAATTTTAGTGTTGAAATATGGCAAAAGGACAGCATATTTCATTAAAATGCTTCCAGGATCTCTCTCTGTACTACCAAGAGGTGGTTTCACCACTGTGATAGGATACTGTGACACACTGGTGTCACTACTGCAAAATTTTTGTTTATCACCATGTCCTGACTCTATATACCCAGTCTTTACTTAAGACTATACGAGGGGCAAAAAATAACTTTTCCAAACCAAAAATATAAAAATCTTCCAATGCCCTCAAAAAGGCAATGCTTTAACTCAGAGGCTGGGTTACTACTACATTCCAGAGGATTTTGGAGATGAAGATCATCTAATTTTGCTTCTTTTTAAAAGTATTTTATAGAAGAGGAAACGAAAGGGAGGTGTGATCACTTGCTCAAGGTCAATGCTAGTTATCTAATAAGAGAGGGAACCAGGATTTGATCCTCCATCTGACTCCAAATCCAGTGTTCTTTCCACTATTATGCCTTGTGCTGTCAGGCAAGCCCAGAGCAATCCTTATTAGAGCAGGAGGTCCAGAATAATTTAAAAGCAACCTAGCTGTCCTCCAACTACCTCCCATTGTTCTTCAACCTCAACTCTTGGTTATTCACAAACTTCTAATATTATCATCCCCACATCAGAACCATTAACATTATCTTCTTGCAACTAAACATTTCTCTCAAGAGTTGACACTCAAACTTTACAATTCCTGTGTCTACCTTCACCTCACCAGAGGTGATGTTCTTGGTACATGACACTGCATCTCCCAACTGTGCATTTTCACTGCTGATTGTGCTCCAGATTTGGAACTTTTTCATTCTTCATTTTTGCCTCCTGATTTTCTTCAAGTCTCAGCTAATCTTCTGCAAGGAGCCTTTCTCAGTCCTCCTTAATCTTAGTGCCTTCCCTCTGAGATTATCTACAATTTATCCTGTCTATATATTTTTTGTTTGTATGTAATTGTTTGCATGTTTTCTCCCCCATCAGATTGAGCTTCTCAATGACTGGAGCTGGTTTTTATGTTCTTTCTATCCCCAGAATTTAGCAGTGTCTGGCATTTAATAAATGCTTGTTATCTTGACTTTGACCTTGGAATCTTTCTTTGGACTCCCTTCACTTTATAATATCTTACTTCTATGTAGAATGGTACAATTTTTAAAGTGCCTTCATCTAACATTATTCAATTCCATAAGCACTCATTAAGCACCTATAGAAAAACAGAGAGAAAGAGAGAGCTAACAAGATGGGGGATCAGCAGAGAAAGAACTGATGGAATCGGAAGGCAGGTCAAAGCATACTATTCAGTTTGTTTTTTTAATGGCTTTTTTTCCTTTTGTTCTGTTTCTTTCACAACATGACTAATATGGAAACGTTTAACATGATTACATATGCATAATCTATATCAGATTACTTACTGTCTGGGGGGGAGGGAGAAAAATTTAGAATTCAAAATCTTATTTTAAAAAATGAAGGCTGAAAACGATCTTTACATGTAATTGGGGAAAATGAAATACTATTTACATTTTTTAAAAGGAAAGGTTTCCTGTTGGAGGCAACTAGAGATTTTAAAAGGAGCAAAGGGAGTACATTTTAGGCATGATGCACAGCCTGTAGAAAGGCATAGAAATGGAAGATGGCATGCAACATCTGGGGAACAAGCAGGCCAGTTTGGCAGGAATATAAAAAAGAAGATTGCCAAGGAGTTTATATTTTAACCTTAAGATAATTAGGAAGCCAAAAAACTCTTGAGAAGGGTAGTATCCTGGTCAGACCTACGCTTTGGGAAAATTACTCTGACAGCTGTGTGGATGAGGACTAGAGAGGGGCGAGACTAGAAGTCAGTAAGTCAATATACATTTAGTAAGAGCCTACTATGTGCCAAGTATCATGTTAAATACTGGAGATACAAAAAGAGGCAAAAGATGGTTCCTGCCCTCTCAAAGTTCACCATTTAATGCAAATAAATATGTACAAACAAGATATACCCAGGATAAATAGGAAATAATTAACAAGGGCAAAGAACTAGAATTAAGAAGAGTTGGGAAAGGCTTTCTGTAGAAGATGGGATTTTACCTGAGTATTGAAGAAAGCTAGGGAAGCCAGAAGGATAAGATGAGGAGGCAGAACATTCCAGGCTTGAGGGACAGTCAGAGAAAATGCCCAGAAATGAGAGGTAGAGTGAGTGTCTTGTTCAAGGAATGGCAAATAGGCCAGTGTGACTAGATAGAAGAGTACATGGTGGGGAATGGAGCATATGACTGGAAAGGTAGAGAATGGAGGAGGGGAATAAGGTTATGAAGATCTTTGAACACTAAACAAAACATTTTATTAAAACACTAAACAAAGCTCCATAGGAGCCACTGGAGTTTATTGAGAAGTGAAATGGTCAGATTTACACTTTAGGAAAATCACTTTAGTAGGTGAATGGGGGGATGGACTAGAGTAGGCAAAGAATTGAGAGAGGAAGACCAGCCAGCAGGCTATTGTAATAGTCAAAACATGAGGTGATGAGGGCCTATACATAGGTTTTTGCAACAGATAATGAGGAGTCAAGGATGACACCTAAGTTTCAAGTCTTAGGGACTGGGATAATCGTGATATCTTCAACAGTAATAAGAAAGTTAGAAGGGTTTAGAGGGTAAGATTATGAATTTTTTGGATATGTTGAGTTTAAGATGCCTACTGTACATCTACGTCAAATTGTCTGAAACACAGCTGGAGATGCGAGATTGGAATGAGATTATGGCAGGATAAGTAGATTTGAGAATCATCAGTATAAAAATGGTAATTAAATCCAAGAGAGCTGAAGAAATCACAAAGTAAAGTGACTGAGATAAAGATCCAGCAAAGAAGACTGAGGCAAGATCTGATAGGCAGAAGGACTAGTAAAGAGTGGTGTCCTGAAAATCTACAGAGAAAAAGTATAAGAGAGGGTAAGCAATAGCACTGAAGGTTGCAAAGAAAAACCGAGAAAAAGCCACTGGATTTGTGTAATGTTAATGGAATGTAAGGTCTTCCCTACTCATTAACAGGCATCACGTGGAGCAAACTAAGTTTGCTTAGTTAGGTGAGGCTTGCTTGTAAGAAGGCTTTCACACCTTTTGTTAAATTTCTAATTAGGTACTGAGTCATGAGGTCTGTGATGCCCTCTGGCTCTAAAAAGGGGATATAAAGAATGATGATAAAGAATAGAGTGGAGATGTTGGAGAAGATGAGTTGGAGTAGGATACCTTGTGACAGTAAAGAGGTTTGCTTTGGTAAGGAGTAAGGCCACCTCTTTATGAGACAGGGGTGAAGAAAAGAAGATAGTGGTAGAAGTCATTTGGGTGATATGAGACAAAGAATGAGTAGATGAAGGAGCTCATGGTGAAGAGTCTCAATTTTTTCTGTAAAATATAAGGCAAAATTCTCACCTGAAAAAGTGGTGGGAGGAGGAACCATGGAAGATTTGAGAAAGGATGAAAAGGTTTGGAAGAACTGCTATGGATAATGGAATAGTGAGTTGATAAAGGAGTATGAAAGGCTTTTGTAGCAGTAGTGAAGGCCTCACTGAGGTTGCACGATATAAATTTGTAATGAAATCAGAGTGGTTTTTTTCTCCACCTTCATTGAGCAGCACAAGTATCCGAGCAAAAGTGGCAGATGGTGGGGGTTACCCAAGGCCAAGGTAAGGCAGGGTGCAACAAGTGATATGATAAAGGGGCCAGGGACTCAAGATAAGAGGATAGTAGAGTTAAAGTGGTTCACCAAAGAGTCAAGTTAGGGAAAGAGGAGAGTTCAGAGAAAATAGCCTGGGAAAGAACTGAGGGGTCCCAGGATGGATGAACAGGGTTTAGTAAAAGAAGGTAGAGGAAGATGTAGAGAGTCAACAGATTAAGGTCAGATAAAGGGATTTTGGAATTCTTGAATGTGGAGGTGGTACATTTCTGGGTGATGGCAAGATCAAGGGTATGACTGCGGCTGAGGAGAGGTTGGGGAGTAAATCATAGGAAATGAGTAGGTTGAAGAACTAAGTGGTTTGGGTGAGAGTAAATAAGTATTAGGAGTAAATATGTACTGAGAAACACCTCCCTGGGTGACAGGTGAGCCTTGAGGACCTTAATTTAGAATGATGGTTGTGTAACCAAAGAAAAAGGGATGGATTTGAGAATACTGTAGAGATAGAATCAACAAGATAGCAACAGAATAGATCTGAGAGAGGAGTTAAAGAAAACTCAGGTAACTGTAAGGACAGTGATATCTTCAAGGGAAATCAGGAAGTAGGGGGGTAGGTTTAGTGGAAGATAATGAATTTCACCTTTGACGTGATGCATTTCAGATGTCTGCCCAAGTGGATTTGTCCAATAGGCATTGGTGATATAGGAATGGAGAGCTCAAGAGAGATTATCTCATTTGATCTTCACTACTGCTCTATGAGAGAGGCAGGAAAGTACTACTGTGTAGATCTGCAAAATGATGCTCAAAAGGTTTAAGTGGTTTGCCTATATAGACTTTGGGCAGAACAAACTGCCTAGCAGGCATTAGAACCCAGATTCTTCTGAGTCCTTATCCAGTTGTCTTTTTTTTAATTTGCAAAAAAAAACATAATTTTGCTTAATCAGTTTTCATATTCTAGATCCTTCAGGGATAGAGCATCACTTGGATCCTATGTCCAATGGCCTTGGCAGGAAGACTGCTTCTGAACTAGCCTTGAACCATTCCAATATTTTCATATGCCTGAGTAACTTTTCCCCAGATCACTCTTGTTCTATTGAGTTTCCCCACAGCAGTCACCGTTATTGTTTGCTTTGTATACATAAGCACATCTCTTGCCTAAATGGAACTGAGTTCCATCCCAAGCACAGACTCCTTCAATTTTCAGAAGAGCTGTACGTTCCCTTCGGTTTCATAGGCCTCACTTGTAACCAGCAAAAATGGCCTTAGACCAGTCTTCCAGACATTTTGCTGTTCTATAAGTCCTGCTCCCGGCAGGCCTTCCAGGCTCCAAGATGGAGGAAAAAAGGAAGAGCCCAGTTGTTTTTCACACAGAATTCCAGAACTGGAAGAGAGGCTTTTCCACCTGACTACATTCTATCATTCTCAAATTTTTATAGAGTACCAATTCCAATCATTCCTTACCTTGTAGTATATTTATCAATATTAGTGTTGCATTTCCCCAGTAGAAATGTTAACACTTTAATATTCAATGACTTCAGTGGAAAGGTGGGCAGAAGCAGGGAATGAAATATATTGGAAAAACAAGACAGGTTTTTTTATTTCTGGGGACACACAGATGGACACACACACACACACACACACACACACACTCTCTGTCTTTGGGAAATGAGGTGGTAAAAAGATAAAAATCAACATCAAAGTGGAAGAAAGAATAAAGTAAGAAATATGGTATGACATTTGAGGCAACATGGTTGAAAGTATAAAGAGCTTTAAATGCTAAAGGTTACATTTGATCCTGTAAGCAATAGGAAGCCACTGGACTTTATTAACTTTGGGTAGGGGGAGGAGTTACATGATCAGATCTGCACTTGAGGAAAATCACTTTAGCATCTATGTGAAAGGTATACTTGAATGAAAGAGAATTCAGGTAGAGATCAATTAGGATGTTATTTCAGTAGCTAAGGCAAGAGGCAATTAGGGTCTGAACTAAGGTGATATCTGGGTAAGTGGAGAGAAGAGAATGTATATATGATATGTTATGGAAAAAAGATAAGATTCAGCACCTGACTGGGATCTTTAAGGTGACTGAGTGAGGAGCTGAGGATGACAGAAAAGTTATGAGCTTGGGGACTGGGAGGATGGTGATAGCTCTAACACTAAGAAGGAAGTACGGAATAAGAGATGTTATGGAGAAAAGATAATGAATGGCCATGTTGAGTTTGAAATACCTAGGGGCCTTCCAGTTGGACAAGTCTAACAGGCAGTTGGTGATGAGGGCCTGGAATTCAGAAGAGAGGATAGGAATAGATAAAGATTTGGAAATCATCCAGCACAGAGATGATGCTGAATCCATGCAAGCTAATGAAATCACCAAAGGAGATAGTAGAGATGAAAAAAGGGGCCCAAGACAAAGCCTTTGAGGGATAACCATAATTATTAAGTATGACATAGGTAAAATTCCAGCAAAGAAGACTGAGAAGTCACAGCAGAGGGGGAATGAAGAGAATAGCAGGGTCACAAAAACCCAGAGAATAGTCAACATTATCAAATGCTGCAGAGGCATTAAGAAAGATGAAGACTGAGAAAAGATCACCAAATTGGGCAATTAGGAGATCATTAGTGGCTGTGGAGAGAGAAATTTTACTTGAACAATGAAGTCAGAAGCCAAATTGTGGAAGGTTTGTAAGATGATGAAAGGACAGGATATGGAGGCACAAAGTGTAGGTAGTTTTTTCAGCAAAGTTGAGAAGGGAAATAAAGAGAGGATAATAGCTAGTAGGTATGATTATGATGAGGGAGAAGGGGTGTGGGATTTCTAATGAAATCCGTTTCAGGTTCATGGTCAGAAAAAGAATTTACTGGACCCAGCTGTCCTTTGGTAGAGTCATAAAAGTTTATTGTTTCACTGAGGCAAGGGCTGCAAGCTGAAAGGGATTTAAGGCAGAGTTATAAAGTTACACTTTTCAGCGGGTGGGGGGGGGGGAAGATAGAAGAAAGACCTGCAAAGTGC
>CM053586.1:234432843-234465439 GCA_028646515.1 Pseudochirops corinnae
GGACCCAGCTGTCCTTTGGTAGAGTCATAAAAGTTTATTGTTTCACTGAGGCAAGGGCTGCAAGCTGAAAGGGATTTAAGGCAGAGTTATAAAGTTACACTTTTCAGCGGGTGGGGGGGGGGGAAGATAGAAGAAAGACCTGCAAAGTGCTGGGGGGGGGATAGAGGTGCCGTTTTTTAAAGGCATAAAACTGTCAGTCAGAGGCTCATTATACTAACTAGGTGGGCAAAGGTGGGATTAGGGAGGAGTATGGGAGTGGTTAAGTGCTTAAAGAGCCATATATTTTTAATATCAACTGTGCAGGCGAACTGCCCATAATTCACTTGGAGAGTCCAAGGGGAGGGGCAGCAAAAGGCGGGGATTTAGCCCTGACACGTCACTAGGTAACTTTTTGGTCAAGGATGAATGACATAGGTCCAACATAGCTGCTGGGAGTATAAGCTTGATTGTTTCAGGAGGTGCCAAGTTTGGAAGCTAGACTGATTAGAAACCATCCCAGGAGGGAGTTATCTCCTTGATAAAGTTGCTCAAGGTTTCTAAAGCCAGCTGGCCGCTAAGAACAAAGGCGTTGTGAATTTCTCTAAGAATGCTTGAGTGACTGATTCATGGGAAACTATCTAGCAGACTTTGGGAAAAGACTTTGAGGCTGGGGGCAAAGGGAGAAGCAGAGTGAATGCCTTTAGGCCTGAAGGAAAGTGTGACTTTTACAGCTTAATGGCACAGGCTTGTTATAAACTGATGTGACATACATAGTTACCCAACCACAAGTGAGATTTTTACAAACTGGGGTACAAAAGCCCCCCCCAAATGATACAGAAGCACCCCTTCATTTAGATCTAATAAGGGTCTCTTTTTAAGGATGGAAGAGACATGGGCAGATTTGTAGGCAGCAAGGAAGTTGCCACTAGACAGGGAGAGATTTAAGATTGGAAAGAATGAGGATCATAGTGGGGATCCCCCATTGCAAGGGCGTAGTAGGAGATGGCTTTTGTTCCAAATCCCATCTCTTCAGAGACTGTAATGAAGCGATAGTGGAGGATGATGGAAGACAGACAAAGGAAAAAAACAACTCGGGCAAATGACCCCAACATTTTTGGTGAAGTCTAAGGTCAAGGTTCTCAGCTAAGAAGATGGGGAGAGGGGTTGTTACAAAAGGCTCAAGGAGAAACAAAGTTTAGAGTGGCTAGTTCAGTAAGTGGGATACAGAATTTACATGTATGTAGAAAGTAGCTCAGTAAGAGGGCAGAAATTGGGTTAGAGAGGAAGCCTATGAATCAAGAACTATATTCAAGTAAGGAACAAGACTTGGGGATTGTAAAATAAAAAGCCATAAGGATCTACAGTGGGTGTTGAATTTGGATACAGTGAACCACAAAGGAAAAGCTGTCAAATGATGGTGACAGAAAGTTGGAAAGTGGCAATGGAGAATAGGGAATTTCAATTTCTAGATCAGGACCAGATAATCAGTAGCTGAGGGAAGGCACAACCACTTTTGTAAAGGTTAACCAGGGATGCACTGCCATTTGTAGAGAACCAACTCTTATTGAACACCCAGAAGGAATAAGCAAGAGAGGGAAAAAATCTGAAGGGAAAGGCTATTTATTGATAAAAGTGAAAGTTCCAGAAGGCACAGTGGAAAGGGATGAGCAGATCTGGAGTGCAGCATTAAGGGGGTCAATGGGCACCTGGCCTAGGGGAGGGAGGTTTGTTCTTTAAGTATTACTGGGATAGGGAGAATAAGCTAATTACTGGTTATTGATCTAGTAAGAGTGTTAGTAAAAAATGAAGGCAGGTGATTAGAAGGTTCAAGGCTGTCTCCCATACCCTCATCTGTTCCTGGTATATATTAGGCACTTAAATACTTGTTGACAGACTGATCTGCTTAAGCACTGAGGTGACCTGAAAGAGAAAGCTAGTTGCCGGGAATATAAACTGAGTTTACAATTTAATAAAGAAGATACATTTCATACCCATGTAAGCATGACAAAGGTTAAAAAAAAAAAGGATAGCAAAAAGGAGAAGAGAAGGAAAAAAGACTGAAAATGAGGGAAAGAGGAGATGATGGTGGATCTAAAGCTGGAAACCACAGGCAAGAAGGATTGCCTCACTTTCATAGATTGGAGCCAAGAAGGAATGGACTGGAAAACCTATTGCATCATGGGACTCATAAACCATTCCAATCAAACCTCCTTGTTGCATTGATGTAGGCCTCCATGAAGCCACTGCAGGTTACGAGTACTTAGACAGGTTTGGAGGAAAGAAAGTGAGATAAAGACACTCAGGGAGAACCAAGTCATTTGCTAATGGACTGAGGGCAAAGGTTTGGAAGAGCAGCTATGTGGAGTCAATGTCAGCTGCCCAAGACAGCATCCCAGACGGATAACCCGGACCCCTTCCAGGACCAGGAGCTCGGGCACCTTCCAGGGTAGCTCCCCTTCCTGCCGGGCAGGAATGACAGTTAGGAAGCTCCACAGCTCACAGAGAGGCGCAGCGCTGCCCCTTCTTCCCCTCAGGGCCTGATGGGCCTCTGTTTCAGCGCCTGCGGGGGACGCTGGGCTCGTCCCGCTCGTCTCCCTCAGGCCCCCATCCGAGGCCTGGCCTCAGAGGAAGGGAACCCCCGGCTGGGCTAGACGCTCCAGAGGGCCGCTCTATCTTGGATATCTGGCTTTCCTCCCTACCTGAAACTTTCTTAGCGTCAGCGCGGCCGCCGCTCCCTTCCTCCCGCGTGGGCTATTTCTTCCGGGTTATTCAACACCCAGTTCCGGGGAAAAAGGGTACTAGCCTGGAGGAGTGAATCATCCCAAGACTCGCTTCTCTGGTGTAGCTGGGTTTCGGGATCTGGTCTAAGATCTCGCGAGAATGCTTCTACAGGTGGTTGGGAGGAGTAAGAGGAAGGCGGGGGGACGGGGCGGGGTGGGGTGGGGGGAAGTGCGGGCAGGCCAATGATGAGTGAGGGACCCTCTTTTTGACTTTTAAATCTTTTCACCGCTTGGTCCTGACCTATCTTTGCAGCCTCATTATACATCACTTTTCTCGGCACCGCGTCCTCCGTCCCCACCCCATCGCACCAGCCATCCGTCATGCCTGGAATTCCCTTCTTCACCTTCCCTTCTCAGAATTCCCAACTTGCTTCCAGAGACAGATCGAGCACCACCATAACCTTTCTGATCCCCACAACGGATGACCTCCCCCACTATCTTCCTTCAGCTGTCAACAAGCCTTTAACCTTCAATCGACCAGTTAATAAGCAAGGCTCTGAGGAGCAACTGATAAGCATTTATTTACCCGCTGCGATGTGCCAGGCATAGTGCTGCTAAGTGCTGGATGCCAATACATTGAATCCTTGTTAGCTAAGAGTTTATATTTTAAAAGGAAGAACAGCGCAGAGCTTAGCTTGCTTTTGCCTTTCTTTGCATACCGAGCTTACTAGGCACCACCAACCAGCACAAAATAAGTGCTTTTTGAATCTTTTTTCAGTCTTGTCTGACTCTGAGATCCCTTTTTGGGTTTTTCTTGGCAAAGATGCTGGAGTGTTTTGCAATTTCCTTCTCTAGGTCATTTTGCAGATATGGAAACTGAGGCAAACAGGGTCACAAGAAGTTATCTGAGGTCACATTTGAACTCAGGAAGTTGAGTCTTCCTGTCTCCCGTCTGGCACTCTACCATTAATAAATGCTGATTAACTTGGCTCAATATCTAGTTATGTAGGTGACTCAGTAGATAAAGCGCTGAACCTGGAGTCAGAAGACCTAAGTTCAAGTCATTCCTTTGATACTACTAGCTACGTGACCCTGGGCAACTCAAAGTCCTGTCAGTCCACTTCCTCATCTGAAGAAACAATAATAATAAAGAGTCTGTCAAAGAGTTGTTGTGAGGATCCACTGAAATAATATATGTAAAGCCTTTTGCCAACCTTAGAAGTGCTATAAAATACAAGTTTATTATTAGAGAATAAATGCAAAAATAAGTAAATACAAAGCAATTTGAGAGGAAATTTGATAGTTGTTAAGGGGAAATATATACTTATATACATACATGTCATCTCCATATATGGCAAATTTCTTGGAAGCAGATATTTTATTTTTTTGTTTTGTTTTTTTAATCCCTAGTGCCCAGCATAGTGTCTGGCACCATGTTATTTGATTAACTGACTGAAAAAAGGATTGAAAGGAAGAAGGGACTGATAAAAAGGCTGTAAGGGGGAGGTGGGAGGGGAAAGGCAGGAGGAAAGGCCGGACTGGGAGGAATGATGGGGAAAATCAGGAAAAGATATATTAGAAGAAGAGAAAGTGAAAAGAGGAGGGAGAGGGGAACTAGCTTAAAAAGAGAAAGGGAGGAAGAAGAGAAGAAAGAGGAGGAAGAGAAAATAGATGGAAAGGAGAGAAGGGGTGAGAGAGAAGAAGAGAGAAGAGGAATGGACAAAGAAAAGGAGAGGGAAGAGAGAAAAGAAGTGGGAAGAGAGAAGGGGAACAGAAAAGAGAATGTGTGAAAAGGAGAGAAAGGAAGCTGAAAAAGAGAAGGGAAGGAAGAGAAGGAAAGAGAAAAAGAAAGAGGAGTGGGAAGAGAAAATGAGTGGTAAAATGAGTGAGATGAGAGGGAAAACGGAGTGAGAGAGGATGAGAAGAGAAATGGACAAAGAAGAATGGGAAGAGAGAAGAGGGAGAGAAGGAAATGAAATGAGAGAAAAGGAGTGCGAGGAAAAAAGGAGACAGGAAAATAAGGGATGAAAAGGAGAAAAGGGGAAGATAGAAGCGAAGAGGAATAGGAAGGGGAGAGCGGTAAAAAGAAGGAAGAGGGGAAGAGAGAAGAGAAGGGGAAAAGCAGGAGGAAAGGAAAAGTAAAAGTTAAAATGAAGAGGGCAAAAGTGAGAGAAAGGGAAACGAAGGAGAGGGAGAGGTGGCAGGAGAAGTGACGCAAGAGTGCGAAGGGAAAGGGTAGGGGACAGAGAGCAAGGAGAAGGAAACGGGACGAAGGAAATGATTGGATACGGAAAGGAGGACAGCAGATGGGACGTTGGGGGAGAAAGAAGGGGTAGAGAGGGAAGAGACGGTGTAAGGAGCAGATAATTCAGGTGAGATAGAGGGAGGGCGTAGAAATGCGTCATCTCTTGGGGAAACGTAGAGGAAACGAGGAAGGCAGGAAGAGGAGAAATGAAAGGACATCGAGGGAGAGAGAGACAGGAGTAGAGAGGAGTGAGCTGGCTGACGTATACTTCGACTGGGAGGGAGGGGGCGGAGCTGAGAAGGGAGGAAGGACGGGAAGTGGACCGGAAATGAGGAGGGTAAGTTCCGGTTGGTCAGAGCCCATCACCCGGTGTGAGAGCCCGTCAGGATCCTCTCGCGGGGCCAGAACCGCAGCCGGAGCCGGGTCTGCCGCCGGGTACGTACGTTAGGAAGGAAGAGAGTGAGCGAACGCCGGGGGCCTGGAACCAACGGCCGCCCTCCTGGGAGCTTCCTCCGTCTGCTCCGTCCCTCGGGCTGCTGGTGCCAGGGCTCCCGGCTTCTCCTCTCTCCTCAGCTGCCGCGGGGCCCCCAGCTCATACGAGCAGAGCCGCTCCCGGGGCGGTGAGGAAAGAGGGAGGGACGTCGTGGGCCGCCTTGCCTCTCTTGTGGCCCGGGACACAGCCTTGGTTGCCGCCCCCCCGGCCAGTCTGGGCCCCAGGTGGGAGCCGGCTCAGCTTTCCTCGATCCCTGCACGGGCCTCTGGGACTCCTGTTTCAGCACGGGTCTGGCGGGTAGTTGGCATCTCCCTCGCGGTCATCGTGGCCTTGTCTGGTTCGGTTCTGCGGCCAAGAGTCCCGGTTTCGTCCTCCCTCCCGGGACTACTCTCTGTATGTCTATTTCTGTTTCTCTCTGTCTCTGTCGGTCTCTATCTCTGTCTCTTTGACTCTTTCTCTCCCGTATTGCTCTCTGTGTCTTTGTTTCCCCCCCTTCTCTGCTCTTTCTTCTCGTCTTTTCTCTCCTTTCTCCTCTCCTCTTTCCATCACTCTCTGTGTCTGTCTGTCTGTCTTTATCTCTGTGGTGTTTCTCTCTGTGTGTCTTTGGTTTTCTGTGTCTGTATCATTGTCTCCCCCTTTCTCTGTCTCTCATCTCTCTCTATTTTTCTCTCATCTCCCTTCACTCCCTCTCTCCCTCCCTCTCATTTCCTCTTTGCTGTCTCTCCTCTCCCTCTCCTTTTCTGTCCTCTCAAGCTGGATTTGAGGGCAAAGGGGGCTTGTGGTTAAAAAAAAAAGCACCTGTTGGGACTCTTCTTGGTCCTGAAATCTTAAGAGGCTGGACAGATGCAGAAGAACATTTTCTCACTACTTGGTGGCTTATGCATGACCTTCCTTTATCCCAATCCGAATTGTACCCAGTTTTTTCTTTTCCTTCCTGAATTCTCACACAGGCACCTATCATTCAGTGTCTTCCTACCCACTTCCTAGGCAACCAAACACCCAACCCTTTCTTAAGAACCTTTTTAGGAAATTCAGTGATTTTGACTTTTCGGTTCATAACAATAATTTTCAAACAGATTTCACAGTTAAATTACTTAGAGTCTGAGAAAGAGAACTTGCGTAGACTTTTTTGTGATATAATAATAGAGAATTGTGTATTTTGGCCAACCTCTGGTCAATTGAGCAACTGAGTTTGGGTGGAGCTGTATACTAATTGTTATATCTATATTATTAGCCACAGTTTACATTTCCTAGTCAGAGGAATATTTTCCTTAAATTTTTGAAATGATGAGACACCCAGTTGAATGTAAACAGTTTGTGTAAACAGTGGACTGTCCCTTATATAGAATTATAAATGGATGTACTTGTTAGCAGATAACATATGTTTGGATTTTTAGCCTCAATTCCACTAACAAAACAGATTTACATTACATTACTTTATAGATTACATTACTTTGTGAGTTTGGAAAAGAAAGCTCTGACATTCAGTTTCAGTAATTTAATAATAGAGAATTGGATGTTTTGGCCACAATTGAATGGCTTTAGCTACTGAATGTAGGAAATATATGCCAATTATTATACCTGCTGTTAGGGATAGATTATATTATTGTATACTTTTTGTGTTTCCTAATCAGGGGAATGTTTTCCTTAAATTTTGGAAGGATGAGACACCCAGCTGGATGTTGCAGTTGACTGTTCCTTGACTAGAGTTAAATATGTGTACTTGTTAGCTGATGATGACCTATATTTGGGTTTTTAGCTTTAATTTCATTAACAGAATAGGTTCTCCTTCTGAGGAATGTATTATATTTGAATACCTTCATACAGGTAAAGAAACTGAGATACAAAGAAGTAAGATGATTTCCTTAGGTCACAGAGGTGATATGAATAACAGTGTCTTAATTTGAACTCAGGCCCTCCTCCAAATCCAGTGCCCTTTCTACCATGCCGCACTACTAGTAAGTTTCATTTATTGATTGTGTGTATTGATTTTTGTTTGTTCAACCCAACCCACTTGGGAACTTTTTCTGGGACTTCTCAATTTCCCGTCATTGGGCTATGCTATTGCTCTTCAAGTGTTGCTAGGTGGCACAGTAGATTGAACACCAGCCTTGGAGTCTGGAGGACTTGAGTTCAAATACAGCCCTGAACACTTACTAGCTGTTGTGACCCTGGGCAAGTTACTTAACCCTGTTTACCTCTGTTCCTCATCTGTAAAGTCATCTGGAGAAAGAAATGGCAAACTTCTCCAGTGTCTTTGCCAAGTAAACCCCAAAGGTGAGTCACAAAGAGTCAGACTGAAACAACAAACCAACAAACAGCATTGCTCTTCAGCATAACTACTAGACCGGTTTTTAATATTAAGCCTTTTGTGATCACCATGGGTCCCTGATTACCCCTCTATTGTAGGAAAATATTCCCATGCTATTGAGAACATAAAAATGCTATTTTGCTGTTAAAGAATAATCCATTTTTTTGGTTTAAACTGTCAACAGAACTAATGCTAACTTGCTGAAAGATTTTGTCACATCTTATGAAGGATGTTGCTGTGGTAGTGCAGAATATTGGTACCTTAGCTCATTTAGGGAGATCCTGTGTCTTGTTGACAGTGTGTTCTTTCATTCCATCTGTAAATAAAGCACTTTTCTGAGATGATCTTTGCCTTACCTTGAGCACTCATTAAGTGTCAGCCAATAGAATTTGAATGTAATAATGTTTAGAACAAATCATTTTAGTTTATACCTACTAAACTGGGGGGAGAGGGAAGGGCGGCTTGGGCGGCTCGGGCGGCTCAACAGCTGCCCAGAGTCTGAGTCTTGTCTGGCCAAATCACACAACTCTTTCTAAAGTGAGCCCCAAAGCAAAAACTCACATCGGAGTATATATAGCCTTCTTCTGGATCAGAGAATGTCACAACCCTCTTGACCCACTGCCTAATCACAAAGTAACAAGGTGTGGGCATTCCTGAAAACCAAGCTTCTCGGCCACCAGCTCCATGTGACCACATTCAGCCTATTGGGGCAGAGTATATTTTCAAATGGGTAAGGTTCTTAGAGTCACTTACTCTTTATCAAAGAGCCTCAGGCATTGGTTCTCAACCTGTGGGTCGTGACCCCTTTGGTGGTCAGGGGTCGCCTAAGACTGTTGGAAAACACATATTTCCGATGGTCTTAGGAGCCAAGACACCACTCCTCTATCTGTCTCCAGGAGGGTGCGCCCACATGCAGATACGCCCACATACAAGTATTAAAGGGTTGTGGCATTAGGAAGGTTGAGAACCACTGCCATAACACCTGGGATACAGTGGATGACCTTGGGCTTAGTTGTCTGACCAAGCTCTAAGCATCCACAGCTCCTGCTTCTGCCACCTTCATGGCAGTTGGAACAACTCATTCTCATTCCACTGGGGGAGGCCTTTACATGCTTAGGGTAGACACCCCGTAACTCATTGATGTTTGAGGCCTCTCTGTTACCCTCAACTTGGTTTAGCTTGTTTGCTGAGATGGTTTCCCAGGCTGTGGGTTCTGCAAGTGCTACTGCTTCTTGGAGCCACAGGTGAGAGTTGAGTGCTAGGTAGACACCAAAGGTGGTTGGGCAGCCCTGAAAAGGGGCAAGCCCTTATAGCTTATCCTCCTTGAACACCCATACTCCCCTGTGCAAATGGAAGATAATCTCAGAGGCTAAGTAATGTGAGAGGGAGTGCCATAGAATACAAAGAACATGGAAAGCCTTGAATGCCAAAGTAAGGATTTTAACTTTTGTACTGTGTAGCGAGGATTCATTAAAAGATTTTTAAGCAGGAAAGTGGCATGATCAGATATGTGCATTATTAGGCAGACAACCTTTTCCTTTTTAATTGCTAATATACGTATTTAAAATTATTGATATAATTTGTTTTGATGCAACATACACTTTGCAGCAAACATACCAGCCTGCCAAGTATGTTTCACAAGAACAATTAAGCAAAAATGTTTAATAATATGTCATTTTACACTTTTATAGTTTATCAGTTGTTAACTTAAACCTTGATAGTATAGTACATTTCTAATGACCCATCATATTTCACCAAATTTTTGCTGGCTTTCAACTTTGACTTTATTTTTACATTGTTGTCATTCTTTGTTGTTCTTTTAGCAGTTTGCTTCATATAAATCTTCCCATGTTTATTTGAATTCTTTACATTTATCTGTAATGTGGTATAGTAATAATCCATTACATTCATAAGTTACGGGATATTCATTCATTCCATAATTATTGACCATGTATTTTGTTTAGGAAGATTACTTTGTCAGTGGTGAAGACTAGATTGAAGAAGGGAGAGCCTGGAGGTAAGAAGTCCAGTTTAGAGGGTATTACAAAAGTTTAGCTAAAAGGTGACTGATGCCTAAACCAGGATGACAGAGGTAAAAAGGTGGGAGAGAAAGGACTCATGAGAAAGTTATTAGTGTTTTTATATATACATATATGTGTATTTATAGATTATAAAGTGTTACTGATATTAGAAAAATGCAAATGAAAGTAAATTTGAGGTCTTTCTGCCCATCAGGTTAGCAGAAATGACAGAAAAGGAAAATGTCGATGGGGCTTTTGGAAACTCACACATTAATGCACCGAAAATTGCTTCTAGTACTCTTCACCCCCAAGGTCTTACTTTCTGATTGTCTGGTTCCTCTCATAACCTCCAATTTAGGGAGGAGGCCCAGACTAAAAATGTCTTGATTTCTCTTCAGCCTGTACTGCTGACTTATCTCCATAGGAGTTTCTCTGCCATGCTATTGGGCCTACTGCTTCTCTCCCCACCTTTTTAGCTCCTTTTGTGTATTGTCTTCCTTTGTTAGGATGTAAGCTCCTTTGAAGGCAGGGACTGTCTTTCTTTTTTACTTTTATCTGTATGTCTAGTACTTAGCACAGTGCTGAGGCCATTAAGGAAACAAAGGCTGGTGAAGACTAGAATGAGGGGAGAAGGAACTTGAAATGTGAACCCTCAAAGAAGAGAATTAGTATTAGAGTTAGTGGTTGAGCAGTGGTCTCAAAATTACAGTAAGGATCAAGGAATAAGTTGTTTGACGCCTAATGAAAGCTTTGTAAATAAACATCCATTATTGTGCATACTTTTGTGGTTAGTTTATAGTTAATGTGTCTTTCTACTTAATTATTCCATCATCAAGCTTCTGAATGTAGCAGCTGGAAATACAGAAATATAAGGTAGAAACTAACCTCAAGAAGTTTATGATATGTTTGGGGAAACAAGTCATAATAGTCTTTAATCCTTGAATTGGATACAGAAAGAGTTCTGTTTTTAAACTTCTTTATATTCACTTTAAATGTTTAATTTTTTCTGTTGCAATATTACATTTATTTCCTACAAAGTCTTTCCTGTCTCTACCCAAAGGCCAGTTTTTGTAACAAAAGATTTTCAAAATAAAGAGGAAAAAAATTTCAGCAAGCACAATCAATATATTGTCTTGGTCTGACAATATAGGCAGCATTCCAGCCTTATCCTCCTCTCCCTTCCCCTCCTTTCTCCCCCCCCAAGTAAAGAGTTGATTCCCACTTTTTTGGTCAAAATGTTTTGAGATTGTGTTTTTTTAACCTTTTAGAATAAATCCTAGGTCTGCTCCTCACCATCTGTGTGACCTTATGGAACTCAATTACCTGTCTGGGACTCAGTTTCTTCATTTGTAAATGAGAGGGTTGGACTCTGATCTCTGAGTTCCTTCCCACTCTAAGTCCTATTCACTATGGAATTATTTGTGTACATTTATGGCAACCATATTTGTGTAAAACTTTTATTTCCAAAAGAATTAAAAGATTTCCTAAAAGCGAAGGTATAAATCAAAACAGCATAGGAAAAACTATGCACAGTTACCAGGAATAGATTTTATTTAAATCTAAGTTATTTAAGTAATTTTATCAAGAGGACATCATAGTTCTGTGATTGTATGGACAGCTTTTCCTTCAGTTTTGTTGAGGGACTTTGTACTTTTGAAATCTGAACATTTCTTCAAACTTTGTACTTCTAGAACAGCAGCTCTCAACCTGTGGGTCACGACTCCTTTGTGGGTCAAATGACCCTTTCACAGGGGTTGCCTAAGACCATCGGAAAACACATATTTCTGATGGTCTTAGGAACTGAGACACCGCTCCTCTATCCGTCTCCAGGCAGGTCTGCCCAAATATGAGTATTAAAGGGTCGCGGCATTAGGAAGGTTGAGAACCACTGTTCTAGAATATAGGCTTGACATTTTATTCACAGACTTGCAGACAAACACTAATAATGATTACATATCTCAGAGAATTTGATAGGGTATAGAAGCTAGTTGCAGGAGACTGAGGAATTAAATAGGAAGTATAATTGACTAGCAAAGACTATTCTTTTCTCAAATTGTGACTGGGAAGGGAAGGTAAAAAAGGAGAAGAACTTAAAGGGGTTCCTGGGTCCTGGAGACATTTTTTTTTCAGAATAGGCTGAGACCTGAGCATTTTTGTAGGCAGAGAGCTAAAAGAGTGAGAGAGATAAAGTTGAAGATAAGAGGGAGTAAAAATGATTTGTGGAAAACTTTATAAACCTTAAACTCCAAGGGTTTGTTGTGATATATGGATAAAATTTGACTAGAAGGTTATATGAACACATAACCTTAAATGAAAAAGCAAGCATTTATTAAACCCCTCCTATGTGCCAGGCACTATGGATGCAAAGACAAAACTAAAATAGTCCCTGTCCTCAAGAAGCTTCTATACATGTAGTTTCTCTTGAAAGAAACTACATACAAACATACAAATATATACTAGGTAAGATAATTTTAAGAGAAATACTAGCAGCTGGAGAAATCAGGAAAGGCTTCACATAGCAAGTGGCACTTAAACAGAGTTTTGAACAGGGATTCTAGGACATATAAGGGCGGAGTCCATTGGACCTGAATGATTTAAGAGGGGTGGATTAGGAAGAGGAACCTGATATTGGAAATATAATTTTTTAAAAGGGAGTGAATAGGAGTTAAAATGTCTTATTTATAAAAATACTTATGAATTATTGAAAGAAGTTCAAATATGTCAGGCAATTGGAATACAAGATGAACGGGATAACAATGTTGGCACTTAAAAAAATTGTTTAACCATCTACAGATTGCTTTGCATTCAAGTTAAACTGACATCTCTTCCCCCACTTCCCACTCTACATTATGCTCCTAACTATGGAAGGATCTTATCACACTATGCCTTAAGTTACAAGTTATTTATATAATTGGCATTTTCCTTGACAAATTTTTAGCAACTTGAGGGTCAAGATTGTATCTTTTGTATTCCCCTGCAACACTTTACATAATGCACTCAGCAAATGTTTGTTGAATGAATGATACAGAGACAAGTGTATTTAAACAAATACATAAATGAAAGTAAGTCTTCTGCCACTCAGGTTAAGCAGTGGAGAACACATAGCTAGATAGAATATTACAAATATGGATAATAGTAGCTTATAATTCATAGAATCGTAAAATTTAAGAGCAGGAAGGGAGCTTAGATATAGATCATCTAGCATAAGTTCTCCATTAACAAATGGAACAGCCACGGAACCATTATCTCTTTGCTGGAATGTGTTTTGTGATTTTGTTTATTTTCCTAATCATGATTTGGCAGCTAGGTGACAGTGAATAAAACGCAAGTCCTGGAGTTGGGAAGAACCAGGCCTCAGACACACCTGGGCAAGTCCTGTTTCCTCATCTCTAAAACGAGCTGGAGAAGGAACTGGCAAACCACCCTAGTATCTTTGCCAAGGAAACTTCAAAGAGGTTGGATACAGCTGAACAACAAATATTAAAATTAGTTTGTATTTCTTGAATGTGCACTAATAATGGTGGACTAAGAAAACCTTGGATTATGAGCTGGGGAAGCCATGCTGAAACAGAAACTGTCACAGATAAGCCACACAAAAATAATCTAGAGTTAACTATATTAGGTATGATTAAAATATAATTTTATGTCATGTGAATGGAGTGATTGTTTTTTTGCCTTTTTTTTTTTGGAGGAGGGAAGGCAGGACAATTGGGGTTAAGTGACTTGCCTAAGGTAACAAGGCTAGTGTTAATTGTCTGCGGCTGGATTTGAACTCAGGTCCTCCTGACTCCAGGGCCAGTGCTCTATTCACTGTGCTGCCTAGCCACCTTGAAGAGTAATTTTTAAAAACACTTTTTAATTGCATGTTTAGATGGTCAAATATTTGATAGAGATGAAAATGAGAATGTTACTATCTGAACCTGAATAATAAGTGTAGTGCCTCTAGAAGTGTGAATTCTGATGAGAGGTATTTTGTGGTTAAGATAAAGGGATGTGGGTAAAGACTATAAAGAAGAAAGAAAAATCAGGTTCAGGAGATAGTCCACCCCAATCTTTTTTTGGAGAAAAGGAAACTAAGACCCAAAAATATGACTTTCCCCAGGTTACCCAAGAAGTAGCAGGTTTGGGATTCAGATTTGATTCCCCAAATTCCAGATCCTTTCCTCTTTAATAACTTGATTTTAGCCTTTATAGATGGATCAACTGTTGTAGTCAAGTTGCTAGTAGGGAATGATGACCTTAGGAACCTTTGCTTTGCTTGAGGAGAATTGAAGGAGGCTTTCTCCAGAGCTTATTTTTACCATTAAAAGGTGAGTTGTTGAGTGTAGAGAAATAGGTTTTCACCTTGTGAAAGTACAAATTCAGAATTTTTTCTACCAAAATAAAATGTCTAAAGGAGAGAAAAGCATATGATCAAGTTTTTTAGAAAAAAATCCTTTGCTGCCACCTTATTGCTCACCCCCAATAAAAATCCTGTCTTTAGGTACTTTTGTTTCATTTGGTTCTCTGTAATTTTTGCCAGGAAAAACATTTGGCTTAAGTAGAAAATAGATCTGGAGCAGTGACTTATTCCACTACATGTAAATCTGTGGTTATTTTTATATAAATTACTTGTACTTTGTGGGATTAAATAAATTTAAGGAAACATTTTTGTTCAGGGATATACTCATAGTATAGTTAACTCATTATGATGAGATCTGTGGAGATTATGAATGCCTTTAAGATGTGCCATATTTTGGAATTTTAATTCAATAGTTCCCCTGAGTATTTTTTAAAGATGGAGAAATATTATAAGCCATTAAAAATCATTTTTCTTATGAAAGTCATTAACCTTCAGAAAAAAAAATGTAGTGGCACAATCATGTGAAAAGATACTAATCTAAAGGAGTCAGATGATCCAGTAGTTTGATATTGCCTAAAGTAAGTGAATTTTGTCTTTATCAGCACTGGGAGAAAACTCCATCAGTGAACTGGATGTATATTTTCTTCTGTTGAATATGCAGTTCTTTTCCTGTATTTATAGAAACTCTTTACGGTTATCTTGTTGAAGCATATGACTACCATATACTCATAGGAGTTCAATAGACCAAAAGCAATGGCCTATCCAACTTCATTCTTTCACAAACAAGATTGGTCTTTTTGCTGTTTGTAGCTAAGTGGTGTGCTGGAGCTTCCAAGTGTTACATTTTCAGTTTTAGCATTTACACCTAGGAAACCAGCAATTTACAGATCAGATCTTCATTTGTTGATTATCTGGAGACTTAAGAAAGTGATGGAGAAAATATTAATTATGCAGATTAAATTTTAAAGTATTTTGTGCTAAATTTCCCTCTTGCCCACCCCCAGCTATTTGTTAAACATTGACCAGCATATACCCCTGTGTCCCAGGATTTGAGTTTGATCTTATTTAGTAACGTTTCTTCTCTGTGCTTTCTGGTTGTCTTTGTTTACTTCAGTTTTACTTTAAGTGCTAAATTAAAATAATGATTGGAGGTTAAAAATTAAATGCATTAATTGAACTTCAGCAACCCATACAAGTTGTTATCCTGATCTTTGGTGGTTAAGTATATTGCTGTTGTCACAAAACTTAAATATAATATTCATTACCTTAGTTTGCTGGTATTGTTGTGACATGAGTAGGAGTGTATTTTTTTTTTTTTAGAGAAAGCTGATTTAATGTTTTCTGTGAAAGAGTTTTTAAGTTTATAAGTTTAGTAAAAGTACTCATAGTGTTTTAGATTTCATTTTGGAAGTGCAATATGTAAAATAAGAATAAATCCATGATTATGGCCAGAACATAGTATCATTAGCGCTTAAATCTTTTTTTTCCTCTTCCCTTTATACCATGGCCTTATCCAATAATGGTTATACACTATAGTAAGACTAGTAAGACTAGCAGTCTGACTGCTATGAAGTACACATTATCACAATAGATTTTGAAAACTTTCAGTATCCAGTCATTTTCTTTTTTTTCTTTATAATTAATTTTTTGAAAGCACAGAATTTCAGAGTTGGAAGCTGTTAAGGGTCATTTTGGTAATATAATATGTAAATAAGACACCCCTCTAGCCTACTTTTTACACTCTTTTTTTAAAGACTTCTAGTTGAGGGAGTGGGGCACTTACTGCCCCTTTTTCAAAGACCTCTTGTTGGAAGGTGGACTCACTCTACCTACTGTATATTGACACTGTTCTCTTTGATGTTCCTTCTGTATGACACTCCATCTCTCCAGATTTGATGCATTTTACTTTGGCTGTCATCAGTGCCTGAAATACTGTCCCTACTAACCTTCATCTCTTGGCTTCCCAACCTTCCTTCAAGACAGAACTCAAATCTGCAGGAATCCTTTCCTAGTCCTGTATTTCTTTCCCCCTCCCACTACTAGTGCTTTCCCTCTGAAATTACCTTTCATTTACACTGTACATATCTTGTATATACATAGATTCTGCATATTACCTCTTCCATTAGAGTAAGAACTCCTTGAGGACGGGGACCATGTTTTTTCCTGTCCCCAAGAATTTAGCACAGTACCTAAAAAGATAGATCTAGGATCAAACATTAAGTCCTCTGTTTGGCTTTTAAAGCCCTTCATTATCTGGCCTCTCCCTACCTTTCCAGTCTTCTTGCATCTTACTTGCCTCCAAGTACTTTGTGATCTAGAGACACTGACCTCCTTGCTGTTTTTTGTACTAGATATTCCATCTCCCAACTAGATATTTTAGCTGGCTGCTTCCCATGCCTGGAATGTTCTTCCTCTTCCTATCTGTCTCCTGGTTTCCCTGGCTTCCTCCAAGTCCTAGCTAAAATCTCACCTTAATGATAAGACTTTCCAGATCCTCCTCAATGCTAGTGCTTTCTTTTGCGTATTGTCTACCCTATCATTATTAGACTTTTAGCTCCTTGAAAGCAGGAACTGTTTTTCTTTTTCCCTTTTTTGTTATCCCTACAGCTTAGCACAGTGTCTGGCACATAGTAGGTAATTAATCAATGATTTTTGACTGACTGATATATCAGTTAGCTGTATCAGTGATTGGTGGATAATGTGCTATAAACCCTTGGGACCACAAAGGCATTTTACTGAATTCTCAACTATATAATTTTGAATGTTTTAAAGTTTAAATATTTTTGTTATTTCAAACATTAAAATATATGACTTAAAGTTTTTTGGAAGTTGTACATATTGCTTAATGCCAGAACCAACCACAGGCATAATAATAAAGTAAAGTAATAAAAGTATGTCTTTGGTGCCAGTCTAACTTCACCTCTCCCCCAAGTTAAACGAAGCAAAATAAAAAACTGCTCACATAGACAGATCACCTGTATCACACTGTATTGGCAGTTGGGATACAAAGATTTTTTTTTTAAATTACAGGACACATAGGCAGAAGTCATCTACTTAATTGCCTAAATTATATCCTTCTAATAGTCTCCAGTTGAATAAATAAAGTAATTTTGTCCACAGAACTGTCCAGTTTAGTATTGTTTGGGGGTTTACAGATGTTGCAGCTGTGTTAGGATAGAATTGAGGAATTGTACTCATAGTTCTAGATATTCAGCCCACAGAGAACCTTTTGTGAATTCTTTTCAGCAGTTCTATAAACATTTCATTCTGAGATGGAGAAAAAAAATATAGCTTGGCATCCCTTCTTTGTAAAGCTACTGGTAACAGCTTCTGGCTTGAGTATTCTTTGTTTTTTAAGTAAATCTTTACTTAAAGTAAGGACTCTTTCAGTTAAATTTTGTTTCTGCTGGTTTTTTTTCTTTTTGTTATCCTTTCAATAACTGTAGAATGTTTATAAATAACATATTAACGTTACCACCTTTTTTATGTAGAAGCTCAGAAATGTACTTTAAAAGTTGCCATTAGAAATCCCTTATTTCAAAGTATTTCATGTCATGCATTATCTAGCTACCTATCTCTGTTGGTAAGCATTTGCACATACGTATGTGTATGTATGTATGTGTATATATTCTAGAAGTTAGACCAAACACTGTTGGAGTTTGTACGGACTTAGGGTATCTGCCTCTTCCTAGATCTCTATACCTAGCCATGTCATTCTGTATCACATTAATTGCTCTAGGATCACTTGAATGCCTAATTAAAAGGGAAATTAGGCTACCCAGTTCTTCATCCCAATACCACCTCTGATTCCTGAATAACAACTGCTGTTTATAGAGTTGGTAATTATAGACATGGTTATAAGCTTGAAGCCTAAGGTTGTTCTCCATGTATAAACATGAATCAGGTATGCAACAAGTAGTTTATTACAGAAAAAAGAATGCTAAGCAATAAAGAAACATAGAATAATTAGAACAGAATCCCATAACTTCACTGCTTGTACATTCAGTTGGAAGCCTAATACTCACTAGTACAGAATAAAAAGATGGATGTATAGATAGATAAGTAGATAGGTAAGCCAGCCTAGCTGAAGTAGCAAGCCACAATGAGGAAGACATAGTAGTCACCACGTGCCAGACAAATCAAACCACCATCACCACTTTGACCACTATTTCTCCTTAGACCCTGATGGATGAAGAGCCTTGGGAATAGTAGTGTCTCTTGAAAAGATCAAAATTAATATTAACTCTAGTTTCTACCATATGGATTTCTACTGTATTGATTCCACACTGTAATTGGTTTTATGTTGTATTGATTTTGTAATTGAGTCTACATCTGCCTAAAGCCCCAGTTGAACTCAGGAATTTAGCTTTCCTTCTGAGTTAATTTGAAGATATAGTTAAAAGAAAAACTGTTATTTACTATACCTTATCTTTAAAGGCTGATCTGGTACATTTCCACAAGGTATATTGTCTGGCCTTGCCTATCCGTGTACAAGTAAGGAGGGTCTTATCTTCCAAAGAAATCCTCCTAAGAGTCAAGGAGTCTACTATCCCTGGTTCACTAACAATATTCTCAGGAAACAGGTGGGTCTCATAAATCAATCAAGTGTTCCTTAATGACAGAGAGGGGTAGTTACTAGCCCCAGGTAGGTGCTAGTCAGCTTTCTTTGGATGTAACCATTCATGTCGCTGTCACCTCCATGATACTGTCTACTCTAGTCACATTGCCCTCTCCACCTACCCAACTCTGTATTCCCCAAAACTATATTAAAACTGATGAGCCTTGCCTTGGAGTCTTTAGTCTTTGAGAGAGTTTATTGACCTAATTTATTGTTTGCTGCTAGCTTAACTAATAAATTGATCATGCTCTGACCATTGTCTCTCAGTTTACCTTAATTTCCAAATGTAGCACTCTGAGACCACAAGACCTGCTTCTGGGCCAGTCCCCACAGCCATCATTGAGGGGAGAAATCATTGTGTAGAAAGGGTCTGCTTTCCTTAGCACCAGCATCAATACCTGCTGACCAGTTGTCACCAACGAATGATAAGCATGAGAGCCCTGGGAATGACAGCACCCCAAGACCATCAGTCCTACTTTAAGCTCAGCACTTAATGCCCTCATATGTGGAAGCAATTTCTGTGGAGACAGGGCTGGCCATCTTCACCAGCTGCCAGCTAACTACAGGGTAGACAAGTCAGCCAAGGTGAAGCAGTAAGGCACCCTAGTCATATGGGCTAGGCAAGTGAGATAACCAACATCTTGACCCCTATTTCCCTGAGGCACTGATGGAGACAGCCTAGGACCCTGAAACCAAGAGTCTTGGAATTAACAGTGCTTCTAGCCCAGTAACTTAGACATCAGCCTGGGAAACAAACCCTTTGCAGATGCATCTTGGCAACTGCTCCTGCAGGTGCTATAGCCATAGCTTCTGAAAATCTGGAAAAGAAAATTCTTGTCATCAAAATTTTTTGCACAATCAAATGGTTTAACATCAGAAAGCGAACAAGCTATTTGAGTCCATACTTCACTTGGGGAATAAGGAAGGAGCTTAGTGCCTCCCTCCCCCCATTATACTGGGGTAGGGATGGCTCTTTACTTTTTCTACCCTACTGTTTCAAGTCACATTTTGCCTTCCTGAAAGGTGCCTCCAAGAAATTGCCAGTGACTTGCCTCTTCATCTACTAGGTGTGATATCTTGCTTAATTTGTTTTTCTGGCTCAGCTGACAGTGAGGGGACTCAACCCAGTGATGAGTTGTATATATAGCCAGCAGCAGGTAGAGGATATCTGTGCATGCTCAGGTTTCCAGCAGATCTCCCATGCAGTCTGGCAGAGAATTTCTGTGACTGTTGTGTCCTGTGGTATTTATCTCATGTATCTTTCAGGTTTAGTTTAGATTTTTTTTCCAGGCAATGAAATAGGGAAGCTATAAGGGCATTACTCTTAATTTTGCATACGATTTGTAAATGCTGCCATAGGTTATACTGTACATTGTCGTGCAAAATACAACAGAAAAAGCATCTGATAAATTGAGATCAGAGTTTTAGTCCCACTGCTGTTTCTCATTAGCAGTGTGACCTTGGGCTTTTTATTCAATTTATTGCAAGACCAGATGGACAGAATAACTGGTTTGACTCTTGGCTTCAATACTAGCTGAGTGACCTCGGGCAAATTACTTAAGCTCTCCGAGTATCTGTTTCCTTATCTGTTAAGTGGATACCTTCCCTACATACTTCATGTGGTTTTGTGAAGATCAAATGGGGGCATATATGGGAAAATGTGTTAAACAGCATAAAATACTATTCAAATACATGGTAGTCTTGTTTTTCAAAGAATAGTACTTTAAAGGTTCTCTTTTTATCTATCTTCTTTCATCCTGTACAATTGTGGCCTACTTTTAGAAGGAAACTTTTCTGATCATCAGACACATAGAGGGGAAGAGGTTTATGTTGGTAGGAAGAAAGAAATGTGTATCTCTAGATGTTACATGTCTATATACATAGTGTAGGCTGAAAGTGATTAATAAAATTTACTTCCTATCGTTAGAACTGTAAACTTTCCCATTTACCATAGGGCCTTTTCCAAACCTTTTTATCCCTCCTCAAACCTCCTATTGGGCTCTGTCTGCCCTCCTCCTCATCTTTTCATTCATTTACTTTGTCTCAGTTCAGCTACAGAAAATAACTTTTCTCACCTTTAGGTGGGTATATGTGTATTGTTATGTTTGGAAATTATGGTAAACTGAGAGACAAATGATCTGAGCTTGATTAGTTTTATTAGTTAGGCTATAGCAGTAACCAATACCTTGGGTTAATGGTCTTTCTCACTTACCAAAGACCCTGAGTGAAGGCTGATAGGGTCTTTTAAACCTAGATATGTTTTCCTTCTGATTGGCCTGACAGTACATTGTTTGAACGTCCCCTGGCAAAGGTAAGACAATCTTCATTGTAGAGATTTTAATGAGGAGGTAAATTAAGAGTCATCTCAACTCCTCCCCATTACTGCCTCTTTGGGAGTTGGGAGTAATCATAGGATTATTCTGCAGACTTGGGTATAGTCTGAAAGCTTTGATTGAATCAGCTTGAATTTGGGTTGAATGGATGGTGGTATGATTACAAAGGTAGACTATACCCCAGTGTAGCCACAAACTAAAATAATAGAATTGAGACTCAAATGACCCGAGGCTATCTTGGGTAAAGGACAGAAGTAGTTATGAAGCAAAAGCTTGACCTTTAGGCAAGTTTCTCCAGAATGTAAGTGAAAGGTAAAGTTTCAGTGGTAGCAAGTATGGTGTGAGAGATTATTAAACCTATGCCAGTCTATGTCTTCAAAATGGAATTAAAATCAGTTTTTAATTTTACGGTGTGGGGGTGTCAGTTCAATTGAATATTAAACACCTGTTGTATGCAAAGCTATATGCTAGGTGCTTGAGATGATACCATATAGAATATGGGAACCCTGTTCTCATGTAGATAGTGGCGTTACAGCTTCTACACAAGTAACCCTAATACAAAGTAATGTGCGATATGAGGAGAGAGGCAAAAGGTCACAGGATCTAAGAGTTGAAAGGCACTTCATTGAATGTCTGTGATATCCAATAAGAATCACCAATGCTCAACAAGTGGTCATTCATTCTCTGCTTTAAGATATCCAGTGAGCAGAAGGAACTCATATCAAGGCAACCTTTTGTACCTTTTTTTTTTTAAAGCTCTCTTTGTTCATAGATTTTTTTCTATACACTGAACCTATCTAAATCTTCCTCCTTCCTTTTTGGGTCAAACTTCTGACCTGTAATCCTAGACTCCAAGGTCCACATTATATTGGGGACTCCATTCCCCCCAACTAGAACTGAAAAGAACAGATGACATGACTAAAACTCCAAGCCCATTTCTCTGGGTTACAGAGTCCAAACAGGTGACCCTTAGGGCTTCTGCCTTTAGTGAAAAAGAATTTCCTCCCTCTATTCACCTGGAAAGAGAGTGAAACTGTCCAATGTGGTCATTTTAAAGACAGAGCCAGTTCTGGCCATACAGCCACCCCAGATGTCTTGTCCCACAAGCAGGTCCATATCTTCTCTTTGTAATACATTCCTAATTTTTAAAACTGATTCTAGAATGTGGCATGAGCTCTTATCTCCTTACCAGCCATGTTACAGTCTTTTAAATACACTTTTAACTTGTCAGTTCCTTTCTTCAGATGCTGAAAGATAAGTAGGGAGACAGTAAAAGAGTACCTAACTGCTCTTGACTAATTTAAGTCACCCACCCCAGACAATTTTTCTGGTTTACTGGGGAAAAACAAAAACAAAAATTAGTGACTGATGATGATTGATGGCAAGAGTGAGCAGTAAAATGTTGTCTTGATGTTGTCTTGATTTTTTGAAAAGAGAAGAACATAGTATTTGTAATAAAAATCAATCAGTTTGACTTCAGTTCTTGTCAACATTCTAGAATATATTGGGGAAGCTAGTTTAGCTACTTCCAAGTATTTTTAAAGGGGTGATTAGTGAACATCCAGAAAAGGAAGCAAGGATCACAATATCACCATGAATTCATTAAGACCAGGTCATACTTGATTAAACCTAATGCTTTTAAAAAAAAAGGCATTAGATTGGGAACACAGAAAAATGTTATAGGTACAATTTATCTAGATATTATAAAAAAGTATCCTTGTCCACAAAGATTCTTTGTGGACAAACTAGAAGTGGATGAGCTAGACCAGGAGTGTCAAATTCTAATAGAAGTGGCTCCTTGAAGGCAACAGATTGACTTAGAAAACCACAAATTAATATTATGTTGTATTATATTTTTCCAAATTACTTTTTAATCTGATATAGCAGCAGTTGGGAGTTTCGTTGGCTAGTTGTGCCTCTGAACTATAGAGTGGTTAGGTGAATTTGAAACTGACTGAATGATCTTACTTAAACAATTATCATTAATGGCTCCATATCAACTTGGAAAGGTGGTTTTTAGTTGAAGGCCTGAGGGAGCTTTCCTTGGTTCTGTATTGTTTCACCTTTTTATTTGTGACTTTGACCAATATATAAATGGTATTATGCTTAGCAAATTTTGTAGGCTAGCCAAAAAATGAATGACAGAGGGCAGGATATTAAAAGATCTTATGTTAGGGTGTGGGAAGCATATTGGAATCTAATAAGATGAAATGTTATGACAAGTTGACTTCATAAGATGGGGGATGCTAGACTACAATTTTTCTAGAAAAGATGTGAGGAGTGGATTTTAAGAAAATCATATGATCAGCGGAAAAACTAACATAATATTAAGTTGCAGTGAGAAAGTGTCCAGCAAGAGGAAAGTGATGATCTAGCCATAATCTGCGCAGGTCTGACCGTATATGGAATACTATGCTCAATTTCCCTCACCACATTTTAGGAAATATCTGATATACCTGAAAATATGGTGAACATCCAGAAGAGGATAACGAAGATGGTCAGGGGCCTTGAGACCATTACATAATAATGATAACAGCTGACATTTTTTGTGATATTTCAGTGTTTGCAAAGTGTATTATGTGTATCCTTTCATTGAAGCCTCATAATAGCCCTGTAATCTAAGAACAGTTCCAGAGTGGTTAAATTTAGCCTGCAGGTAAGAGAAGAATTTGAGGAGACCTGATAATTATCTTCAGATATTTGAAGGATTGTCTTGTGGAAGAGGGATCTCATTTCTATTCCTTGGCCCCAGTGGGTAGAACTAGGAGCAATGGGTAGTGGTTTTAGAGGGTCAGGTTTCCATTCATTGTAAAGAAAACTTTCTAATAATTAGAGTGATACATAAGTAGAATGAGTTGCCTCATGAGGTAGTGAGTTCCCTTTTACTTAAGTCTTCAAGCAAAACCTTTAATGACCTGGTATGTTGTAATGTATAGGGTGTTCTTGTTCAGGTGGGCTACTTGTACAAGTTAGTCAATAAGGTGCCTTCGAACTCAAAGATACTGGTCTGGTTCTAGGGAGAGGTCAGGACTAGAAATACAGAGAAACTGATTATAAACCTGCATGAAGCACCTAGATCTTCTGTCAAATGACATACATTATGGATGGCTCTCCTGCTTAACTTTCATGATTCCAACACTATAGAATGAAAAGAGATTATGAATTGTGGTGTAGAATACAGGTAAAGCAGTCACAATTTACTTTTCTTTTCGCATCCATTTAGTGAAGCAAGAAATGTTTGATGTCTTCTGTGTTCATGTAGACATTATTTGCAGTTTCTGATGCTAACCTTTTGGGCAAAGGGAAGACATCTTTGCCTCTCACTGCCTCACTGTATGTGCCCATTTATTTGCTGATGCACCAATAAATCAATGTTTTCAGGGTTTATTTCTCCATAAGAAATTGTTACTAAGGGTATGTGATGGTGTTTTTGTGGTATTTTATTCAAGGTGACACTGGAGAATTTGTTTGCTTTTTATAAAATATTTTCTGGGAAATAATTTACCTTTCCATCTCTCTTTAAAATGTTCATAACTCTTATTGTATAAAGAAAAACATTTTTTAAATCTTAAGAAAACATTCTCAGCCCTACCTGAAAGTCAGAGAGGCGATGGGAGAGGACATAGGAGAGAGCAGATTGAGGGAGGGGCTTTACAGTGGGATCGCTGTTTTGGAGTGGTGGGTAGGGGAAAGATGGGGAGAAAATTTGTAACTCAAAATCTCGTGGAAATAAGTGATGTAAACAAGAAAATAAATTAATTAATTTTTTAAAAAAACCTCAAAAAAAAAAAAAGAAAACATTCTCAGAGCATGTAGGTGGCACAGTGGATAGAATACTGGCCTTTGGAGTCAGGAGAACCTGAATTAAAATTCAGCCTCAGACACTTACTAGTTGTATGACCCAGGGGTAAGTCACTTAACCCCAGTTGCCTCAAAATCCCGCCATTCTCTGAATGAAAATTATTGCATTGTTAGATTTTTCTTTCTTTTTATTTTCCAAACCTGTAATTTCATTCGTGAAAGGAACTCTTGCAAAGTTTTCTTGGGGCGCTGGGACATTAAGAGACTTGCCCAGGATGACACAGTTTCTAAGGTAGGACTTTAATCCAGTCTTACTCACTGTCCACTCTATCATAAGTTCTTTAAGCTTCTCATATTTCTTTTTTAAAGTAAGTTAATGCTTCACTAATCCCCAAATTGTTCTTTATTAAGAGATAGTGCTTTTTTTCTTAATTGGCTTGTGCTATTCTGCTCTTTTTTTTTTTTTTTTTGGTGGAAAACTTTTTATTGTAGGTGGAATGGGACACAGCTGGACATAGGAAGTTAGATGATTCCAATTTTGTTGGCAACATGCTAGATGCTAGAATGCATCGTAGTCTGGAGCAAGACGGACATAGGCCTTCTTCTCTCCGTCAGGCCAGATCAGTGTGTTGACTTTGGCCACATCGATGTCATACAGCTTCTTTACAGCCTGCTTGATTTGATGCTTGTTGGCCTTGACGTCCACAATGAAGACTAGGGTGGTATTGTCCTCAATCTTCTTCATAGCAGACTGAGTGGTCAAGGGAAACTTAGTGATGGCATAGTGATCAAGCTTGTTTCTCTGAGGGGCACTTTTCCGAGGGTATTTGGGCTGCCTTCGAATTCTTAGTGTCTTGGGTTGCCAGAAGGTGGGGGATGTTCTGATCTTCTTCTTTTTGTGGCTATGGACACCCTTCAGCACTGCTTTCTTGGCCTTCAAGGCCTTGGACTTGGCTTCTGTCTTGGGGGGGACAACGGCTTCCTTCTTCGCCTTCAGTGCCATCTTGGGGGAAAGGGTCTTCCATGGTGTTTCTCACGAGCTTATAGAGCTAACTCTCTGCTGTTCTGCTCTTAATTGTCATTTTAGGCAACAGAATCAACCACTCAAAAAAAAGGACTAAGCATCTGTTTATGTACCAGACACCACTAGGGACACAAGTGCCAAGAATGAAAATGATCCCGGCTTGCAAGGAACTAGATAGGTTTTCTTGTATTAGTATTGAGACAGCAAGGTTGCACATAGAACACTGTGCCTAGAGGCAGGAAGACCTGAATTCTGATTCTACTTCAGATACTTACTAGCTGTGCGATGTTGGGAAAGTCACTTAACAAGTCTATTTACCTCGGTCTCCTCATTTGTAAAATGAGGATAATAATAGTCCCTACCTCCTTGAGTTGTGAGGATTGTATGAGGTAGTCACTATAAAGTGCTTAGGGTAGTGCCTGGTGTGTAGCAAGCACTCTATAAATGTTGTTATCGTTATTATTATTATCACCATCATCATCATTGTTGTTGTTAATATTTCCCTTTTGAAGAAGGCTCCTTTTCACAAAGTTAGCCTAGCCAGGAAGGTTTTAATTGCCTCAGAGCTTGGATTGTACCTGGGCAGAAGGAGGCAGTAATTTTGCCTGCTCTCATGATCAGACCATGACCTTAGTATTCCCTGGGTCTAAGGCAGAACTGTCTCACTGAGTCAGTAATGCCCAACTGAGGTGTAATGAGGAAGGAGAATATATTCTGGCACCAATCTTTTAGGCCTTGGTTCAGTGGCAAGAGCATTGCCTCTTGAGTCAGAGGACTCTGATTGAGTTCTACTTCTGGTGCTTACTCTGAGCTTGACCTAGGGCAAGACACTTCATCTCCCTGGGCTCTTTATCTCCTCTATTTTAACCTCTGGTAATAAAGTTTCTAACAACAAAACAGGATATTAAAATGTGTTCTTTTTATTAATAGAGGTATTATTGTACTATGATTATAGTATTTTCTGTTCAAAATCAGAGCAAGATTCATCAGGTACCAAACTCTGTTTAGAGATCTTAGTTAAATGAACTTTAAGTCACCTATTAGCTTTTCTTACTTAGAAAAAAAAATAAACTTGCTGTTGTGGTTGTTTTGTATATACAGTAGGACCTCAGTTTACGAATTTAATTTGTTCCAAGATTCTGTTCATCATGCAGTTTTTTGTGTGTGCAAAGCAAATTTTCCCATAGGAAGTAATGTAAAGTCAGATGATTGGTACCACATCCCCAAAAATATTCATATAAAAATAATTATTTATAATTTTTTTCCAGAGTTTTATTTTAGACTCAAATGCCAGAACACAAATAGAGAATACAAAAAAAGAAACAAAAACATATTATAAACTTAAATATTGGAACTTAAATACAAAGTAAGAAAGAAATAAAAGCATGTTATGTGCATAGTGGAGCATAAGAGAGGATTCAAAATAGGTAACAATAAATTTTCATTTCAAGAAAGCCTATATGATAAATGATACTCATTGTGTTGAGAACTGTCCCTCTTTTCTTTGCTTCCTTGTGAGTTTTCTTTTGTTTTCTGCTGTTCACTTTTTTACTTTGTTCTTTTTTTCCCTCCCTCCAATTCCCCCCCCCCCCCCCGCCACAATAAAGTTTAGATATGTTTCTTTGTAGCTATAAATATATACATACCCTCCCCCATGCCCGTAGAAGGCTACAATAAAGTTTACATGTGTTTCTCTATAGCTATCGATATACATACACATATACATATATATACACACATATATAGACATATACATTCCTAAACCTATTCTACTACTGGTCTTTGTTTTTATATATATGCATATCTCTTATTTCCTATCCCTCCTGCCTCCTCTACTTTATTTTTACCTAACACCTTGCCCCCTCCTATGACTTGCCTGCCCCCCTCCAAGGAGCCCTCCCCTATCCTCCTATTCGCATAAATCTAAACACCCTTTTATACCCCTATTTAGCTATTCTTTCACCCTCCCCTCTAAAGATCCTTCCTTTATTCTCTCCCCCCTCCCTATGCCCCTACCATTTTTCTTCTGAATTTAGAAGACTTCTGTACTCTTTTAAATGTATTTGTATTGTTCCCTCTCACACCCACTCCTGATGAAAGTAGGTTACCAGAACTATCAGCCCTTCTCCTCCATCTAATTCCTATGTATTGTTTCTTCCTCTTGCACCTCATTTGTATAAAATGATTACTTTTTTAAAGCTATTCCTAAATGGTTTTACTTTTAAAATTCATGTCATGCCCAGGTTTTCCCCAATCTTTCTTATGAACTACTCAAATACTAATAAGAATCTTAGATATAAATTTTACATTTTACATATATAAAAAGTAAACAGTCTGACCTTATGGATCCTGTATAATCAGTCTTTGTTATGTATCTTATATTTATATTGGTTCTTGTATGTTAAATTGTCTATTAAGTTCAGGATTTTTTTTAAACAAAGTCTTGAAAATCTGAGAGTTTATCAAATGTCCATTTTTTTCATTCAAGGTAATAGTTACTGGGGCGGCTAGATGGTGCAGTGAATAGAGCAGCACTTACCCTGCAGTCAGAAGGCCCTGACTTCAAATCCACCCTCAGACACTTAACACTTATTAGCTATGTGATCTTGGGCAAGTCACTTAACCCCAATTGCTCTGCCCTCCCCCCCTCCAAAAAGGAAAAAAAATAGATAATAGTAAACTTCGCAGGGTATGATATTTTTGGCTGCAGCCACAGTTCTTTTGCTCTTTGATATGTTGTGTTCCAAGACCTGTGATTCTTTAATGTTTCTGCTGCTAGGTCTTGCGTAATTCTAATTGTGGCACCACCATATTTAAATTGTTTTAATCTTGATGCTCTTAATAGTTTTTCCTTGAGCTGGGGATTTTGGAATTTGACTATGATATCCCTATGAGTTTTCCTCATAGGATCTCTTTTAAGTGGTGATAGATGGATTTTTTTTCTATTTCTACTTTCCCCCCTTGTTCTAATGCTTCAGGACATTTTTCTTTTTCTTTTTTCTTTTTTAAATAGTTTTATTTGTGCTTTTTAAATCCGTGTTGCTACTTTTTATTTTTCTTTTTGTTTTTGCTTTTTGGAGGATGATTGGGGTTAGGTGACTTGCCCAAAGTCGCATGGCTAGTAAGTGTGTCAAGTGTCTGAGGTTAGATTTGAACTCAGGTCCTCCTGACTCCAGGGCTGGTACTCTATTCATTGTGCCACCTAGTCACCCCCAGGACATTTTTCTTTAATTATTTCTTGTATTATTGTATAATCTTGTGTCAGGATTCTTTTTTTAATCATGAATGGGGAAGGTGAAAAACTTCTCAGTCCATAAGGTTTCTTGTGGGAGCAGGCTGGAATTTCAGCTTCACTCTTCCCCCTTCTTTCCCCTTTCTTCAGTACTGCCATATCAGCATTAGGTCCTTTAGGGGTTTTTGATCTGCACGTTTGCTTGCGACCTTTTCCCCTCCCTCTTTAGGATGTGAGCAGGACCCTTCCCCCTTTCCTTTGCTGTCAGTCAGCATTAAGCTCTTAGCCCCTGCCCCTTCATGTTGATGATTGCCAAATAAGGACATGAACAGTACCCTGGTTTTCTGTCCTGCGGTCCCAGCCAATAGGAGATAGTGGTGGGCTTCTTTGTTATTCACGATTGGGGAAGATTTTCATGCTGAGACTGAGAGCCCGCCTCCCAGCCAATGGGAGAAGGGATGAGGGAGGAGGTTTGACTTCATTAGGGTACAAATTCTTGTTCTGTCTTTTGTAACATGCCTCATTCTGCTGGTTCATACTGTTGGAAGGGACGCCCTCTTCTCATGAGAACTGAATAAACTTCCTGTTCCTTCCTCAAGATCTCTGACTTTTAATTTTTCTTGGGTAGGGGATTTTTGGCGTCCCTGTACTCCATACAATCATAACTTTCAGTTAGTCCAGTTATTTTTATATTTTCTCTTCTTGATGTATTCTCCAAATCTGTTGTTTTTCTTATGTTTCACTTTCTCTTCTGTTTTTTCATTATTCATATTTTGTTTAATCATTTCTTGATCTCTTATAATTTCACTGGCTTCACTTTACCCAATTCTAATTTTCAAGGTGTCATTTTCTTCCTTAAGATTCTGGATCCCCTTTTCTAGTTGGTTGACTTTCCTTTCATACCCTTCTTGTTTTTCTTGGATTGTTCTTATTTTCTTTTTTAGTTTTTCCTCCATCTCTGTCATTTGATTTTTGAAGTGTTTTTTAAGGTCTTCTATAAATTCTTTTTGGGCAGGTGACCATTTAACGTTACTCTTTGGGGTTTTCTTTTCTTTACTTCAATTTTCTCCTCTGAAAATGAACCTGGTCATCTCTATTTTCATAATAGGTTTCTGTAGTTGGATTCTTTCTTCTTTGCTTGTGCATTTTTTTGTGGTGATAACTTAGTTATTTGTAGTCATGTCAAGCCCTGGAGTATGGGAAATGGTGCCTCTTGCCCCAGATCTTCAGTTCTTCCCTCTAGTCTGAAACCAAAGCCAAACCTCCAGCCTCCTGTAAGTGCCCACCACCAAGGACTTTTCCCTCTTCCAAACACAGCTGGGTCTGGTGTTCCTGGTCAGCAGAGGTTCTCTTGATCTTCTGAGGCATAAACGCCCAACTCCCCTCACTATCCATGGGGTAAAAGTTCCGTGGCTGGGGCTGAGGCAGCCTCTCAAACCAGCTAACCCAGGGCTTGCCACCTGTTGTTTAAGAGGCTTGCCCCTTGCTGTTCAAAGGGAACCTAGCCTGGAGGTGTTTACTCTTCACTGGGACCAAACCTCCTCCTGGGATTTTTCTTCTGATCTTTATCAAATTGTCCCAGGAGGACCTGGATTATGCCCCTGTTCTTATTTATCTCCACCCGCACTTTGTTCAACCTAAGGCTCTATTTTAACTCTTTTGTGGGGGAAGATCTTGAGAGCTTGGAATTTTCTGACCTACTCCGCCATCTTCCCAGAATGCTCTCTATAAATAATTTTAAGAAGTTTTTTGTCCCTAATGCACCTGAAATACAATAGCAATAATTAGTACACAATATAAACTGAAAATAAACTAACCTGTACTTTACCTTTTGAGAAGAGTCATGGCTGGTGTGAGGGAGACAAGAGGGAGTCAAAGAGGAAGGGTTATTGCATGGAAGGAGAATTCCATAGAACATCAAGGATTTCAACATTGGGAGTGTTCTCTCTTATGTGTCTTTCACTAAAAGTAAGACAAACCCTACTGCCTTCACTTATTTTTTGTTTTTCAGAATCACTTTCATGTTTTGACTTACTGATTTTTTTTTCTTTACATTTGCTTCTGACTAGGAATCTATCTAACAACACTTGTTTTGACATTTTTTCAGAATGTCACAGAAATGTGACGTTGTATTATCATTAAAAATATTCACGGCTGTCATTGCTACAACATTATTTGGGTGATGTTTTTCAACAAAATTTTGCACTTTTTCCCACATTTGATAAATCTCCCTAATCTCACTTGCTATAAGGAATTCCTCTGACCTCTCAACCTCCTCCTCAGATGAGGTACCCTCCCACAACCTTGCTCCTCATGCAGATCCATCAGTTCATCCATCATCAGCTCCTGGCTGTGTTCTTCCATTGTTACAAATATTGTTGTAGATCACAGTCACTACCGTATACTTTCATGCAAATTACTACTGTATGTATGCAAACACACATGAACACACTTGTAATGGTACCGTTAAGAGTGAACAATGCTGCACTCACAAAGGGTCAACGCCAAATGAGGCCGATTAGGCTATACCGACCTGAGGTTCCTTTGTTTGATATATGTAAGCAAAAAAAACCCATTGCCCTAGTTGAGCATCATCCCTTTGAGAGCTTTTCAAATCCAGACATGATGTTTGTACTGTGAATTTTTGTTCATCCTGCAGGACAAATTTTTCAAAAAATTTATCTTCAGCCAGCGAAGCATATGTAAACCAGGTTACTCGTAAACCAAGGTTCTGCTGTATACTGTATTTATTTATTTGGGAAACTCTAATCCTCTAGGGCAGCTAGGTGGCTCAGTGGATAGAACACCAAACCTGGAGTCAGGAAGACTCATTTTCTTGATTTCAAATCCAGTCTTAGACAGTTACTAGCTGTGTGACCCTGGGCAAGTCACTTAATCCTCTTTGCCTCAGTTCCTTATCTATAAGTTCCTTATCTGTAAAATGAACTGAGAATGAAATAGCTAACTACTCCGTTATCTTTGCCAAGAAAGCCCCATAGGGTCATGAAGAGTTGGTCATGTGTGGGATAAAAAAAAAAGATCCCTAAATCACTCAGAAACAGCTCAAGGTGAATAGAGAAAGGTCTCTTTATTAGAATCTTGCAAGAAGCGAGCAGTCCAACCACTGAACAAAAAGTTCCAGGGGGGGAGGGCCGAGGGCCCCAAGGCAGAAGGGTTAATTTATGCTAGCCAGGTGAGGGGGTAGAATTTGGGAGGAGTTAGGGAGGAGTTGGGGCTTAAAGGGACATGCGCTTTCTATATTCACTGTGCAGGCGTTTTGCCCATAATTCACTGGGAAAAACCAGAAGGGAGGGGAGAGAGAGAGATGTGGTTTTTTTGCCTTGACATGTCACTAGGTAACTTTTGGTCAAGGATGAATGGCATAAGTCCAATATGGCGGTTGGGAGGATAGGCTTGATGTGCCAAGTTTGGAAGCTAGACTGATTAGGGGTTTCAAGAGGTCCCATCTTGGGAGCG
>CM053586.1:234465939-234481595 GCA_028646515.1 Pseudochirops corinnae
TTTCAAAATCCTTCTTCAGTTCATCTCTAGCTTTAAGGCATTCTTCATGTTTATTGGAGGCCCCTGGTGGGAGCGCTCTAGCTGCGCTCTCCTCCTCCCTCTCTCTCCCATGATCTTTCTTTTCTCCAAAGAAGGAATCTACGGTTTGGGTGCTGTTCTTAGTTTGCTTCTTATGCTTATTCTTACTCATGATTGGTTAGTACGTGATTTTTTTTTTAAATCTCTGTGGGGCTCTGCTTCCAGAAGGGAAAGCTCTGTCCCAAATCGCTGGGGTCCTCCCGCCTTCCGTAGCTCTCAGGAAGGTGCTGAGACCCTTCCTACTTACTTCCGCCTGACTGGATAGTGAAGACTCCAGGACCGAGGCCCAAGATGGCAATCCAGATCCAGGCCACTCAACGCGACAGCACCAGCCTCAGAACAATCGCTTAGTCCCCCTGCTGTCTGCAGGCAGCGGGCAGGAAGCTGAAACGTGGAGGCGGGTGCAAAACCTCTGCCTTTCACTTTTCTACTCTGGAGGCCTTTCGGCTGGACTGCTTTACTCTCCTGATTTCGCAATTCCCACTGACCTAGTTCTGAACGCTGCTCGCAGCTGCCGCTAATCCGCTCACCGCTCCTCTCATCCAGCAGCCCCAGGGCTCAGCAGTGGCTTCAGGCCAGGCTGGTTTCGGTTCACAGTGCTGATATGGTTCCTAGTAGCCGAGCTGACTTTAGTGGGAAGTATCTTTGTATGCGTTTTGGAGTTTCTAGGATTGGTTTAGAGTCCTATTTTATGGGTATTTTGGGGTGGCTATGTGAGAGCTGCGATATGTTGCTGCTGCTATGCTGCCATCTTGGCTCCGCCCCCTAGTACTTCCAATTTATAATGGATGAACTTCAAGGGTGAAAAGATTGCTAAGGCATTGTGAAGAAAGACTGCAAGTTAGGAGTGTAAAACAAATCTGGTAGTGGAGAGGTCCTTATTAGGTCTGGCTGCTAAAAGGAGTGGATTTTAAATTTCTGTTCTTTTTCTTGTTACCTATTCTGTCAGGAGATAGCTGGAAGATGTCCTTAACTAATGACTACTTCCTATGTTCAGGCAGAAGAGGCATGGCCTCTACCAAAACAAATTTAGGCTCCTAATAAGGATTACAGAAGAACTATGTTCTTCTTAGGAGCTCCATACCTTCACTCATTGAAAAATATTTACTGCATTATTGGAATGAAAATCCTTAGGTGGTAGGCAGAAGATTATGTTTGAGTTTAAACTACTTCTCAGTATCCTTTGCTGGCTCATCATTCATTTTATGACCCCTAGGTAATTGAGTATACCTAAGGCTCTGTCCTAAGCTCTCTTCACTCTCTCATTATATTCCCTCACTTGGTGATCATATAAGCTTCAAGGGGTTTAATAATCATCTCTAAGCAGATGACTTCTAGGATCTATATAAACAACTCTGATCTCTCTTAAGCTACATTTGCTTAATGAACATTTAAAGATGAAATGTTCTACAGGCATCTCAAACTTAGCATGTTCAAAATCAAATTAATTATCTTTTCTTTCAAACAATAACAACCAACATTTATTTTTCATCTGTTATGTGCCAGGCAGGTGCTACGTGCTGTGGATACAAAGAAAGGCATTGACAGCCCTTGCCCTCAAGAAGTTAAAAATATAATGGGGGAGACAACACATAATAAGAAGCTGAAAAGGAGGGTGGAGGGGAAAGGGGTGAGAGGACTCAGCATAGGGTCATGACTAAGTACTGCAGCCCTGGAGGGAAATGATCTGAGGAATTAAGAGTTAACACAGTTGATTTTATCTTGTAGGATGATGAATTTTTGAAGATCATGAAGTTCAAGAGAATAATCAGGTGGAAAATGATGAGATAAATACCCTGGATGTATTCTTAAACCAAAGATCTGGGAGAAGCTGTCAAATGTCCACTCTCAAATGTCCAGAGGGAGGGAGGGGGTCTAGGGGCAAGGGTTACGAACCCATCCTTCTTCCTTTTTTCTGTCAAAAGCACTATTACCCTTTATTATTACTATTATCCTTTCAGTAATCCAGGTCAACCTCTACTCCTCACTCTCACAAATTTTACATATAAAATCAGTTGTCAAATCTTATTTTTACTCCCACAATATCTCTTGCACTATTCTATTCTGTCTACCCACATAGCCATCCTCCTAGTTCAGGCCCATATTACTTTTTCTCTGGACTACTGCAACAGACTTCTAATTGGATTCTCCATCTCAAAAATCTTCATCACTCCACATCCTCCACAATGTTGTCAGAGTGATTTTCCTATAATGCAGGTCTGACATGTCTTTCCTCTATTCAATAATGTCTAGTAACTCCCTATTACCTTCTGTTTGGCATATAAAGCTTTTTACTACCTGTGCCCATGTTATCCTTCCAGTTTTATGACACATTATTCCCTTCCATACTTTCTATGGTTTAGTCAAAGTAGCCTGTTCTTCATAGGTGGCCTTCCATTTTTCATCTACCAAACCTGTGGACTATCAGTTCCCCATGCCTGGAATGCATTCCCTCACCATTTCTCCTACTAATAAAAATTAAGCTCCTGAGTGCAAGGTACAAAGCATATGTGATACATAAAAATATGTACTGACTGATTAACTACTAGGAATCTTAGGCTATCTTCACTTTCACATTAAAAAAGAAGAAAACACCACCACCCAAAGCTAGATTAATTCTAAACTTCCTCTATTTACAAGGAATTCATGTAACTGAAAGGTCTGATTTCACTTTCATGTCCCACCTACAAATTATAAGGAACTGAAGAAACACCAGAAAGAAGTTACAGGAGGCAATTAACAAAAGTTTTAGACTCCTTTCTTCCAAGGACATCAGTTTAAAAGCAGAAAACGGAAATTAGATTGTATCAATAAGGAGTTCTGCTAATTTAAGCTCTAGACCAACCAAGGTGAAAAATATCGCCAAAAAAGATGCTGTGTGTAAGAGAAGACGTATTTTACGTTCCATATTATTGTCTTTTACCTAAAAACGTATTACCAAAAACTGCAGCATTTTGTGCTTTTGTAATATCAATTTATAACCTAATACATCAGCTACACAAAATACAAGTCAAGCAATTTTTCAAGGGTAAAAAGTACCGATCAGTTTCTTGGAAGGTTAGGGAAAAAGTAATGATACCCAGCCCAGAATCCTGTGATGATGCCTATGAAAAACATCTATTTGCCATACTCCATCACTAAAAACTAGTAAGAATTTGTTAGTTTAGAATATAATTAATTAAGACTAGGCAATAAGTAAACGATTTAGAGACAACTAACTGGTTATCTATATGACTTGCAAACCATATTATTCTTTGTTGCTTTTCTTTTAAGGGAATGTTAGAGAAATCTGGAAATTCTGCTGCAAACACAGGCCTTAAACTTATAATCTTTTTAATATAATGTTTTCTCCCATCAAGATCAGAACAGAATTTCACAAAGATCCCATTAGGCAATGAACAAGTCTAAAAGGATAGAGTAAAAAAGTTTAAAAATTCTAAAACGGGGTTAAGTTCAACCCATTTCAATTCAGTGTAGTGTAATGGAAAAAGCAGTAAGTAGCCTCAATCAGAAAGATGACACCATTCACCCCTTCATCTCTTATCTTAATAAGGGCAAAGCTCTTATCTTCTCCAAGCTCTAGTTTCATTACATGTAAAATAAGGCTAATAAGAGAACCTTCTCTCCAGGTTGAATACTAGGTGATCAAATGGAGGCAAGGGATGTAAATGTACTTTGTAAATACAAAACATTATATAAATGTAGGTTGGTGGCACTAATATTATTGTAGAAGAGACTAGAAGAGGCCTGTTTTCTAGTCATTTGATCTTAAATCAGTCATTTAGTCTCACTGGGTTTTTATCTGCAAAATGGGGTTAACATCTCTTGTTTTACTTATGTCTCAAGACAAGAAAAAAGAAAGAGTGCATTTATGAACCCTCTTAAAAAATACAGCACTATACAAACATAAGATATTGTTGCTGTAAATTCAAAATTAGCATATATTCTAAGGATATAAGGATCTCTTAATAAATAAAAATATCCAGAAGAAGCTACTTCAGGAGGTGGTAAGTTCTCTCTCATTAGATCATCACTTGTTTGATGTGTGGTACGGAGGAATTACTGTTAAAGTATACTGGGGGTGGCTAAGTGGTGCAGCAAACAGAGCACGGGCCCTGGAGTCAGGAAGACCTGAGTTCAAATTTGGCCTCAGACACTTAACACAAAAAACTAGCCATGTGACCTTGGGCAAGTCATTTAACCCCAATTGCCCTGCCCTTCCCCACCTAAAAAAGCAAAAACAAAAGACAACAATAAAGTATACCAGCTAGACAACATGATCTCTGGGGTCTCTTCCAGTTCTGGGACTCTAGGATACTGTATATAGTATTATATTATATTATAGTTGGGGTTATTTTCATAATAAAAGTAAAATGTTTAGAAATCAGGCTGGACTATTAGTGAACTCTAACCTCTAGACAAATTTTACCCAGAAAATGGCTGTGATGCTCAAAAGAAAGAAATTCAAAAGAGAAACATAACTACAAAGCACAATAACCAAGAATGAAGTAAAAACAAGGCTAGGCATTAGTTTCCCTTTGCTTTGCTAAATGAAATCCTCCCCCATATCACAAGGAGTTTGTGGTTTATTTTCTTGACAGGATGCCTTGATCATGACATACAAAAATTAATACTCGAGTCATTTCTTAGAAGATGTTGGGGAGAAAGGTCTATGATTCCATAATCAGACAAAAAATAAACAGGAGAGGTGACTTATCATTCTGCAAAGCTTATTCACCTTTCCAGAAGTCACAAGTCATTGCATGCTTATCATCAGAGTCATTACACGAACATACAGAAAGCACAATCAATATAGCATCACCACTATTTTTTCCCCCCTTCCCTCTCATTACAGAAGTATTAACTGTACTTTTAACCAAGGACCTTTTGTGCTTGGGCAAATGAGATGGCTTTCTGACCCCAAAGGTACAAAAGATGAACAACAAGTATAAAACATAGATGTCAGTCAATATAATTACATTTTAAATCACCATAAAAGAACTTTCTGTGCAAATTAAAAGGCATGACACCAGAGAAGTAGGTTCTTGTTTACTATGGTATTAACAATTACTACAGTGTTGTGATTGAAGTCATTACTTCATGTTTACTTAAGCAAATACTTTTATCTCTCCACATGTGCCAAGTTAAAAAGAATTCAAAAAATGTTTACAGAAAACAAAGCACTTAATAATCAAGAGAAGTAACCTACAAACATTTATTAAGTAGCTACTTACATATTAGGCAGGCACTGTACTAGGTAGTGGGGATACCAAGTAAAATTGAAAGTCCTTCCCCTTCAAGAGGTTAACATTCAATCCATGACAACATATATGTACATATATAGCAAGTATGAAATACATATATAGCACGTATTAAATATATACAAATACATATGAAATATATACATGTATGAAATACATATACAGTAAACACAAAATAACGGAGGCAATGATCAGCTGGGGGGAATCAAGAAAAGCCTTATCATATAAGAAATGGTACTTGAGTTGAGTTTTGAAGGAAGTTTAGAGGTGGGGAAAAAGGAAACAGGAAATGGAATGCTGTATATGAAGCACAGTAAAAAGGCTGGTTCAGAGTATGAGAAAGAGAAAGAAAGAAAGAAAGAAAATTGTTATTCATAATAAATCTGGAAAGATAGTTTGGGGTCAGGTTATGAGGTGTTTTAAAGTCCAAAACAGCAGAGTTTTTATCTGATCACAAATGTAACAGGAAGCCACTAGAATTTACCCCCTGATTAGGGGGTGTCAGATCTGTGATTTAGGAATACCACTCCTGGAGCTATGAAATATCTGTTTCTTACAGAGAAAGCACAATGTCACGGGCTGGTTTTCAGTAAGTATTATATGGAGTCATTTCATGGTATGTTTCAGTGACAGAATAACTATAACTAAAAAAAGAGAGAGTTTCCAAGCCCTGTACAGAATGTTAAATTTAGGCACTCAAATACCTATTACTTAGCAATGTAATGAATACCTATTCACATATCTAAATTTAGTATATTACTTTTTATATACTTTGGAAAGAAATATTTAAATGATGCTTTCTGGTAAACAAGGGAATGTTGCTAATTACTATACTTAGAAAGACACTGGATAGTCAAATGCTTTGTCTTCTCCTACTTTCTTGAGCTGGTACAGCTGTATCCAGATGGGTCTGTCCAGTTGCTACCCTTGTTTTAGCTTGATATTCATGGTACTAGAGTAAGACCCCCAAAATTTTAATCACAATTATGAATAAAATCAGTCCAAATTCAGGATCTGAAAACAATTAGGGGAAGCCTCCCCTTAGTTTTTTTTAAAGTGACTGGTAACAGAAAAGACAGCCTGGGGGCCCTTTAAACCTATATTTGTTCAGTAACCTTCAAAGTCAGCTAGAGAGCACAGTAAATAGAGACACTTATTAGCTGTGTGACCCCTCCCAAGACACTTTAACCTCTGTCTGGCTCTGTTTCCTCTATTGTAACAAGAGGATAATAAAAGCACCCTCACTGGAAGAGCTGTTGTGAGGATTAAAAGAGATAATTGTAATGCACTTTACACAGTACCTGGTGTATAGGTGCTTATTACATACTTCCTTTCTCTTCTTTATTAATTAATAAATTAACAAAGAGGCAAGAAAAACTGCTATTTTAGAAATGTCCTTCCCATATGCTTAGGGAAAAATATTTCACCTTTTGATGTTTCCAAATGAACTGACCTGCCAATCATTTTGTATCCATTTCAGAAGATACTGAAGGAAGATGGTAGGCTACAAATGCATGAAGAATGAAATTTAATCCCAGTTGACTATGGCTTTTTAAGTTGAAAAGCAACATGTACGTTACAAGTATTGGAGAAAGTTTCTCTCAACTCTTATTTTATAATAATACTGACATTGTTAACATTATCCATCTGGATGAAAAACACATAAAAATCGATAAAAAGCTGAATGGTGGCTTATTTAACACAGAGCAAAATTAAGTATTAATATCAACATGAATAAAAATCTTTGAAACTTTCATTGTACACTCAATTAGGTCTGGTTTATTTCCCATGTAATCACAGAATAGTAGACTTAGAAACGAATTTGGAGGGTCATTGAAAGCCTAACCCCTCTGAACCATTTCTGACAAAAGCTCATATAGCCTCCACTTGAGGAATTTCAACGATAAAAAATTCCCTATCCTCATTAGGCAGCACATTTTTACTTTCAGACATCTCTAATTATTAGAAGTTCCTGCTTAGACTAAACAGAAATTTGTCTCCTTAACTGATTATCTAAAAGTTAATCAATATTAAGCAATTAACATTTCCCTACCTGACATGACTACCTTGACTTTTAAATATACATGAAAATCAAAGTGTTGAAACTACTCTTAACTGATTCTCAGATGTGCTAATACAGAAGTTAGAAATCTCAGTCAACAGAGGTAAGCTACTCATACAGTTCTTGACTTTCTGTTTATCAGAGCTTCTTTTCTTTGCAGTTCCCTGTAGAGAAGAGGTGGGATAAACTGGAAACAGCATACAAGTTTTTCAGGTGCCCTTTACAAGTCCTACTCCAGGCAATGTCTCCATCTAGCGTCAAATGAGATTCACTGCATTATACTTGAAAGTCAACTAAACTTAACAGCGAGATTCATCTAACTCATTAGTAATTTTTAGATATGACAGAATCTCATGAATCATTAATGGCCAGTACCAATAGTCTGAAACTGACAGTCATTTTTCCTGTCTTGTAACTTGGTGATTCACTGTTATCTACTTGTGCCTATAAACAGCATATTAAGGTGGTAATTTTCTCAGTACAAACTTATAGTATTAAAAATAAAACAATGTTCTTTTTGATATTACTGAGAATTCACAGTTCCAGTTATAGAAACGTATTATAGGAAGGAGATGGAAATAACCCCACTACCAATCTCCACTGTTTCTAACATATAACCTTAATCCTTAAGATGTATTTGGAAAAATCCCTCTAGAAAAGCCTAACCCTAATTTCAATGCCTCATTCCTGCTGGGTTCTCGAAAGCCAGTGTTCTACCAAGATCTTACCAAGCTAAGAAAACTATGATCACGGTCCCAGAAAAGGACTCTTTCTGTCAGGTAAGACTGAGCCAGACAAAGTACCAGGAGATTGGCTGCTAGATGATGAATTCTTTGGTTGCAGAAATCTATAAAATAAAGGTAAGATGTTTCTCTACAACAATGGTTCTCAAACTTTTTGGTCTCAGGACCTCTATCCATTCCATAATTAGAGAGGACCCTCCAAAAAAACTTTTGTTCATATGAGTTATAACTACTGACTCTTATAGTATTGGAAATCAAAATATCTTAGTATTATTATGAAAATAGTTTTGACTATGAGTATCCCCTGAAAGTGTCTCAAGGATCCTCAGGGATCCTGGACTATACTTTGAGAAATTTCTTCACTAAGCAGTAAGGAACCACTGAAGTTTTTTTAGAGCATTTTCGAGACCTAACCAGATAAATTAATGTATAAATAAGGTTTATCTGTTAGCAATGTAAAGGTTAGATTAGATTAGGGACAGAGATTAGCAGCAGACTTAGGTTTGGTGATAGTCCAGGTTGTCAATAATGAATGAATGTTAATATTTAAGAACCTCTAATCTAGAATAAGGCTACCTTAAATTTGTTACTTTTCCCTGCTCAATATGTAGTGTTAATAATGAAAAAAAGAAAGTATTATATCACCTATGGAATTTTAAATCAAATACCCACCCTCCACCTCAGGCCAGAATAAAATTTTTCTGCCATTTGGCAGCTAATTTACAACCTGCAGATTTTTTATCTACCCCTACAGTGTTCCATTTTCCCATAAAGTCCTTCCTTCCTCCTTAAGCACTACTGCCATGGTATTTTCTCTTCAAAACTGGTTTTAATAAAGGGTTCTTGGGGTGGCTAGGTTGCTCATAGAATAGTACACCAGCCCTGGAGTCAGGAAGACCTGAGTTCAAACCCAGATTCAGATACTTAACCTCTTACTAGCCATGTGACCTTGGGCAAGTCACTTAACTCCAACTGCCCTACCTTCTCCCCTCCAAAAGCAAACGCCCCCCCCCCAATAAAAGGTTCTTGAGGTATATTAAGCCTAACCATTTCATGCTCAGAAGTCATGTAGCAAATAGAGAACAATGGTAAAACAGAAAATAGGCAAAAGTCTATAGGACATGGCATATACTAAAGCCCCTAGTTTTATTGGTACAATACATCTTACTCCAAGGACCTCTAACTGGCTGTAAGACACCAGATAACTTCAGATAAGAGCCTAGACTCCTTTACAGTTTCATACACCTGAATATTGGGAGCTGAGAGAAAGAACGCTTTTCACTGTGAGCATGATTTCTACTAGGCCAGAGAACAAACATTCCTACAACACTCATGTCCCAGATCTACTGAGAAGAAACACAATGTGTGTTTGCCAAAAAGACAATGTATCACTTGAAATCCTCTTCAAATCCCCAAAAGTCTTTCCTTTATCTTTTCCATTCCATCATGTCTGTTTCAAAAATGAAGTCACTATGAACTAGAGATACTAAACTAGCCCTAGGAGTCAGAATAAAGAAAATAATTCAAGAGTCTACTCTTAACTCTTGTTCATCAATGTTTTTCCTTTGGAGACCAATTTTTAAATGCTGAATTGTTTCTGTATTTGGGAGTGGTAGGGATAAATAATGTAGCAACATTTGAATATCCCAAGAAGAAAACTGTCTTTGAATTAGAAAAAAATAGAGGAAAAATAGTATTTTATGCTTCTGGGGATGTTTTAAAATTCTGTTTTGTTTTCATCCACAAGTTAAAAAAAATATGCTGCCAACTTTATTCTTTTAAAATCAACCTTACCACTCTGATTTGAGGATTAGAAGACTTCTTAGACATTAAGATAATTAAAATCTCTTGAAATTTAGCTTTTGAAACCAAGATACTGATTAAAAGATAAAAAATAAAAAACTTGCTTATTAAAAAATTACTCTTTATCTGATAATTAAAAACTATACCATTAAATCAGAAAACTAAGCTCTTTCATAGATATGGCTAGGCAAAGAATTCTTTATCAAACAAGGATACAGGCAATAACAAAAAATCAAATAAATAATTTCAATTACATGAAACTGAAATGCTTTTATGTGAGTGTAGTACTGTTCTGTGTTTCCTCTCCAATTCACACTTTCAGGTTGGGTCTCCTGGGAGATGACTACCCCAAGTTCAAGGTACTTTGTGGGTTCTCTCTCCTCAAAAATAGCTTAGGAATTGCTGGACTTTTGGGGACTAGTCTCTCAGGTGCAATGTCTCCTACTGGGTGAGGTGTTATACTGCTAGATCTCATTGTTTATGAAAAGTAGAAGAGAGAAGTCCCTTCCATTCCTGCCCTCTGGAAGAGGTGTAATAGAAAATTCGAAGAGCAATCCCTTTCCAAAAATTAGGTTCATCTTCCATAGCTGGAGGATGCTATGGTACTCAAATGCCAGAAAAAATTCGCCTTAGAGCTTGGTCTTGTTTTTAAGGTCACAAAAGGTATGGCTGATCCTTTGGCTAATCAACTTATAATTCCATCAAATTGATTAAGGAGTTTTTTGGAATCATGCTATTATGCTAATTATGCTAAAAAAATAAAGTATCTAAAATGTCCATATCCATATCCTTTGACTCAGAAATCTCACTTCTAGGTGCATAAACCCAGGAAGACAAAGGAAATAAGGGTCCATGTACACCAAAACATTCAACATCAATACTTATCATGGTAGTAAAAAACTGGAAACAAAGTGGATGACCATCAATTGGGGAAACTGTTAAAGAAATTGTTATGCAATATATGTAATGTACACATGAATATAATGTACTGTTACTGTGTCATAAAAAATGGGCAAACACAAAAAATTCAGAAGAATAGGATGACATATGATCTAATACAGAATAAAGTAAGAAAGACCAGGAAAATATATATCCAATGACTACAAGAATGAAGTTGGAAACAAACACAAAACACTAAAAAATGAATATAGTCAAACTATAAGAATTAAGCTTGGCTCCAAAGAAGTGATATGAGAAGGCATCTCTCACTGACTCTTTGCAGAGAAGAGAAACTATATAGAAGACAGCACATAATATTAGTCCTTTGTGATACGTTAGTAACTTTTACTGAATGGTTTTTTTTCCTCTTCTTTATTCTTTTTCATAAGAAATGGTCTGTAGGCCTAACAGGTACAAGGGATATGTAGGCGAGGTAAAAACTAAAGTTATCAATAAAATGCATTTTAAAAAAATAAAATTGTGTAATTATAATGATAAAGGTTGTCCTGGAAGAAAGTTTTGAAAAGATCTTTTCTTTGCAGAAGTTGGAGACTTATGTATGTGGAATATTGTCTATTTAGGCTCAGTGGATATATTGGCTGTTTTTTTTACCCTGAACTGTCTCTTCTCTCTTTCTTTTTCATTCTTTGCTTTAGGGATGGCTCAATAGGAAGAAATACATTCAGGGCTGAAGATAAAAACAAAAAATATCAATAGAAAAATTTAAATAAACAAATAAAAAAATAGTACTCTTACCAGATAAAGCAGAAAAGTATGTAGACCTGTTCCAAGCCCAACAGAAGACAGAATTCCTAAGCCTACCCAGTAGGCACACCAAAGAATCTTTTTCTCCATATATTTCACATACTGAAAAACAAGAAGACTACAATTTCAAAATTGCCTCAAACCATTTGTGAATATTAGGTTAAATCAACAAAAATAAAGGATTACAACTACAAAGAAACTCTTGTTCCTTTTTCTTATAGAACTACATATGTAGTAGATGGGCAATGAAAAGATTAATTACCATTCAGGTAATTAGCAAAAAAGATTTTAGGTTCCAAATTGATATTTTCTTAAGTACAACTATCATGACTAAGAAGCTACCAATAAAGAGAAGAAATTTTTGAAAGTCACAAATTTTCTGAATTTAAAAGAACATAGAAAAGAACAGAGTGAAAAAAAAGTGATAGCTATGACTGTAAATATAACATATTCTTCATCATCCAGGTTAAAAAAAATAGATGCGAAATGACAGTCACACACTGGGGACTGAGGTATAGTAGGTGCATTGTAGTAGCAAGTCCAAACTGAGAGAGAAAGAACACCTGGAGTACATCAGGACATGGATACTGGTGGGAAGAATTCAAGGTAAGAAAGAGCTGGAAAGAATCTTAGAAATTATCTAGGTTGGGGATTCTTTACTTTTTTTGTGCCATGATAACTTTGGGTAGCAGTCTGGTGAAGCCTATGGACTTTTCCAGATAATGTTTTTAAATGCAAAAAAGAAACAGGATTACACTGAAATACAGTTATCAAAATATTAAAAAGTTAATGGTCTCCAGGTTAAAAGACTTACAGATGGAGAGAATAAAGTACTTAGAAGCTATAAATTGTTAAAGGTTACACAACTAAAATATGGGAAAGGAATGTTTTTGAGTCAAGTTTTTTGTCTCTTAAGTGCAGTTCTCTCTCCACTAGTTAAAAGGAGTTCTAGAAGTTCTTGGCTTCAATGCCTCAACTGTGGCACAGACTTTTCAGAAAGATAATGTAATTCCATTACCGAATGGCTTTTTAAATTATTATTTTTAGTTTTCAACATTCACTTCCACAAGATTTTGAGTTCCAAATTTTCTCCCCATCTCTCCCCTCCCCCCCACCCCAAGATGGCATGCATTCTGATTATCTCTTCCCCCAGTCTGCCTTCCCTTCTAATTCACTATCTCCCCTCCCCACCTCCCCCAGTTCTCTTGTCCTCTTCCCTTCTATTTTCCTGTTGCAGTGGTTCTCAACCTTCCTAATGCTGCAACCCTTTAATACAGTTCCTGATGTTTTGATGACCCCCAACCATAAAATTATTTTCGTTGCTACTTCATAACTGTAATTTTGCTACTGTTATGAATCATAATGTAAATACCTGATATGCAGGATGTATTTTCATTGTTACAAATTGAACATAACCCACAGGTTGAGAACCACTGCTATAGGGCAAGACAGATTTCGATTCCCCATTGTCTGTATATCTTATTTCCCAGCTGCATGTAAAAACAATTTTTTTTGGTTTTCGGTTTTTCTTTAGAGGAGGGAAGGCAAGGCAATTGGGGTTAAATGACTTGCCCAAGGTCATACAGCTAGTAAATGTTAAGAGTCTAAGGCCAGATTTGAGTAAAAACAATTTTTAACATTTGTTTTTAAAACTTTGCATTTCAAATTCTCTCCCTTCCTCCCTCCCCATCCACCGTCACAGAGAAAGCAAGCAATTTGATATAGGTTATATGCTTCCATAATAGTCATATTGTGAAAGACTAACTATATTTCCCTCCATCCTATCCCCCACCCCCCATTTATTCTACTCTCCTTTGACCCTTTCCCTCCTCAAAAGTGTTTGCTTCTGATTACCCCCTCTCCCCATCTGCCCTCGCTTCTATCATCCCTTCACCCCCTCTTATCTTTTTCCCACTAACTTTCCTGTAGAGTAAGACAGATTTCCATACCCAGTTGAGTGTGTATGTTATTCCCTCCTTAAGCCAAATCTGATGAGAGTACGGTTCACTCATTCTCTCTTACCTACCCCCTTTCCCTCCACTGTAAAAGTTTTTTCTTGCCTCTTTTATATGAGATACTTTATCCTATTCTACCTCTCCCTTTCTCCTTCTCCCAGTACATTCCTCTCTCTCACCCCTTAATTTTATTTTTTAAATATCATCCCTTCATATTCAGCTCATCCTGTGCCCTTCTCTCTCTCTATATAATATATATGTTCTCTCCAACTACTCTAATACTGAAAAAGGTCTCATGAGTTACAAATATCACCTTTCTACGTAGGAATGTAAACAGTTCTACTTTAGGAAATCCCTTATGATTTCTCTTTCCTGTTTATCTTTTCATGTTTCTCTTGGATCTTGTATTTGAAAGTGAAATTTCCTATTCATCTCTGCTCTTTTCATCAAAAATACTTGAAAGTCCTCTATTCCATTGAATAAATTCCATTTTTTCCCCTTAAGTATTATACTTAGCTTTGCTGGGTAGGTGATTCTTGGTTTTAATCCTAATTCCTTTGACTTCTGGAACATCATATTCTAAGCCCTTTGATCTTTTTTTTTTTTTGGAGGGGGAAGGGGCAAGGCAATTGGGGTTAAGTGACTTGCCCAAAGTCACACAGCTAGTAACTGTGTCAAGTGTCTCAGGCTGGATTTGAACTCAGGTCCTCTTGACTTGGTCGATGCTCTATTCACTGCGCCACCTAGCTGCCCCCTCCCTCTGATCTTTTAATGTAGAAGTTGCTAAATCTTGGGTTATCCTGACTGTGTTTCCACAATACTTGAATTGTTTCTTTCTGGTGGCTTGCGATATTTTCACCTTGACCTGGGAACTCTGGAATTTGGCTACAATATTCTTAGGAGTTTTCCTTTGGGATCTCTTTCAGGATGTGATTGGTGGATTTTTTACATTTCTATTTTACCCTCTGGTTCTAGAATATCAGGGCAGTTTTCCTTGATAATTTCCTGAAAGATGATGTCTAGGCTCTTTTTTTTTTGATCATGTCTTTTAGGTAGTCCAATAATTTTAAAATTATTTCTCCTGGATCTATTTTCTAGGCCAGTTGTTTTTCCAAAGAGACATTTTACACTGTCTTCTATTTTTTCATTCTTTTGCTTTATAATTTAATTTTTTTGGAGGGTGGAAGGCAGGGCAATTGGGGTTAAGTGACTTACCCAAGGTCACATGGCTAGTAAGTGTTAAGTGTCTGAGGCCAGATTTGAACTCAGGTCCTCCTGACTTCAAGGCCGACGCTTTACTGCACGACCGAGCTGTCCCTGCTTTATAATTTCTTGATTTCTCTTAGGGTCATTAGTTTTCATTTGCTCCATTCTAATTTTTAAGGAATTATTTTCCTCAGTGAGATTTTGGACCTCCTTTTCCATTTGGCCAATTCTGCTTTTTAAAGCATTCTTCTCATTGGCTGTTCAGACCTTTTTTGCCATTTGGGTTAGTCTATTTTTAAAGTGTTATTTTCTTCACTAATTTTTTTGTTCTCCTTTAGCAAGCTGTTGACTCTTTTCATGATTTTCTTGCATCACTTATTTCTCTTCCCAATTTTCCCTCGACTTGTTATTTGATTTTCAAAATCCTTTTTAAGCTCTTCCATGTTCTGTGACCAATCCATAATTTTTTTTGGAGGCTTTAGATGTAGGACCTTTGACTTTGCTGTCTTCTTCAAGTTATATGTTTTGCTCTTCTTTGTCATCAATGTAAGATTCTATAGTCTGAGGGTTTGGGTTTGGTTTTTTTTGCTGTTTGCTCATTTCTCCAGCTAATTACTTGATTTTTTAACTCTTTAAGATATGACTCTGCTTCCAGTGTGGAGAATGTACTCTCCCAAGCTTCAGGGGTTTTGTGCAGCTGTTTTTAGAGGTACTTCTAAGGACCTGTAAATTTTCAGTTCTTCCAAGTTGGTATAATCTTTTTTTTTTTTTTATTTGCTCATTTACTTTTTATTTACAAGATTCAGTTCCCCAATCACTTGAGTTTCAGATTTTCTCCCCTCCC
>CM053586.1:234482095-234515467 GCA_028646515.1 Pseudochirops corinnae
TCAACTTTGATAAGTTCCTTATGATTTCCTTTCCATGTTTACCTTCTCATGCTTCTTGTATTTGAATGTCAAATTTTCTATTCAGTTCTGGTTTTTTTGTCAAGAGTGCTTGAAAGTCCTCTACCTCATTGAATGACCATATTTTCCCCTGAAACATTATACTCAGTTTTGCTGGATAGTTTTTAATCCTACCTAATCCTTGTTTTAATCCTAGCTCCCTTGATCTCTGGAATATCATATTCCAGGCTCTTCGATCTCTTAATGTAGAAGCTGCTAGATCCTGCGTTATCCTGATTGTGTTTCCAAAACATTCAAATTGTTTCTTCTTGTCAGCTTGTAATATTTTCTCCTTGATCTGGGAATTCTGGAACCTGGCTATAACATTCCTAAGAATTTTCTTTTGGGGATCTTTTTTAAGAGATGATTGGTGAATTCTTTCAAGTTCTGTTTTGCCCTCTGGTTCTAAAATATCTGGGCAGTTTTCCTTGAGAATTTCTTGAAGGATGATTTCTAGGTTCTTTTTCTGATCATGGCTTTCAAGTAGTCTAATAATTTTTGAATTTTCTCTCCGGGATCTATTTTGCAAGTCAGTGGTTTTTTCAGTGAGATATTTCACATTACCTTTTATTTTTTCATTTGTTTGGATCTGTTTAATAGTATCTTGATTTCTCTTAAAGTCATTTGCTTCCATTTGCTTCACTCTAATTCTGAAGGAGTTATTGTTTTCAGTGAGCTTTTGACATTCTTTTTCCAACAGGCAAATTCAGCTTTTTAAGGCATTCTTCTCCTCATTGGCCTTTTGGGCCTCTTTTGCCATTTGAGTAAATCTATTTTTTAAGGTGTTATTTTCTTCAGTCAGGTTGTTGACTCTCTTTCCATGATTTTCTTGCATCATTCTTATTTCTCTTCCCAATTTTTTTTCTCCACTTCTCTTATTTGGTTTTCAAAATCCTTCTTAAGCTCTTCTATGGCCTGTAACAAGTTTACATTTTCCTTGGAAGCTTTTGGTGTGAGAGTTCTGACTGTGTTGTCTTCCTCCTGATTCATACTTTGATCCTTTTTTGTCCCCAAAAAAGGAATCTAAAGTTGGGTTGTTGTGTTTACTTTGCTTCCTTTGCCTGCTCATGTTGCCAGTCAGTTACTTGACTTTTGGGCTCAGTAGAACTCTCCTTTCAGAGGGGAGAGCTTTGTCCCAAATCACTGGGGTTTTTGCAGCTGCCAGAGCTATTAGGAGGTGGCTGTCTCTGCAGCCTCCACTAGCTTTGGCTCACTGGTCACATACCACAGGACCACCATCCAAGACTACAATTCCTATCCAGGCAGGTTAAGGCAAAAGCACTTGGCCTCTGAATGATCGCTTGGCCCCACTGCAATCTGCAGGCCACGAGCTCTGAAGCAGCCATGTGGAGGCCGCTTCTGCTGCTTTCTTGCCCTGGGGGCAGACAGCCGGACCACTTTTCTCCCCCAAATTTAGCAGAGTTCCACTGACCTTTCACTTTGTCCTTGATTCTTATGGGTTGAAAATTCTGGAAACTGCCATAGCTGCCAGTGATCCACTCTCCCGAATGCTACAGCCACAGCTTGTCCTGGTGGCCCTGGGGCTAAAGCTGCGACTGGTCCCGGCTCCCAGCTGCTGCAATGAGCCCTTCCCATCCTGCCTGCCAGGCTGCCTTCAGTGGGAGCTTTGTTTCTCTGTACTTTTGTGGATTCTGGAGCTCTAAAATTTGTTCAGAGTCATATTTTTAGGTATTTGAAGTGGTTATGGGGGGAGCTCACAGAGTTCTCTTGCTTCTATGCCGCCATCTTGACTCCACCCTCCTGCTACTTATAATTTAACAGGTGATAATGCTTTACCAGTCACTGGTTACATCTGAGTGGATGTTCAGGTTTTTGTGTAGGACGTAAATAATTTTACAAAGTGTATGTGGGTTCTTGAAGGTAAAGACCCCCTCAGGAGCAGTGAGTAAGAGTCAAAAAAATTTTGCTGTCATTTCTTTACCATGTGGTCTCTAACCAGGTTAAAGAATATCTCTAATTTTATTTGAGAAAGTGATTATGGTTTTCAAATGAAGTATGATCTTAAATTCCATTTCTGAATTCTGGTTGAATTTTGTTTCTGCAGTTGTTTTGAGAAGGCACGTACAGAAGAAATCTATTAAAACATTATTTGTGGTCTGATTCTTATAAGACACCTAATTCAGTGGAGCTCTTTTATTTTTTGAAGTACGATATTTTTCCATGAACTAACTTGACTTCCTTTTTTCCTTTGGCTTTCTACCATGTTTTAACTGGTTCTCTGTGTGGCAGTAAATATCATTGTAGCTTCCTATGGCTTTGACCAGATCTAGCTTAATTTTTAAAGTGAGGTCCAGATTGGTTTTGATATATCCTGTGCTTGCCACTAAGTGAATATTTTAATTATTCTTTAGGTGATTATTTAATACTGTCTTACATAAATAATAATAATGGAATAGGATCATAGATTTAGAACTTAGAAGCAACCTTAGATCATCTAGTCCGACCTGCTCATTTTACAGACAAGGAAACTATTAGTGAAGGTGACATGTAATAAATAGCAGATCCAAGATCTGAATTTAGCTCTCCTGGTTCCATGTCTTGTGGTTTTAGAGAATTCAATGTTATGTTAGGATTATTTCCTTAATCTTGAAACTTAGTCTTTTGGAAAATTGTGACAAGAAGAGTTAAATGTAGATATAGCACCCAAAATATATATATTTTTTAACAAGGAAGACTGATTAAAGTGTCTAAGTTTTATAATCATTTGGAAGAGGTAAAGCTATACTATGTAGAAGATAACTTTGAGTTATATAACACTTCTCTGGTGATTCTTTTTGTGATCTTTTAGAGTCAACTTCTATCATTTATGGAGAGAAAAATAAGAATGCAAGGATAAAAGAATTTAAGGAAGATTAAAGATTTTGTATGATTTACTGCAAAGGATTGAGGCTACAGTTGTGTTCTAGAACCAGTTAAATTTCCCTATTATTTTGTTTGGTTTGAGGATTTGGTTATTTTCTAAGGTTGGTTTGTTTTTTTGGTTTGGGGCTTTTTTTCTTTTTAAATTTAAAGCTTACTTAACTAATTGGGAATGTTGTATGTTTCTATCTTGAAAAATACATCATTTAACTTAATTGATCATAACTGGTGATCTAAGTTACTTGCTACTTAAATCACTTTTCTAAAACGATGTTAAATTGTTGACTCTGTAAAATTTACTTGTTACTGATATACCTCTTGCTCTGTTTAGTAAATCACAAAACGGAAATGGAAAAGTAATCTCTTTTATCTATTTGGTTTAAATATTAATTTCTTAAAGCTATGGAATTTTTTCTCTCTATGGTATCATGTTCTTTATGTTGGTATTCTGGAATATGATGTTGTGGTATGTAGTACAGAAATACCTAGAATTAAGGAATTTGAAATTTTCTGTCAGATGACTGAGAAGCAGCATGACATAGTGTTTATGAAGCTGAACTGGAACCCATAAAGACCTGAGTTCGAGTTCTGCCTTCTGACACATAGTTGTATGACCCTGAACAGGTTGTTTAACCTTTCAACCTCTGGAAACTCTTTAAGACTATAAATTGCAGAGAAGGTGTTGACCTATACTGCAAAGGAGTTTCTTCACTTTGAAGTTTCCTGCCCTTTGGGAACCATAAGTCCCATCCAGATCTTTATCTCAGTTTATTATTCAAAATAATGCCTAAATAATACAGTTTCTGGATTTTAAATCTAATTTCCCGAGGTGTTTTTTTTTCAGGTTCTGTTTAGGATTATGTTTATTTTGAATAATTAAAGCTTTCTACTTAACGTATCTTGATGTGTCATATTTACAAATTTAAAAATCATTTACAACTCGGTGGTTTTGTATCAGAATTCCTTGGAGTGTGAAAAAATCCCACTTTAAACCTACTAAGATTTTTTTAAATCCTCTTTAGGAGTTTAAAGTGACAACTTGTATTTTGTCAATGGAAATAAATAAAACTAACAATTGCCAGTATTAATCACTAGCCAACCTTTCTCCTCAATTCCTTTCCCCTCCACCCATGCTGGGACTTTTTCTTTTGCTGCATTACAGTAACTGTTCTTCAGGCCATCTTCCCCCTCCCTACCCAAGCCCTATCTCTCAGTATTTGATGTTAATGATGGATTTTTAAGGTGTCTTATAACTGGAGAATATGAGTTTGACATTTGAATTTAGAAATGTCAGTGAAGCATTAGGAAGTGGTTGTTTATATAATCTGTTTCTACACTAAGTGCTTTAGAATTTGTTTTTTTATAGTTATCTATGCAAAGAGCATGATTTGACTCTAAAAAATATCTTGACATTTGCCCTTATTACCCTACTTTTTGCTTTGTTTGCTTTCCTATATTATTTTCCTGTTTCCTTAAAGAGAAACATCAACTTTGACAACAGTGGATAGTGTAGAAGTTCTTAGATAAAATGGTTCTCATTTTCAAATCATCAAGTGTCATATGAAGGCATGAGTGTCAGTTGTTACTGGGACCTGTTTTTTGACTTTGCTGAACCTTTTGCTGGTTGTGGTTTGTCTGGCCATCACATGATTTCTCTGAAAATTCCCCCTCCCCTCCATTTCCAGTAAACTGTTTGAACAGGAGTGAGTCAGAGTGAAACCAGCTTCCCTGTAACCACAGGGCTTGTTCAAGAATTTGTCAACGTGGACTCTAGAGGGTTTGTATTAAACTTGGCTGCAACTGCTTTGGTTCCATAGAACAACTTCCTGCCATTGGGAACAGATTACTTACTTGTTTGCAAAGAGTTAAACTGATGAACTTTGGTAGTGAGCATTGGTGACACATGTTAAACACATCTTTGTAGCATCTCTCTAAGGCGTTGTCCGAGGGAGATAGCTTTACCAGGGTTTCTCTTTTCAGAAACAAAGGACTTGATCCCCTTTTGGCCACCACACCCAGTTGCAGGCAGACATGCTCTCCTCTTTTTCACTGAAGCCATAGAATAGTAAGACTTCACGCAATCTAGACTAAGTAGTCTGTAGCAGTAGTACATAAATATCCTTATAAAATATATTGTGATTATAGATTATACTACAGATTATAATTTGGGATCCTCAGAAGTTTCAATGTAGTCATAGTTTTTGAACTTGGGTTCTATACAGACAGCTTATGTGACTTCCCTTTTCTAGGTCTCATTTTCCTTCTTTAATAAAAATAAGGGGTTTAGACCAGAGCTGCTCTTCAAACCCTTCCGACTCAACAATTATATGATTATTTTGGGAATAGAATTATGAATACTGTTAAGAAACAGGACGTTTCAATTCTATATATTTATACTAGTTCAAAAACCTGCCCATTGTATAGTACCTTTTTTCTGAGACGACTCCAGTTTTTCCTGTCTATATTTTATTTGTACATAATTGTGAACTCATGTTGTCTCTCCATTAGACTTGTGAGCTCCTAAAGAGCAGGGTCTTTTTTTTTAACCTCTCTGTATTGCCAGCATGACACACAAGTGCCTAAGACATAGAAGACATTTAATAAATTATGTTGACTGACAAAGCACAGGGATATTATTTATGGTGGAATCTTTAGTGTTTCCAATCCAAAGGAAGCTTTTATTGTATTTGGGAAGGAAATGGAACAAGCATTTATTAAGTGCCTACTATGTGTCAAGCACAGTACTAAGCACTTTAAAAATATTACCTCATTTGATATAACTACTTTGTTTCTTGGACCATCATTCGTTTTACTTTTCTAGTCCTTCTATTTCTTTGCTATTAACTGTGCTGGACAAAGAAAGGCTTGATATTTCATTCAGCCCACTAAATGGGTGGTCACCAGGAGACTTGTCTGTACATCATACATTCCTGAGGTCTGATACATCCAACTGTTTCTACATGTACATTTCCATTTTTAACCCTGTTATCTTGGGCCAGAATGTGGCAACCTAAAAACAAAATCTAGTAGAATTTAAACTCCATACAGTTATATTTTAAAACTTCCTGGTTTTGAATGATAAATTACATTTAGATAGCAGGAGTGAAGAGAATATGAAAATAGTCAATGTGGAAATGAAACGGTTCCTTTTCATGGGAAAGTGAATGCCAAAGACAAATGGAGTTAACAAACAAGAGGTTTTAAATGTTTTAATCAGTATATGCTCGTTGACTTTATGAATGGCTAAATTAAAAGAGCATTTATGTGTTATGTGAAATTTAAAATTAGAAATTAAATTATGCTTTATAAAAGACAATGAAGGGTTAATACACACAAAATGTTAACAAAGACATTGTGAGTAAAAAATATTTAAAGTTTTTCTTGCCAGATTGCTTTAGACATTGGCAAATGAATATAAGAGTTTCATGCTTGCTTTGTTCTATTCATTTCCACACCTGTTTACAGATATGAAAAAAAATAAGCATTGGGTCGCATTAGATTACCTTTGTTAAACTAATTTAAAGAAGTTTTTCAGGTTTGTATTTCCAGCACCTTTTGTAAAATGAATTTAGAGAGACCTCCTTTACTGAAAGTTGGACAAACCAATTCACATACCTCCCGAGTGTTCTTGTTCTTGAGTATGCAAATGAATAACACACTAAATATGAACTCACTATCAGAATGCTTGAGCACTTCCAAATGTCCTGCCCTAGGACCTGAGTCTAAGGTAGGACAATTGCAGTAATGTTCAGCAGAAGCATAGTTAATGAAAAAAAATACCATTCATACCTAATTACATAAGATATTTTTGAATAACACTGATAAACATGAAGTTAACATTAAAGGCACAATTTAATCAAGACCTAATTTTTTAATCATCCAAAATGGTTGCTCTATTCTATCGTGAAGTTTCTCAAATTTCTGGCAAGAAAGTCTTAAATAATTTTTAAGGACTTTTTAACTTTTGGTGGAGAATAAACTTAACAGTGGAAAACAGTAATGTTCATTCTGTATTATACTTAGAGCCTGTCTGTATGACCAAGCATTCTGTATCACAGGCCCCAAAACATGTATTATAACTTGATGTGGTTGCCTATGCCATGTCAATCTCAGAGGTTAGGTACCCCAAAAATTGCAGTTTCTTTTAATTACTCTTCTTTTTCTTGATCACATTAATAATGCCTTTCTCTGCATCTTTGCCTATTCCATTATATCTTTGGTGAACTGCAGTGACTGGAATACAGAATTTTCCAGATGCAGATACACTGTGATTTTGGTCAAAGGTCAAATTTTTATAAAAAATATTTCAGTGTCTTTCTTGCTAATAACTATTGTTTTGACTTCTCTAGAACATGGAACTGATATTTCAGGAAACCATCCTATGGTCCTTGTTTTAGGTCTTAATTGGTTCCTTTTAACCATTATCCTGTGCATATAGTTTGGGTCATTTTCCCCTGAGAACATCACTTTATACTGAAACTCAATTTACCTATTTTCTGTTCACCTCTGTAGTTTCCTAAAAGTTAATATGTCATATATTTGGAAATTTCACTGTGTACAAAGTTGATTGTTTGTAAATAAAAAATTGTTTATAAATCCTAACAGTGATCCTTGAGAAATCCCAAAATTTGTACTTATTCACTTTAAAAAGTTTCCATTTATCCCAGTTTTCCATTACCTTTCTCTAATAGAGTTTCCTATAGTTGACAGAACAGTTGACCAAATCTCATTAATGACTTTAGTAACCTTTGATATTTCTTTGAAGTTCATCACCAGTCTTTTAACTTGCTCTTTCCCACAACCTCTAACAATTGTTAATTTGTTTTATGGACTTGCAGATTCAACCATCTGAATTTCAGGTTAAAAAAAAAATGTCAGAAGACCAGAGAAATCTAGTAATCTGTTAATTATGATAATCAGATCCTCAGTAAATAAAGGATTTTTTTAAAGGATTAAAAAAATGACAAAATATGATTTAAAAAATTAAGTGTGCTAAAATATGGGAAATTGTCTTTTTGTCAAGACATTAGGAATCATATGGGAAATCTTTTGCTTTATCCAGAAAATAAAGAAAATGCGTTATTTCAAATGCCTTTTAAAATGTCAGTTCTGATTAGATCTTATCTTGTATACTGATACTTTTTTTTCTGAAGTGTTAGGTAGTTATTACTGATATCCCTGAGCAAGAGAGAGAACTCTTATTCTGATGCCCATTAGAAATTAGAGGGGCATTGATATTTTATATACTCCAAGTGATGAGTTGTTGACCACAACCTCTTTACAAATATAATGAAAAACTTTTTTACTGGAAACTTTGTGTTGTCATAAAATAACAACCACAGATAAAAAGAAAAACCTAAGCACCCACTAGATTTGATGATGATAATTTTGGATTACATGCTCAAAGATCTGGAGTTGGGGTGGACTTAAGAGGCCATATCATTCAATCCCTTCATTTTGTCATTGTGTAATCCCTTTATTTTACATTGAGGCTGAAGGTTAAGTATCCAAAGTCATGTAGATAAGCATCAAAGAAGTATGATTTGAACCCAGGTGCTCTGCCTTTACAGCCTTTTTCTGTTTGTTGTGTGACCCTGGTGACATGCTGATGACAGCTGCATGGTGCTGTGGAGAGAGCGTTAGGCCTAAAATCAGGAAGACCTCAATTCAAATGTGGCCTCAGACATTTGTTAGTTATATTACCATGGGCGACTCATATAACCTGTGTTTGACGGCTCCTCAACTGTAGAATTTGAATAATAACGGCATCTACCTCATAGAGTTGTTGTGAAGATCAAATGACTCAATATTTGCACAGTGGTTAGCATAGTGCTGGCTTATAGTAAGTAGCATATAAATACTTATTATTTTCCTTCCTTTCCCTGATGGTCAGCTTAGAAGCAGATCTCTTTCCCATATTTGAGATATGAAGCCTTTATCAGAGAAACTTTCACCAGTTCCCTACTTTCCTTCTATTTTGGTTACATTGGTTATATTTGAGAATTTCATGTAATCAAAATTATCCATTTTACTTCCCATGTTGCTTTTTATCTCTTGTTGGGTCATAAACTCTTCCCTTATCTGGAAATCAGGACAGGTAACAATTTCCATGCTCTCCTAATTTAAAAGCTGACCTCTTTTAACCAATATTCCTCAGTCCTTATTTCTAAATTATCTAAAAGTTACATATCTGATGTATTAGACATGATATTTGACACTTAAAGTTTTTATAAGTAGCTTTAGTTAAGCTCTGTTTAAGAATTTCCTCTTATTTTCTTAGTGTCAAGGTTAACTACCTAAGAAACAGTATCTAGGGAAAGGAAGAAAACTCCTTTATAAGATGTAGTGAAGGATAAAATAAACTGATGCCTCTGGGGAAAGGACTCAATAAAGAAGCATTTGATATTCGGTGGTTCTCCTGCTTTGACTCTTTTCTTGATTTAAATATTTTTCCTCTCATAAATTTTGTGAAATGAAACTTTTTTAATGTTTAGAAACTCAAGATTCTTCAATTGGGCACTTCTGCCAGAGGTGAACTCATTATGAACACTGATTGAAAACTCATCTAATCAGATATATTATTGTGTTGGATGTCACATTGTTATCTATTGTGATTTGAAAAACTAGTCCAAGCAATTTGGTCCCATTGCTTCCAGGTAAAAATTCTCATTTTTGAGGAGAGTTCTGATGTTTTTCCCTGAAATTCCATTCTGGAATAAAAGAAGTTGTTGAATTTTCCCTTCCAAGAAGTCAACTCTTCTTCTTGTCCCCTTATTAAAGCTAAAGAATGATGAAAATGACTTTCAGTGGAATGAACATCTTGTTACAAAAACATAAAGCTTTTCTTTTCAACAGAATTTATTGAAGCTGCATTGATTTCTGGGGGAGACTAAAATCGAATTATGTCAAGTTGTTAATTGTCCTGCATAACATTCCGCTAAGCTCTCAGAAGGAAAGTTAAAGTTATTATATTTTCCTGTAAAATGCAAACTCGTCCATGTATGAGAAATCCACAAATGACATGGAAACAATATTGAAAGTTAATTTGGTGATCTAAATGCATCAGTCTATCTGGAAACCCATCTGTTCCTGAACACTACCCAAAGGGAGTCACAAATACCCTGTTGTGACAGAACAGTGAAGTCCGTTTTGTCCACAGAGGGTTAAGGTTTCTCTGAATTTAATTTTTTGAAAAGCAAGAGAGACTATTTGGGAGCCTTATCTCACGTAGTTCTTTGTGGGGGATATTTGTCAGGAATGCCATATGACCTATCACAAAGATAACTGTCTTCAGATATTAGAAAATATATCTGAATCTAAAAAATTATCTGAATTTTGTTTTTAGGCTTATATTTTAATGTATTTGAAACTATGTTAAATTCAATCGACAATATAGAAGTTTCTTGCTACTTTAGAGTACAAGTCTATTTGTGTCTCAATTTCAGTTGCTTGGATATTTGTGAGCAGTTATTTTACCCTGTAGATGAAGTAGATTTTTGTATTTATCCACAATTAATTCTTGATTGGAAAATTGTTTCTAGACTAATGTTGCTAACCATTTATTTCTTAAATGTATTAATATTAAAATTATTCACTATTATTATGTCAGTATGATAGTAACTGAAGTTACTGTTAAAGTAATATGAAAGTTACTCCTTTTAAAGCAGTTGAAAATTTGTGCACTGCCTTATTAATATGTAGGAGACCAAATAATCTCATTCAATAATATGAAAACTAATGGCATTTAAAAACAGTCTCAATTTCTTTCCATATTTTGATGCATAGTTCAATTCCTAATTATTTTCATTTGACATTTGTGTACTTTTTATTCAACAGCCTATAGGTAGCAGTTTAACTTTTGTTTTTTACTACTTTGTTATCATAGGCATTTTATTCCACCAGGTTAATGTTAATTTCACTATCACAATGATCTCTGAAATCCTAGAACTTGTTGCCTAACCACAAACGGTCTTTATCCTATAAGTGTGTTTGGGTCCATTGTGTTATAATAATAATTTTCAAAAACCAGAAGAAATTAAATCCTTGTTTGACTCTTTTTAAAACAGAGCTTCAGGTATTTAAAGAGAACCTTCTCTCATTTACAGACTAAACTCTAAACAGTCTATTTGTAATAACTTTAAATGGTGTTGGTGTATGTAAGGAGTTAGTTCTCAGAGGAAAAAATGGCATATTTAAAAATGATTGTGAAAGAAAAAAGAAAAATAAATGTAAAAAGTAATTATGAATTAAAACTTCCATTTTACTATGAAAGTGAATCTTAAACTTTAATAGGAAAAAATGAAGGCTAATAAAAAATTTTTTTTGGAGGGGGAAGGCAGGGTTAAGTGACTTGCCCAAGCTCACACTGCTAGCAAGTGTTAAATGTCTGATGTCTGATTTGAACTCAGGTCCTCCTGACTCCAGGGCCAGTGCTCTATTTACTGCGCCACCTAGCCTTCCAAGGCTGATAATTTTTAAGCATACCTTTTGAAGAGAGGGACCTCAGTAGTATAAATTGTTTTATCGCAGGTGTTTACAAAGAACAATTATTTGAACAGTTCTATAGCATGTATAAGTCTCATTGTATAGTATGCTTTCATTGTTGAGATGCTTAAATTATATTATCATAGTTTGTTACAAATTAATATCTTAAACATTTTCTAGCTCTAAGTTAGCCTACAAGTTGAATTAGTTATTATCATTGTAAATTTCCATTCTACATTTAGAATTTGCCATATAAAATGAATTAGGATAAAACAATTAGGAAACATTCAGACATTTTGAATGGTATTTTGGTCATGGCATGAACAAAGTGACTATACTTTTTAAAACCAATAATTCTGCCTGACATTGAACCAGTTTGTCTTTGCCTTTTTGCCATTGCCATTAATTAAAATCGTTGATTATTTTGCCTAGAAAAAGGCCCAGCACTTGTTCACAGGACAGTGCTAGATCAGCAGCAGAAGAACCATTGTGGAATGGAGAAAGGGAGGTAACTCCCTCAAATCTTAGACATTTTCAGCATTCTTTCTCCAAACTTAAAATGTTTTAAGATAGCCCTGACTTAGGAAATCTGTGCATATGGGACTGACCAGAAATCATTTGAACAAGATTAGGGATTTCTTAATGTTTTCAAAGCATTTTCAGTGTTCACAGTCATACTTGTAAGAATGCAAGAGCTTGACATGAATATTTTTAATATGGTAAGTGTATTCCTTCATACAATTCAAATGTTATACTCTGAAATGCAGAAATTATGCTTTGCAAGAATAGTTTTATACATAAATGTCATAATGACTCTTACTTCTGTCACCAGTGAATATGTTAAACAATTTGACTGGTTGGACAGTATTTTGGATGAAATGATTATAATGTATATATCCTTAGTATGAAAACATTCTTCATCTTTTGGTGGAATAGAAAAGTTGTTATGATAACCATAGCATTGCATATATTTATAGAGTACTTTCCTCTGCAATAATCTTATGATGTAGGTAATCTGATTACTGTTGCCCATTTTAAGGATGAAGTACCTTTGAAAAGTTAGACTGTTAAATGTTGTGTGAATGAATGGAAATTGAAAGCAAGGTCTCAGTTTTCCCATTCGTAACAATAAAGAGGCTAGACTTTCAGCTCTAATTCACATGACCTAATATAACCAGTCCAGCACTTTTTCCACCATAGGGCAAAGTCTTAATGTTTTGTAGAGCTAATGACATGAATTTTAAAATATGGGGATTTAGAAAAGGGTGAAGTTCCATGAAGACCCCTTGAAAATAGTCAAGAAAATGTATTGGTGATGTAATAGGACCCAAATTGACCTTGTAAGAAGTTAAGATATTTTCTAAAAATGATTCAATTAAAAAGATTTTCCCAATGCTTACCTGTTTTTATAGAATTTCAATAGTAAGTAAATCTTAATTTAAAAAACTTTTTTCTTTTCAACAAAACACCCTGTCACTAGCCTCATAATAATTTTAATGCTCATTTTTATTTATTGACCATAAATCTAATTCTTAGGGAAAACACGTGTGTAGCAGTAGTATGAAGTAATACTCCCAAATCTTCAGACCCTGGTTTTTGTCTGGTTTTTGTTGTCAGTCCTTAAAATCTGATGATTAATCCCAAGTGAAAACATTTACAGTAATTTTCCTCAGTCTATATCCTTGTAGTCACTGGAAGTATGTTCCTGGAATCCGCCACCCTTAAAATCTGAAGCATGGTGATGTGGAGGGAAAAGTTTAGGGAAAATGAATCACAGTCAAATTAAGAGATGAGAAGAAAGGCTAGAATCATAATGTGGGGTGGGGGGATAATTTATTTACCTGTAAATAACTGGATTTTAACTTCTGTAAAAAATCTAGAGGGAGGTATGAATTGCTAACTGTAAAAGAATACATCACTAAATATAGTCTTTGTTAATATTACTTTCCTGTTAGGCACTTTAATTGTGAAATAGGTAAAAGTTGTGAAACTGGTTTATGCATCCTGAGAAATGAAACTGTTTTAGGAACTTTTTTTAAAAAGTTGCCTAGATTTTTGAAGAATTGGAGAATGCAAATTGAGGAAGTAATCAATTCATTTTGTTACACTGTTCCCTTAGTACACTAAAACTATAAATAAGACTAAACTCATTCCAACTAAATATTTTTGTTACTATTGTTTTAAATAATTAATGTGATTGTTTTAAATGCTGTTTAACATAGATAATACTATTATCTTTTATTCCTTAGCTAATTTAGTTTGAAAAGCATATATACTTAAAATAGTTCTTTTTGATCTTTAGAGAAACTAATGAGAGCAATAAGATCATATATTCATGGATAGGAAATACTCTGGAAATTAGCACCATAAGCAATATAATACAAAGGCGACCAAATTGTGAAGAAAGTAAAGAGTTCTGAAGTAATTTTATGAAAAATAGTTTAGAACTTATTAATCTGCAAATAAAAATAAAGTGCTTACTGTATTTAGGCAGTAAGAGAAAAATGTTTTCAGTAAAAGTATTTTAAGTTAAACATGTTAAAATATTTCATCAAACTAAATATGCTTTTGGAAATGAAATTGGCTTTTGAGTTGTATGAATTAATGGTATATTCATCTAGAACATTCTTATGTTAGAAGGTTGCTAAAATAAGTTTGAACGAAAAATAATAAAAATTTGCTTGTTACATTTATGAGTGTAAGTTGGGTGTTTTGGTTTTTTTTTTTGCAGTGTTAACATCTTTTGCTGTTGGCACAAATAATATAATGCTGCCCCAAAAGCCCTTGACCATAATATTCCAGCAACTTCCCAGTAGTGACTAGAATTTTTCCAAGTCCTAAATTGATATCATTATATAGAAAGAAAAAAAAATTTTTTTCAATGTTTTGAAGTACCTACACTACTACTGGTTACTTGTTTTTTTTATGAAAACTGTATAGGTTTTACAATGTTACATAAAAATTTTTCTTCTATTGTTTTGTTTGAAAATATAGCTTTAAATCTGAGAGCATAATGAAAGATCCAGCAAAAAGTTATAGGAACTGAAAGTCGCAGTTAGTGTATGTTAAATACATAACAAAATTTATGAAATCCCTTTAGCAGATTCCCCCTCCTTCTAGCCCTTTCCTTTTAAAAGTAAAAGACTCAAGCCACTTAACTTTCTGTAGAAGAAATGTCAACTTAAAAAGAAAGAGACAAAATATTTCTACTTAGCTTGGCTTGAAGCTTTTCCTCTCAACCAAAGTTTTTTTTTTTCCTTAAAAATCTTTTGTTTTGGGGCAGCTAGGTGGCCCAGTGAATACAGCATGAGCCCCGGAGTCAGGAGGACCTGAGTTCAAATGCAGCCGCAGACACTTAACACTAGCTCTGTGACCTTGGGCAAGTCACTTAACCCCAATTGCCCTGCCTTCCTCCCTCCAAAAAGCAAAAAAAAAAAATTTGTTTTTAACCTCACTTTCATTTTCCAAGATATCCATCTCCTTTCCCTTCCAAAAGTGCTATCTCCCTCATAACAAAAATAAAGAGAAAAAAAGACATTCAACAAAACTAACCAGTACATCAACCAACCAGTACATCAGCCATGCCTGACATGTGCAAGTTTCCACACTTATAGTTCCCCCACTTTTACAAAGAAGGGAAGGAGGTTAATCAAAAATTTTATGGCATTGTAATCATAACCAAGGATGTATGGGACAAGGATTCTGTTTTCCTTTGTGATCTTTTTATTTCCATTGAATCAAAAGAGAATTATATGCCAAAGAAGTCCCCTTTCCACTTGATTTCCTGAACAGTGTTTGCCTTATTGAAGAATTTTCCTTCTTGTGTTTATTCTTTATAATCCCTGAAAAAAGCATTTGTGGGATTAAAGATGTTTAATCTTGTGGGTGTCTGGAATCTATATAATAGTTAATGGGTATAGTCATCTCTTGTCATATAATTTAAATAAATGTGGTTATTCATGAAAGAATGCCTTCAGTTCAAAGTGCTAATAACATCTCTCCCAACTCCTCACAAGGCAAAGGATACTGAATGATTGTTCCTTGCTTTTATTTTTAATTTCGTGGAGGGGGTGGGGAGAAAGGATCACTTTTACTCTTTTTCTCTCTCTTTTATTTATATATTTTTATATTGAGAAATATTCAAATGCTGTAATAAAGAGAAAGTATTTCCAAATGTACCTAAATGAAAAGTCTCAAATAGAAACTGTATTTTGTAATCTGAGAATTCTATGATAAAACCTTTTCTGCTGCTTAAGTTGTCATCACAAGAGCATCTATTATAAATTACTTTCAAGGGATATAAATAAGAAAGGCATTTTTCTAAATTTATACTTTTAGTTTTTGAATTAATGATTAAAATTCAGTAATTGTATTTCCTGATTTGCTGGCAGCTGCTATTTGGTAACCTAAAAATATTCCTAAATGAAATATTATCTCTTTTTTGTCAATAATTCAAATCAGAATAAATAGCAGCTATTCTAGGAAATACTAGTATAGATTGACAAACATAAAAATATGAATTTTTTAAAAGTATGGTAAAAGAAATCTTGTTCTTATTTGTAGAAGTTCTTTTAAAAACACTTTCTTTTTAATATATTCAAGTGTTCCACTGAAACTTTTTAATAAACGGTTTTTACCTTGAACCTGGAAGTGTGAGAGGAAAATATCTTTGCCCCCTTAGTAATTCAGCATTGTATGTGTATATATATATATTTCCTTTTGAACCTTTTTGTAACAACTCCTTTGCTTTATTTCAGAATAATATTTTTTAAATAATATATGTCCTTTAAAATTCATGGATTTAAAAAACTTACAGATTTAACATAACTTTATTTTATAATTGTGTATTCACTAAACAATGACATTCAAAGAATTAGAGATTTTAATTTCATTGTGTTTTTAAAAGAATTTAAGTATAATATAACCTTTTATGTAGAGTATATATACTTCAAAAAAGGACATCTTTATTCTAGTAGCAAAGGTTATTTGTTTCCTGTCTTAGAAATAATCACAAATGGCAAAACTGCACTGAAGAATTAAGCTAATATTAACTTTTGGAGCCTATACTTTGGAACCTGAATGTGTTTATTCTTTGTTCAATGGCAGTTTCAGAGAATAGTTTGATTCCTCTTTTATTTTCTGACTGTCAATAGAGCAGAAGGAGGAATAGTTTTTGTTTTTACAAATAAATGCTGTTATAATTCTACAAATTTGTTTTTTTTAAAGCAAGAATAGCTGTTACCTAATTTAATTTTCATATAAATATAAACTTCATAGATATAGGGGTGATTTTTGTTTTCTTTCTTTATTTGGAAAAATGTTCACATTTTTGAACACTATCTTACCTAAATATTGCTTTTGTTGTTTTATTAGAAACATTCCTGGAAAGAAAATAAGCTATTACATCTATCTATCTTTTAAAGAAAAAGTCAACTTTTATTCTTATAAACACAAATTCTGCTGTGGAAATAGAAAGTCTTTGTCATCCCTATCTATAAGCCATAAAATCTGTGGGTATAAAGTTTATTTTTTATTAATTAATATTTTTGTATTTCAAGTCTTTCTGTGAAATTTTTAAAATTTCATATTCATACCCCAGAGAACCACTGAGTCTCTGCTGTACTTTTTTGCCTTAAACATTTCATGTGGCTACAATATGTTGGTATTCTATGTATAGAAGCTTTTCTTTGTGGACCTTTTCTGTCCTTTATCAGATTCTAGCTTGAAAATTTTAAAGTAAGTTCTTCTGTGCATTGTTCATGAAGGATGGGATTCAGACATCCTGTTTCTTGTGGTTTGGGATTAAATTCACTGTCTGCTTTCCTTGGTCAGACCAGTTGAAATATGCAGGTCATTGGGTCCTAATGAGATTAGAGTCTTTCTTAAGTTATTGAACCAAGAGGGAGAAAGGATTCTTTAAACATTTGTATGTGTTATAACACAATAAAATTGTTTATGTATTAACCAGTCATTTCTTTTCTTCATATTACCTACTCTTTCCAAATTGGGGTTTTAATGGTATCTTAACAGTGGATAGGAATAATTAGAATTGTATGATGTTTTATAGTTAGATTAGATTAACAGAAACCTGGAAACGTCCACATGGTAAGTGTTTTGAGATTTTGATGTGATATTTTATTTATATTTCTGCTATATTCAATATCCTAGAGCAGGGGTTCTCAACCTTCTGAATGCCACGACCCTTTAATATTCATATGTGGCATATCTGCATGTGGGCAGACCCGCCCTGGAGATGGATAGAGGAGCAGTGTCTCAATTCCTAAGACCATTGGAAATATGTGTTTTCCAGTGGTCTTAGGTGACCCCTGTGACCCCTGTGAAAGGGTGATTCAACCCCCAAAGGGGTCACAACGCACAGGTTGAGAGCCGCTGTCTGACAGGAACCTATAATTTTGGACCCAGTAGGAGAAATGCTAATAAACAGAAAACTCTGACAAGTTGTATTTCTAAAATACTGAAGTTCATCCTCAGTTTGATGTTTATTTTTAAAAAGTATACTAAAATTTGGTCAAGATAGAGTTTCTATGTAAAATATGATTCATGTTCAGTATAAAAGATTGACATTATATAGAATCCATTTCCATTCTTTTTAACTGTGACCTGAAGTCCTTTTGTCAGTCTTGAATCTTAAAGGTTTCGTCAGATCTTTCTATCTTTCCACTGTCCAAATAACACTTTGCTTAGCTTCAGAGTTGAAAGCCAGTATTTCCTGACATGGTGTATACTGATGTCATGAGATGATATAGTATATTTGACAAAGAATATTTCCTCATATTATCCATTAATATTTTTTAAAAATTTTTTCTAGGACTTTGCATCTCGGGCTAAGTTAGCAGTTCAGAACATGGTACAGAAGGTTGGATTTTTTGGAATTTTGGCCTGTGCATCAGTAAGTGAATTTTATTAAAAATAAGGAATTTTCGTTTTTTTATTTTATTTACCTTTAAATATTTATCTTTAAAGATAAACTATAGAATGAACAGAAATAACTTCTCTTTATGCCTCTAATTCTGCCTTAGTTAATTATTCATCTTGCTCATTGAATGAGCTATTTTCTATGGGGGTGAGAGGATGTCTTGTTTATTGACTGTTATGCATTCCATCACACAATGATGAATTCAAACTTAAATAGCTTTCTTCATTGAGAGTAAAAAAGTTGAAGTCCATCTTCCCCATGAAGAATTTATATTAACTTTCCTTTAACCAAGTAGTTATGGTTTTGTACTTTCCATGGAGTTATATGGATAGATTCTTTATGCTTATTTTCCAAGAATTAGTTGGATCCATGGTAGAACTAGATGGACACAATGAAATTTGTTTTAGGTGGTTAGTTACTGTCTAACCTATTAGGAATGCCTGTCATTGAGAAAGACTTTTGGCCACTGCAAACCAAGTTATCGTGTAAAATTTAACTAATGGCTTAAATGTATCTTTTTTGACTGACAGATTCAACTAAGTACATTCTTTTATGGTCATGAAGACAAATGTATACATTTGAGCCAACAGTTAATGAAGGCAGGCATTCATTTAGTTCAGTTTGATCCCCAATATTCTTTTAAATTATCAGCCTTGGAGAAAGTTTCTGTAATATCAGTGAGCTCACTACAGTTTTAATTGACCTCATCTATGTGTTTACTGTACTTTTCTCTTCCTTCCTTAGCTTTCTTCTTCCATGTGTCACTAGGTCAAGGAGAGATAAATTTGGTCCTCTATTAGAAAAGAGAGGCAGAGATTATTAAATCTCTTGCCACTCAATCCAATCTCCAGCTCTTGATCAGTGATTCTTTATAATGGCTTGAGGTCTTATGAATTAGCTAGTTTATAAAAATACACTAAATAACAAATGAAACAATATCCTTTTGTTAATGTATAAACTGACTTGTGTTTATCAGTTACTTAAGCAAATTGTAGATTTTAAGAAATTCCACAAATTAGAACCTTGAAGTTATACCCTTTACTTTACTAATTCATTTTTATAAGTAGTCCCCATCTTATTTTCAAAGTCTGGCCTGTTTTCATTAGTAAGGCTGACTAAGAAAATGGATACAGTTGTGCTGTTTTGAGTCCTAAATAGCTTCCTAAAATTTTTCTTTTTTCTTATAGAGTCTTCTGCAATACTTATAATTAATTAACTAATAGTAAACTAGTAATACTGCCTAATTACTATGAACCAGTAAAATTAACTTTCTAAACTAGCTATGAAGGTTTTGGAATCTTAGATGAGGTAGCATGTAACATAGAACGATGGTTTATTGTTCCTCACACCAGTTTCTTGTCCCTCATCTCGTGAGCGTAGAATCCATGATCTCCACCTTTTCAAATCCATAGCATCCTTCAAGGCTCAGCTCAAATACTACCTTTCCTCCCAAACCCAAATTGTCTTGTAACTATTTTACATAAATCTTTATGTTTACATGTTGTCTCCTCCCTTGATTTAAAACTCCTTAAGAATAAGGACTTTTAACTTTTGTTGTTATATCACCAATGTCCAGTACTGAGCCTGGTATATATATTAAGTCCTTAGTAAAATGTGATTTTTCTACTTTTTGAGTATCAGAAATTACACACACACCCCCACACTTAAAGAAAATGTGCACATATTGAGTTTCAAATAAAAGTGAGTTCTGCTAATTACTTTAGTCTTTAATACTTAAATCAAGAGAAATAAAAGCTCTAGAGATTCACATATTACTTTATAGGTTTTCTAAAATCTAATTTTCTTTTGTATTTTTAGTTACTAAGTTACAAAGAGAATAGATAGCATATATGCCCAGAAATGTAATTATTTGACCATAGCTTCTCACCAAAAGCAGAGAGAGACCCTTGTTGACTATATGTAAATGTTGTGGAATTACAGTTATGATCTTTTTTTATTTTTGAAAATCATATCTTAAAAATTCATTTTAGTTTAGAAAATGAATAGGGAACTGGCAGTAGGAAAAAATGTACATATTTTAAAGGGAATGTAGTACAGCGGGAATAAGACTAATTTAGGGGTAATGAGACCTAGATTCTTAGGAACTCCACCACTTACCTAGCCATAAGAGCTTCAGTAAAGTCATTGAACACTTTTAGACCTGTTTCCTCTTGTCAGATGAAAAGAAGTATATTAGATAAAATCTGATGCCTTTTCTATGTCAAATATTCAGTGACTCTGATTCTCATGCATTGGTGTGAGGTATTGAAGGTTGAAAAAGAAGAAAAAGGCTTTTTAAATTTTAGTATTAACAAAATAATACTCAAATTATAGTATAGTTGTACTTTATTTTTGAAAACACCTGTTCAGATATCTTTTTAAGCCAATTGACTCTCTTTTGCCTATATTTTAGAAGAGAATTACTTAATTTCATCAGCTTTCCAGTCATTAATCCCAACTCAACAGATCAGTAATCTTGGAAGGAAAATGGAATGGTCAGAAACTGGTTTCTGTTCATTCTGAAACGATAACATCTTTTAGCATTTCTGAAATTTGGGGATATTTGGGAAAGGTATTACATGTGATCAGTCTGTCTTGGAACTGTCTATTCAAGGTAAATCTGAGATTGTGGGCTGTAATATCATACTTGAGAGTATTTAAAAATATATCCTGTAACTATAAGGTCTTAACAGTCACAGAGATGAAATAACAAGCAGTTTTGAAGCTGGGAAAAATATCATTAAATTTATCTCTGTATCTGTTTGTTGAATTTCATGTATGCCTATTTTGAACAGGTGTATTATCATACCCAAAAGATATAAATACCTGCCAAGTCATATTCTTGCTTGGGGCTAAATGAGATGTTAGTACTCTAGCCATTATAGAAATGTTTTTTTAGAATCCTATCTTATTGTTCATCAAATTTATACCCTTAAAGTAACATTAAGCCAATGAATTACCAAATACCAGTAAAATGGAAATGGATTGCTAGGGATCTCATGGCTTTATGCAGTGCCAGTTTGATGAAGAGGAAGTCCTAGGTTCTCCGCTAGGATACCCTTATATGGAACAGTAACAAGTTAAGATAAAGTACTAGTTGGATACGCAGCAGAGATAGGACAGTTATAATACAAAAACAGCTAATTTCACATTTTAGAAGTCATTTGGGAAGTGGGGAATTAAATGGAACCGAATTTAAAGTATAAAAACATATACCAATAATCAATGCATGCTTATTTGGTTATTTTAGTTGAGTGGGCTTTTTACTTTTATCATTTTTTTCCCCCATTCTTCCTTCTTAGATTCCAAACCCTCTGTTTGATCTGGCAGGAATAACATGTGGACATTTCCTTGTTCCCTTTTGGACCTTCTTTGGTGCAACCCTTATTGGGAAAGCAATAGTTAAGATGCACATCCAGGTAAGTATATTGTTTCTTAATCTGTAAGACCAAACAGAAACATAAAATGTATTTCCCCCAGTCTCTTATAGTAAGCTAGTATTATTATATCTTCTGTTCAACAAATTTTTCTTAGGAATTTTAAGGTACTCTAAATATCTGTAAGTTTTCCCTCATCTGAAAAATTGGTCCCTCAAATTATTTTTCCCCTAGTTCAAACCCCAATCATTAATAACAGTCCATATCTTAGTGATTAAGTCACAGTCACCTACCTACAATTTTTAGCAATTTGGAAATGTTCCACTGGAGGCCATGAATATTATGTTAGGGTTCAAGTTTACAAGACATATACTGAGAGGCTATTACTTTCTTTTAGTGACATTCATTTTCTTACATATACTCTATTTGGCATTTCCTGCCATGGTACCAAAATCCTTTACTGAAAGCCAGCCAGATGTTAGTGTTGAGGAGAATGGGGAAGAAGCAGCTACCAGTCAGCCTAGAAGATGTGGGCTGTGGTTAAAGAAGTGAGAATCTACTTGTGCCTAGAGCTACTGTTAAAATGAAGCTAGAAATAAAGGCTGGGCAGGCGGGAGTGGGGTTGGGGTGGGGTGTTAAGGTGAAGGAATAACTCTAACAACAAAAAAAGACAGGACACTGGATATATACTGAGAGTGGAGGGGAATAAGGAGACATTAGTAATGACTACTGTAGGAAGAAGGTAGATAAGGTAGGTAGAGATGATTTCCCATGTTAATTTAGTCTTCCTTCTTTGCTGCTCCTTTCTTTAAATATATGCCTTGCATTATACTGTGAAAAGTTTCTACTAGCAGGCAATACTCATTTAATCAACATAACATTTTTAAGTACTTACTCCATGCAAGGCTCTGGAATATAAAGGCAAAAATAAAAACTGTCTAGACCTTAGGGAGCTTTTGCTTAGAAATTCAGAGTACACATTGTAAATAAAGGTAATTTGATGAGTCAGAGAGCCTTTAACAATGGAGATGTTAAGCAGAGGACTTACAGAAGTGGTACTTGAAATGAATTGAAGGAATATATGAATTCTAAAAGACAGAAATGATGATAAAGTATATTCCAGACTGGGGCGGGGGGGAGAGAGGGGCGGGGAAGGTTCTGAAAAATACATGTAGATAAGAGGGAATCTTGAGTTCTGGGTGGACCTGGTCATCTAGATCAGAGGTGTCAAACTCAGCTGGGCCATACCTTGCCCATGAAACTCCTGAATGTAGCCTGAACCAGATAAAACTGTAATTGGAAAATATTTAACAAAATAAAAATACAGTAAGACATAGATAATGTTAATTTATGGTTTTCTAAGTCAGCATGCAATCCACAAGGAACCCTTTCTATCAAGTTTGACACCATTGATCTAGATTGTGTAGGATTTATTTAGTTATTTATTTTTAGTGAGAGCTGGTAGTATGAAATAAGGCTTGATAGATAATTTGGGAATTTATCCTAGGAGGAAGCCCCATGTGTAGTCAATGAGAGGAGGCTTTTAGTGAGAACTCAAAGCTTATTTACCATGAGAAGATTCAGATTGGTGAGAAGCCTTTTACACATAATGAATATGGGAAAGCCTTCATTCAGAGTTCGCCCCTTACTGCCCATGAAAGTGGTCATATTGGAAAGAAACCTCATGAATGCCATGAGTTGCCATAAAGCTATTAGAACACTGATCCCTTATTGTACATCAGAGAATCCACACTAAACAGAAACCTTATGAATGCAATCAGTGTGGTAAGTCCTTCAGGCAACACTCATCCTTTATCTTCCATCGAAAATTCATGCTGGAGAGAAGTCTTATCATTGTAACGAACGTGGAAAAGGTTTCATACAGAATACAGAGTTTATTAGAAGAAAATTCATTCTAGGGAGATGTACTCACAGGTATTCCTGCAAAATAGACATGAGTAAAATATTTTCCTTGCAAACATCCTAAACATCAAAAAAGGTAAATAAGTAATTACAAAAAAAGATAATGAAATAAATTACCCCATATTATAGGTGTCTTTAATGAAATAATTCTGACTTAAAAAGAAAAAAGAAAAAGAAGTGAGAAATTATCAAGACATAAAGGACACAAGGAAATAAAGATCTGAATGGAATTTAAACAGAGTGAAGGTAAAGGAATAGAACTGAAGCACCATAAACTAAAGCCCATAAAATCCCTTCGAGTAAATCAAGTTTTGTTTTGGGGGGTTGGGTTTTTTTTGGGGGGGAACAAAATTGCAGAATAGGAAAGTACGTAAATGAGGACAGGGGAGGTAGAGAACAGAGAGGAGTATTGTAGCCTTACCAAATCCAGGGGTGAAGAGAGGAGGCATTACTACCCCTGTGATCTCTCAGAAAGAAGAAAATCTATAAGGAGAATTGAAGAGACCACAAAAGGAAAAGATTTAAACTAGGGAAATGTTTTAACCTGCTAACAAGGAGAAGGAGAAGGGTACTACTAAAGAACACTCCAGTGGGAGAAGAGGTGTTAGAAGATGGGGGCCTTATTATAACTTTAACCTGGAGGAAGTTATATTAGGAGATCATCTCTTCTGAGTATTTTGCTATCATAGAGAGCATCCTGTCCTGGGAGAAAGAGAAATAAAGATTAGCTGCTAGAGGCAGCTGGCACTCATATTGGACACAGAAATGAGATGGCATAGCCGATGGAAAGTCAAACCATCCTGGGGAGGGCAGGGAATAGAATTAAATTGCATAGGAACACTGGTTATTTTCTCCTGTGGGGCACTGCTTCATCTATATTACTTCCCACATGAATTGAAACTTCCAAAGAGAGGTACACAACTTAAAAAAAAAAGATCATGGCACAAGATCTATAAAGTCATAACTTAGAAATTGGTTAGAAGATAAAGAGCTTCAGTATGACATTTTAGAAAATTTAACTCCTTGGGGGTGGCTAGGTGGCGCAGTGAATAGAGCACCAGCCCTGGAGTCAGGAGGACCTGAGTTCAAATGCAGCCTCAGACACTTAACACAAAACTAGCCATGTGACCTTGGACAAGTCACTTAACCCCAATTGCCCTACCTTCTCCCCTCCAAAAAAAAAAGAAAGTTTAACTCCATGAGAAATACAAAGAGGTTATAAATGAGGAGATAGACTACAAATCAAAGAAGAAAAGAGAACAAAGCCAAGAAATTCTCTTAAGAAAAAAGTCTGCTATCCAAAAAATACAAGTTGGAAGGGTGAAGAGGAAGGGGATTTTGAACTAACCACCACTGACCTGAGGGGGCAGGGAAAAGAGGAAGAAATAGATATTTAAATAACCACAGAAAAAAAATGTTTATTAAATAAAATCACAAACTAGGGGAAACCGGAGTGCGGGCTCAGATGGGAAAGAGGGTTTGTGGAAATAGGGTTGTATTAAAGTAGTTTAAGCAACACTAATCCTCGTGATAAGGTATTGACTTCAAAGAGGAAGGAGATTAAAAACAATCTTTTTTTGAAAAGCAGTGCTAGAGATACAAATAAAGGAAAACATAAACCTAACTCTTAACTTTAAAATGAGAGTGACAGAATGAATGAAAAACACAATTCCAAAACTACTGCTGACAGAAAACATATCTAACAGGCAAAGATGTGCATAGAATCAAAATGAGAGACTGGAACAAAATTTATGCAACAGGTCAATCAATAAGCACTTATTAAGTACCCTCTCCCCAAGAGCATGAGTTTTAATTATGCTATCAGACAAAGTAAAAGTAAAAACCCACAATATCAGTAGAGATAAACAAGAAAATTAATTTTTTGTTCTGGATTTAAATATCAAAAAAGACCACTTTTACATATACAGCAGAAAAGAGGATCACATGAGAAAATATGAATCTAATTCATACTATTTGCTTTTTTAAAAAGTATGTAATGAATTCCACAAATTATTTTTAGAATTGTCCTGTGCCTTTAAAAAAATGGTTCATCGGCCTTTTTTTATATCATTATTGATACAAAATATTGATAGTTCTCCTATCTCCATCAAAATTCCCTTCCATTAAAAAAAACTGAGAGCAAGGAAAAAAATAACACTTTGTAACCAATAGGCATAGTCAAGCAAACTAAATTAACAGTGACCACGTCAAAAATGTGTGTCTCTCGCTGTACCTTGAGTATCTGTAAGGAAGTGAGTGTAGTGTGTTTTATCCTACATCTTTTGGAAACGTGGTTTGTTTGCTCCCTTGATCAGAGTTCATTGTTGTTCTTGTATAAATTGATCTCTTAATTCTGCTGAAGTTCATACTGCCCAGGATTTTCAGAAGTTATATTTTTTGGTCATTTCTTATGACAAAATAATATTCAATTACATTCAAATACCACAATTTGTTTAGCCATCCAAGTGACGGGTACCCTCCTCACCCCTTTAATTACAGATCATTTTTTTTTTTCCTTTTAATCTACCCTTCAGGATCAGGAAGTTGCTTACAAAGCAACTTCCTACCTAGGAGTCATCCTCCCTCTTCCCTACCCTTCACACAGAGTTTGTTGTATTTCTCTACCAAACTGTACATTTACCTCTCCTGTGTTTTAAATAAGAGTGAGGTTAGGTGGTACAGCAAATAGAGCAACAGCTTTGGAGTCAAGAGAACCTGAGTTCAAATGCAGCCTCAGACACCTGACAATTTACTAGCTGTGTGACCTTGGGCAAGTCACTTAATTCCAATAGTCTTGCCTTTCCCTGCCCCCCAACCAAAAAAAAATTAAGTGTGAGGTTCATCTGATGTCCCTTTCCCTCACCCCTTTCACCATGTTTATATACTCTTCTTACCCACCCCAAATATGAGAAATAGCAGATCCCACCCCTTTCCACACTACTGTATTCCTTTTATTCTTCATTCTTTTTCTCCTCCACAAAGCCTCCTAACAGAACCAATCTGCCCCTCCATTCAGGGTTTCCATTGTTTTTTTTCTTTTCTTTTAAATTAATTTATTTTTAGTTTTCAACAATCACTTTTTTATAAGATTTTGAGTTCTAAATTTGCCTCTCTTCCCTACTTTGTTTTTCTTTACCCTTAGTAACTTTACAAAAACATTAAGGTTCTGAGGGGACACTTGTTTCTTCTCCCTCTGTGAATTTGTTAGCACTACATCATCATACAGCTTCTTCCAGTTACTCAGATATTTCAATCCCTACTCATGTTTGGCATCTCTTCCTTAAAGTCTCGGCTAAAGTTCTATCTTGGGGGGGCTAGGTGGCTCAGTGAATAGAGCACCAGCCCTGGAGTAAGGAGGACCTGGGTTCAAACCCAACCTCAGACACTTAACACTTACTAGCCATGTGACCTTGGGCAAGTCACTTAACCGCCATTGCTCTGCCTTTCCCCCTCCAAAAAGCAAAATAAATAAATAAATAACGTTCTGCCTAAAATCATCTGTTGTTCGGAGCACTTCACAACCTAATCCTTCTATCTTTCCAATCTCACACATATTTTTTGATCCAGTAACACTGGCCCCCTGATTGTCCTGGAACAAGACACTCCAATCTCTTGTCTCCAAGAGTTTTCTCTGGCTATCCATCATTCCTAGAATGCTCTCCCTTATCCATCTCATCCTACTGCCTTCTTTAGCTTCCTTTAGCTCTCAACTAAAAATCAGTTTTCTATACGAAGCCTTTCCCAATCCCTCTTAATTCTTTTTTTTATTATTTCTTCCCTCTTTTTATTATTTCCTATTTTTCCTTTATATAGCTTGTTAGTATATATTTGCATGTTGTCTTCTCCATTAGACTGTGAGTTCTCTTAAGAGCAAAGAGTGTTTTGTCTTGTTTTGTTTGCCTTTTTTTGACATCTTCAGGGCTTAACATACTGCCTGGCACATGGCAAACAATTAATGTTTGTTGATTGACTGACTCTGGTCTCTTCATCAGAAATGTTTGAAAGTTCAGTGGTCCATTAAAGCACCATTTTTTTCTCCAATATGATTATACCTAGCTTTGCAACCTAAGTTGCAATTTAGTTGCCTATATCTTTTTTGGTTGTAAGCCTATATCTTTTTCCTTTTGCAATTTTATATTCCAGGATTTCTTGCTTTTAGTAGAATCTGCCAGGTCTTGTTTGATATTGACTGTGGTCTTTGGTCCATGAATTATTCATTTTTGGATGGTTAAGTATTTTTTTCTTTGACGTGGGAGCTCAGGATTTTTGCTATAATATTCCAGGTTCCTTTCCTTTAGGGTTTTCTTGAGGAGGTAGTTGGTGGATTTCTTCTCTTTTCACTTTTCCTTCTTGATTCAATCAAATACAGGCAGTTTGATGTATGTTTTCATAGAATACAGGATTTTTTTTTTAAATCATGTTTTTCAGGAAGTTCAGTGATTCCTAAATTACCACTTGACTTCTTTTCCAGGTCATTTTTTTATATTAAATATAGTTTCTTTTTTTCCCCGTCTTTTGATTTTGTTTTAATATTTCTTGGTGTCTCATGGAATGATTGATTTCTGTTTTGTCCATTCTCATTTTCAGGGAATCTGTTACTTGGGTATGGTTTGACACTTTCTCTTTATTCTCTTTCCAGTTACTTCCACTAGCACTTTTATTTCAGGGGCAGCTAGGTGGTACAGTAAGTAGAGCACTGGCCCTGGAGTCAAGAGGACCTGAGTTCAAATGTGGCCTCAGACACTTGACACACTTACTAGCCATGTGACTTTGGGCAAGTCACTTACCCCAATTGCCCTCCAAAAAGCAAAAAAAAAAAAAAAAAAAAAAGAACTTTTATTTCACTTTTTTGTATCATGTTTTATTTTTGTTAGGCATTAACAATCTTTGTGAAAAATCTGTTTTTTTCCTTGGACTCTCTATTTGTAGTTATTGTAGAGCTAATTCCTTTTTGGAGATCTCTAGAGCTACAATAATTTTTTATACTGATTAGGGATTTTCTTGGTTTATTCATCAGTTTTAGCTGCTGAATTTGGGCTTTGTGCCAGTTCTGGGCTTCTCCCCTCCTACTGTACTTTTGAGTGGGTTTGTTGGCCCTGTGTGATCTTGCCTTGAGTTACTTGGGTTCTCCACTGACCTCATCATCAACTTGAAACTACTCTCTTCAATGTTACCAATCATCTCTTAATTACCAAATTTCATAGTTCTCAATCCTCTGTAGCTTTTGACACTGCTGATCTTCCTCTGTGTTCCTGTAAGAAAGGGAATAAGCATTTATACAGCACTTCCTATGTGTCAGACACTGTGCTAAGCACTTGACAAATATTATCTCATTTCATCTTCATAACAGCTCCATGTGTTTTATCCCCATTTTTACAATTAAAGAAATGGAAGCAGAGTTTAAATGACTTGCCCAGTATTACATAGTTAGTAAGTGTCTGAAGCCAAATTTGAACTCAGATCTTCCTGACTCCAGACCCTGTGCTCTGTTTGCTGTGCCATGAACTGCCATAGCACCATTCTTCTTCACTAAATCTTCATCCAGGTCATGGCCAATACATATCAGTCTCTCAAAGCTCATTCTAAGGCTGCTTTTCATCTCCCTCTATACCAGCGGTTCTCAACCTGTGGGTTATATTCAATGTGTAACAATGAAAATACATCCTGCATATCAGATATTTACATTATGATTCATAATAGCAGCAAAATTACAGTTATGAAGTAGCAACGAAAATAATTTTATGGTTGGGGGTCACCACAACATGAGGAACTGTATTAAAGGGGTGCGGCATTAGGAAGGTTGAGAACCACTGCAGTCTATCTCAGTGATCTCAGCAGCTTCCATGAGTTTAATTATCATCTCTATGCAGATGATTTCTTGACCTATATTATCTAGCCCTAGTCTCTCTTCTGAGTGCCAATCCATCATCACCAAATGCCTTTTAGACATCTCAAATTGGATATCCCATGTGCATCTCAAACTAAACCTGTCCAAAATGGAACTCATCTTTCAAGTTGCAGCATCTCCCCTAATCATACCTCCCCATTACTGTCAAAGGCACAACCATCCTCCTAGATACCCACGCCTCACTCATACCCCTTATATCCAATCTATTGCTGAATCTTGTCATTTCTACCTTAACAACATATCTAATAAGTTTCTCTCTATTCACACACCCTAGTGCAGTCCCCTTATCACCTCATACCTGACAGTTCCAATAGTCTGATGATTAGTCTCCCTGTCTCAGTTCTCTTCCCACTGCAGTCTGTCCTGCACTTAGCTGCCAGTGGTTTTCCTCAAGCACAGATCTGACCATATTTCACTGCCCCTATTCAGTGAACTTTAGTGACTCCCTATTACCTTCAAGATGAAATATAAATGCTGCATAAGGCCATTCATGACCAGTCTCATTTCTGTCTTTCTGCTTTTCTTACACTTTACTCCCTTCTATTGCTTCTGAAATACAATGGTACTGTCCTTTTTGCTGTTCTTTAGATATCACCCACCATCTCCTGATACTCGAAAAGGAGTTTCAAATGAATATCTTGAGGCTGGCTTTAAGAGAGAATCATAGAAAGCTCGTTGATATTCTCTTGGACTGATCTAGATATGTCCCCCGACCTAGGATTTGAAGTGCTGTACTTGTATAATCTTGTTTATATTTAGTAAAAAATTCTTTTAAAATTATTATTTGTTTGATTTATCATAATTTATTCAGCTTCTTCAAATTCTAAACTTAGGTTTGCTGTCAACTAGCATTTGGCCTAAAAGATGTCAAAGAAAATAAGGACTGAGAAAGGCAATTGGATTTAGCAATTAAAAGAGTATTGATATAAAATGAAATTAACATGAAGTTTCTTTTAAAGGAGGAGGGGCTTGTAACCATAGGACATGTTTTTGAAGGAAAGTCAAGAACAGTAAGGACTTATCTCTGTTCTGATGTGATTTCTCAATAATTACAAATGTTCTTCTGTCCCTGATCTCCCTATTGCTGCTTGACATTTTATTCTTAGAGAAATACTAGTGACTAAAGTTGCTTCTGTTTGTCCAGTTCTGGTCATGGTTTTTTAATATTAGACACTGGTTTATTTCACGAATCTGTCATTTTCCCCATTGTATCCTTAGACACCCCAAATTCCAAGGACATTGCTGTTTTTTTGTGGGAAATAATTAACTACAGAAAAATTTTTGTTGCACATTATAAAGTAAAAATAATGATAAAAACATTAAATTATTGGTTGCTCAGTAGGAATTTCAGTATACATTATAACAGAAAGGCATTATGAAAAGCAAAATATGTTATAAGTAAGACTTGTCAACTTAATATTTAAGCCAAAGTATTTTCAAACTCTTAGTGGTAGCATGGTAAACAAATACTTAAGATAGTGCTACATTAAGTAGCAGGCGTTAAGGATCAGGAGGATAAACAGAAGACCTTTTACCATATTTTTAAGTGTAATTTTGAAGCATTCTCTTAGTTAACATAAGATTTACTTCTTGATGTTTAATACTTCTCCCATTACACCCCCCCCCCATCCTCCTATCAAGGATCCTTTTTAAAGAAAAGAGATTGTTTTTAAACCTCTTGGATAGCAAAAGTAACATCAAATTATTTCTAAGTAACACCTTTCCTCCATAAAACAAATTTCCCTAGCTCAGCCATTTACTTGTGCTGCTTTAAACACTTTTTGAACCTTTTTTTCTACCAACTGATAAAATCAATGAAATCTAAAAGCATCCTATAGTATCATATAGAAAAAAAAATGTACATTTATTCATTTAGTTGATTCAGAATTATTACAAGATAAGCATTTATTTACCCATGTGGGCAAAAGCCTAACATCAATTTGTCATTTAAGGGGAAGAATCTTTTTGGTTTTTCTCCTACATTAAGGCAGATAGGGTATGTTTGTTATGTTCCATTGTATCATAGTTACATACTCCATAAAGGCATGTAACTTGATGTACATCCAGATGTAGCTTAGGCAACAAACATTTCTCAGTACTTGGTAAGCAATTTCAGTTGGTATTATAAACATCTTTAACCATTGTTTAAATAATAAAAGAAATACACAAAAAAAAACTTTTGGCATTCAAGCAGTCTACCTATTTCTTCACATTTTTTCCTCTTGTTCTTTATTTTTCCATAGCTTAAATTAAGACAACTTTCTGATATATGCATTAAGCAATTTCCATTGATGCCTTTTGCCAGCTGTTATCCCTCTCCTAAAAAATACCAGTTGACTTAGCTATTCTATGCCAGGGAAGGATGCCTTTTCCTTTCTGTTCTCTGCTTGTTCAGTGGACCCTTGAGGACAGCCGTTGACTTTCTCCTAGTCAGTGGTCAAAATAAGGACTTTGACCTAATTAGCAGTTCACTAAGAACCTTTCAAGACTGCTTCTTGCTCAGCGTTTTGTCGACTCGTTAGCTCCCATTCGTTTGGCCCTTTCCACTCCCTTCTTCCCCCCCCCATACCCTCTCCCTTTCCTATGTGCCATGTGTACTTTTATGTGGTTGAGTATGGCTGTTTGGGGTGCTTTTTTTTGCCTTTTGTTTATTTTGTAGTAACGTCACTTGTACCTGAAACCTGAGAGACTCTGGGGGACACGTTCCCTGTTTGAAATATTGTTTTGTCATACCCAACACATTGTATTTTCAGGCTGCTATAAAGAATGAGAAAATACTGTGTTGTATTTGAGAGATGAAATTGTGCAATAAACTGGCTATCTCACTGTATTTTGAATGTTAAGGAATGATAGTAGAATAGACTTGTGACAGTAAAATTGAACAGCAAGACCATTAAGTTTGTTTATTAGTGGAAGAATTATAGCTCTATTTAGCTGGCTTTTAATATACCAGAAGGTCTCTGTTAATGCTTTTTCACATAAATGATCTTCATTCAACCCATAATTTCCCTTTTTTTGGTGATATCACGACCTAATTGATAAAAATCATCTTTCCAGTAATTGTCTGGTATTTTTGCATAATAATATGAGCATATAGACTTGTAGTTAAGTACTTTCTTATGATGTTTTTTCTTTTTTTTTTTTTTTCTTTTTGGAGGATAATTGGGGTTAAGTGACTTGCTCAAGGTCACAGGATAGTTTTTGTGTTAAGTTGTCTGAGGTCAGATTTGAACTCAGGTCCTCCTGACTCCAGGGCCAGTGCTCTATTCACTGTGCCACCTAGCCACCATCTTTTTATGATTTGAATGTACACACCTAAACCCCAGAATATAGTCATTGCATTCTTTGGCATAATTTTATTTTCTTGTACAATATTCATTCCAAAGACATATATATCCACTTAATCTCAGTGTCCCAAGCAGTTCTCTAAAACTATAGATTGCTGGACAGGTGCTAATTTGTATTGGTAAAGGGAGTTTCGTGGTTTATGTGGATATAATTTCTTATTCAGTTCTAGGACATATTTTTTTTTAATGACTTGTTTATTTACTTTTAGTTTACAAGATTCAGTTCCACAATCACTTGAGTTTCAGATTTTCTCCCCTCCCTTCCCCCCCGCCCCACAGTGGCATGCAGTCATGTATAGGATCTGCACATACTTTCACATTGTACAATAGTTTGGTTATATAGAAGGGTTGTAACCAGTGAGTGATCACTAGGGAAAAAAAAGCAAAACCAGATGTGAAAGAGAACGATAGCGTGTTTTGCTTCAGTCTCCATTTAAACTATAGTCTTTCTATATCTTT
>CM053586.1:234515967-234546320 GCA_028646515.1 Pseudochirops corinnae
TTCTCTTGCTCCACCCCTTCCTGCTACGTCAGCAAGCTCAAGGGGCATGGAAGATCTTCAAATCCCAGTATTGTTACAACCATACATTTCTGGAAATGGTTACTATGTAAAAAATGTAACCTTTAATATATAGGAATAAAAGTCATGTTTTGTAAGACATGTTCTGAGGAGCTATATACTTGGGAATTTTTTTCAGATTTATCATCAGATTTATTACTCCCTAAACTGCTGATTAGAAGCATGGATTATAATTTGTACATTAACTTTTTTTCAACATTAGATCATTTTGGGAAGTACTTAACAGTACTTGTATTCATTGGCACATGTACCTGTCTTGAAGTTGGGGTCCAGGATGTTATGAGAAATAAATAATGATATGATTTGATGGCTGGTTCTCTGTAAATAGAAAATGGTATGGAATTAATAATCTTGATCCACTGAAAAGAGTATACTTACTTACTTTAAAAAGGAGAACGGTGAATTTTCCTTGCCCCTTCAGTTAGTTTTTCTAGGAGTCAAGGTCATCCTTTCTTTTTTTTTCCCCCAAAGAAAGCTTCATTTTATATTTTAATGGAATTGTTGTTCTGCCTTATGCTAAAACCTTGGAGTACCTGCAACTCACATATGTGAAGTAGTGATATGACAGCCAGGTTTTTTCTGCTACTGTCCCAATTAAAAATCAGTAAGCTTTTATCAAGTACCTACAATGTGCCAGGTACTGTGCTAAACTGTGGGGTATACAAAGAAAAGCAAAAGCATGGTCCTTGGTCTTAAGGAACTCACATTCTAATGGGAGAGAGAGCTGCCTAATGGGGGAGACCTACAAAAGGAACACATTTGTTGGTATTCTACATCTCAATCTCTTACCAGACAGTCATAAGAAATAAATAAGTGCTATGCATTTTATACTGATAGAATTATTATCCTAGCCACATTTGTGAGAGTCATATGGAGAAAGCTTTCATGAGCCCTTTCTCTTAAATGAAAAAGGCAGAGGTGATTTGCCATACATCATTAAACAAATCATTGGTAGTGCCCAAGCTTTCCCTAACTGATGTTCTGTTTCTGAAATATGTATTATGCTGCTTCCCCAAATTTGTGTAGAATCAAATTGATCAAATCAAATTTCATTCTGAGACCAACACTGGTCAGATATTCAATTCCATTTGAGAATGCTTTTCCATACTAGTAGTTATTCTCTCCCTTCCCCCATGTTTCTTCTCATTTCCTAAAATATCCAGTGTTCCTGCTGTCTGGAGATAGTTTTTCATCAAGTTACTTTAACATATTCAAGACTTACTAGATTCAGAGTTTTATTAAATTAGATGGCTGATGTCATGGTTTAACTATGTTCTCAGGAGTCAGATGTAGGAATGTCCTAGTATCCTCAAGTTTTCCCCAGCACTGTCTTCTGGGATTACCTCATCAATTTTTTTTTTGCTATATGGTATATAAAACATTATAAACAACCCTACTTGGCTGCTTAACTTACTTCTTCCTTACTAAATTACAAATAATATCTTTTTAATCTTTAAGGCAGTAATAGCATTTTAAAATCACATTCTCTCCATTAGTCTGGTTTAAAACAGTTGATTTTTCTGAGATTTTTAAAAACATAAATGTTAAAAATTAGTGAACAGCTTCTAAGCAATGCAAGGACCTAAGACAACTCCGAAAGACTCGAGATGGAGAATGCTATCCACATCCAAAGAAAGAACTTTGACGTTTGAATGCAGATGGAAGTATACTATTTTCTCTCCTTTTCTTTTGTTGTTTTGTTTTGTTTCTTCTTTCTCCTGGTTCCTCCTATTAGTTCATATTCTTCTTTACATCATGACTAATGTGAAAATATGTTTAATATGAATTGTATAAGTAGAGCCTATATCAGATTGCACACAATCTTGGGGGAGGGGCGAGAGAAGGAGGAGGAGAAAATTTAAATCTTATTGAAGTGAATACTGATAACTAAAAATAAATAAAGGAATTATATTTTAAAAATTTCGTGGGCAACCTCACTGATGCTTAGACTAGATATTAAGTTGACACAGAGAGGATGAGTTATTAGGAGACCTGAACTTGTGATTTCATATCCTTGACCTAACTCTAATAAATAGATGAAATGTTCTCTTCCAGAAGGGAAAATGACGAAATAGTCTACTTGTTTTTATTACCAGATAGAGTACTGAGCTTAATTGAAAATAATGCCTATAAAATTTGATAGTAGAACACTCTCTTGAATAAAGTCGTCTTTCCAACTCATCCTCACAAACTCTCCCCTTGGGTAGTCTCAGATCTCAAATCTGTTAGATACCTCACTTCTGAGAATTCATTTATGTTTTCCCCATATCCCATTCTACATTTATTAGTAGATAAAATTTGTATCTTAACAAAAGCAAAAACTAAAATTACTTCATCATTTAGGTTATATTGCAAGTTTTAGAAGTTGGCAAAGGTATTAATCCTTGGAAATAGAGAGAACATATCATCTTCGCTCCTACTAAAAATCTTTGTGTAAACTAATACAGGTTGGTTAGCTTAACACACATCTTTTGCACTTAAATGGAAAATACTTAAAGGCATAACAGAGAGAAACGAATGTTCAAGGAATGGAAAAGCAATTATCAGTTCAGATTAGAAAGAGGAATGCAGAGCACCAAGACAAAGTTAGGGAAGAAAGTCTCAAGAGTAAAAGGAAGCCAGATGAAGTGATGATACTTTTGCTTTGTACAATCTCAATCTCCTCTCTGATGTAAAAAAGTAATTTTGGCCACCAGGTTTGGCCATCCCCTGCCCAAAAGCACACACATAACCACAGTTCCCACAGTTAAAATCACAATAAGATTTAAACTTGCATGACTACCCCACACAGTGCAAAAAGTTCCTTTGGTATACAACTTCTGCTGGAGATAAAACAGTGCAGGCTAAGAGCAAAATTGAAAAGTTGGTTTGATTTGTTTCGGGTGTCCATTTTCCCCTTCTGTGGCTCACTTTTCCTTTTCCCTTGTTCCTCTCAGGATGCAGTATGCCTTCCAGTTCTTCAAGTCCTTATAACACCCTGAAGGGATCTGATAACTTAATTCGTAGTTGAACTAAAAGTAATTTACAACAATATTTTAATTCTCAAGCAGCTGCATTTTGAAAACCTTTAAAAGACTTTGTAAGCTGTAAAAAAGATTTCAAGTAAAAGAATATGAGTGGGAGATATATTTTGAAGAGGAAAGGAATCTTTTCTTTACTCTGAAATTGCATTATGCCTAAGGTTAGTACTGAAGATAAGCCTATTATTTTAGGGCAGGAATTCTTAACTTAGTGTCTGTGAACTTTTTAAAACAATAATTTGATAACTATATTTCAATATAATTTATTTCCTTTGTAATACTATGAATTTTATTTTATGCCTTTCCAAACATTCTGATGAGTTTATATATAAGCTTTACCAGACTGCTAAAAAAGGTCCCTCACAAAAAAAAAAGGTTAAGAACCCCTATTTTAGTGAGACAGGAAGGAATAGCTCAGAAGGAATGATTTAATAATCTTTTATTCCCTCTATCCCCCCAAACCTTCTCCACCCAGAGAGGATGAACTTTATAAGTGCTAGGCCACCATTTCCTATTCTTGCATCAAGAAACATTCATCAACTGGCTGTTCCCCATCCTGCTTCCTTAAGAATTTTAGGTGCTAGACATCAGATCTGATTTCTCTGTACCATCTCTACTAGCTTTGTACTACCCGTCTTATTCTTTCTCTCTCAAGCCTCCTGCACATCCCCAGGCAGGCTGAAACTTTATGGTCTAGAAGGGTATGTGTGGGAGATATGGCTCGTGATGAGGGGGTGATGCTCAGAAAAGGATTGGTCAGACAGCAGTGTACAAAGTGCAAGGCACTGGAATGAGGAATTTTGTCTTTTAACATGCTTAAGTGTCTAATGACTAAAAGGTTTGTGTTCTTATTAAGGGATAACCCTTCACCTTAATGATTTTAGCTACCAAAAAACTAGCAAAATGAAAAGAAATTGATTTGGTTCTGTAAAAGTAGTACCCAAAATGTATGAAATGCTTAGCATTTATACTTAGTTACTATAACTACACAATGATTATGCATATCACTAAAATATGCATTAGGTTAACTTTTTTACAAGTTTATTTAATTGCAACAGTAAGCCCTATGAAAACTAGCTAGCATCATCCTATATACATGCATTGTGGTTATGTCTGTCACTCTGAAAAGTCAGAGGGAATACTATTTAAGGTTTGTAAAGTAAGTAGGCTACGTCTTATAAATTTTCTTTTGGCAATGAAGGACAATGAATACCCTCAGTCCAAAAAATACTTGCCTCATTTGTAGTAAGGTGGAGGCAGTGATTGAACTAGATGTCTTAAGATTCAGTCCTTTATGGTTCTTGGTTCTAGGACCTTCTTTCCTAATGCCAAAAGTTCTTTTAGTGAAACTAAAATTAAGAGATGAGGCTTAAAATATAAATATCCCCCTAGAAGAGTCTTAAATTTATAATTAGCTGTCGATACCATATCATATCTTTTCCTGAAACAAGTTTTACTACTGATAGGGCACAGGAGAAACATGCAATCATTGGAAACCTGAAGGATTGGTGAAAGGGGCTGTTCTAGAAGGGAGAAGGGGGGAAGCATAGGCCATCAATTTTACCTAGTTCACCATCTAAATATGTTCATCACCAAGGTTTGTTTATACTAAGGGCATGCTGTATACAGAGTTCCAACTTCTCATTCCCTCCAGGTGGCTTAGAAAAAAAATTAACCATTGACATTTTGTAATGAATAACATTAATTATATCTCTGGTGTTCTTAGGTGAACATATAATTTTATAATAGGCTGAATACCATGCAAAATAAAGAAGAAAATATCTGGCTCTACAAAGCTTATGTTCTTAAAGTGAGAAGTGAACAGAACTAAGTGTAATACTTGTGTTACCTTTAGCTGGCCTTCTAACAGATATGGTAGTTAATATTTAAAAATAAATTGTCTATAAAAGTCCATTCTAAGAGTGTAGGGAAGGATCTAGATCCTGATGAAATAGAGAGATTTTGTAGACATGAGAATGAATAATCCCTTTGTACATATCTTAAGAAAATAAATATGAGGGATTCAATTTCTTTGGAATATCTATCTAGAAAGTAAATTGGTATCATTAGGTTGGAGAAAAACTTCTTCATTATCTACTCACGGTACAGATTTGAGGGGCTGTTTCTTTTCATGTATGTAGGGAAAACCCCTGCCCAGGTTAATAAACTGACACTGAACTTTCCAAATAACCAAGACTTGACTGTATTGAATCCATATATATATCCTAAGAATAGTGTGTGTATATATATATATATATATATATATATAAATATATATATATATATATATATATATATTATACTATACTAAGAAAAGACTAGGAATAGCAAAGGAAACTAAGAAATAGCCCAGTGGGGCGGCTAGGTGGTGTAGTGAATAGAGAGAGCACTGGCCCTGGAGTCAGGAGGACCTGAGTTTAAATCCAGCCTCAGACACTTAGTACTTACTAGCTGTGTGACCTTGGGCAAGTCACTTAACCCCAATTGCCCAGCCTTCCCCCTGCCAAAAAGCAAAAAAAACAAAAAAGAAAGGAAAAGAGAGCCCCAAAGAAGAAGCCATTTTGGTGAGTGGGAGATGAAGCCGGTAGACAGAACAGAACCTTACCTTTTTAAATTTTTTTTCATGCCATTGCCACTTCATATTGTCCCTCCTACCCTACCCCACCACCAACACACTCTGTCCCCTCCTTCTACCCCATCCCCAGTAATAGATAAGTATAGCCAAGCAAAGTAAATCAACAGATCAGCACACTGACCACATAGGAAACTTTTCTCATTCCATACCTCTCATCTATCAACTCTCTGCTGAGAGGTAGGAGGCATTGAAACTTGGGTTTCTCCTTGTCTATTTAACGCAGGCTTCTCTACCAGTGTGCTTACTGTAGTGTTACCTTTTTTGAGAGACGTTCTGGAAAGATAAATCTTCCTCATGGTGAACTAAATCCCTCTTGATAGATGCTAAAGGTAGATTTTTCTGTTTTGCTGATATCTCACATATGAAATTCTGAAATCCAGTATTGTTCTCTGTTGTTTCTTCAGTTGAAATGAAGTCTTTTCATTAGCAAATGAAAAAATACCTGAACTCTCCCCTACCACAAGATTGGGTTTATGATACTGCCAAATGAATAGTGTGGAAGAATGCCCATTTAACACCACCCAAGGGAAATTAAACCAATATGGAGTGTTAGAAAGGAAATGAGGGGGGGTATTGAACTCATTTCCAAACAAAATGTGTTGGCACTGACATTATTTGCCTGGCACAGATTTGGTCAAAGGATAAGATCTATGACCTATATCATAGATCATGTTGTTTTAGATATAAGGATCCTTTAAAAAATTTTCAGCATAATTCTCAAGCCCTTTTTAGCAAGAATGTTCCTGGGAAGATCATTGGGTATTATCTTAGAGAACACATGCACATTCAGCTTTGAAATGGTGGTGGAAACAATGCAGGTTTCCAAAATTTAAACGTAGAGTAGAATTTTCCAGAACAAAATTGTGGGGATATTACTCGAAGTATATAGCATATGCAGAACACTGGCACGTTGTCAGGTTGCCAAGATCTTATTGGAAGACAAAGTCCATAGTTTTATTTTACCATACCAAGAAACTGTTTCCATAACTTAATCATTGAACATGGAAAGGGGGGGAGCGGAGGAAGGAGGAGGTTCTTTAAACCACATACAGAATGTTCCAGCCTCTCCTTAGCCCTCTAGTGCTGTTGAGTAACTTTTTTGCATTTGACCTCAAAGGTTGAGGTTTGCCTGTGGCAAGATAAATCATCTTTACCAGTGAGTAGTTGCTTGCAGCTGAATGTTGTCTGTATCATTTGGTCCTCACAGCATGGCAAGTGGTCAGAATGAGCTGTGTGAGCCTTTTGCTACCAACCCTTAACCCACCTTCTAAACATAAAATGCCTTTTGAGTGAGGATGGTTATGAAATGTATGGGGATAAAGGGAAAGAAGCATTGGAAAGGTTGAAATCAGAGACAAGGTTGTAAGTTCTACATAGTGCCTACAGATCTTTAATTCTCCTTCATAAGTTAAATTGAATATAAAAAATAGAAAATTTTTACATTAATAGGAATTGCCTGTCTGATATGGAAACACTAAAGTTTAAAATCAAACTTTGTCCATTCTGTAGTCAGTTTCTGAACCAATAACCTATTAGAAATCTTTTGCCACTTGGACCACTCTGAACATGCATTGTGGTTATGTCTGTTAATTGAGTTGAGATTTAAGGAGCATGTGTCAGTGAATTTTAGCTGTTACACTTTGAAAGCTACTGTTAATTCAGCTGCACCATTGTACATATGTTAGCGATAGTGAGACAAATTGGTTGGGTGTATATTTTTTTAACAACCCTATTTCTTAACAATATAGGAAATATTTGATGTTGGCAATAGACATCCATCTGATTCCACACTTGTGAATATTTCATACACTCAAATTTGCAGAGAACATTTTCATGTATATCCCAGACTGATACAAATAATTGTGAAGATGTGGTTGTTAGCACAGTTATTTGGATGTATATATTTACTTAGAGATTACTGTCCTGATTTTCATTCTCTTCCCCTGAAATCTTCAATTTGGAAAAGGCTGTGCAAATACAGATAGGAAAAAAAAAATAGCCTCTTTTTCCAAAACAAGAAGTCTTAATCTGGGGTCATTGGCCTTAAAAAATTTTTTATAACTGTATTTTAGTATAATTAGCTTTTCTTCGTAATGTATATTTTTATGCGTTTAAAAGCACTATTCTGAGGAGTTCCATAAGCTTCACCAGACTGCTACAAACATCCAAGACATGAAAAAGGTTAAGAATCCGTCCTGTGATAATCAATTTGTGATTCGTCTTTGTGTGGCCTCTACCTAGTATCTTTCTGACTAAAAGAAAGCTTACTGACAGATCCCACATAACAGGTCATCCTAGCCTCCTCAGAACCACTATACAAGCTTCCCTAAAAAGCCTTTATCTTCTTTGTCAAAACTTCACTTAAGACTCATCCCCGCTATGAAACCTTTCCCAAATTAGACTTCTGTCTCCTTCCCTTACTGGCCTCAGTCACTCTAGTATTTAGCCCATCCTTTTGATTTGCCTGTTTTATTTTTTTATGCTTCTGCATACCTCTATTGCTGTCATTCATCATCTGAGGTCTGATCCCATCATCCTCTCTGCATGTTCATATGTGGTATGTTTTTGTCACATGTGTTTTAAGTGTATTTATTTCTTAAGCTTGTCTCATCTTTTAAACTATAAATTCATTGGAAGTAGAGATTGTCTTCTCTTCCTTTCTAATCCCCAGGAACACCTTCATGTTGAGTGTAAATTCAATTAAATTGAGTTCTGGGATAACAGGACTATCCTGGGATGGGGATAAATTCCTATATGAACTCCCTTAGTTTCACCCTAAATAATAACAATTCTATTATTAATGATAACTCATTTATATGATGCTTTTTCACAACGACCCTTCGAGGCAGACAATACTAGTATAATTGTCCACTGTTTAAAGAGAAGGGACCGATCCTCAGGGAGGTTGAGTGAGTTATCTAACCACTCACAGCTAGTCAACGACAGGACCAGATTCTGTTTTCAAATTCAGTGCTCAGGTACCTCATCCCACTTTAAATTTACCATTTAGCAAATTATACTCAGAATTTTCCCTGCCCTTTGGCTGCTAATTGGCTAGTTCATCTCTAATGGGTCACCCTCAGAAATGCCAAGGAGGAGCTTCCATTCAGGCAATAGCTTCCGCTAACTCAGCTACAGAGCCCGGGTGGGGAGAAACTGACCTCCGTCTGTGTCCCAGCTGAGCTGGCACAAGATCTCTGACCTTTATTTCCCGTAACAGAATTCAGTTGATTTTTAACAGAGCTTTATCACGCCTGGCCGCCAATTTCTTTCAGTTTTTATTAGTGATAGCTTTGCTCTGAGTCCTTTCTTTGCCTTTTATAAATGCCTGCATGCTTGTCTTTTGCTGCTCTTCTCTATTTTCTAGCTTTTTCCTAATTGGATCCTGTTTCATAGAGCAAGGACGACCAGTAGCAAGGATGACTTGCTTTCATTTTAATTTCATAGAAATTAAGTCCAAATGACTAAGAACAGGGTTGACTGAGAATTTGGTTTTGAAAGAGCTTGTATTAGAAGTGTTCTAGGCATGGACAATAACATACCTGGCATGTCTAAATAAAGTAACAGAAGGAGCCTGTTCCCAGAGTCCTGAGAAACCCATGGTGTTGTGTTTATGATACCCTACAGCACATAATAGGTGAGCTCTAACACAAAGAAGGTTTTAATTATTTCAAAGGGGCACAGATGCAAATGAAATTCAAGATGTTTTGATCCTAAAGCTTGCAGTTAAGTCACAATATTTTAAAAGGTACCAGAAACTATAAACTCAAACTCTCAAGTATATTTGAAAGCTATATATCTTTTAAGGGTAAAATAGGGTATTTCTCACCCCTTGCCCCTAGATGAACAAACAGATGTGTAACCTTGGGCAAGTCCATAACTTTTCAGTACCTCAGATTCCAGGGTGTGAGGTGCCTTCGTTTGAATTACCACAGCATTTCTGACCTAAAGACAAATCTGTTTCTCAGCTACTAGTTCCTTAAACTATCATGTCAGTGCCAAGGCTTTAGTCAACTTCCGTATTAGGAACTGCATATGGAATAGTAAATTCTCACTAGGTCAGGAGAGAAACTAACACTTGAATTCAGTCGCACACAGATGAGTGGGTCTTGCGCTTCAATGTGAAACACAAGTTGGTGTTTACCATTAGCACTCACTCTTGATTTGTTCCTTTTTTCTGGGTTAAGCAGAAATAATGTATTTTTATTTAGGCCCTAAGAGTATACGGCCACAAATATTAATGGGAGCAGGATTTGACATCTTCAGAAAGACTGAATGATAAATCCTCCCTTTCTCTCTTGTGCTGTCTGTCCTACCTTGGTAGGGAGTCCAGTTTCCCTTGGAAGGTAATCTATCTCAGTAGAATCAGGCAAAGAGTCTGAGGTCCATTCTGAGTCACCATGAATAATACACTGGTATTGGTTGAGCCCCAGGGAAACGGATGGTTAAATACTATGAGAATCTTTATCTGCACAGGAAATGACAACTCATTAAAATACTTACGGTTAAGCCCATTTAGATCACTGTCTAGGAGGTGGGGGTGGGAGTGGGGGGTGGGGAAGAAAGTTTAACTCTTTGAATGGTTTGGATTAAGGTTAAAATGTGCTCCCAGAAAAGAATGGGGTTTGCTAAACTTTGAGATCAGGGTCATCGGCTATAAATTTGTTTGGCAGAGGGTCTCAGCTACGTAATCTGTGGTGCCCAGCAGGGCCAATACAGTGCAAAAGATCTGTCAGCATTTCCATTAAAAATACCTCTGACTTGCACAGTTTACATCCTGACTGTAAACTTTCCTTCCCTCCCAGGAAAACCTGTTAAATTAGAAGGAAGGGAAAATAAAAACGAGAGGGGAGATGTTGTGCTGTGAAGCCCAGCCTAGTTTATATGAAACTTGGTTTACTTTGGACTAAGAACATGTTGGTATAAAAAGGAGAGCACAGGATTTGAAGCTAGGAAAACCTGAGTTCGAATTCCATTTCTCCTATTTTTACTCTTGTGTAACTTAATCTCTCTGAGCCTCACTTTCCTCATTTGTGAGTTGAAGGAGTTGGGCTAGAGTCTTTAACGTGCTTTCCAGCTAGTTCTGAGCCCTGCAAGCCTATGATGAGAAGAGAGCATGACTTTTCACAGTAGCAACTAAATAACCCTGCACCCTTCCTCCCTATTGGGTTAATTTTGTTGTGGAACAGTTTTGTCAGACCAGCAGGTAATTGATTAGGGAGACCTTTGCTTCATCGAGAATTTTGATTTGAGTCCTTTCTTCACTTGACTAAGGAAATTCAGGTTACTGATTTGGCCACAGTTGAAAATTCAGTAATCTAGTGAGCAGGAACTATGGGTCTCAAGTATATTCATATACTAACTCCACAGTTTATAAATCTCTTTCCTCACTACATAGTATATAGTAGGTACTGTAAGTATTTCTGTCCTTATCTGAAGAAAATGATTCTCAGACTTTTCCAAGGGCACTTTTCTAGTAAATGGCAGAACCAGGATTCAAACCCGACTCTCTTGACTCACAAGTTGAATGTTCTTTCTACTGTACCATGAGAATTCTGTTTCAAAGGAATGTCTTAAAACATTGAGATATAGCCAGAGGACTCACTTTTGTAATTTTTGTTTATGATGAGATATGGGGAGAAAGAGGAAAATGGTAGAAGGGGGAAAATCTAATCCAAATTGTTATAATATAATCACTGGATTTTGTGATATTTCTAACCTGCTTACAACCAAACCAGAAAAGAGCAAAGGCCCAATTTAGCTAGTCTATATCTAAAACCCCAGCCAGACCACTAAGTGTCTTCATTTGATCTGCTAACAGGTTTTTTTGCCTCAAACTTTTTTGGAAAAAATAGAGAAGTATTTGATTAGTTTTCAAAAACAAAAATTCTTCCCTTCACTTTTTTAAAAGATCATAAACATTTTAAAGCTAGTAGAGTTCTTAGGGCCACTTTCTAACTAACTCCTGGCTTCCTTCAAGTCTCAACTGAAGCCTAACTTTCTGCAAAAAGTCTTTCCCAACCCTCCTTAATCCTAGTACCTCCCCTTTGAGATTATATCCAATTTATCTTGTATATATCTTGATTAGATATAGTTGTTTAAATGTTGTCTCCCTCGTTACACTGGGAGCTTTTTGAGAGCCAGGACTGTTTTTTGCCCTTCTTTGTATCCCCATTTCTTAGCTCAGCGGCTGGCACATTGTAGACACTTAGTAAACGCTTGTTGACTTGACTTGAGTAACAACCCCTGTGTTCTGCCCGCTGGTCTTGAGAACTCTGCTCCTACCAAACCCTTGGAGCTAAGGGACAGCTTGTGTTTTCAAAGAAGCATTCATTGAGTTAATAACTATTTTCTGTGTTATCCCTGTATCACTTTTATACTCATGGTTTTTAAGCTCTCCCTGTTGCTCTGTAAAGCAGTCATAGGATTATAGAGTTAGAAGGAAGGGATTTTAAAATATCCTCTAGTCTAACTTCCATATCTTACAAATAAGGAAACTGAGACCAAAAAGATTTTAACTTGAGTCCTCTGCTTTGAATCAGCTTTATTTTATGTATAACATGGAGCAAATACTTGAACCTCTTCAGGCTTGGGTTTACTCATTGTGAGATGAAAGGGTTGGACTAGATGGCCTCTGAGGTCTTTTAGAGTTCTAATTTCTAATGATGCTATAATGACTTTTCTTTAGAATGAAAAAGACTCAAAATTTAGCCTTTCTTCAAGCATATCCTGTGGAACATTTTTTTTTTCAGGAAAACCATTGTAATTTGCCTGACAATATTGATAGATTCCCTAGTATTTTGAAGAGCTACTAGCAGAGTCAGAGCAAAGCTTGCATTGAAGAGAAATTGTTTTATTTTATTTGTGCCTGTATTGAATCTTTATCTTAGACATTTTAATTGTTCTACCTCTATAGACACCTTTGAAGAGGGGTTGGGGGAGTGGAGTATTTTTATGTGCTTCTACTCTGGGAAGTCAAAAAAGTAAGGCAAATGTTGGAATTCAGTGTGTTTCTTAGTAAGGACTGTTCCCTGTGTTTTATGGGACATTCACTGGCACAAAGCTCAGATTTGTCAGAAAAAGTCAAACTGAATCCAACAAATCTAACAAACAAATCAGATGCTGGCTTATTGACTGATGTCTTCACCCCAAGAAATTAAGGTTGTGATGGTTTCTTGTTGTTGTTTTTTAAATACCAAGTGAATACATTTAAGGATTATAAAAGCCAAGAAAAGTTTCCTGAAAAATAGAAATAATAGTGGTCATGAATTCTAGGCGTGCTTGGATTGGGTGTGTACTTGGGATTAAAAAATGAATGAAAAATTAAGCATTGTGAAAAACACAAGTAGTTGATCATTCCACCCACTCACCATGCTACCTCTGCCAATTGTGAATAGTTCTCAGGAAGATTTCAAACCTTTCCTGGGCATGAAGAATAATTGTAAGCTTTAAGTAATAATTAGCAACTGTGGAAAGAGTTTGTAACAATGAATTTTCCCTGAGGACAGTTTTCCACTAGCCGAGGGTAGTATGTATAAAAAACCTGAGCAACAGTAGACACAGTTTGAAAATGGGTGGACCTCTTGAAGAATTACAATATTCTTCCCAAAGATCACTTCGTATCCATGTCTCAGAGCCTAAATGTTTCCACAAAAGTCTTGTTTTTTCATTTGTTTTATCAAATAATTACGTGTTAGGCATGAATAAAACCTTTTCCCCAGATTTGAGCCCTATATTTTGTGTTTGGGTGTCTAGTGGGTAGTGGTTTTAATTTTTAAAAACTTGTTACAATAAAAAAAAATAGTCAAGAATAACCACTGTCATACTTACCAAAGGAATCTTTACTGAGGGAGGTAGATTTATTGAACATAGTTAAGCCCAAACTAAAAATTTACTAATCTGAAAGCTATTTTCCTAGCCTTCGGAGGAACATAAGGAATAAAATAAATTAAATCAAACTTGCTCATTCCTTAATTGTTGCTTTTCCAAGGCAAGTGGTTATTTGCAAGGGTGGCTTAAGTGTATTTTTAGTATGACATACAACCAAAAAATAGCTCTGTGTGTGTCTTTCTCCAGACTGTATGTTTCTTCCTTGTCTCAAAACTGCCTTTGATGGCAGATAGAGGGTTTAATTCAAGCACGTGGAATAAGGCAGGTTGTCTTCTCATCCCTACCCAACAAGGTTCACTGTTCCCTAGGGAATGTCACTTGAGCTGTATACCAAAAACCAACTGTGAACAACCACCGGATAGAAATTACTTATAAGCAAACTCAACTTCTACTTTCAGTTAGTCTTAAAGCCATAGCCCCTAATCCTTCTATTCAGTTCAGCTTCCATTTGCTGCTTCACAATCACTTTGGAAGGAACAGGTTGGACAATGAGTACATTGTTTGCCTAAATAACACGTTAGGAGTGGGGGCTGTAATTCCAGGCATTTCATAGTCCATTACTAAAATAGTTTTTAAAATAAAGAAAACATCAATGCAAAGATGCTGTTGATGCACTAAGGAATTTAGCTCAATTTATTGTGTATAGGGAGAAGATCATGAAAAATGAGAGTAACCAGCTTCAGTATTAAGTTATTTAGCTAATTTTACCAAGAGTTTAAGGGGAGCAGCAAGGTGAAATAGTTTATGAAGTTACTCAACACCTAATATCTTAAGTAGAGATTTCATTTCATTCTTTCTAGATTTATATATAGATTTTTGTATTGAAGTTTTGGCCATTAACATAATAAGAAAGCTTTAAATTAGGAGGGTTTTTCCAGAGCTTTTATGATGACCTACCCTCGTCCCCAGAAAGAATCATATATAATACCTCTTAGTATGAAAATTTAATCATTTTGGGGCCCAGTATATTTCTTTCCAAAACTGTTCCATGAATTTGTTTCTAAAATGTTATGTGAATGTAACACTTTAATGTAGCTCTGGACATGGTAAAACATTGTACTTAGCCAAATTTTTAAATGATTATTATCCATTTTGTATACTTTTCCTTCTATCTCCCTAGGGTCTCTTCACCCTCCCCTCTGCCCCCATTCCCCCAAAAAAGTACAGTTGATAATTTTACCTTTCCTAGCATTCATTCTTGGTTTATAATTTACTCCTTAAATGATCTCCTTCCTCTGGGTTTCCCCAAAGTTTAGAATGACTCCGCCTGCGAGTCATTCAATAGAATTTTTTTTTTTTAGCCGGTGAGTGAATCAGCTCCCAAAGGAAATATCTTACAGAACTCAGTTTTTCGAAGTCATTTATACATGTATTTTGTTGAAATTGCTTTTTCATGTGTGTGTTTTCTTATGTGTAAACTTATGAGCTGTTGGAATCCCACAAGCATTAATTATTATAAATTTAAAGAAGAGTTGTTTTCCATCACTTGATTCACCTAAAGAAAAATATATCCTCTTAGAAGGAAAATTCATACAGTTTCTGTTATAGTAAGAACCACCACTAATAAAGGAGCTGATCATCTCAGTCAGATTACGTCCTCTTCTGTTGTAGCTAGCTGAATGGAAGGAGGGTTTGAAAGCTACTGTCCAAGGGAGACAGAAAAGAGAATAAGTGAATGAATGAGCAAACAGTCTTCACTGTCAGTTACACACTCTCTTTCTCTCTGTCTCTCTCTGTCTCTCTCTGTCTCTCTCTCTCTCTCTCTCTCTCTCTCTCTCTCTCTCTCTCTTTCTCTTTCTCTCATTTCATCCCTTGGCTTTTTCTCCATCTGACCACCATCCATTCAAGTTTCACCCTCTCAAATTCTGTCTGCATTTATTTATTGTTAGTACTAAATAGTTAGCACTTTATATACTACCCATACTTCTTTACTTATATAATACTACTCAGCACTAAATTATATAATGTCTTGTTCATGAAATGCTTCATGTGAATGTGTCTTATCTCCCCCAATTAAATTTTTCTTATTGACAGAGATTGTGTCTTTCTCAATTTTTCAGTCTCCCAAAACACAATAGTGCCAGGTATAGAATAGGAGCTTAATACTTATTGTTTGATAGCAGGTGTAAATCAAAGAAAAAGAGTAAGAACAGGACTAAGAAAACTGTTAGAAATGTGTCACCTTTTGGTCAGTGGTAGCAAAGAGCTTTTTTCTCCCTCTTAAGATGGAGTACAGCTAGTTATGTATAAATTCCACACCTTTTGGTTAATTGCCTAGAAAATAAGGGATATTTCTACTAAGAATGTCCAGATGGGAGAGCACTAGATATTTTATTTAAATGTATAATATAATGTCCTTTCCTCTGGAAAGGTAAAGCTTATTTTTGTCTTGGAAACCAAAAGAGGGGGTGAAAAATAAAGGAATATTTTATGTGCCAAGTGACCCCAAGTTACCATTTTAAAAATGCCCTCAAGCATGTACAAAATAGGAACTGGGTGGGTAGCTGTAGTTGCTAAACCGGTTTAGCAGCACTGCCTCCACATATTATGGGTGAGAGGGAGCTCAGAGTACATAAACTTATCGGTGATCACTATCCCAATCATCTCAGAACAAGGTGTTTAGCAATGTACCGTAGTTTCTGTGCAAATCATCCACCATAAAGCATGGAGTGATTCAAGGTTCATAGTTCCTTCTTTGTTCCTTTGTTAATGACTGACTTCTGACTAGTGGGAGGTGCCTCCCAAATTTGCTAATGCATTCTTTTTGGATAAGGATGACGCACAGATTGTCCTAATAAGGACTTAGTTTGAGAAAAGGGCCGCCCCCTCTGAGAAGATGGGGCAAGTCTGAGAGAGGGCGGGCAGTTTCTTTTTTAACTGTGGATGACACAAGCATAAGTCATTTCCTTATTAATCGGTTCAAACCAGTTCTTACAGGAACTGGTGGTGATAAATGTGGGGCTTCTCAGAAGTCATTCATTTTATTCTCACTACCACAGCAGCAGTGCACAATCTCAGCTGATCTGCTGATCTCTTCGTCTCCGTCTCCCTTTCTCTCTCTCTCTCTCTCTCTCTCTCTCTCTCTCTCTCTCTCTCTCTCTCTCTCTCTCTTTCTCTCTCTCTTCCTCCTCCTTTCTCACAATCAGTTTCTGGGAGCAGTTTTTCTCACTTTCCCCCCTTTTTGTGGGGAAGGGGAGCTTTTTCCTCTCCAGAAAGATTATAGCAACCAGCTCTTTGTGCCTTGCCTTTTTTCAGTTCATCTTCTGTGTTTTATAGTTTTCATTTTCCTTCCTTTTATCTTTTTAAGCCTGAGTGGTAAGTAGAGCATATCTTTAAAAATTCTATCTTTGCTTTCTCCTCAAATGTTTTCTTTTCCATCGGCTGTGCCCTACCTCCAGGGCTGTCCCCAGTCTGGGTCCTTCCCTGCAGAAACCTTTCCAGGAGTACTTGGAGGCTCAACGGCAGAAACTTCACCACAAGACAGAGGAGGGTGTGCCACAGGTGAGACTTGCAACTCATTGTCTTCTCTTCACTTCTGCCAAAACAATTTTTAATGAGAACTTGATATTTACTGCTTCTTCCTTAATAAGAAGCAGAAAATTTGAAGAGAAACCTACTCACAATCTTTCTTAAACTGAAAAAATAAGTTGCTTGTTTCAGACTAATTAGTATGGGGCTTCTTTGCCTAAAACTAGGTTAGGAATTCCTTTTATCTCCTAGGTTTCTTGACCAACTGAAATCGAATTTATGATTGCTTTTAATATGTACATCAGTGTTGCTAATAGTAGAACTATTTTGTGTTTTTCTTAAATGGACTTGTAATAAAAAAATAAAAGTGGCTTTTTTTATTCTTAATGTTTCCCTTGGCTGATAAGGAAGCAGTAAAGTTATTTTTTAAATTTACCAAGTCCTTGATCATAATATAAATCACTAAGTTCTGTTCTAGACTCTGATCTTTGGCTTTTAGAACCACAAGATAGGAAAAGTCCAATTTCTTATAAAGAGGATGACTGAACATAACAGGAACTAGAAACTAGGAAAAAACTTGTATTTAATGCATCTGAAGGGATCACCATGTTGTCCTTTGCTGCCCTCACTCGACAGAGCTAGATATTTTAAAGTATATTTTTTAAAAGTCTTATTGAGCATCTACTGGGAAAGAAATGTTGGAGTAAGAACAAAACCTTACAGTCTCCTCAGTTTTATATTTGCAGACACTCCATTATTATTGAACTGTTCTATGTATATAAAAGTAATGATGACTCATTTGCTTAGTGAATGACACAAAATGACTTCACACTTGGCTTGTTCCCAACACAATAACAAGTTAATAGGAGCAGAGTTAAGACTTTGGCCATGCGACTGCTGGTCGTCATCATAGGTCTTTTTAGGTTCAGGTCCTTGCCCAGTCACTTTGGGTATAAGAAGGCCTGAAGAGTAAGTAGTCAAGTGAACCCAAGCACACGAGAGACAAAGAGTTGGTATCTGTTCCTATTTCACATTACTCCAGTGGTTAGGATTGTGGAAAGGTTGACTCAGAGTTCTTATTCTTTTTCTATTCCCCTACACTAACAAGGATTTTCTTGGTTTTTTTCTTTGTTTATTCCTCCAGGGGGAAAACTGGTTGTCCTGGATATTTGAAAATCTAGTCATTGTCATGGTGTGCTACTTCATCCTGTCCATCATCAATTCTACGGCACAGAGCCATGTCAAGCGGATCCAGCAGCAAATGCACTCAGAGGAAAAAACCAAATGAGGCCGAGAGATCAAGTTTACATGCCCATTCACGGAAACTATAATTAACGGGGTCTGCCTAAATTGGCACTGTTGTAAAGAGGGATCCGGAAAAAAAGAAATCAACCATTTTCCAAACCAATAATTTTTTTCTGGGAGGATCAGGGTGGGTGAAAAAAAAAATTGTTTTGGAAAGCAGTTAGTCCATACTTTTCATCGACAGACTAGTATGTAAAGGTAAGGTGTATAGTCTTAATTCAGTCTGAGTTGGGTTTTCTGAGTTGGATGGTGTGTGGCATTTTAAGTTACTCCCAGAATTAATGCACAGCAGTACAATTAGAGACTTCAAGCCATCTCTCTCAAAAAAAATTAATTTTTTTCTAATATATTTTTATTTGGCTGGGCATAAGTGGACATTTTCTTTTTCTAAATTGTCAAAATGTATATGAATGATAATAGATTGGATAACAGTCTTGCATGTCTATCATGATGATATTTAATATTCCATCCTGCCCAGCCCTCCTTCCTCACCCACCCAGAAAAAAAATGTTATTTTATGATGCATTGCACGCCTCTGGGGTGCCTTTTACATTTTAAGACAGTGTAAGCAAAATCTGATTGGTGCCTCATAAATGAACTGGCACCATTTTTTATTCTGTATATTTAGAATGAAGCCACCAAAAAAAAAAAAACCTTTATAAAGTCATCTTTGATCATTCCAGAATTGTGTCTGTCTTCTTGAGTGGTTTTTTCACTGTCTTTTAGCTTTTACCACCTTACTGGCTGCCTTGTCTTTCCTACAATCTCTGTCTATCTCCAACTAATCCAAGAGAAAAAGAGAGTACTCTGACACCTTTTGTATTTTCAATTGTAGGGCAGAATGGTACTCAAGTTGGGAACTTTGCCTTGCAAAGAATCATGGTTAGCAAGCTAAGTCATTATTATTCAATTTGGGAAATGGTTGTCTGTTGATTTACTTAAATAGAAAAAGGTGTCAGATTTAACAGGCCTGAAATTTGCTTTCATAATAATATCAGATCACATAAGAGGAATTATTTCATTTTTTAAAATATCACCTATACTATAATTCTTTAAGTTACTATAAGCTCTAATTCTTAACAACCATGAAGTTGTGCCCTTCCTCTAGCTATTTCCATTTGTGTGATGTTGCTTCCAGAGATTTCTGGCAGATAAGACCTGGTCCTTTCATACTAACTTTGAGGGAAATGATCATTCTTTTTTCCTTTAGGAAAAGTAATCTGGGGTATTTGTTTAGAATAGAATTTGGGTTTTAACTAAGCCAACAAATCACATCTTCCCTCAGGCTCATTTCAAGTGAAATTGGTCTGTGTATGTTCCATCAAATCCTGCTTGAATATCCACTTTGTACCTATCGTCGTGCGTGACATCTCCATGGCTGTACCATCCTGTCGGATAGCTTATCAGACTGATGTTGACTGTTGGATCTCATGGCAACAGCAGTCGATGGGCTGTCTGACATTTTGGTATCTTTCATCAGACCATCCACATCAAACTTTGTTCCCATTCAAACATCAACCAGCATCATGGTTTAAATCCAGAACTTGAGTACATGGCAACATTTTGATGCCACAGTGGAGCAGCATAAAGGGAGACAGTTGCTTGGAAGATTGTTGATATTATCTTCCATGACCCAACTCATTAATAAGTTAAAAGGTTTGTTGTGCAAGAACATAGCTTTCTCTTTGAATATCCAAAGTCAAGTTTATGGTTTTAGAAGGGCTGTTATTACTTTCTTACTGTGCATGCTCCCTACCCCACAAGGAATTTTTAAAATGTGTAATTTTGTATTTGGTCTTAAATATAGATAAGAGAACATCTGGTGCACTAAAGAACAATCCAAAGGGATATCATGACTCCACATGGGAACCAGCAAGAACAGTTGAGCAAAACTGGCATGTCTGATCACTGAGGACCAGAGAGAGGTTAAGGGCTTTTCTAAAGTCACACAATAACAATAAGGATTCAGCTCTTAACCTACAAAAATGAAGATTTGCTATTTGCATTTCTGCACATTAGTTAGGGGGTTTGAGGTGAATTTTGTAATGACAACCTGTTTTCCAGACCTGTTGGAAAACTTAGATGATTCAGCTTACAGATGTTCCAAATGAATCAATCTTGAATACTACAACTGCTCTCTTAATAATCTAAATTAAATGATCAGATGTCCCCACTCTAAATCACTTAATTTCCCTTGCTGGTTCCTATCAGAAACTACAATGTCCTTCTGTCTACTAAAGTAGACAAAAGTGATCACTGGATTTTCTTTCTTAGCAAGCATTGGAGGATAGATATCTATATATACCACAGTTGATGAGTGGTGCCTTAGTGGGAAGAGCGGTTTACAAATGGATGTCTATATCTGTGCAAATTAAAATAAGAACTTGTTGGTATCTATGGGAATTTGTTTGTGGCTCATTCACATGAAATCTGTTCCATTCCTGTTCCTTTCCATGCTTCAGTCTACAAATTTCTGTTCATATCCCAAATGTTTGAGTCATGTCATGTTCCAACAGCAGGATTAAAGACACATCAGAGAAATATCCTCACAGAGAATAACATCCCATCTTCCAATGCAGTAAAAGTCACTTGTAGAAAAATATTGTTAGTCAACAAGCATTTATTAAAAACACTGCGAACCCCTTAAAATTCATAGCAAAAATGGGTCCTGCCCTCAGGTAGCTTACATTACAATATAATATATATATACACATAGATATACATATAATACATTATATTATAATGAGACACCATGTAAATAAATGAGGACAGAAAAAGTGTGCAGAGTAGATGAATAGTAGCCTTGGGGAGAGGCAGGTTTGTAAGAAAGACTTCCTGAGAAATTGGACTTCTATGAGTGTTCAGCTTTTTGGTGATATATCAGTCACAAAAACTGTCATGAAGACACTTGATTAGTTTTGAGATAAATTGCTTAATCCAGTATTCTTACTGGTTCTCAATGTGAGTTGAATTTTCCTTAATTTTGCCTTCCACTGGTCTGGTCCAAAGGGTGCCAAATGTAAACCAAGTCATTTGCATACATTCCTGAAACTTTCAAAGACAATTAGTGAATTGCAACTTTTGTAGACTTTTGAACTCAACACATTAAATGGAGTGATTTTTCAAGCATATTCCTAGAAGATGAGGTAGGTTTGGAGACTATTGTGTACAAGGAAGTGATGAACCAAGAAGAAAAGTGGTTGTTGATTCTTAAGGGACAAATCCATAAATAGCCACAGGTCCCGCTTATACACATAGACTAGAGACTTAATAGGGCAGCCAGATGGTACAGTGAGTAGAGCACCAGGACTGAAGTCAGGAAGACTCTTCCTGAGTTCAAATCTAACCTCAGACGTTTTCTAGCTGTGTAGCTTAGGCAAGTCCCTTGACCATGTGAGCCTCAGTTTTTTCATCCGCAAAATGAGCCTGAGAAGGAAATGGCAAATCACTCCAGTATCTTTGCCCAAAAAATCCCAAATGGAATTACAAAGAGTTAAACATGACTGCACAACAAAGATTTAATATCCTCCTCTGCTCCTTAGAGCAGGTAGATCCAGTGCTTGTTCACAGCCTTCTTTTAGGAAAGTTCTACTGAGTTTCCAATGGCAAGTATTCCTTATTGAGCTCCCTAGAAGCAATTAAAGAGAAAAAACATTGTGAGATGGTCTGATAAGGTCCTTTCTCCTGCTTCTCCACAAAAAAAAAAAATCAAATAAAATCCAGTTAAGGTAGTTGGTTTGCCTTGTTTGGTGAAACATTGGTTCTAAACAACCTGCACATATTTGCAAATTCTTAAAATGTTTCTAAGAGGGAAAAAAACCTTTCCCGGGCAGCTGCTTACTCATCTCTTTAGAAACACTTTGTGCTCTGTGGCAGTTATGTGCCAAGCATTTTCTCATTCCTTTTGACCCAGTAGCCTTGAACAGTTTGTTTTGTGGTTGTTGACACATGATGAGTCAAAATTTTTTAAATTGCCCCCGCCCTCCACCCAGACATACTTGATTTCCTTCAGAACAGTGGGATCAGAGAGATGAAGAGGATGCTATCCTGAGCCTCAGCTCAGAAAGATGTTGGGAATGGGACACAGCTAGTTATGGAAACAGGAATAAAACACAGCATTCAGATCCGCAGGTTATCCACCACTTTTGAAATATTGGACATCTGTTCCTCATAACTTAAAATGAACTTTAAAGATCATGAAGTTGCTTGGTTTTGTGGTTATTATTGTGCAAGTCAGTGGCACTGCTTTTCCTTCTCTTAGGTTTAAGAAGCTTCAAGTCAGACTTGGCTTAGATGACTTTGGTGTGTGTGTTTGAGATAGAACAGGAACAGAACTGCTTTGGTTGCGTTAAGGGTGGAGAACCAGAAGGGGAACAACTTTATACACTGTAGGGTGTACAAGGAAATTCCCTTGATAAATTGCCAGCCCAGGTGTCCTGCTCAGCTACTTCCTGAGCAACCCATTTGTTAAAAACATTTTCCAAGTGAGTCAAAGGACAGAAAGAGACTCTGTGTGTTTGTGTGCACGCGTGTGCGCGTGTGCTCACATGCTTATATTCTCCGGTGTCTATAACTGTTCCAAGTTAGTGATGATGTTGGGAGTGAAAAAGTACTCCATTTCTTGGGAGTGGCTCTGGTTGAATCATGATTCCTTTAGGGTTCTCTTCCCATCTCAAATCACCCCTTGTTTTGTTATCTGTAAATGTGTTTATTCCCATAATAGAAGCTAAGTTCCTTGAGGGTAGGGACTCCTTTTCACTGCATTCCCATCCCCTAATCTTGTAACTGACCACACAAGAGTAGGCACCTAATACTCTATGAATTGAATTGAGCTTTGAAAGTTCAATGTTTAAAGAAGATGGTGAACTCCCTGGTCAGACAATGATGACTAGTACTAGAAGACTCCCAAGAAACCAAAGAGACTCTCTATGAATGGCTCTTATGAACTTTGGGGTTACAACCTGGCTTACTGAAAAGAGTCCACACTGGGCAGCCTACCTGCCCTCCCCCTCAATGTGGCAAGGCAAAGGTTAACCTTCACCTTCAGCCTTTTCCCTCCAGTGGGGGAAGCTTTCTCTTTCCTTGCTTCAAGCAGCTTTTGACCCAGCTGGACACTGTTGCTTAATGCTGGGGGGGGGAAGGCGGGGGAACACCACTGTGGCCTGTCCCAGATGGGCGGATCTTCCCCTGGAGTTTCAGGAATGACTGGTTCAGACTGTTGTCAGCTTTACTTGACTCCTTTGGAAGCTAGCAGCTCAGGTTCGCAGCTCTTGGCTGAGCTCCTGGAGCCCAGCCCACTTATCCCAGGGAGAATTGTGTTTTTCACAGCCCAGCCTCCTGTTATTTAAAACAAACAAAAAAGGCCTCCATGGAATTCTGAGGGGCCTTTCACCTCTCCTTTAGCTACATTTTGCTGCCTTGCGGCAATTCATCTGATGGTTATCATTTATTAGAATCTCTTAACAACCAATTTCACCTCTCCTTAAACTCATAATCTGACTGTCCTTCTATTCCCTACTCAAGCCACCTTGGCTCTGTTTTCCCTCAGTGCTGATCTTTCTGCTATCCTAAACTCTGAAACTGTAGGCCCCTGCTGTTACTAATAGTCAAGGGAGAAGGGAACTGACTGGCTTGGAGATAAGGTCATCTGAGGCTCTACTTGTCAGATGGATGCCAGGACTTTGTGCTTTCCTTATTTAGAATCTCAGAGTTGGGAACATCCTTCTAGGATCTATGCCATTCCTATATTCAGGGTATCTCATAAGTATTCAGGGTATCCCATAAATTTTAGGCTACTAAAGCTTTATAGAGGAGCAGACAGGCAGATTATCAGTACAGAGATTGCAATAATTACATTGTGCCCCTTCTCCTCTTCTCCCCACCCCCACCACATACAAACATACATCTGTTATTTTATCCTTTCAATAACCTAGTAAAATATTAAAGGAAGATTTATTTTAAAAATCAATCATTCTTACTGGAAAGGCTAAGTACACACTAAGGACAATTACAAAATACCCTTTACAGAAATAAAAGAGATTGAGCCATCCTGATCCCAGTGAAAATACTACCTAAATTCATTTACAGACTCAGTACCATACTGATCAAACTACCAAGGGGTTACTTTATAGAACTAGACACAATAAAGAAATTAATCTGGAGAAGGATAAGAATCTCAAGGGAGCTAATGAAAAATGTAGGATTAAAGGGGTATGGCATTAGCAGACTCTACTATAAAGCAGTATCTTCAAAACTATTTGGTACAAATTTAAGAAAATTTGATCAATGAAACAATAGTTTAGATCCAGAAGCAGCTCAACATATTAGCCTAGTGTTCCATAAACCCAAGGATATTGACAACTGGCAAATGATAAAAAATGCTGGGAAAACAGGAGAGCAATCTAATAAATTAGGGTCTAAACTAACAGAAGATAATACCATGCTGTTTTTCAGTTATGTCTGACCCTTTGTGACCCCATTTGGGGTTTTCTTGGCAAAGATGCTAGAGTGTCTTACCATTTCCTTCTCCAGTGGATCTGTTTTGTCAGGCAGAGATTAAGTGACTTATCCAGGGTCACACAGCTAGGCAGCGTCTGAGGCTGCATTTGAACTCAGGTCTTCCGGACTTTGGGCCCAGTGCTCTATCCACTGAACCACCAGCTGCATCTCTCTGATATCTATTTGGAGCTTAACATATACCATAATAAGCTCCAAACAGATATGTGACCCAAACCTAAAATACCACATCATAAAATAAACTACAGGAAAATAGGAGAAAACTTGCACAAAAATGGCTAGGAAAATTCTTAGCAAAATAAAAGATAGAAGTGATCACAAAGCATCCTGGGAAGTGAAGATTGGTACGGGAAGAGCCCAGGTGACCCCAGGGGAGGCCAAGCTGGCCCAACCATCTTCTCTTTTTCATTTGTAGGAGGTGAGAAGTGGGAGACAGGATTAGCAATAGTGGGCTGCTGAAACATTTTTTTTAATTTGCAGAAGAGAACAGAAGGAAATTGAGAAGGAAGCACATTCAAGTGGGACAGTTTTAAAAGTAATGTATGGAATTTAATTATATACTTTTAACTAGCAGTTTGAGATGGAGACTCATGGTTTCACATAGAATCCTCTTTTTTGCATTTTTTTCTGTGTATAAGGAAATGTTTCTTTTTTAGTGTTTGTTAAGAACAAAAAAATAATTTCTTTAAAATAAAGAAAAATATCTGTAGTAAATATCTCTGAAAAGTGTGATATCCAAGAGATAACAGGGAATTGCTGTAAATATATAAAAACAAAAACATTATCTAATAAATGCCAGTTTTCAAAACAAGAAATACAAGCTATTGAACATAAGTAGGAGTGCTCCAAATTACTAATAAGAGAAATTCAAATGTAATAAGAGAAATTTAAAAATCAAAACAACTCTGAAGTTTCACTTCATACATCAGATAGGCAAAAATGAAAAAAAAAAAAAAAAGGTACATGTCCTAAAGGATAAACCTGTTGTTGGAGCTAAGAATTAATTCACAAAACCATTAACCATAAGGACCTTTTGACCTAGCAATACCACAACTAGACCCATAACCTAAGGAAGTAAAATACAAAGACAAATTTCCCAAATATATACAAAGATATTTATAGGAGCCTTCTTCAGAATAGGAAACACACACACACACACACACACAGAGGAAACAAAATGAATAGCCAGAGATGGAGGGAATGACTAAACAAACCATGGTATTGGAATTTAATGGAATATTATTGCACTGTTAAAAAAAGTGAATTCAGAAAAAGTAATGGATAAGTACTGCATGAATTGGTATGGATTTAAGCAGAATGAGGAGAACAATTTACACAACTGTCCACAGCAATCTAAAAGAAACAACTAAGAAAGACTTCAGAATTCTGATCTGTGCAGTGACTGATTGTCACTCCACAAGATTAATAAAAAAGCAGGCTTCTCAGCAGAAAGGTGGTGTACAAGGAACAAAATAGGACATTCACATTCAAATGTATGATTTGGAAGAGTTCTATTGTGAGTGAGGAAGTCAGTGAAAAGGTACAGTGATATTTTTGGAAAACATTAATAAAAACACAATAGGATAAAAAATGCTTAGTGCCCAGATTATAACACAGTTGAACAGGCAAATTGGAGTTGGTCTGATCCATTCTCAATCCAACCCAACAGACATTTAATAAGCACCTACTATATGCAAGGCATTGTGTTAAATGCTAGGAATACAAAGACAAAAACAATCTTTGCTGTCGAGGAAACTGCAGTCTACTGGGTAGATAAAAATGTCTTGCATACATACCTCCTATAGACAACTAGAGAGGCCCAGAATGAAAAAGATTGGCTTAGCTCACCTTTGAGAAATTGTGTAGCAATTTCAAATGATCGGTATTTGCTCATTTACACAGAAGCATTTATTTAACACCAGAATTCTCCCAGTGATACTATCAGGCTGTTAAATGACACAAAACTCTTGAAATCATGATCTTAGGTACCTCCAAAGACCATGGAAGAAAATGTGTAGTGGGTGTAAGGGGGCTACAAAAGACATCAAGGGCAAATACACGACTGGGAAAAGAAATGGATCAATCATCTCATGAGATGGACAGCCTTGACACTGCAGCACTACTCACAAAATCTGAACAAAGACAGAGGAAGACCTCTAATGCTTGGGGTATATTTCTGGGTTCTTGATGTTTTTTTGTTTTGTTTTGCTTTTTGGAGGAGGGAAAAGCAGGGCAATTGGGGTTGACTTGCCCAAGGTCACACGGCTAGTAAGTGTTAAGTGTCTGAGGTCGGATTTGAACTCAGGTCCTCCTGACTCCAGGGCCAGTGCTCTATTCACTGTGCCACCTAGCCGCCCCCCTTTGGGTATATTTCTGATGGCTGGGATTCTTAAATTTTTTTGTTGTTTATCATGGTTTCTTTTGGTGGTCTGGTGAAACCTATAGATCCCTTTTCAGAATGTTTTAAAATGCATAAAATAAAATATAAAGAATTATAAAAGATACTAATTATATTGAAATAGAATTATCAAAATATTTTTTAAAAAATTCGTGGACTCCCTGAAATCAGCTGTGAACTCCAGGTTAAGAACTCTGACTCTATAGAGAATCATGGAATCCTAGATTAAGAGTTGGGGGGGTGGCTAGGTGGCACAGTGAATAGATCATTGGCCCTGGAGTCAGGAGGACCTGAGTTCAAATCCAGCCTCAAACACGTAACACTTATTAGCCATGTGACCTTGGGCAAGTCACTTAACCCCAATTGCCCTCCAAAAAAAAAAACAGGAATATAGATTAAGAGTTGGAAAGAACCTTAGAGACCATCAAGTCACTCAGTCAATAAGCATTTATTTATGTGCCAGGCACTGGACTAAATGCTGGGAGAAACAAACAAAGGCAAAAAATGCCAGTCCCTACTCTTGGGGTCACTTTTTAATGAGGTCACATTTTAATAATGACAATATGCAAATGTCATGCCAGAGGAGACAAAAGTGTACATATATGATATATACAGTGTGAATGAAAGGTCATTTCAGAGGACAGGCAATGGAGAACTAGGAAGTCCTCTAGTAGAACATGTGAATGAAGCTGAGTCTTGGAGGAAGTTGGAAGCCAAGAGGCAGGGATGAGGACAAAGCATTCTAGGCCTGGGGGGCAAACCAGTACAAATACATGTAGTGGAGACATGGAGTTTAGTATGTGAGGAGAGCAAACAAGAATGCTGGTACAGGTGGAACATGGTATTTAGAGGACAGTAAAATGTAAGAAGGCTAGAAAGAGAGAGAAGGGTTCTAATATCAAGCAGATTATTTTGTATTTGATCCTGAAGGGAATAGGGAGTCACCAATGTGGGGAAGTGGGACAGGGTGACAGAGTCAGATCTACAGTTGAGAAAAATTGCTTTGGCAGCTGAGTGAAGGATGGTTTGGAGTGGAGAGAGACTTGAGATAGGGACATCAAACTGGAGGCCATTGTAGTAGTCTAGGTGTGAGGTGATGAGGGACCTTTCTAAAGGAGGCAAAGAGGAAGTGGCTACTTGAGAAGAGATAAGAGTATATTCACTAGAGATGCTATGTAGGTAGAAACATCAAGATTTGACAAGAGTGGGCTGATTGCATGTGAGGAGTCAAAGATGGCCCTGAGATTGTAGACCTGGGCACCTGAAATATAGTGGTCTCCTTGAGAGAAATAGCAAAGTTAGAAAGAGAGAAGGATTGCAGGAGACAAGTAATTTTTTTATTTTGACATCATGAGTTTGAGTTGCTGATGAGACATCCAATTTGAGATATGCAAAAGACAGTTGATGATGGTGATTTCAGAACTGGGAATCATCCACACAGAGATGGTCATTGAACCCATGGAAGCTGAAGAGATCACCAAGTAAAATAGTATAGAAGGAGAAGAGAAGAAGGCCCAGGGCAGAGCCTTAAGAGAAAATTTCAGTTAGAGAAGTGACTTCGCTAAAGATCTTACAAAGGAGACTGATGAGAAACCATCAGACAAGTAGGAGAACTAGAAGATGACAATGTTATAAAAACTTAGAAAAGTGAGAGTATCCAAGAGGAGGTGATCAGTAGTCTCAAAGGCTGCTAGAGAGAAGACAAGATTGAGAAAAGGCCATTAGATTTGGCACTTGAGAACACTGGCTATCTGATCATGTTATCCCCCTACTCAATAAATTACACTGGTTCCCTATTACCACCACAATGAAATACAAAATCCTCTGTTAGGCATTTAAAGGTCTTCATAACCCCTCCCCCACCGCCAGTCTTCTTACAGTTCACACCCCACCCACCCCTCCCTCATACTTTTCAGTCCAGTGACACTGATCTCTTGGCTATGGCAAGAAAACACTCTATCTCCAGGCATTTTCTTTGGCTCTCCCTCCTCATCTGTACCTCCTGCCTTCCCAGGATTCTTTCAAATCCCAACTAAAATTCCATCTTCTTTAGGAAGCTTTACCTAGTCCTTCTTAATTCCAGAGCCTTCTCTCTTTAATTATCCCCTGCTTATCCTGTATATAGTTTGTAGGTAGTTGCTTGCTTTGATTTTGAGTTCCTTGAGGGCAGGGACTATCTTTTGCCTTTTCCCCTATCTCCATGCTTATTAGCAGAGTGCCTCCAACGAAGTAGGCACTTAATAAAATGTTTAATGACTAACTGGCTTTGGAAAGAGCAATTTCAGTGAATGATGAGGTCAGAAGTCAGATTGCAAAGCTTTTAGAAGAGTGTGGAGAGGAAGTGGAGATACTGAGTCCAAATGGATTTTTTATTAAGAGAAAGGTAGCAGAGATATATGATAGATAACTAGCAAGGTTAGTCAGATCAAAAGGTTTTGTTTTGTTTATAGGAGAATGGACACTTTATCATGTTTGTAGACAGCAGATAGGGAGACATTGAAGATAAGAGAGGGCGGGGAGGATATTGGGGGCAATTTGCTTGGAGAAGTCAAAGGGATAAAGGACAAATGTAGAGAAGTTTTCATTGGTAAGAAGGGTCACCTGTTTATCTGAAACTCAAGTGAAAGAGATGTGAGATGAGGGGAGAAGAGGGAACTCTAAGCAAATGGCCTCCTTTTTTCAGTAGCTGAGAAGGTATTGGGGGAGAGGGCAGTTGCAGGATGTTTAAGGAAGGATGAAAAGATCTGGAAAAGCAATTGTGGTGCTAGATAGCCAATCGAATAGGGATTTGGTAAATAGAGATTGCAGTGAGGGCCAAGCTGTGATAATATAACACATTTATAGTGCACTCAACACCCTCATTTTATAGATGAGGAAACTAAAGCACAGCCAGGATCATGCAGCTAGCAGGTTTTTGAGCTGGGATTTGAACCTAACTCTTCCTCACTCCAACTCTAGTGCCCTATCCCCTTAGGCCAATGCAATTCTTTTTTTTTTTTTATTTTTTTTTTTTTATTTACCTTATTTATTTTTATTTTTTGCT
>CM053586.1:234546820-234561508 GCA_028646515.1 Pseudochirops corinnae
GTGCAAAACCTCCGCCTTTCGCTTCTCCACTCTGGAGACCTTTCGGCCGGATGCTTATCTCCCTCTTTCACAATCCCCCCTCCTCGCAGCTGGTGCTGATCCGAGCTCACCTGAGAGCTTTCTCTGCACCTTCCGCCCGGCCGCCCCCGGGGCACAGCCGCGGCTTCAGGCCAGGCTGGTTTCGGTTCACAGTGCTGATATGGTTCCTCGTAGCCGAGCTGACTTTAGTGGGAAGTATCTTTGTGTGCGATTTGAGGTTCTAGGTTGGTCCAGAGTCCTATTCCATGGGTATTTTGGGGTGGCTATGTGAGAGCTGCGATATATTGCTGCTGCTACGCTGCCATCTTGGCTCCGCCCCCCATTCATCTATATTTTCAAAAAATGAATGGAGCCTTCTTGCTCTTGAAAAACCCAAGTAACAAACTGAACTCATTTCCCCAGATGTTTGCTGCTTATAAAAAGACTTACAGAAATTCAATGCCCCCGTTCACTCAATGAGCATTTATTTAGTGCCCACCATGTGTCAAGTTCCTTTCTAGGCACTGGGTTGCAGAAACAAAAGTGGAACAGTGTGCCTTCATGTAAGTTTAACAAAAGACCAAGCCCAGAGTTAAGGTCACCTAATAAAAACCCATTTAACTTACAACGAACAACACGAAGAATGACTTACAACAAACAAGCCCAATGTTTCACGCTGGATTTGTGTTACCATAATCAAAACGTTTCATTTCAACCTGAGGTTCCACGGGAGATTTGGGGAGGGATGAAAAGGTTTAGAACAGCCTAACATGATGCTTAGCAAATGGGGCACTCAATAAATGCTTGCTGGATAAATGAATGAATGCCTTTATGGAAAGCAGTATGGGAAATCAATCCTTATTGTGCCCTTCCTTCCACACAGGTCATGCCCCGGTCAGGGAAATCTTGCCCTCCACTGGTCACATCTCTGCAAAGGACACAGCAGAAGGTAGCAAGAAGGAGATATGGGATGAAGAGAGAGAAGAGGAGGAGAAGAAGGAAAGAGGAGAAAGAGGAAAAAGGAGGAGGAGAAGGAAAGAGGAGGAGAAGGAGGAAAGAGGAAGAGGAGGAGAAGGAGGATACATTAGAAACGATATTCTAGTCTGTAAATCACCATGTCAGTATAAAGGATGCTGGATAGTCAGCAGCAGGGGGACTGGAAGTGGTGATCTCTAAAAACATTATTCACATTTCTACAACACTTTAAGGTCTATATACATCATCCCATCTATGAAGGAGAAGAAGGTGCTGTTGGTAGTATTGTGCTTAAAGAGCACTGAGTTTGGAGTGTGAGAGATAAAGAGACTTGACCATGACTTAGAACTGAAAGCTACTTCACAGGGCATCAAGACTAACAGTTAAGGAAATTGAGTCCCACAGAGGTCACACAGGTATTAGGAGACAGAGGCAGATCTGAGAGCTGGATTGCCTGGCTCAAGGTCCAGCATCCCTTCCATGGTTCCCCACTGCCTCCATTTTCCGGGAGGCCGTCCTCTTGAGATATATTCATCAAATTATCTCCATTGAATTTATATTGCCATCCCTAGTCCACCCACAGTTTTTCTTCCTTTCTGTGTCCTCAGATAAGAAATTCAAGTATCAGGAATGACCACTTCAGAAACAGCTGGCCTTGATCTGTGTATGTGTGTGTGGAAGATGGAAAGGCTCTCAAGAAATAAAGCCGGACGCAGACAAAGGCCGAGCTAGACTTCTAATTAGACCCTTTGGAAACTCTGTTAGCAAAGGAAAGGATGTGAGTGGGCAGCCCCTGGCTGGATGCTGTCTCCCTTTACAAGACTGCTTGAGCCCAGCTCTGAGAGGAGGCTACCATCATAGGCATCTTCCTACAAACATGTATACAAAATGAACTGAGGAGATTCCCAGAATCTGCTCATGATTCTGTGCGAATCTGTTGACTGGCAGGATCTTTTAGATTTCAGGGACCTTTTGGTTTTCACACTCCTCATAGAAAACCAGTTAATTCTTACTCCAAGATCTCATTGCCTCTTAAAGATACAGGAGCAACAGCTCTGGTTTCTGTGGGAGCAGCTATCAGAGTTGGTGGTGTGTCTACGGGAATTATTATTAGTGTTGCTATTATTACGAAAAGAGGCAACATGGGATCATACATGTCAAACTTACATGGACCTCAAAGACCCTGGGGTACAAACTCCTTTTTTTACAGATGAGGAAACTGAAGCCCAGGAAGCTTCTGTGACTTGTCAAAGTCACGCAGGCAGTAAACGCAGCGGTAAGATTAGACTCCAAACTCAGTGCTCTTTATACCATGCTATTTTAGTGGGTTAAAGGGCATGTGGGGGCAAAGGTCAGAGGAAAGAAGAATTACATGAAATTCTTGGAATTAGGAAAGGTTTGAGGAAGCTGCTGACAGGAATGAATAAATGAAGTAGTGAATGAAAAGTGCCATTTAAGCACTTCCTCCCAAAGCCCCACCACAGCAAGGGACTTAAGTTGTTCCCAATGAGAATCTTGTCTGTGGCACTGGTACAGGGCTGGGGATACAAATACAAAAGCCAAGACAGCCCCTGCCCTCACAGAGCTTACATTTTAATGGAGAGGCTGCACCTATAGGGAACTGGCAGCCAGGGAGGGACTGTGTGCCAAAGCCCATGCTGGGGAGACATTCCCCTTGGCCTCCCATGTGAGTCTCCCCCCCAAAATGGTGCTGATACCAGACCCACACTCTCAGCAAGTCTATGGTCCAATTGCACGTGTCTCAATCTAAACATCTCAAATGGATCTGTGACCTTGTTGATTTGAAAATTCCCTCCAGTGATGCAGGTAGCAGCCCCTCCAAGCCTGCTGATTCTTTGAAATTCTCATCCATACCTTTCTTCCTACCTGCCAGTATTCCATATTAATTTGGCTTTGGTTTTGTAGATAGTTAGATCAAACCTTCTTGAATGCTTAAGTGTGTGTTCTCCGAGGTGCTGAAATCTTCTGAGATTAGCGCAGTGACATCCACAAATCAAAGCAGCCAGGAACCTCACCTTGAATAAGGAAGATTTTCCTCTGGTCTCTGCCCTGGGTCTCCTGTATGCCAGTGAGACATACCTGAAAGAAGTGGAAATCCTATTTTTTTTTTTTACTTTACTTGACAGAGTTAAAGTCTGATCCCAAAGGTGACCTCTGTTCTTCTATCTTAAGGAATCACATATGATTCTGACATAGGCAGGAGAGATACCACAGAGGAAAGGCTTGTTAGAAAGTGCTGTGTTGAACCAAATCAAACTCTTTTAAAAAGTAGTTTTTGCATTCTTGACATCTTTTAATCAACTGTATGATGACAAAGAGGTTGCCAACTGTGGAATATCACTTTGAAAGTCTAATTTTCCCTAAATACATAACATATGGTTGTTACATAAAGCTTAACTGTATAAGTTTTTTTTCAAAATATTTTTATTCACTTTTTTTACACTACCAGAATTTTTTACAGTATTTCTCTTCCTCACCTTTTCCAGAAAGCCATCCCATATGGCAAGTAATGTTTTTAAATAAAGAAGAAAAAGAGGAAAATTCAGCAAAACCAATAAATATATTGGAAAAGTAGAAATTTATGCATAATGTGCCACTCCCATAAACTGCCTATCTCTGCAAAAGGGTGAAAGGGGTGTATTTTCCTATCTCTCCTTTGGGCTCATGCTTGCTCTTTTCATAATTCATTTGTGATTTGGGGGGAGGTGGCTAGTCTTTCCATTTACATTGCTGTAATCATTGTTTATTTGGTTTCTTTGGCTCTTGTTATATTGATTTGAATCAGTTCATGATTTTCTGTATTCATTTCTTACAGCACCATAACTTCCCACTGCATTTACGTACCACAATTTTCTTAGCCCCTCCCCAATAGATGGGTTTCTACTTTGCTTCCAATTCTTTGCTACCAGAAAAAAATATTTCTATACATATTTAATTGTATGTAGAGATTTTCTTTTTGACAATAGCCTCCTTAGAGGCTTAATAAACCTTATGGTGGAATCTCTAGGTCAATTTTGAAGATTTTAGTCACTTTATCTTCATAATTCCAAATTGCTTTTCAAAATAGTTGTACTGATTCACCATTCCCCCAACAATGTACTAGTGTGCCTGTCTTCCCACAATTCTTCCGGTATTGACTATTGCCTTCTTTTTTTAATCACCTTTGCCAATTTACAGGATATAAGATGAAACCTTGAGGTTCCCTTAATTTTAATTTATCTTATTATTAATGATTTGTAGCATTCTTTCATGGGGTTGTCACTTGTTTGCAAATGTTATTTTGAGAAACATTTGTTCATATCCTTTGACCACTTTTATATCAAGAAATGGCTTTCTCTAATGGATACATAGGTGTATGAATGGATAGATAGAAAGATAAGTAGAAAGATAGAAAGAGTAAATAAAAAAGAATGAAAGATAGGAAGAAGAAAAAATGCTTAGAGAGAAAGATAATTTAGATAGATAAATCACATAGATAGATGAATAGACAGACAAATGAACAATACATCAGACAGACAGACACATGAAAAATAGATGAGAGAGATGGAATATCACACATACACACAGAAATCTCTCTCTGTGTGTATGTTGTTTATACAGCTTCAATATTAGAAATTAGACACATAGGTTATTTTCTATTCTTATCCCAGGTGGCAATACTTTTGTCTTTTGCAAATGTATTTTAGTTCCATATAATCAAAGTTATATATTCGATCTTTTATAATTTCCTCTACTCCTTGTTTAGTTAAGAAGAAAGTTCATTAAAAGGTTGAGAAAGGTACGTAATCTGAAACTATCAATTGTCTCAATGAGTTTCTTTGCTGATTAGGTAGAATTTTCTAACTACTGTGTTATCAGCAAATATGGACAATTTTATCTCCTTTTCATCTATCTTTAGACCTTACATTTCTTTTTCTTTTGTTTTATTGTGATTGTTAGCATTTCTAGGACCATATTAGATAATGGAGGCTACTGTGGGCATTCTTACCTTACCCCAATATTTACTGGAATATATACCCATTACATATGATGCTTCCTTTTGATTTTTTGAATTTTTTTCATCTTTTTGAAGGGGGGAAGGCAGGGCAATTGGGTTTAAATGACTTCCTCAAGGTCACACAGTTCAAACGTGTCTGAGGCCAGATCTGAACCTCAGATCTTCCTGACTACAGGGCCAGTGCTCTATTCATTGTGCCATCTAGATGCACCTCCTTTTGATTTTATATAGATCTTTTATGATACTTAAAAATATCCCTCTCTTCCTATATTTTATACTATTTAAATACTTCATGTAAGTTTTTTTTTATCATAAATGACTTGTATTTTATTAAAGGCTTTTGTTTTGTCTTTTCCATGGAGAAAATCATGTGATTAATTACATAATTTTGCTGACTATTTTCATAATATTGAGCCATTCTTGCTTCCAGAGTATAAATCCAATTTGAATTCATGATGAAGGATTTCTTGGATGAACTGCTATTGTCTGTTTGACAGGATATTATTTTAATTTCTTTTTAATTCATGCTCATTAACGGCATTGATTTTGTTTTATCCTTCCCTGGTTTAGGCATTAGTGCTATGTTTGACTTAGGAAAGGATTCTGGGGGTGGCTAGGTGGTGCAGTGAATAGAGCACTGGTCCTGTAGTCAGGAGGACCTGAGTTCAAATCGGACCTCAGACACTTAACGTTTATTAGCTGTGTGACCCCGGGCAAATCACTTCAGGCATCTCCAGTAGGTCCAGAACATTTATGAATCTTTAAAAATACATGTAACCACTTAGAACCAACAGATTCACAGAGAACAAGTCAGTCAAAGGTAGTTTCCTTTTTGTGTCATTGATAGTAATTTAATTTGTAGATTAGGAAGATTTTATAGATATATAGATACTATATATGTATGGACGTATATAGACGTGTGTGTGTGTGTGTGTGTGTGTGTGTGTGTTTGTACCTTGAGTAAAATACTCAACAAAGTTTCACATGGTATCCCTCTAGATAGATGTTGACTGCATAGCAATGTAAGGAATTGATCAAGTGAGTAATTTGATACCTTCTTCCTAACTCCTCTAGAGTTAATTCCAACCCTAACCTGAGAAGATGGCAGGGCATGAGCCTTTGGAAGCATAAGATAAGCCATCTCCTACTGATAATTTGGGGAGCATCTCTGATTCATTCATTGTGACTGCATCTGCTTTTGAAGTTACTCACTTGTTGGGACCCAAGTGGATGGACTCTCACAAGAGTTGCCCTGCCTTTTTTGCTCTGTCTGTCTGTCTTTGTGACTGTCATAACCAGCATCAATATTTCTAATAACATCATAGGAAGCTGACTTTGGTCGTTGCCTTTTAATAGGATTTCTAAAGTCCCTTCTTATTGTAAGACTCCATGACTTTATGACTTGATGAAAGACCTAGATATTTGTCACATTTGAAGTTGACAGAAATCTGGAGAGGTGTGTCTTCATTTTGGACAAAAACAAGTATTTTGGATGAAGCAAATCCATTTTAGAAGACGGTAACCAGAAGGAGAAGGGAATCTGTAAACCTGTTATAGTCAGACAACTTGAGGGAAGAAAAGATGCTAAGGCCAGAAAAAGAAAGATTAGGCAGGAGTGGGTGGGGACATGGCGTGGGTAGGAAAAGTAGCCAACTCGCTTGGCAAACTTTTAGAGGGTAGAACTGAGATCAGTGGTTGGAAGTTTCAGGTAGGCAGATACTTACTAAAACAAAGAATGCTCCAACAGTTAGCACTCTCAAGGAATGCCCCATCTCTCAAGTTTGGATGGCCATCTGTCAGGCAGGAAGGACAAGCTATTATAAGCTCAGGTATGGGCTTCCAAAGTTCTTCCTAGTGCTAAGATTCTAGGGTTACAATATTATCAATTGCAGACTCAAGATACGGAATTCCTTCAGGGGTCAGAACTATTGAGTTTGGGTCCTAGGCTGGTAGTTTTTGCAAGAGACAGGACAATCACATGTTTCATTTCCACTTGGTTCTCCCTTTTTGCCCATGAAAAGTCATGAGCTCAGAGTCAGCCTTGGCCCAAGTGATTAAGCACTCCAGGTCTGAGGATTCCCTTTTCTCTTTCCTTCTCTTGTTTTTTTTTTATCTCCTTCCCAGGAACCCAAGGCTTTCCCAAATATCTCATTTATTATCCCTTTGATCTCAACTTTCCAGGTTCTCATTTTCATTAAGACCTACTCACTGATCATCTGTTAACACATAAACTTTCGCATGTTAATTGATCCCATTCCCAGAGTAAAAATATTTGCATTTTACTTTGAGTCCTGGGGTAGAACATATTGAACTCAATCTAATAACCATTTTTAAGCAACTGTAGGAGAGATAAAACTTAGATCAGACCTGGCTGCTACCCTCATGGGGCTCTGGAGCAGGCTAGCCAGAGATGCACAGAAGAAACTCTAAATGCTATTATTTCAGGTACTGTAGCCTGAAGACTAGGCCAGGTGAACTTCTTGGGAGATAACTATTAATGGGGCCAACTTTGTTGGAGCCCCCAGCCTTTAATTTCCATCTCTTCACTTTTTGATTCTATTCAAAAGAGATGAGTAACACTGATAAGGCCATGGCATTAAAGTGTTCCAAACTCTGGGGAGGATTTTGTTTAGTAGGTTTGTTATTTCTTCTGGAAACTTTGTCTTGATTAGGAACAAAATTTCTTTCTTCTTTTTTGCAGCATGGCATCCCCCTATTCCCACATGAATGTTTTCTCCTCTTTTACCCTCATTAAAAAAAAAAAATGAAAAGCTAAGCCTCGTATGTGGGGAAAGAGCCACTAAGCTCCTTTCTACACTGCCTCCTTCCAAGACCTTCCTCCTTCTAGATCTTCCACCTTCCAGGGCCTCTTGGAAATCTGTCATCAGATGTTTGAGTGCCTAAGCATCCCAGCCAGCTATCTATTCACAGTTAAGATTCCATCTCCCTTCAGTTCACACCATCACCACTGGGGAATTCCAAGTCTATTGACTCAAAGCATGCTGCCCAAGTAAACATGCTCTTCCATGATGCTTTGCCCACATCTCTTTGGTGCTCCATCTATCATTTCGTGAACGGTCATTTCATTTCAGTCCAAGCCTCTGTTGGGCTGACTTCCCAGTAAAGCCTGTTCCTGCTACCTCTTGAAGACAGCATCCTCAGGGATAGGGCTAGAAAGGAGAACAGCTCTCTTAGTCAATCCTGTAGGTCTTGGAGGTGATGCACTTTTAACCTAGAAGGCTGGGGGCACTCCCTCTGTACCATTCCAGCACACATTTTTGGGCATGAGCCCACCATAATAAAGTGCTGTTGCTATGTGTATGGTCATATTATTTCAACTGCCTTGAAATAAAGTCTTAAAAATGTCCCTGTTGTAACCTTTTTGGCTGGCATATTTTCTTTCCAGCTTTGAGTTTCAATAATGCTGATACATTTATCAACCACATTAACTAAAGTCCATTTAAAGACTGGGCTGTTTCCATCTCCATGGGCAGCCTTCCACCAAGGGTGCATTTTGGCAGGTGAATCAGCCCCTAAAAGCCTCTTAATTAATGCCACTTTCTTCATCATTTAAAAAAAAAACAAAACTTTTTGCAGCCACAAGCTTCCCATTTCCCCTACTGGCCTTTCTGTCTCTATCTATTTGTGTGTGTTAGGGGCACTGGGGAGAGTATGCTGGGAGTCAGAATGACGGAGGCTGATGTCACATTGGAGATCAACCCAGCTGCTGAATCCCACAGATACTTGTTTCTCGTTGGGTGGCTTTCTTTTTTTTTTAAATAACCTTTTTTTCTTCTTTTCAATTAAAAGATTCTGGAAAGGGGAGTCTGCCCTCTTTGTTAGGTTTCACATGCTGGCTCAGTTTCAGGGAGCAGCTGCTCACATAGCACAAAATATCTCCAGGACTTTGACATGCATTGAAGGGGCACTAACTCAGTAATTGCATTTTCTCCCTCTGGTTTTAGTTAAGTACTTATGAAATATATTAATGGTGAGTTCATTTAAGAAGGAATTCTCCCCCCCGCCCCATTCTTTTTTTTTTTTTTTTCCTTAAAAAAGACAGGATATTTGGCCAAGTTCTCATTTGGAAATCAGGTTGTCCTTACAACTTTATGGGTGTGCCTCAGAAGCCTAATCCATTTTGAGGCAATGTTGTTTAAGGATGGAGTTTTGGGTGAACTCTCCCTCACAGCCTTGGAGAGTCATAGAATCTCAGAGTGTGAAGGGAATCGAGAGGTCACCTAATTGAAATGGTACCTGGAATTTTTTTTTTTTTTTCAAAATCACCTATTCCTGAGTTGGAATCTCCTCTCCAAGAGCTCTGTCAGGGGCCAATCTCCACTTTAAGAACATGGTGATGGGGATCTCATCTCCCCCTCGGTTAGTGCAGTCTATTTCTGTTGTGTTAGTCATTAAGGGCTGCTTTCCTTTTGTCTCCAACACCTAGCAAGGTGTCTTGAACATTGGATGCTTGATAAATTATTGTCAAGTGATTGATAGACTCACCTACATTAAATTTCATTTGACCAATTCTTAAACCCTTCTAGGAACATAATAAATGCTTTATCTATCCATCGATGTACCTATTATTCATCTCCCCCCCCCATCTCTCTGTCTCTGCCACGCTCTCTGTCTCTCTCTGTCTCTGTCTCTTTGTTTCTCTCTTTCTTTCTTTCTTCTCTGTCTTGGGAAATATGATTTCTATGTCTTCATCCCAGTCATTAAAAGAAACATTATACTGCATAAAGCCAAGGACAGATATCTCCAGGTTTACATCCATCTATGCATCCATCCATCCATCCATCCATTGATCCATCCATCCATCCTTCACTCTTCTTCAGAGCCACTCATCCAACCAGTTGTGAGACCTCCTGACCATACTAGTTCGTCACCCTCATCTTTGTATCTTCAATGTAAACTCAACATAAGAGACTTTATCAGATGACTTACTGAAATCCACATGTGCTCCTTCTTTCATAATTGTGTTATCTTTCAAACTAGTATTTGAAAACCAATCTGTGAGATCATTGATGTAGGTAATCACTTCAAAGATACAGGTAGCAACTCATCCAACCCACCCATACCTCTGTGACTTATTCATATCCTCCCAAAAGATTTCCTCTGAACATTGATTAGCTAGTCTGGGGGCTGTGTGTGTGTGTGTGTGTGTGTGTGTGTTGACATGATGGGGCTGCCAGTGAGAGAAATAGGCTCTGTGTTATCCCTCATCCTTGACACATGACCAGTCCATCTTCCTTTCAATCATACATGTCTTTCATGATATTATTTTTACTGCTTCTCTTTTGTTGTTTCTTGCTTGCAATGCATTGCAGTCTGATCACATCACCATGTTACTCCCCATTGCCATCTTGAGGATTCTTGCCTTTGGTTCTTTGGAGATTTTATTCCTCTATGTCCAACACACATGTAACACCACCAGAGGAATAACTTCAGTGTTAAAAAAGGGATCATTTTCTTAATGAGAATCTTAGGTTTCATCAAAAGCCCTGGACAGTTTGGCAAAGTATGTCCTACTCCTTTCCTCTCATTGGCTCTGATGTTCCCCAGATGCAGAAGACAGTGGAGAAATACAGCATCACAGAACCATAGAACTTCAGAGGCAAAAAGGACCTTTGGAAGTCCATAGGCTTCATCAGACTGTCCAAAGGCTTCATTGGACCACCCAAAGGCTTCATTGGATTGCCCAAAGACTTCATGCCACACACAAAAAATATAAAGAACCCTGTTATGTTCTCATTTCTCATTTTTCAAATAAATAAACTAATGATCAGAAAGAGACAATAGAAACCACAGGTCACTCAGCACGTTGGGAGTAAAGCCTGAGCCCAAGTCCCCATCACCTCATGCCAAGTCCGTTCATCTTCCTATTGCCCTACAATCCTGCTAGAAGCTGCCTGCAACTCTTCTTGTCCCATTTACCTCATTTTAATAACTTGAGAATGAGATCAAATGCGTTTCTAGAAGTACGCAAGTGGCATTGAGAAATATAAGCCTTTAAATAGTTATTCACATGCCCTCTGTGCCCCCTATATTCCACGTAGCTATGACATCAGGGACCCACACCATCATTCACTAACCTACCAAGCACTTCAGTGATTTGGTTTTTGAAATGATTGAGACCTCCTACAGTCCTAATTCAGGTCTCACCTTCTCAGGTTCTCACTACCTCATAAACCTTTATTGAAGTTGCAGTACTGGTGGCAAATAGGAGTTGTAGTGAATGAATAGCAAGGTGTAAAGGAAGGTGGGCAGAAAAATCCCAGGGAAGCCCCATGCAGACTCATCCACCACACACAGAGAAGTGGGAGGAGGGAAGAGGGCAGTGAAGTGAGCCACCCCTCCCTCACATTCTCATAAAAGTAAAAGAGAGAGGAGGGGTAGGGCCATCCCAAGGGCAGAGAGAAGGGTCCTGGGGAGATTCACACTGTGTGGGCCACCCTCCCCCTTTTCCAATATTCATACAGATGAAATGTGCTCAAAAACTAAGATCTACAAAGTCGTTCCCTACAGGTTGATGAATGCTAGCCACAGCTGTATAATTATGCTAGAATTAGACCTTTTGCCTTATAAATGACAATAATAATGAAGTTTATGGGTGATTTCATTGGCTTGGCTATTCCAGCAACCCAGGTCACAGCTCCTTCTACAGCTTAGAAGTTGAACTTGGTGAGTTTTTATAGCCAAAGAACTCATACCCCCCATGGATAACTCAGACATAAACTTCTCTTCCATGAATTAATCTGGGCCATGAAAGGTAAACACAGAGTGTGGACCAAGTCACCAAGTCTGGAGAGCCTGCCAGAGCATGAGGCTCCTGTCTGGGGTCTTGAGAGTCCCGGGTCACTGGCTGACACTGGACTGAACATGAAGCAGTCACTTCAGGAGTACATCAGACAGAAATGGAAGTCACGGGAGGATCTTGGGGTTGAAGCACAGGGATCACGGTCAGCGTCTACTATTGAGTTTGTCTTTCCCTTTCAGAGGAGAAGTTCTCTGGCCACGTGATCAATAATTAATAGAAATCACTAAACAGCAAACACGTAAGTGCCTACTATGCGCCAGGAACTGGACTACATTGCAAGGGCACAACCAGAAGCCAAAGCTCACCCCGACCGCAAGGAGCTCCCGATCTCATGGGATCGAATCCTGCTGAACGCTGTTATTCTTGGCTCTAGGAGAGTGGCATCTAGACTAGGACCCAGTGTGCTCGTGAAGCTTCTAAACCACTTCCCGTCTCTTCAGCGCCCTGGCTTCTGCTTGCAAAGGTTTGCCAGCCACGCCCTTGATGATACTTTGGAGCATTTCCCAGGAACCCAAGTCTAGTTCACTTGACTAGGAGCTTTTTGACACTACCAGCTCCCTCTCATAGTTATTCTGTCCTTTTAGCTTCAAAGAGCCTTCTCCTTGGTCAAGAGAGTCAAAGGAAAGGAAGAACTCAATGTGGCTCACACTGACACTGTGCCTTTAAATCTGCAGAGCATTTTATATATTGGGCAGATGTGGTTATTTACCCCATTTTGCAGATAAGAAAAGTGAGGCTGAAAAAGGTTAAGCGACATGGCCAGAACTACACAGCAAGTACAGGTCTGAGGCAGGATTCAAAGTCAGGTCTCCCTGACTCCAAGTAGAATGCTCTACCCATTATACCACCCAGCTGCCCACCTATCAGCTCTACCAGTCAGACAGTCAGTCGACAAGCATTTATTATGTGATAGCTACTAGAGATATAAAGAGAGGCAACAAATATTCCTCCCTGGGAAGACACCACTTAAAAGAGTAGGTGTGAGCAAGACACAAGGTTATCTGAGCAGTGACTGGTAGCTCGAGTGGCCAAGAAACCCAGGGGAGAATTGAGCGGAACCTGGAAGGAAGTCAGTGAGGTCTGGGGGCACTGCAGGAATGAGGAATGGCCAGTGAAAAAGAACAGCTTGAAAATGTAGCATCGTGTTCAAGAATCCTCAAGAGGCCAACAGAAGAGCGAATAAAAATGTATGAACAAGTTACAGAGAGAATAACAAAAGAGACAGTTAAAAGAAGGGAGGGCTTGGGAGCAGCTCCTCTTCGAAGATGGCATTTCAATTGGGACATAAAGGGAGCCAAGGGAGGTCAGTAGACAGAGATGAGGAGGGAGAACATCCCAGACCTGGAGGATGATCAGAGAAAATGCCCAGAGCAGAGAGATGGTTGAGTCTTGTCTGTGGAACAGCCTGGAGGTTGAGGTCATTGGATTGAAGAGTGTGTCTCATACAAGTAAGGTGAAAGACGGGATAGTTGGGAAGGGGCTGAGTTATGAAGGGTTTTGAATACCAGTCAGAGGATTTTGTATTTAATCCTGGAGGCTATAGGGAACTACTGGAGTTTATTGAGGTGCATATGTCTTTGGGGGGCAGACCGTGACACGACATGTTTTAGAAAAATCACTTTAGTGGCTGAATGGAGGACATGTCAGTGTCAGAGGAGAAAAGAGGTAATATTCAAGAATGATTTTTTTTTTTTGGAGGGGAGAAGGTGGGGAAATTGGGGTTAAGTGACTTGCCTAAGGTCACACAGTTAGTTTTTTGTGTTAAGTGTCTGAAGTAGGATTTGAACTCAGGTCCTCTTGACTCCAGAGCTGGTACTCTATTCACTGCACCACCTAGCCGCCCCTGAATAAGGATTATAAAGGTGAAATTAATAACCTTTGACAACATATCGAATACAGGTGAGGGAAAGATGAGGAGGAGTACAGAATGATTCCTGGTAGTCTCAGTAATAGGGAAGGTAGGACGAGGGAAACACTTGGGGAAAAGATAACAGGACCATCTTGGACATACTGAGTTTAAGACATGTACCCGACATCTAGTTCAAGAGGTCTGAAAGGCAGTTGGAGAGGTGAGATTGGAGGTCAGCAGAGGGTTTGGGGAAGGATAAGTGGATTGGAGATTCATCAGGATAGGAATGATAACTAGAGCTCTGGGAGCTGACGAGATCATCAAGTGATGTGGTACAGAAGGAGAAGAGAAGAGGGCATAGGAAAGCATCTTGGGAGATGTCGACAGTCAGAGGACCAAGAAATATAAGAGAACCAGGTGAGAGGAGTGTCCCAAAACCAGAGAGAGACAAGAGCACCTGGGAGGAGGAGGTGAGCACAGTGTCGTAGGCTGCAAAGAGGCCAAGCAGAATGAGGACAGAAAAGGCCACTGGACCGGGCAACTAGGAGTTACTTTGGAGAAAACAGTTTAGATGAAATATAAGATTTGAAGCTGGATTGTAAGGGGTTAAAACAGGTAAAGGTGAGGAAGTAAAGGCACTCAGTGTGATGGTTTTTTCAAAGAGTTTAGCTACAAAAGGGCAGAAAAGATAGAGGATGATAGTGTTCCTCCCCCTCTTCCATCCCCTACCCCCAAAAAACAACAACAACAACAGTTTCCACCTTTATTACAGATACCGTTCATGAACAATCGTGCTATCAGGCAGCGCATGGGCTATGAACAGCAGCTGTACACAACAACTCTGAGACTTACCTCCCACCCAAATACATAAAGTCAGTATCAAACACAGTCTTCGGTTTATAATTTAAACAGGAGAAGTTGAGAGTGAAGGTAGACACTTTCTCAGTGAATGAATATTGTTTAACAGCTTTTCATGGGCCTTCTCTGACTTTGAGGAAAGCAAAG
>CM053586.1:234561608-234649642 GCA_028646515.1 Pseudochirops corinnae
GGATATGAAGACATCAAGGAGTTGAGATCTGCAACAGTGGAGGAAGTAAGCAAATTAATGAGATCAATCATGGATCCATCAGAGTATAGAAGGAATTATCTGCATTTTATAGATGAAGTGTGGAGGAGTTAGATGACTTGCCCTGTGGACAAATGGCTGAGCTGGGACTAGAACACAGAGTTATTGACCCCTCATCCAGTGTGCCCTTAACCTTAGACTTGATCGTAATCTCAACCCCATCACATGCGCCTGAAACGAACAAATAAATAGATAAATGAATGAATGGATAGATTAAAAATAAAGGCCTGATCTTTTCTAAGAACTTTCCTGTGATCTCTCTGTTCACAGCTGGCTGCAGCCAAACCTTGATCTAGCCCCTCTCCAGAATCTGGGTGTGATTTATTAGGTGAGAATAGACTTTGTGGCTTCTGGGTGACTGGAGGCTGTTACTGAGACCATGAGCTGGAATGAACAGGTGCCCTTCCCCCCTTGGATGGGAAGGATAAGTTGTTTGCCCTTGCAAGTAGAAGAGTTTGGCAGTGATGTTTTCCTGCTACAGTATCTGAAATCCCAGCTGGGCCAATTTAGTAATGGTAACTAACTTCAGTATTAATAAGTCTTCTGAGGTAATATTACAGCAACTCCACTAATGCTTTTGCCAAAGCAGAAGACAATGTCAGGGCTTCATTGTACCTTCCCTTGCCCGTAGAATAAGGTTACTACATCCAGGTCATTTGAGCAAAAGGATGATGGACTAGACATGGAATTGTCAGTGCTGCAAAGCACTGAACAGTCAGTGTTGGGGATCTGCTAGTGTGGGTTGGGTCAAAGAACTGAGGAATCGGACAGGTCACTAGGACAGGACACTGTGCATGTGGACTAAGCCTAAGGAAGAATGCACTAGCCCCAACTGGAGCTAGTTTTAACCACCCAAAACTCAGTAGAAGCAGTGACATTGGCTGGTGAACCATGAATTGCCCAGTGTGAGAGGAGACTAAGACACTTTGAGTGAGATCCAGTCCCCAAGAAAACCTCAATCAGAGGGAAGGGAGTCAGGAAGTCAGTGATAAGCAAAATATGGAGGGGAAAGACTAAAAGTACCAAAGATTTTAGGAAGAAATCTCAAAGCTCTTTAATATAAACAGATAGGTCAACAAGGAAAATAGTGACGTACAGAAGACATATGACCTGCAGGTATCATAAATGAGTTTAGGCATCTATAAATAAATGCTGAAAAATAAAAGAAAATGACCCGACACTTAATGAACTCCTTGTGGAACTTGAGGAGAACATAGAATTATAGCTGTGTGATTTAAAAGAGAAATGAGAATTGGAGCAGAATTTATCATGTGCACAGCAAAAATAATGATCAAATAGAAGAACTGTTCTCTGCTATGGCAAACCTCACCAAAGAAACAAAAGAGAAAACAATAGATCAGGAATGCAAACGCACAGACATGAAAGAAAACCGTGAAGAAGAGACGCAAAAAACATTCAAAGAAAATATTTTCACTGTGCAAGCAAAACATACTGATCTCAAAGGATGGGTAGAGACAGCCTAAGGATCATAGGCTCCCAGAAGGACACAATGGGCAAAAAAAAGCTCCACACCATTATGGAGGAAATAATAGAAAAAAACTTTCCAGAATTTCAGAACATAGAAAATGAAATTCCAATGGGAAGAACTCACAGATTGCCTCTAGGGGAAAAAATGCCCAAGTCTGCAAACTCCAAGATATATGATGGCTAAATTTAACAACTAAATTCAGAAAAAAGAAGTTCTGAAAACCATCAGGAGAAAGACCTTCAAACATAAAGGAAAAGACATTAAAATAATGCAAGACTATTCTGTACCTACTAGAAAAAGGAGGAGGGAATGGAATAATATGTTCTGAAGAGCAATGGAACTCAGTATGCAGCCCATGGCAACCTTTACTGCAAATTAGGGGGAAATAGATAAAGTGGAAAGAGAAACAATAGAAATAATAATTAAAACTAAAAGCTGATTCTTTGAAAAGGTTAATAAAATTTATAAAGCCTTAGCTAATCTGACTAAAAAGAATAAAACAGAAAATCAAATCCATAAAACACCAAATAAGCAAGGTGCAATCACAGCAAAACCAAAGAAATAAAAATAATAATCAGAATATACTATACACAATTATATCATAACAAAACTGAAAACACAAAAGAAATAGAGGAATACCTTCAAAAATGTAAAATATTCAAACTATCAAAAGACCAGATAGAGATCTTAAATAGCACAGTCTCAGAAAAGGAAATAGATGTAGTTGAAAAGTAACTACCAAGGTGGGTGGAGAGGAGAAACCTCTTCATCCTGATGGATTCACAGAAGCCTTTCAAACTTTAATTTTATTTTTAAAAATTTTTAATTAATTAATTTTTAGTTTTTAATGTTCACTTTTATAAGATTGAGTTCTAAATTTTTCCCTCTTCCTTCCCTCCTCCCTCCTCAAGATGGCATGCAATTTGATATAGGTTATACATATATACTCATATTCAACATATTTCCACATCAGTCATGTTACAAAAGAACAAGAACAAAAGGAAAAAATCATGAGAAAGAAAAAAAAGAGAAAATAGTTTGCTTCAATCTGTGTTCAGACTCCATAGTTCTTTCTCTGGATGTGGATAGCATTTTCAGTTTTTAGTCTTTTGGAATTGTCTTAGATCATTGAATTGCTGAGAAGACCTAAGTCTATCAAAGTTGATCATCAAACATTGTTGCTGTTGCTGTATAGAATGTTTTTCTCCTGGTTCTGCTCACTTCACTCAGCATCAGTTCATGTCAGTCTTTCCAAGTTTTTCTGAAATCTGCCTACTCATGATTTCTTATGGAACAACAGTATTCCATTACATTCACATACCACAAGTTGTTCAGCCATTCCCCAATAGATGGGCATCCCCTTAATTTCCAATTTTTGGTCGCCACAGAAAGAGCTGCTATAAATATTTTTGTACATGTGAGTCTTTTCCCCTTTTTTATGATCTCTTTGGGAAACAGCCCTAGTATTGGTATTACTGCATCAAAGGGTATGCACAGTTTTATAGCCATTTGGGTATAGTTCCAGATTACTCTCCAGAATGGTTAGATCAGTTTATAACTCTACCAATAATGCACTAAGTGTTCCAATTTTCCCACATCTTCAACATTTATCATTTTCCTGTTTTGTCATGTTAGCCAATTTATCAAACTTTTAAAGAACAGTTAGTACCCATACATCAGAAATTATTCTCAACAATTCAGAATAGAAGAACCCTATCAAAATCCTTTTATGAGACAAATATAGTCCTAATACCTAAACCATGGAAAGATAAATCACAAAAAGAAAACTATCAACCAGTATCATTAATGAACACTGACTCAAAAATTTTAAACAAAATCCTATCAGACTATAGTGATTTATCCAAGAATCATTTGTTACAATCAAGTGGGATTTATAAAAGCATGCAAGGATGGTTCAACTTTAGGAAAATAATTAATACAATTAATAAAAAACATTAAAAATAAAAACATCTCAAACCACATGATTATCTCAATACATACAGAGAAATGAAAATCAAAACAACCCTGAATATTCATCTCACACTCTGAAAACTGGCAAAGATGACCAAAAAGATAATAACACTTAAATGTTTGAAGGGTTGTGATAGGCACACTAATACACTGTAGTGGAGCTATGTAATAGTGCAACCATTTTGGAATGCAATTTTAAGTGACTAAATGTCCATACCTTTTGAACCAGAGACTCCATCACAGGGCTTATACCCCAAGAAGCCATTGGTAAGAAAAAAGTCCCCATACACTCCAAAATATTTATAGCATCACTTTTTTGTGATGGCTGAGAACTGAGGAATGACTAAACAAATTGTGGTAAATGAATATAATGGAATATTACCGTGCTGTAAGAAATGATGTGCATGATGAATATAAGAAGGACAGGAAGATGAATGGTGAATTAAACAGAGCCAAGAAAACAATATACACAGTAACCACAACAACGTATATGGAAAGATCAACGACACACCAAAATATCAAAAGTAAACATAACAAAATTAAAGCTCAAATGGGGCTTGAATGAAGAGAGATGAGAAGCCAATCCCAACCTACCTCTTTGTGGAGGTGGGAGGTCCTCTGGTATTTACATGTTTTTGGACTTTTTCAATGGATTGATCAATTGTGCTGACTTTTTTTTAATCCTCTCCAAAAAAAAAATACTGTTTGCCATATGGGATAGCTCTTGGGTAGGGGGAAGGAAGGGATATATATGAGATACTACGGCTATATAAGAAACAGAAAATATCAATAAAACTTATTGGAAAAAAAAATAAAGCCTGCTTATTTGGCCATTTGGCTTCCTTCGGTACTAGTTGCTTCAGTAAATGATCTCTTGGTTTTGAGTTTGGCTGGTCAGACACGCTGATTAAATAATGCCATGTGACCACAATTACTCCATTCACTAACAGTACCAGAGCTCATTAGGGGAGGGCTCCTTGTATATAACCACACAGTGGAGACTTGGAAAATTTGAGTGCCCCACACTCAGGTAAATACATCTCTCTAGTTCGGTAAAGGTTTGTGTGCAGGTTTTGCTGACTCTGTCCTGACATGATGCTCTGCATTTGTGTTGGTACCTTGTCTTGCATGTTTTCAGAAGAAAAGCAGAAAGGAAGCTGAAAAATTCCCTGGAATAGAAGTGATGACATTAAGATCAAAGTTGATTTCTGATGCTGTTTTTTCCTCAATGCTATGACTTAAAATGTCAAGAATCAGTCTAGAGATGACCATAATAAAAAGCATCTGGTTTCTGCAGGGAGATGCAGCATAGTCCTTTTAAACAAATTTCTCTTACTTTGCAGATGTTTCATAGTCATTTAAAGTCATCTTTTTCTTCCCGGACCATTCAAACCCTTTGAAGACAACATCCCACAGTTAAGTCTCTGCTTTTTTATCTTCTGTGGCTCTTGACTCTAGAGCTAAATCTCTTTCCTCCAGTGGGGTGTTCTTTGAGTTTATATCTGAACCTTTTGGTTCTACTAGACTTTTTGCCTTCTTACTTTCTTCTTGCTTACTTCCCTTATTTCTTTGCCCCTTGAACTGAGCACATCACCTATTAAAAGTAGTTCCTGAGACTCTAGGGTCCTGAGGGTTCTTGGGCAGAGGTAGCCTCAAGGGAGTGTGTCAGAGGTTCATGCTGCCTCTCCCCCTTTTTAGAAATGTGGACTGATTATCCTTCAGGCCTGTTTTGGAGGATTGGGATATTTAGTACTTTTTTAAAATTACAACTTCTAGTTTACATTTGAGAACAAGCCTTGTATAATTTCATTTCTGTATTTTCAGATCCCTAGGTTTCTGATCCGGACATTGTAAAGAAAAAATGTATGACCAGAGAAGGAGTTGGGCTAGTTATGTGGTACAAATGAGGAGGTAACAAATGATTAGCCAATGGTGTTGCACTGGGACCTATTCAATATCCAGAACATCGGGTAAAACTTTTTTGGAGGGCTTATGGAAAACACATACAGGAATAGCACAAGATGAGGTGGTGTGAATGTTATAATCAGCCCAGAAAACAGACACAATGAAATCATGGATCCAATGTTGTTTCCTCAGACTTTAACATAAGGGTATTCTGTATATGAAGGTATTTCATTTTGCCCACGTGGGATCTTTGGTTGGTTTCATTGTGCTCCTAACACTCTTGCTTTGTCATCTGCTTCTATCGTTTCAAACAGCTCACTAGTTATTCATCCTTTGGCACTTACATCCTGTCTCATTCCTACTGACCACATAAATTTGACTTATCCCTCTATGAAGGAAATACCCATATTTTGCTTTATGACATGTCTTCTTCTTTTTTTTTGTTTTTTGGAGGGCAATTGGGGTTAAGTGACTTGCTCGAGGTCACATGGCTAAAAAGTGTTAAGTGTTTGAGGCTGGATTTGAACTTAGGTCTTCCTGACTCCAGGGCTGATGCTCTATATAGTCACTGTGTCACCTAGCTGCCCCTGGCATGTCTTCTAATATTAGGTTTCTATGACCTGTTTTCTAGTAGAGACAGGCTGCTTTGTCTGCTCACAACCTCAATAATTCCCAAGACCTTGCCCCCAACATCTAGAATCTCTATTTACTTGCTATGGAAATTTAGATAACTTAAAATGGGAAAGGCCATTTGGTATCACGTTTTCTCCACCACATGCAAGAGTCCATTTGATTCAGTTCAATTCAGCATTTATTAAATATCTACTGTGTATTTGGTGCAGCAGATACAAAGACAAAATCATGGCTCAAAAAGAGCTTAGGTTCTCCTGGAAGTATTATTTTGCAATAATAGGGATCAGTGGATAATTTATTAGTTACTGAAAGCAATCCAGCTCACTGTTTCCTTCTTTTTTTTTTTTTCCATTCAACAAACATTTATTAAGCACTTAATATTTATAGAATGCTGTATTTGATACTGAGAGAGATAAAAAAAAAAGTTCAGGTAATACACAATCCCTGGCCTCATCACTGTTTCCTTCTTGAGAAAACAACGCTTCAAGAAAAAAACCAAATTAATAATTGCCCTAAATTCCTGGTATGATTTTAAAAAACTAGCAGTCTGTTCCTGGAATCCTCTTTAGTCATGAGCAGTTCTGTTGTTATCTTATTGCCTCACTGACTCTCTAAAAGAATAAGGCTTTCCCCTCTTTATTCTGTCTCTTTTCCATATCTTGGAGGCCATACTGTCTTCTGTACTGAGTTCCCTAGAAACTAGAAACATTTGCATTGTTTGTTTTAACCTCTTGTGCAATCCTTCCTGCTGTTGAAAAAGTTCTGATTCAGTCTGTAATAGCCATAATAAATAAGGTTAGTATTGCATCATCTAAGAAGTTACAGAACAGAAGAGCACTTAAAAATAAGAAATTTTTTATCCCACATCCTTGTGATTTCAAATATATTTTAGGGAATAATATTAACTACCCTTTAAGTGAAATTCTTTCTCAAAACAGACCTTCATTTGACTAAAATCTCAATTTCATTGGTGAGCTAGGTAGGATCCCTTCTGCCAGAACAAGAAAGACAATGGCTGCTTAACACTTGGATTAACAGAGGAAAAATATATGGAGAATATATGGAGAAAGTCTAAAGACAAATTTTTAGACAGAAGTTCAAGTGTGATAAACAAGGTGGTCAGGACTGAGTTTAAACAGGGGATGAAACAGAAATGGTCAATAGTCCAGATGTAAATTGAAAACAAAATTAGCCACTTTCTCATTCATGATCCTACTGGAAATATTCAAATGAGTCCTTTAATTTTGATTATTCATATTCATCTTTTTATGGAGAAAAGGTTCTTACTAAACTTTAGATTTGGGAAGAAAAAGGTTATCATATATGCAGTGCTTAAAATGAATGTGATATACGATGCATAGATGAGATCAGGAGCACTGAATCATACAGTTGGAAGGGGTCTACTTGAGGAAAAGTTGAGTATACTTGGGCAAACTGAATAATTACAAAGCATGGACTGGGGTGCCATACATTATAAGGAAACATGATAGTTATTATGAATTGTTAGAAGTCATAGTAGGCAGGTAGAATAGTATCAAAAATGCATAAAAGTGAGAGATTTAGGTAGAAACACTGTGTATTTTGATTAGAGATATCAGGAACACTAGAAATCTGGACCAGTCAGATTGGGGTAGAATGACAAAAATCTTAAGATAAACAAGTTTGAAACAGCAACCTGGGAAAGGGTATTTTAGTATTTTACCTTATATTTGAGTTTTTAATGACAATGTTAAAGCTGTATAGGGATTTAAACAATATCATTTCCATATTTCTTCAGATTCATAACAGATTTGTCATTTTGTCTACAAATATAAAATTGAATTGCTTGAGGGAGATCAATCCTTTGTGCTCTCAACCTGATTTCCTTAAGTTTTTTTTTAATGAACAATTATAGCTCTACTATAACATTCCAAAAGGAGAAGACAACATTTCACCTTATTTCCTAATTGAACATATCAGAGACCAGCAAATCTCTAGGGTATGTATTATGTATAAAGAACAAAGGAGCTCTAGAATATAGAAGATGGCAAATTTAATTCACCTTTTTAAGTAGGGAACTTTGACTACAGTTAAATTGTAAAACTTAACTTGGCCTCTCCCTAAGACGCACAAATTCAAATCACCAAACTACAATTAGTCTTCTGTTAGAGTTGGAACTAATGTATCAATGATGGAAAAGAAAATTTACATATTAATACCAGTCCCATTTTCCAAGTACAACTGTGAGACCCATTTTCTGTACATATGTGTGTGTGTGTATGAAATCCCTAACTCTCCCTTACACAAATACCAAATAAAGTCAATGTCACCTAAAGCTGTTTTTTGAGTTTGCCTTTTATCAGAAGTTAGTTAATTCCAAGCTAAAGAGACAAATGTAGATATTTATTAATATGGATTTATTCTGGGAAATTATTTTGTGTCTTTGAGTCTCTTTGCTGCTTAACTGTCATTTTAAAAAATAATTAGATTCTAAGTTTTGCAAAAGGAAGCTTAAAATACACAGAGGTTAACTCAATGCAGCCGTGGGGTGTGTCTTTTAAAAATTAGCAGTTGTACAGACCGCTCTTTGCATTCTTTAGAAATAAGATATAGTTCAATATTTTTAATCATAGCAACAGTTGATAAGAAAAACAGCAAAAAAGGTAATTGTTTCCATATGGAAAGAAAAAGAAGAAACTAGTCAAACAGTATACTGTCATTTAGTCAAATAAAAAGTGGCTACTGGGAGATTTGGCAGAAAGGGTGAATTTTCCTATGTGGGTTTCACTGTACATTTCTCAATGTACCATACATAATAAGCTTTTTAGATATATCATTCTCCTTCCAAGACGTTTGCTAATTTTCAAGTCTGCTTTATCTTTTTCAACTATTTAATACTGATCTGTTCTATATTTTCTATGACCTTACATTTTCTCAGATATAGTATTTTCTCCAATTAAATGGTAAATACTTATTTTATTGACACTTCCGTAGAGAGGGGGGAAAAAGCCAGTTCTTAACTTCTAATTTAAATGCAATGTCTGTTTCTATCTATAGCAACCTGACATTTGACTGAAGTATCTACTCTATTAGTAAAAACACAGACCACTCTCCTAGAACAGTATCTCTTTGAAAGGAAAATAAGGTTTTATATGAGGTTGTGTGTGTGTATGTGTGTGTGTTTGTAGAGTATAGACAATATTTTAGTCTAATATGTCAATATAAATTTCAAAGCCCTGACTAGACTAAATTAAGTTGTTCTGGACCCTCTCCCACACCACAAATACTCTTAGAATGGTTATCAAAGGGGGATTTTAAATGAAAACTGAAAAGACTCAATCAGATTCTGCAATAAGTAGTAAGTTTTTAAGGAAAAAGAAAGCCCTGTGAAAATAAAGGAAGCAGTCACCTATTCCCTTTTGGTATTTTAGGTTAATATTCAGTCATTATAATTCAAAATTTTATTTTGAAACACAAGTTTTAATCTGATCCATTTATGTGAAAAATTTAGGTAAGCCAGTGAATGTTTAAGGTGTTTGACACCAGTGCCCTCCTGTGGCGCAAAGTATTCATTAACTCTACCTCTCTATTCTAGAATTCTAGTTTAAGCATAATTAAATATCCAGCATTATCATTAGTCAGGTTCAGGTTTAGTAAATGTTTCTGACTAAATAGTAAAGGTTCCAGGACAAGCTAGTAGTTGAAAAAGATTACTTTAATTGTCAGCAAAGATAGAATATAATTTTTCTTCATAATTTTTAGAATCAAAGTACCATTTATAACAACACCCATTGTGACAATTCTTCACCAAAATATTTTATAAAAGTATCCATTTTCCTTTTAAATTAATAAGTAATTCATCAAAAAGGAGATGTTTTTGTTGAAAAAAGTTTTTCTTTGGTAAAAAGGCTCCAACTTTCCTCTTATGTACAGTCTACAATATGAATTCTAATCTGATGTGTTAGCAAAATAGGATTTTGAAATGTGATAGAGAACATGGTTTATGAATATTTCAATCCGGAAGAATTCAGAGATACTTTCTTCCACTGAAAATCCATTTTTTTGTGTGTTTGTTTGCTTTTGGAGGGGAGAAGGTAGGGCAATTGGGGTTAAGTAACTTGCCTATGGTCACATGGCTAGTTGCGTGTGTGTGTGTGTGTGTGTGTGTGTGTGTGTGTGTGTGTGTGTGTGTGTGTGAAGCGTCTGAGGCCGCATTTGAACTCAGGTCCTCCTGATTCCAGGGCCAGTGCTCTATTCACTGTGCCACTTAGCAGGCCCCCAAAATTCCACTTATTTTAAGATCAAAGGTTACAGTAACTGGCGACAACCTGTTCCAATATTGTGAAGCTGTCTAAAAAGTCCTCTTCTTCAATTCCAAACTTTGTATACTGGTGAACATAGGCTCTAGTAAAAAAAATGGGAAAAAAAAGATGTTAAATACAGAATTCGATTATATTAATTCATAACTGAACCATAATGATATGTGCCCTCTGAACATTAAGAATTACAAAGTTGTAGGCCAAATTTCTAGCATTCCAGAAGGATGCCAAGTAGAAGAAGGAAGTTAAGGAAATAAACATATAATCCCATTTTATAGGTGAGGAAACTGAGGGAAAAAGAGATAAAGTGTCTTGTCCAAAATCACACAACTAGATAGTATCTGAAAAATATATGGATATGAACTTGGGTCTTCCTGACTCAAAGCTCAGCATTCTATCTACTTTACCAACATCTGCTTCTTCCCCTAAAGAGGAGGCAAGTGTGGAAGGAGCAGCCAGGTATGTTGGAGATGAGTATTATTAATGTTAAAGAGATACCTTTCAACAGCAAACTTTGCAAGTACTTTGAAAATAAATATTCAATTCACATATAGATTTTTAGGAATAGAGTTATGACATAAAAACGAGGTATATTTATAATGAACAGACATAACAAGTGCATAAGAAAAGCTGGTTATATTCTATATTTGCCAATCATTTTGGAACTTGGGAAGTTGATGGGTTGGGGAAAGGTGAAAAAGTCACTAAATTTCTTTTCACACTGGAATAACACCCTTTTAAGGAAAACAAAAACATGGTATAGAAGTAATCAAATGCTATCTGATTTAAATGAAAAACCAACAATCTGTTTATCCCATTTTTCTACCTATATAATTTCAACCACAGTTAAAAACAAAAACAGGGACTTTTTTTCCTCTGGTTTCATTTTTAAGTAAAGCCTCCATACAGTTTTCATTATTCTTCTTTTTACTGACACAAACTCCCTGAATACACACACATATCCATCTGTAGTCCACAAAATAGATGGCTACAACTTAAAGTCTACAAAGTGTCTGAGTCTCTAAATGCATCTTTGAATAACGTTTTGGACTATGGTTATACCTCATAAACACCTACATCAACCCTACTTACTGGTAAAGATTGAGAACCCCAACTATGGAGGTATGGGGGTGAAGACTAGAAAAAAACAAAACACTCAAACATGTCCCATATCCTTTGATCATTTTTTATTTGGGTGACATTAGGCTAAAATGATACAGGGTAACTATAAAGAAGTCACAAAAATGGCAACATGCAAAAGATGATGGTGTTTGGTCTTTCCATGGCAGGAAGAAGAGAGAATTGAGGGGTTAACTTTAGCTTGGTGTTTTAGGGTACTAGTTCTGCCATTCACTACCTAAAGATGTTCTTCCAACACCAGGCAGTGTTGTTAAAAGCTAACATTCAGAAATCCTTGGATGTACATAGGCATGGCTAGTAACCTTCAAAAACACATAGACTACACATTGTGATTATGAGTGGCATAAAACCATAGGCCTGTAATTAAATTCCAATATGTTATTTTAAGCTTATTTTACCTACTTTGAAGCAAACATGTTCCAGGCTTTGCCTATGATGGTATCAAGTGGTTTTAGTAAAAATTGACTATTGCTAACCAAAGCAGCTGATTTCTCATATTTGTTAAAGGCTCGTTGTGTTCTCCATTCACTGAAGGCATCACTAGGCCGGAGCCAGGAAGTGTATAAGGCTGCATCTTTAAAACTGCCTTTGGAGGAAATAGCACAAATTATTTTCTCAGGCATTATTTATTTCTTAATTTTCAAGATCATTTAATAAACTTTTTTCTAGTCAGTTTTACATGTACCAAAAAATCTGTGATCTACTCTTAAGTCAATATGAAGAGTAATAAGACAGTAAGTATACGCAACTGTGTTGTACTTAAATGACCTTCTTCCCCCCTACTCCCCCACCCCCGGGCTTTTTTTTTACAGAAGGCTTATTACAGAGCTTGCTTGGCTCTTTTATACAAGTGCATGGACCGGCCAATTTACAATACTGCTGAACTCATCAAATCAGAATTGAAACAAGAGACTTGCCAGGGAGCTGAAAGCCAACAGCAGTAGTGGCACTATAAAGCCAACTCTTTAGAAAACCTTGGGCCAAATGCACTAACTCCATTGTGCTACAGAAACAAATACTGGTTACCTTCCCATTCCTCCATCCGTCCAGTCTCTCCCCCCTGCCCCCCACCAAAAAAAAAGCTTTGGGTTGGTTTTATATTCACCGTCTTTACCAAAAGTACTTTATTTTCACCATGATTTTTGCTTACCTAGGTCTGCACTGTGCACATCTTTACCACGCAGGATGACCAAGTTGGCTATGGAAGTGTTAAAATTGGGCTCCTTGTTAGGAGAGACCTTCTCAAGGGCAGGAAGTCTTGACGAAGGTGGCCGGACCTGCCAATCAATACCTTAACAGAGAGTGAATGTGTTAATTTCCATTTTCCTTTGGACAAAAATACTAATGATGTACCACTCTCCTGGATACTCTCTTCTCTCTGGGTTTTTGGGACATTCTTCATTTTAAGTTCTTCTTCTACTTGTCTGAACACTTATTCTCAGTCTCCTTTGCTGACTCTTCCTCTATGCTATTTTCACTCACAGTGAGTGTCCCCCAAAGCTCAGCCTTGGTCTCCTTCCCTTCATTCTCTAAAATATCTCCTTTGGTGACCTAATCAGTTTTCCCATCTCTCTCTATATGGCACACACATCAATACATGCAGTCCTTTTCTCTATCTTGAGCTCCAGTCTTGCATTACCAAATGGACATTTCATATGTGGACATTTCAAATGAGATATCTTGTAAGCATCTCAAACTCAACATTTCCAAAGCAGAAGGCATCATCTTTTCCCTTAAATAAATACACCCCTCTTCCAATGTATTTCTGTCAAGGAGAATCACCATCCTTGCAGTTATGAAAGTTTACAACATCGGTATCCTCCACTCTTGTCTCTCCTCACTTTCCATATCCAATCAGCTTCCAGGTCTTCCTGATTCAGCTTTCACAACATTTCTAGAATCTATCTCCTTTTAATTCACATGGGCACCCCCCTAGTTCAAGTCTCCATTATCTCTCTCCTGGGTTACTATAATAGTCTCCTAATTGTTCTACTTCAGTCCTGCACAACCTGCAGTTCAAGAGCTGCTTATGGCCCTTGGGTCATTTGCAGCATGCCAAAGTATTTTGGGAGGCATGAAAAATGTAGAGGAAAACATCTTTTGTATGTAGAGGAAACCCTTTGGCAGACCACAGGTTGGGCAGGCCTGGTCTACCTGCTTCAAATCTCTTTCTTTTCTAATCTATTTTCTTCAAAACTGCTAAAGTCATTTTCTTAAATTTTAAACCTGATCACATCACTCAATAGACTCTAATGGCTCCTTGCTACTTCAAGCATTAAATAGAAACTGCTTTTTTATTTTTGGTAATAAAACCCTTCAAAACCTGGCTACAATCTATTTTTCGTGCTTTATTATACATCATTCCTCTATGTGTACCCTACATTCCAGCAAACTGGATTCCTTTAATGTTCATCAGACAACTCCCATCTCTGTGCCTTTGTCTTCACTGTCTGTCATACCTATTAACTCCATCTCTCCTCACTTCCCCCTCTTGGAACCCCTTTCAAGATTTAGTTTAAGTTCTACCTTCTATATGAAACTTTTCTTACTTCCCCCAGCTGCTAGTGCCTTTCCCTTAAGAATTATATTGTATTCATTTTGTATAAACATATATACATACAAATTGTTTCTTCAGCTAAAGTGTAAATTTCTTGAGAGAACCATTTCATTTCTGTATTTATATTCCCAAAATCTGGCACATAGCAGAAATTTAAAAAATGCTTAATGACTGATTTATCAGGAATGCCTCCTCCATTTGGACTCTTCAAGGGGCTTCTTTCCATGACAGTGGAATAGATACTGATAGCCACATTTATGCCTGATTTTGTCAGCTGATACTGATAATAAGAGAATCACTGAACAAGTTATCCATATGGTTGCACGTGTATAATTTTACACATAGAGAAGAAGTTAGTGAAGAGAATGCTGAATCTGGAGGCAGTTTAAATCTAGCCTCAGACACTTACTAGCTATGTGACCCTGGGCAAGTCACTCAACCTCTTTAAGTTTTCCTCATCTATAAAATGAACATAATAATATGACCTACTTCCTGGGGTTGTGAGAATCAAATGAAATAATATTTTAAAGTGCTTTGCAAATCTTAAAGTGCTATACAAATGACTACTATTAGTATATTCAAAAGAGACAACCTGGGGAAGAGCCTTTAAGGTTGCACCTATAACCAACAATGCCTGTCCTCCCACAATCCCTTAAACAACTGTTCTTTTCTTTTATTATCTTTGCCAATCTGATGGTATGAAGTGGGAACTTGGAATTATTTTTGTTAGCATTTCTCTTAATTATTAATGACTTGAAGGATTTTTCATATGGTTGTTGATAGCTCGTATGTCTTCATTTGAAAATTGCCTATTCATATCCATTAACCACTTACTGAGGAATGGCTCTTATTCTTGAATATCTGTATCAATTCTTTATGTATCTTAGGTATTTGGCCTTTAGCAGAGGAATTTTCTGTGAAGATTTTTTTCCAAAGTAATTACTTCTCTTGTGATTCTAACTGTATTTATTTTGTTTTTGCAGAAACTGTTAATTTTATGTAATTAAAATTGTTCATTTTATCTTTAATGATCATCTCTAGCCCTTGTTTAAGATTCTTACTCTTGCAATAGTCAGTCAGTCAACTAGTATTTATTAATCATCTATCTGTCAGATAACTGTGTTGAATGCTAAACCAAAGTTGTGAAAGAGATCTTCCTCTTTTGTCTCCAATATTTTTTATATGAACTTTCATATTTAGGGCATATATGCAAATGTAGTCTATTGTGGTATATGGTATAAGCTATTGATTTAATCATTTCTGCCAAACTGCCCTCCAGTTTTCCTAGCAATTTTTATCAAATAGAGACTCTTTACTTTCTCCATTAGTTAGTATCCCTGGGTTTACTCATTACTATGGTACCATGTAAAATCACTTCTAATTTTTGCTTACATGATCTGTGTCACTGATCAACTTTTGTATATTTTAACTAATCCCAAACTGTTTTAATTATTTCTTTATAATATTATTTGAGAGCTGGTATGGCTAAATCCCCTTTACTGTTACTTTTTAAATTGTTTCCCTTGAGATTCGTGACTTTTTATTCCTATTGAAAAATTCTATTACTTTTTTGTCTAGATCTCTAAAATAACCCCTTTGTAGTCCTATCTCACACTAAAGCTTATAGATTAATTTATTACCAATAAAAATAGCAGGTAACATTTATAAAGTACTTATACATATGTTATTTATCCTTTGCAATTTAGTACAAAATATCACACCATCCTGATTAATTGCAATTCTGGTACCTTTTTGGGTTTCTAAAGCTTTCAAATGCAGAGTTTCTTTCTAATATATTTTGGTAACCTTGCTTCTAATTTACCTAAAGAATTAATTCTGTTACATACAGCTTTGAGAGTTCTACTCCAGCCTTCCCAAAAGGCATTCCTAGTTCCTGGTCACCTCATCTCTGCTGTCATCGTGAATATCTATCCCTATTTTCTACAACAGGGTCTAGGGTAGGTCCCGGCGGTGGGGGTAGAGAGGAGTGCCTCTCCTGCCGCTTCAGTTTAAATCACCCTTTCCATTTCTTAATTAAATTTTATTCTTTTTGGGGTGGGTGGGATGGAGGCTGTTGGAATTAAGTGACTTGCTCAGGGTCATACAGCTATTAAGTGTCTGAGCCTGGATTTGAACTCAAGTCCTCTTGACTTTAGGGATGATGCTCTATCTACTGTACCCTTTAGTTGCCCCCTAAATTTTATTCATTTTTAAGTTGTTCCATGATTTAAATAATCTTTTCTCTTTTCATAGTCAAGAAAGGATTAACAAGAGGTAGCTATTTAAGTTTCAGATATATTTAAAATGCAAACTGCATACCTACTTTTTTTCTTCACTTTGGGATTACTTTCAAACTAGCTGCCTTCCTTCATTACAATAAAATAATAGGTCTATCAATCTTCAGGAAAAAGTGATCTGTTACTTACTCCTGAAATTTTTACAGAATCCGATTCTAATTCTTCCTTAAAACAAATTTTATGGAGTGGTACCCCAAAACTCATTAAGATATTTCAGTATATGTTAAGTTTCTGCTAAGTGCCTTATCAGATAGGACAAAGAGAAGGGAGTAAATTCCTGGAATTATGCAAAGTCCCAGAAGTTCTCCCCTGCAAATCTTAAAATGATTAATTTCCAAACTCCTTAATGATTAATTTCCAATTTCCTTAATCTCCAAAGCTCCAAAATCTATTAAGATTTTTTTTTTTAGCAGTTTTACAAACCAGAAAAAAGTTTTCCTTTCTTTGATTATTTAACTTTATCTTTGTAATCTCAACATCACCAGGGCTGAAATGACAAAGTATCTTGCTGAGTTTTTTTTTTCTTCTTAACCTAATCTCCCACTGAAAGTCTAAAGTGGGAGTTAGTCCTGTTTACTGGGACAGAGTCTGGCATCACTGTTTCAAGTATGAAACTTCATTAATCTTCCCCAGCATTCTAAACTCTTTGGCTGCAGCTTTTTAGGAGTCTTTCTGGCTGGCTGCATTTTTCCCTGAAAAATATTTCAAGGTAGCAAAATCTATAAACAACAATGAACATGACACATGACTGAGATTTTTCTTTATTTTACAAAGAAACAAAAACACAGACAAAACAATAAAACAAACACATACTTGCTAGCCTCCTTATCTCCTCGTGAAAGTCTAATCTCTAAGCTTTTAATTTGTTGCCATATTTGGAACCTGTTTGGATTTTGATATATTTAATAAGCATAATTTGAGAGCTCTATCTTTTAGTCACCCCCTCTACTCCTGTACAGGAAATTCCAGGCCAATAAGAATTTCCTAAAGCAGTGTCAATTTTACAGTTCACTCTTCCTCTGATTTCATGCAAAAATAAATTTTATCCCAGGGGGAATCCTTTGGTATATCACTACTCCTAGAACCCATCAGTCCCTTAAAGGGAGTCCCCAGCTTTCAGGGTTGGGGTTAAACCTTTCCCAGAAGTGTGGAGGTAGATCTTTCCTTAGCTTGGAAGAATTTGCACTTGAGGGGAATTCGACCTCTGGGGGACAATCTTCCACAAAAAAAGTCCCTCAGTGAAAGAATGACCAAAATATACTAGAGAGTTTATCAATTATTAAACAATGCATATTAATTATATAACAAATTAGGGCCTTCCTCAGTTTGGCACTATACTCTGAAAACAGTGAGAAATAGATTTTTATGCATTAAAAGTAAACCATTAACTAGGATATAAGATTAGGTAATCTGATTTCTAATAGGGGGGAAAGATTAGGGGTTTTTTGGATGGGAGGAGAGGAGGTTTGAATGAGTTTCAAAAATTAAGTGAGGGGAAAGTGAACAGGTATAATGCCCTGAACTCAGAAAAAAAAAAAAGAGTCCCAAGTGTCTGTCAAAGGAACAAGGAAACAGTAACTGATTGGCCAATATGAGGTCAGTTTTCAGATAAGACACATGGGTTGCATGAGATGTATAATTGTAAGAAAACTCCTTAGCAAAAAACCGGAAGCAACTCAGTAAAGTGGGAAACTATGTTATATTAATATAATGTAATCTTATATTGCCAGGAAAAATGGCCTGTGGCTTACATATATTAATATATGTTAGCAGATTTAAAAAATTATACACACACACACTTACATACATATACATAGCCACATATCTACGTACATATATACACACACACACATACAGACACACACACACACAAAGATCAAGTATACTCTGATAATAATGATGTACAAAGATGCAGTAACAAAGAGGGGAAGAATTTAGAGGGATGTAAATAGAACATATTGCTAATTCAATTTCTTCCTTATTCATTGGCTTCATAAAATTGTTTCAGTTCTTGGCTTGGAAAAAAATGAATTAGGGAGTACATTACAAGATACACCCACAAAATTCCACCATAATAATAACAAAGTACTATAGTAAGAAAACACAAGAAGTAGCAAAGTAAAAACATGTGGGCAATGTACTTTTTTAGTTTTGAAACTTGTAATATTTTCATTTTGGTTAAGATTTATCACAGATGTAGAACAGTTATTACGTACTATTTAAGAAATTAAGGTCATCAGAGACAAATTAATCCAAATATATAGAGTCAAAACCCAAAGTCAACTTATTAAATGATCATGGAAGTTGTTAATTTGAGGAATAATAACAGGAACAGAATAGATGATTGTCTAATAGCATTATCTGAAGCTGATTTACAATTTTGTTTGGGGATTATAGAGTGAGAGTGAGGGTAAAAAGCAACTAAACCACTAGGACTTTTGGGGAGTCCTACCCCAGCTGGCCCAAATCTATTTATATTAGAGGTTCTCAAAGCCCATATTATGGGAATATTTTTTTAAAATATATTTCTTACCTTCTTCCATTTTAGCATTAGAAATGAGCATCTGTCTTAAATGCTTGAGCAATCCAGCCCAAGCAAAAGTGGTATACACCAACGAGTTTTCAGACATTTGAGGAATGTTACGGAGACCCAGCATCTTGAATTCAGGGTGCGGAACCAAGCTTGCCATCAAGTCTCCTGGTAAGAGAGAGAAGGAGAGAGAGAGGAATATTTTTAATAAATTACTCCAGATTGTTATTATTAAATTATACACATTGTGTAGTGACATATATATATATATATATATATATATATATATATATATATACACACACAGACACACACACACACTAGTATGTATATGTATGTATGTGGGTGTGTATTTTATACACACACGTGTATTTTGAGTTAATCAATCTGATGCCAAAATATGTATTTTATTTTCTAAGACCAGGATCATTCAAAATGAATGACATTAAAAGTCAATTACAAGGGAAATATGTCTACTGCAAAGAACACAGCTACCAAATTAGTACCAAGCCAAAAAATTAATCAACACACTTGTACTCAGAGCCATAACTAGCATAAGGCCATTAGGGCTTTGCCCTACTGTGTCAATATAGGGTAAGGGTGCAGAGGTAGGCTTCCACCTGTCTCCCACCCCACCTACCACTGTACCTGGTCTAGAGACCAAATGAGAGTTTAGAAGATGAATAACTGAGAACTTAAAGAAAAAAAAAGAAAGTAAGTGAAGTTCATAACCTTTTATTAAGTATGTACTATGTGCCAGGCACATGTTCTCTGCATTGTGATGAATAAATGATCAGAAGAAGCACAAATGCTAACCTGCCTTTCTATCATTCTAAATTCTCTAAAATCATCTCCTGGGAACATTTTTAGAAGGAAGGATTTTTATTTGCTTACAGACAGAACTGAAGGAAAAACAATCAAGTATCAAAATGTGATAGAGATGGAGCTGGATTAGAAATACCTCCTGGCTTTTGTTTGCTCTGAGAAGAGCGGCAGGAATCATAGGATCATAGATTTCAAGCCTGAATGCTCAGCTAAAGAGTCTGGATTTTACCCATCAGGTAATGGGAAGCTGAAAAAATGAATTAATCATGTCATTGACCATTCATAATCCATTGATGGTTTTCTATTGTTTATAAATTCTAAACTCTCTTGTTTGACATTCAAGATCCTCTACAATCTGACTTCAACCTAATTTTTCAGGTTTATTTCCCATTATTCCCCTTCATATACTGAGCACCTTAGCTAACAGGACTTCTTTCCATTGCCCAAACATACTATGTACTTTCCCATCTCCATGCCTTTGCTCACACTGTAACCCCTCTACTTTGCATATCTTTCCTCTCGTCCTCATCTCTGCTTGTCAAAATCTTATAATGCAATACCACTTTCTCCAAAATACCTTATTTGAGCTCTCAAACTAGAAGTAATCTCTCTCTCTCATCTGTGCTCCTATTGCACGTGGCTTATATCTTTATCATAGTATTTCCAAATCAGAATAGCATAAAACACAAAGTGTCGAGTGCGTTAAGGGCAAAGTCATTTATTGTTCACTTCTGTGTACCTCATAGCATTTAGCACAGGTGCCTTGAACATAGTGAGCATTAATAAATGATGAACTCAATCTGACATGCATGTATTGACAGTTTTGATCAGAAGAATGATATAATCTATTATATTTTATGATTAACCTAACGGTGTTGTTCAGAAAGGCTTGGAAGGGGAAGAGGCTGGAAGCAAGAAGGCCACTTGAAGCAGTGTTGGTGAAAAGTAATGAGGGCCTGAACTTTGGTGATAGCAGCCAAAGTAGAATGGATGGAGAATCCAGAAACAAAGAGGAAGTGAATTTGACAGAACCTAAGGATCAGATGTGGAGATGGAGAAGGAGGCAAAATGTGGGGGGGTGAAGGTGGGGAGGGCCAAAAATGATACTGAATTCTCAAGTCTATGTAGTTAAGAGAATGGAGGTGCCATTAACAAAACAGAAAAGGTCAGGAGGAAGACCTGCTTTGGGGAGCGAAGATGAATTTTTAGGTAGAATTGTGGTTTGGTGCAATAGAAAGAGATCAACATGTTTAAGCAGACTGAAAATATGTAACAGAAGCTCAGGTTGGGGCTAAGCTAGATATGTAAGCTGGAAGTGATCTGAATAAACATCACAGCTGAAGCCTAAGAGTAAAGTCCAGGGAGAATACAGGAAGAGAAGATAGTTGAGGAAAGAACCTTGGAAAATGGCTACATTTAGCAGGCAGAAAAACAAAACCAAGCAAAAAAAGACAAAAATCAATGTATTATGGAAATCAAGGAAAGTAGGTTTTCAAGAATTAGGGGGTACTCAATAGGGTTTAATATATTGCAGAGAAGTCAAAGGAGGTGAGGACTGAGAAAAAGTCACTGATGGGGACAGCTAGGTGGCACAGTGGAGAGAGCACTGGCCCTACAGTTAGGAGGGCCTGAGTTCAAATCCAGTCTCAGATGTTAACTAACTGCATGACCTTGGGCAAGTCACTTAACCATGATTGCCTCAAAACAAAAAAACACAATGGGCTTGCTTGGGGCAGCTAAGTGGTATGGGTACCAGCCCCGAAGTCAGGAGGACCTGAGTTCAAAGCTGTGTGACCATGGGCAAGTCACTTAACCCCAGTTGCCTCACCAAAAAAAAAACCCTCCCAAAAAACAAAAAAGAAAGAGAAAAGTCACTAAAATAAAACCTAACAGACTATGTTGGCTATTAAATTGTTATTAATATTAATAAAGCATAAACTACTTTATGTTAACAAACAAAATACAAAAATGCAAAGTGATGTATATTGCCAGTTACAATCATTTTATCAGGTGATTTTGCTTAGCATAAACTACTTTATGTTAACAAACAAAATACAAAAATGCAAAGTGATGTATATTGCCAGTTACAATCATTTTATCAGGTGATTTTGCTTAACTTTTTATGGGAGACTGATGAGTTGAAACAAGATATATCAATAAAAATGTTTTTAATAAGATGGAAGAAAAAAAGACCACTGAATATATCAATCAAGATGGCACTTGTGATCTTTTTTAGTAGAATGAAGAGAGATCTAAGCCAAATCGCTCAGGGCTCATGAATAAGCAAATGAAGGTATAAAGTGCTTCTCACAAATTTAGTAGGTAAAGTATACATGGAAAGGTGGTTTATCTTTTATTTTACTTTTTTTATAAGAAGAGCTGAACAGGTTTGTATGTAGAAAGGAAAGAGCCAACTGAAGAAGAGATAATGGAGGTACAAGGGAAGAACAAGGGATAACTGATAGAATAAGCCTTAAAGTAAAGAATTTATTCTTTACAAGGAGAGGGGCTACGTATATTTAGTCAGGAAGAATTGGTGATGGTGAAAAATTCTGAACTTTGAGGGGAGTTGAAGGAGCTCAGTTTTATGAAAGTAGCAATGCAGGTCATTTACTGATTATAAGGAGTAGGGATGATAAGTCTGAGTAGAATTTAAAGTTCAAAAAAGCTGCTGTGGAAAATGGAAAAGGGAGTTAGTAAACAGATGAATACAAATCCTTGAGTATTGATGATGGCCCAGCTGAGGTTTAGCACAAATTTGTAGCAGACAAATCTGCAAAGTGAGGATTGAATTGAGTACTGGCAAGGAAGAAGGTTAAATGGGCAAGCAATTTTAAGGTGCTAGTGAGAGTACTGCTGTAGTGGCTGACAGACTGGGATAAGCAGAAGGGGTTAAGAAATCATATGTGTTATAGTGTCAAGATGAGGTTCAATAAGATGGGATCAGAGTATAAAAGATGAAGTTGTCACAGAGAAGTAAAGCATAAAATTCTACATTTAGGAAATGGAACAATTCCCATGACCGAACTTCAAGGGGGAAGCTGACAGTAAGGGGTGGGCTCTACACAGTGAACACAAAAACCCTGTGATCTGAACATGATCAAAGATTTGTAAAGTCAGGGTGTTACAAAGGTCATCAGCAGCATGAAGTCAGAGGAATTGGTGGGAGGAAACAGGTCCAAAAATCCTTTAGAAAGATGGGAGAATGTCCTGAAGTTGAAAAACAATGGTGAGGAGGATGGGGAAAATGTTATAAACATAAGTCTTGGACTACAAAAGATAACTTCATGAAAGACCACTGTATAATGGAGGAACAAAAAGTACAAAGTGGCAATAGGGAGCAAAGGGATTCTTTTAGTTCCATTAATTAAGGACTGAAAGCACATTGAAAATTCTGAGAAAGCAGTATTATCAGGGAAAATGAGAATATTTAGAAAAGTTTAGTTATAGTAAAAGAGGGGCTCAATGGAATTCAAATAAAAAATTGCCAAAGGGGATGAAACTGAAATTTGTGTTTGTAACTAATTTTATGCCTTAGAATAAATTAAAGAGTACATAATATTTGATACTCTCAAGAAAAATATAAGACCTTTCATTGAAAAACAAGCATTTAAGATGATCAAATTACCTAATGGGTTTCTTCGGTACTGAAAGGAACCTTCTGAAGAGTATGTAGGTTGGAATATACTTCCCAATTGATGGGCAATGACTTGATTTACATCTCTGAAGGAGATCTGTTTGATATTCATCAGTTTAGCACATATCTTATGTACCACATCATTTTCATGAACAAGAAGTGCATCTGAAGATCGATACAGATGAGAAAGAGTCAAAACTGAGTTGTAGTTCTGGACAATAACCTATAAGAAAAATGGGTCAAAAATGATTTGCTCATTTCATTATACACTTCCTTCCTTCCTACATCATTCCTTATATTGACTTGTCTCAATACAGAGATGTAATGCTTCTTCTGGTATAATCAGCAAGTAATCGATATACAGAATCTCCTCCCCAAAGAAAAGAAACATTTTTGTTTAAAGGTTGGGAAATGGGAACTAAGAGGAAAAAGCTGAAGGAAATTGAATTATTTTGCTTGGATAAGTTAAGAACAGATAATTCATTAAGTGTCTGCATGAAGTGTTCCCATATGGAAGATGATCTACATTTTATCTCCAGTGAAGAAATAATGAACTATGAATTTGATGTGTGTATATAAATATATATGTGTATATATATATATATACACACACATATATATACATATACATATATATTAGATTTTAAAAACTGAGTAAATGTCTTAGTGATATTTTCTTTTTTTAAAAATAATTTATTTATTTTTAGTTTTCAACATTCACTTCCATAAACTTCAATTTTCTCCACTTCCCTTCCCTCCCTCCTCCCCAAGACAGTGTGCAATTCAATACAGGCTCTACACATTCATTCTTATTAAACATATTTTCACTTTAGTCACGTTGTATAGAAGAATTCAGATGAATGAGAGGAACCATGAGAAAGAAAAACTAAAACAAAAAAGGAAAGCAAATAGTCTGCTTCGCTCTGCATTCAGACTCTATATTTCTTTCTCTGGATGTGGATGGAATTTTCCATCATGAGTGTTTTGGAGTTGTTTTAGGTCCTTGCATTGCTGAGAAGAGCTAAGCCTATCAAAGTCAGTCATTAGTGATGTTTTCTAAGACAAGAATGGGTTCCTGGGGAAAGTCAAAGTGAGTATCTTTGTCCTTAACAGAGCTTTAAAAATAAAAACAACCCATTTATTTGAAATAGTTTATATACAATTCTTTCCAGATGGAGGGGAATGGATTGAGTGACCTTTGTAAGACACCTGGTTAGTCTAAGGATCCCTAAACTGTGTTACATATAAATTCTGCAAGGGAGTTGTTAAATGTCTCCTTATATTAAATGTATGGGTTGGACTCAATGATTTCTAAGGCTCCTTCTACCGCTAAAGTTCTAAGAGTCTATAATGTTATTATATGATCCTATGACATAATTACAGATATTTCAGTTTTTATAAAGATTTCATTGACTAAAATTTGAAATAGGCACAGCCAGGTTGAGAATTGCTCATGAATATATCATGCTATACAATCATTCTAGAAGAGATATTGTTGTCAAGTCGTTTTAGTTGTATTTGACTCGCTAAGACCCAATTTGGAGTTTTCTTAGCAAAAATACTGGAGTAGTTTGCCATTTCCCTCTCCAGCTCATTTAACAGGTAAGGAAACTGAGGCAGGCATGGTTAAATGACTTGTCCAGAATCACAGAGCTAGAAAGTATCTAAGGCTGGATTTGAATTTAGGTCTTCCTGACTCTAGGGTCAGAGTTCTAGCCACTGAACTACCTAGCGTCCCCTAGAAGAGACAAATTACTTTAGAAAGAAGATAGAGAATTAACAGACCCAGATTTTTTAGCCTCTTCTTAAAAAAATTAAATCTAACATTTTCAATGAAGACATTTTAGAATATGCTCTTACCTCACCAGTTCCATAGGGCCATATAACCTGATTTATTATAAAAGAATTTGGATAAGCATCTCTCAAGTTCTGTGTGAGGAAGGCTCCCAAACCAGATCCTGTACCTCCTGCCATACTCATTATAGTAGAAAATCCTCTTAGAGAATCATATGTCTCTACTTCCTTCTGAATTAGATTCATGATAGATTCTTCATGCTTGGGCCCATGAACACTATAACTACATAAAGAAAAACGAACAGACAAATCTAAGTAAATTTTAACTTAACTGGAGAATTACAACACAAAAGCTAATACAGTAACAGTACAAGATAGAACTTTCCAAAGCACTATACATGTTATTTAGGCTGGCAATGTCTAGCCTCTTCATTATAGAGTATTTAAAAGTCAGATAAAACTCGTAAGGAAGATGATTGTAATTTATTATTACTTAGTACTCTAATAACACTGTATTTGGTTTGGTTTGGTTTTTTTTGGAGAGGGGAAGGTAGGGCAATTGGGGTTAAGTGACTTGCCCAAGGTCACATGGCTAGTTTTTTATGTTAAGTGTCTGAGGCCGGATTTCAACTCAGGTCCTCCTGACTCCAGGGCTGGTGCTCTATTTACTGAACCACCTACCCACCCTATAACACTGTATTAATAGGTGTAGCCACACAAGCTTTAAAGCAAACTGTAAGTGCTATCATCATTATTATTAAATCTCATCCCTCCTTACTGGCTGAGGTTTCTCTCAGTCTGTGATGGTCAAGTTCAATGGCATCCCCAGCCTTTGATTTTACCACCTCCCAACCCATCTTGTTTTTTACCCTAGAATTCCTACTTTACCCTATCATCTGTGAAGAGAAAATCCCTAGCTCAAGTCTTTTCCATTGAAACGTAAATTTTCAGACTTCTGTGTACCCCCAAATCCCATAAGAACCCATATGTAGCTGAGAAACATTTTGTTCAAAAGGCAAAGCAATGCCACTTGCTAGTCTTGTGACCAAGGTCAAACCACAACCTCTCTGGTGTTCAGGATTCTTTAGTTTTTCACTAATATGAGGGGATTAGACCAGGTAAGCTCTCTAATCATTATGAAAATCAGTAAGGACCTTTACAATTCTCTACAGTGTTCAAATGAGAAAAAAAAGAAAAGATTAGAGATACAGGCAAAAAAGGGGTTTTTAGCTTCATTTAAATTATCATTAGAAGCAAAAATCCTTAGACAAAATTTCCACAGGCCTATATATTCTAAAGGGCTCAGGAACAGAACAAGAAGTACCTTATATTATATGTTATTTTGCACACATAAAAAAATCTCATTTGGATACCATGGCTACTTTGTAATCTTCATTTTTACTAGTATGGAAACTGAGACTCAGAAGTAATCTGCCCAAGAACATTTAAACTTTGATAAACTGTGTGCTACTCTTGTCTGCTGATGAGAGAGAGAGAGAGACAGAGAGAGAGAGAAGATGATAGATGGGGAAGTGGAAGCAGGTGATCTCAGCCCTGTTGCTGGTAGAAAAGAGTTGGAAACCCCCCCAAAAATGTTTCAGGAGGCTTTGAACTAGCAGGAAGCACCAAATCCATTGTTTTCAACTGTATTTCCTCCATACCTGACAGCCCCTCTCCATTGTATCTCCTTAGACTTGTTTCTCTCTCTTACCCAAAGTCTACACACAAACACTCCCTATTCCCTAGCCTGCCAATAGAAGCTTGTAGTTGGAGAAACTACCAATCTCTCATACTACTTGAAATCCTTAACTGAGACACAAACACAAAGGCAGGATTGCCAGCTTCTACCATCTGAAATCAAGCTCTGACTTAAGGCATTTAATATTTGTCAACTGATAGATCCACAATTTCAAGTTTATTCTTTAACTGTATACCAGGAATTTACATGAAATTTGAGTAAATAACTCTTACCCATATGCCCAATTATTTCCAGAACCTTGTTTTTGACAGAAATATGAGTGTTGACCATACTTCCATCTGCCAGAATGGGCGGCCTTTAATAGTGTTTGACTGATCACTTTGGGCTCCATGTCAATAAGCAATGCTCGGGCAACTGGAACTAGAATATAAAGAGGAAAACAAAATGTGGAAAAAGTTATCCACACAAAGGATCATAAACTGAGAGCTGGGAGGGCCTTTACATGCTAATTCAGAGTATAAATTTATGTGACCAGAAAGAAAAGAGGGAATCTGTCACTCTGGTATGAAATCCAGGCAAGCAGCAAAGATACCAACATTATTCCTATTGCTTAGCATTCCTACTGCTGAGTTTTAGTATTTACTAATTTTAGTATTTTTAATAATACATGTTGGTACTTGCTTTTCTGCTTAATAACCTCCTTGAAAATAGGTTGGACTGTTTCATTTTTTTGTATTTGCATACAAATACAGGCCCTCTCCTCCAAAGAAAGTAAGCAGTAGGCTTCTAGGCTTAAACAAATGTATATAACTAATTTAATGCAATTAGTTTACAAAGTCCAGGTGTAACTCCCAATCAAACACAAGGGTGAGAATTTATAGAACCCACTCGACCTCAGGTAGGAAACAGTAACTCAACTACTGTTACATATTCAAGATATGTATCTGACAAGTGGTTAATCATCCTCTACCTTCCTATATCAGGAAGGATTACACCCTTTCAAGACAGTATCAGTATAGGCCCATAGTTCTATCATATCACTTTCAATATATAAATGAAAACAGAGCAACATTTATAACATAACTACATTTAATAGTTTTGCTTTAAAATAGAACTTACCAATTTTAGATTAAATTTTCTTTGCAACATTTATTGAGGAGCCATTGTTTATAAAGCAATGGGTGTTTAAAAAAAAGTGAAACTGGATACATAGAGATTTTTGAACATTTCCTAGGTTGCTTTCTGCTTAAATAGGCAATACTTTTATTTTCTATAATTGGTATTCTAGAGTCAATATCTAGTAAAAGGGAAAAAAAAGAAACAGAAGGAGTTGTTCTCAATGTTTATCACCAGCTTAATTACATACCTCCACTTTTCTCCTCATTAAAGAAATGTTCTTTGCAAGATGCCTGATATACTTCATCCTCCTTCTTAGAGCAGAATCCCTGGGCATTATTTAAGTCTCTACATATGGCATCAAACACTTCATAACCAATCTGATTGCCACACTGACCAAGTTGAACTATGACTATTGACATGGCGACCAAGCCTTTTCCTACAAAGAAAGTGAATAAAGCATAATAGGAAACAATCATGTCTTTGAAAATAACTACAGATTTTCATCAAGGGCCAATAAAAACACATTTGCACACATCAGAAAGTAATCACATATTATATAAACCATAATAAAATTCAAGCTCAGCTGAAGGAAAAACAGAACTTCAAAGTTCTTAAATATCTTTGATAATGCACTAAAAATAGCATCAAAAATGTATTTCTGTCCTTAATAATTACTTCTATCTGTTTAAAAAGAAGTATCTTCTCTTCATGAGATGGGATGGTATTGTATTGCAAATGTGCTTTCTTTGCTATAGGAAACTCCCAAGAAGGAAACTTCCTATATCAATACAAATGATACCAGCTCTGCAACTTAAGAATCTTTCATGGCTGGTTACCCGTGGCACTGAAGGTTCAGTGACTTTCTCAGGTTCACGTATAGGACTTGATCTTCCTGATTCCAGGACTGGATCTCTAACCAGGACACTATGCTGTTTCTCATCTTCCTTCCATAAATGAGATAAATACATTGGTAGTTAATATCTGTAATGAGGGAGTAGGAGTATACTAACTACCAGAAAATGAGTACAAGCAAAATATAGGCAGATGGAAAGAAGTTTGTTGGTAAAGGAAAGTGGTTAGAGGAATCAAGGTTGGCCCTCAAGTTTTTGGTATGATCCTTAACTGTAAGGCCTCATAAGAGGTATTATTGTATCTTTGGTAGTATGGAAGCCTGTCTCATAGAAAAAGAAGGAGGTGGTATGTTTTGGTCTGGGGGTTGAGGCCTTTAGGCAACCACAAGCAGGCCCACTTAATTACTGTAACTATTGTTTTTTGTGGCAGTTCTCTGTGTACTACAGATAGCAAGCTTGTGCATGTGTGTGTGTGTGTGCATATGAGAGAAACAGAGAGATTGAGGTTCCTTAAAATTGCTTTTTCAGTTAAACATTTTATTTTCTCTCTTTCCTATCTTCTCCCTACAAAAAGAAAAAACAAAATCCTTATAACAAATATCAGTGATATCTGATGCAGATATTTTCCCTACTCTACTGCTTCTCTTCTGATTCTGTCTTCACTGATTTTATTTGTGCCACTGTTTTTGGTTTCTGCCAGTTTGATAAAGTTGAACTGGCAACTCAAAGTTCTTTTATTTTGTATCTGTTTGATTATTAATGAGATTGAGCAATTTTCAGGTGATTTTTCTGCAGATGACATGATAGTGTATCTGGAAAATCCAATTGTTTAAACCCATTAAATTAATGAAGACATCAAATTAGTTTAGCAAAGCTGCAAGATGTCCACATTAAAGATCAAGAAAACATTGCAAAAAGAAATTTTATGTACAGTATCAACAAAAATTGTCAAACATTTGGCAATTAAGCTACCTACAAATACATATAATCTGTAAGAGGACAGTTATATTTCAATCATTCCAGTTTTATAGGAAGATGTAAATAATTAAACATCAGTGATAATAACCATTACAGTTTAGAAAGGGCAACTGACCAAGACAATTGCTTGGATTAGGAATTGATGTGTAATGGTTGCCCTTGCTTTTCTGAAGTACTGAAGAACATTAAAAATCAGATGTGCTTTCATCAGTATGTGTACTATGGATGAGACTGAACCCTCTTCACACCTTAGAATAGAACTTTATTGTTTTGTTTTTGTGACACAACCAGTCAACACTACTTTTCAGTCTCCTTCAATGCCTCTTCTTCCATGCCATGCCCACTCATACTGGTGTCCCCCAAACCTCTATACTCTTTGGTGATCTCATCAGTTTCCAATGGTTCCAGATTCCAAGCAGATGATTCCCATATCTATATAGTTTGCCCTAGTCTCTCTCTTGAACTCCAGTCCCATATCACCAATTGCTTATTCATACTGAATGTCCCACAGGTATTGCAAACTCAACATGTTCAAAACAGAACTCATTATCTTTCCCTATAAACCCATACTACTTTCAAACTTTCCTCTTACCGTCAAGGGCACCACCATTCTTGCTGTCCCTTAGCTTTACAAGCTTGGTGTCATACTTGACTCCTCACTCTAACCTACCATACATATCAAAACTAGTTGCCAAATTTTCTTGTTTCTTTTTCCATAAAAGCTCTCAGAATACAATTTTTTAAGCATGCAGATATATTTAGAAAGTGAAAAACAAAAGGTGAATATCATTCAGAATTGACGCACCAAAAAGAATTTTTGACAAGCCTTCCTTCTTTTATCTGGAACATCAGATTCTCTGTCAATTCTTCCTCAAAGCAATGATTTTGTTTTTGCCAATAGCAAAATACTATAAAGTCAGAGTGAGAATATATTAAGATTTCACCATCCTTCCAAGCTTAGGTGCCCAGAACCTATAGTAGCCCTTATAAGAAAAGTTCAGTCAGTCAACTAGCATTTACCAAATACCTATTTTGAGCCAAGCACTGTGCAAAGGTGGGGATACAAAGAAGGACCAAAACAAACAAATAAACAAAAAACTCCCCCTGTTCTCAGGGCCCTGGAGGTCTGATAGGGGAGACAACATACAAACAACTATATACAAACTATATATACACACACACATATAACGGGGGTAGTCTCAGAGGTAAGGAAGGTACTAACAAAAGCATGGGAAAAGAGAATAACTGTGTCAGTCGGTTAGTTTGCATTTAAGTGCCGACTAGGCACAACACTGAGTCATCTAGACAAAAATTATTTTGACTTAAGAGAGCAAAGTCTTGCTTTTTCTTCATACCCCTAGTGCTTGGCATAGTGTCATAATAAATGCTCGCTGAAAAGGGAAAAAAACAAAAACAAAAAAGACGGCGGGCTGGTCATAGGTATGGTGGCAATGGGGATGGGTGTCAGGTTTGTTAATTTTCGGTCAAAGGATGGATGGGAATCACACAAGCGTGGACTGGCATGAATGAGTAAATATGCATGAATCTGCATATTCCTAGGGAGAAAATCCTATCAATGAAGATCACTGGATTTGGAGTCCGGAGACTTCCAATCACGGCTCTTACTACACGTGGGGGTCCTGGACAAGTCACATCCCTTCCTGGGGCTCAGTTTCCTCACCGGTAAAATCAGGTGGCTGGCCCTGCCGCCGCCAATCTCCAAGGTCCTTCCAACTCCCAGTCTCACTATGTTAATACAACCCCGAAAAACCAGGTTTCTCCGCACGCGCCGAACGTCTACGAGGGTCGCAGCAGGGGCTTCGTTTCACTGCATTGGAGTTCAAAGACCAGGGAAAGGCAAAAGCCGTGAGGCCGAGAGGGGAGGGTGGGGACCTGAGACACCTGAAAATCCCAGCGAGGCCACCTCGGAGAAGGCCCCAGGATCTGGAAATTGAGAAAGGAAGACTCTCTCAGCCTGGGCCTAAGCCCGCATTCACTGACGTCTCGGAGGCGGGCCAAGCCATAAACCACTACCTCCAGAATAACGGCTCTTAAGTCACGCATGCTCACTTTTACGAACTAATCCCTCCCGAAACATTACTCCTGCGCATGTTCACTGCCGGACTCAAGACTTTAGAAGAATGAGTGCGCATGTTCCGTTCTGCGAACTCTTGTCATAGTTCTCCCACCACTTCCTCAGCTGATACAAAGTTATGCGCAACTTCTGATTTCAATTCGTCAATTTCCGAAACTATACGTATGCCTAGCGTTTATCAAACGCTTTTGTGGCGAGATGCACACTTAAGTTTTTAACCTCGGCTTCATGTGAGGTTATTATCTACTTCGATCCCAGACCAAGAAGTAAATTTGCCCATTGCCCATAGTTAGGCTTCATGGGTAGTCCTGCGCATGTGCAATGGCCGAATTTGCGGTGTGAGCCTAGGGTCTGAGCGCAGTCGCATTGAGACCAGGCAGCTGGTGATGGCGGCGGCTGCAGCGGTGGCTGCGGCGGGCCCGGGCCCATGAGGCGGCGGCGGCGGCGGGACGGATTTTACCCAGCGCCAGACTTCAGAGACGGGGAAGCTGAGGCCATGGCAGGAGTTTTTGACATCGACCTGGACCAGCCGGAGGATGCAGGCTCTGAGGATGAGCTGGAGGAAGGGGTGAGGCCCGGGGTCGGGGGGCTGAGACGGGCCGGGCTGGGCCGGCTGGGTCGGGAGGAGGTGACAAGGCCGGGGCGTAGGCTCGGGCCTAGGGAGCCCAGCCTTTTCCAGGGCCCTCGCCTGCGGCGAGAGCCAGATGCTGGGGCAAGGGCGAGGGCGAGCGGAGCGGGAGGGCGGCCGGGCGGCAAAGCAGCGGGCCCAGCTGCGGAGTCGGCGGCGCGGCAGGACCAATCCCGAGGTGGAGGTGGCTGCTGACGGGCGCAGGTGCACGGAGCTTTCAGCCCACTCCCCCCTGACCCTGGGTCTTCAGCGGCGGGGGGCGGGCGGGGGCGCAAGCTTCAGGGTGACCCTGGAGCAGCGGGTCTGGGAGGCAGCTACGGGGGAACGGGCAGGGGGTGCTTGGTGTGGAGAGCTCAACCTGCTCCCCAGCCTGGGGTCCCCGCTCTGGCCCTGGTGACTTGGCGCCTCCCGAGCGCTCGCTCAGCTGTTGAGATGACAGCTGAAAAGTTCTTCTGCGGGCTGTGCTTTGCAGTAGCCGCCGCCCTGGGAGGGTGACCATCTTGCAGAGTTTGGGGATGAGGGTTAAGGTATGATTGTTTAAAAGTTGTTTACAAGGTAAACTGTGATTCCCCTCTTCCCTATTCCTCCTTCCCCCACCCCAAAATAAGTTGCTTTATCTGGGACTTGTTAAGTGGTGGCTCCAGGGCCACCTTGCTATATGGTGGGATTACTTTCTAGCTTACTTTAAATAGAGCTTGTTTTTTTATCTTTTATGGTTCTTTTTGCAATATTTCTTTTTCCAGGCCAGATTGTATTTAAGGATTATTTATTAGTTTTAAAGATGTGTTTTAGAATTGATGAATCTAAAATCATTTATTTCTATGCTAATGAACATCAGTGGTAAGGCATGGTTAAGAAGATCTGATTGCCCAAGCTATTTTATATATCTTAGTACTTAAAAAGATCTGTGATTTCATCTTTGTGAGTAAACCTACCCCCCTTGGTGATCCCTTCACAGACTTCACACCGTAATAGATAGACTTTTTCCCCTTCCTGGCCTGTGATTTCACCATCTGTGTAGGGAACACCATAGAGGAAACTGAAGAGGTTCTATTCCCTTCAGGTCCTAATATGTAGTGTTTTTATTTGTTTTTGTTATTATCTGTAATTTCATCAACCTGAGGGGGAACTCATGTGAGGAATTGCCTAGTGCTACTACAGATATAAAATGTTTAGTTTGAATATCCTGGGACTCTGAGAGGTTGAGCAAGTATGTGTCAGAAATCAGAGTGGAACCCAGAGCTTGGGAAGATTCCTTGACCAATCAATTCTAGCATATAGTTTTGTGAGTTAAGATGGTCAAAATTATTCATTATGGTCAGCATTTTGGTGGTGAATTTTTCCAAGCTTGGACTGTTCATATAAGAACATTGTTAATAATAGTAATTAATCTCAAATAGGTTACATTATGTATGTTTGAATATTACATATATACACATAAACACATATATACATACACATACATATTATACATGCACACATTACTTTCAGACTTGGTGAACACTTTATTTCATTTTTTACTCTATCTTTTCCAACTTGGTAAGACTTACCACTTTTAGAACCTAGTATCACTACCACATCCTGATGAAGTGTCATCATGGGTCTTTAGACAAGAAGTTTAAGAATATTAATGAGTTGGATATTGAAAATTCTGTTTTGTTCCCATTTTCCTTTTAAATTAAAGAAAGAAAATTCAAATAGAATAGTAATCTGAGAGCTGAGTAATTTAGCTATACTTTGCTTGTGTTATTGGGATGTTATTGAACTTCCTAATGCCTTTTTCATCCCCTCAAACAATAATAACATTTGCATATTACCAAACTGACGTCAAGATTAAAAGATGCCACGCATATATGACATATATGTATGTGTACATATAATGTATGTGTGTATATATGTATACACACAGATAATATTTATGCATGTATATAAATGTATATATTTATGTGTGTATTTATATACATTTATATATTTATATGTATGTACATGTATATGTGTAAAAGACATGTATAAATAAAAGATGTCACATATATATGCCATATATATCTATAGGTATATGTTTTCTATATGAAGAACTTTGAGTACCCTAAAGCAGGGAAGTTGAAATAGGAGTGAATAATGCTTTTCTTATCAAGATCATCTTTAACCTTTAAATCTACCATTTCTCCCAACTTCTTTATTTCTCTTGAAAGTATCATGCTCCTAGTTTTGTAACCTGAAAAGTAATCTTTGACTCCCTTCTCCCCCAAATCCAGTTAGTTTACCTTCATGACATCTCCCCCATCAGTTCCCTTCACTTTGCTCACAGACTGCATTCAATCCCGAATCATTTCTTTCATGGATTATTATAATGGTCTCTTAATTGGTCAGTGCTTTTAGTTTCAACCCTCTCCAGTGTTTTTCACTGAGCTGCTAAAATACTCCTCTTTAGGCAGATCTGATCATGTTATTCCTCTTCTTGAAAAGCTGTTTCCCTGCTGCACCTACAAGAGAACACAAACCCCTCCACCAAGCTTTTGAAGCTTTTTAATTCCAAACTGCCTTTTCATACTTATTTCAGCAACTGCTTCCCATCAGGCTACTCCCTGTTTCCTGAGCTTCCCTGCTTCTGTGTATTTGCATAAGTCTGCCTAGGTGCTTGGAAGGCCCTTTACTCCTTAATAGCTCAGTTCAGATGAAGTTCCTCCCCCTACTTTCTCCTACCCCCCAGCTATTAATTCTCTGTCTTTCCTTGGATTTATAGGCTTCTTGAGGGTAAAGACTATTTCATTTTAATTTGTACCCTAGCCTGTTTTACTCATAGGCATTAAATAAATGTATTGGATTAAACATAGAGATAGGGTTTATGATTTCCTTGGTATAGATGAGGAAACTCCCCCTAATAATGCAGGTCAATACCTTCAATGCCAGTTAGTCTTCAGAGAGTTGCCCAGAGCATTGTTGGTTTACCCAGAGTCACATAACCAGTATCTGTCAGTGTAGCAAAGCTTGAACTTGAATCTTGTTGATTTCAAGGTCAGCTCTCTATTTGTAACAACACACAGCCTCTCTAAAATAAATGAAATTTCTTCCTATGAAAAATAGATGTCTATTGAATTGTCAAGTTGAATTAAACATGAGAGGTATTTTAGAGAAGTAAATAGTCTGCAAGATTTTTCAACTCTTAATTCTGTGTTCACATTAGCCTAGTGCTTGGTCTTTGATATTATTGGAAGCTATATGGAATATTAAATACTATTTGAAACAAAAAGGAGACTTTAACCCCGCATTCTCAGTGCTTATGTATTCTTTGACATGACATGCTTTTATTGGTTGAATTGACAAGTTTAGAATTATAGGTTCATCAGCTTTTTAAAATGTTAGACTTTTATACTGGGCGCAGCTAGGTGGTACAGTGGATAGAGTGCGACCTCTGAAATCTGGCTTCACTTACTAGCTGTGTGACCCTGGGCAAGTCACTTTACCTTGTTTGCCTCAGTTCCTCATTTGTAACATGAGCCGGAGAAGGAAATGGCAAACCACTCCAGTATCTTTGCCAAGAAAAACGTATCTGAAGAATCAGATGTGACTGAACAACAGACTTTTACACTTGGAAAGATTTCAAAAAAGTTAAAATACTAGGAAATTAGCCTAATTTCCATTTAATATCTATGAAATAGACTTTTTAAAAATTTTACTGTTCAAACCAATATATTCCTCTTGTTTCAGAGAAATGATCAGAAAACTTACTTTGTTTGTTGGTACTGTTAAACTACATTGTGAACTACATCACTTATTGCCAATCAGCCAGCAGTTAGTTTGCCCTCAGTGTGATGTAGTGGAAAGAACTTTAGATCTAAATCAAGAGATTTTGGTTTCAAGTGTACATGCTCTGCCACTTCAGCCATCTAACTTTAGGCAATACATTATACCTTTCTAGTCCTTGATTTCTCACCTAAAAACTGAACAAGTTGAACTATGGGATCTCTAAGAAACATTTTCCATTCTACATTTTACTGAAGTGTGATTTATTGATAAATGCAGTTATTTTGTCAGTGGAGCATATTTTGAGGTGTCAGATAACCTGTAGGATTATACTTTATGAGATACCAGTATAACCCCATTTAGAATGGGGCAAGCCTTTCTATGTGGGCACAAAGATTTCACCAAATACCTGTTAATTAGTTTTTCAATACATAGAAGACTAAATGAATTTTTCAAAGAAGAACAAATATAATAGACTATACATTTCTAGCATGTACATTGCAATTTAAGACATAAGTGCTTTATATATGTTAGCTCATTTGATTCTCACAACAACTCTGTGAGATAGGTGCTCTTCTCATCATTTTACACATGAGAAAACTGAAGCTGAGAGGTTAAATGACTGTCTTGGGCCACATGGTGTTTGTCTGGATTTGAATTTGGGTCTTGCAAAACCCAAGTCCAACACTACCCTTTATGTCTATGCTGTCTTGCCTAAAATTAAATAAAATTCAGTACCTGTAAAAAGGAAACCTAAACTTCTAATAAATGAGAAGCTGGGTATTATGGCAGATAAAAAGCCTCAGTCAGGACCACCTGAGTTCCAGTCCTGCCTTAGACACATCCTGGCCATGTGACCCTGGTCACTTTAGCTCTCAGTGCTTCAGAATAGTAATTCTGCATTGGCTAAAGAAATTTCCTCTTTAGGAAGCACCCTACACAGATGATGAACACATGGATCCAGACAAAAAAGAAGTCCGATGGATTTTTGGTCAATGGCTGTAATCTGGGACAATAAAGTGAAACTAAGGGAAACTTCTCTGTCAGAAGATTGTAAGAATTTCTGAAAGTATGGACTTTTCTGTTTGCTATCAGCAACATAAAACTAGAAAAGACAATAGAAATTAAACAGTTAATATGGATATATACTGATTTGCAGTTCGTAATATATTCAAAACAGTGACTTTAGACTGTCAAGTAAGATTCTTTTTGAGTAAAAAGTTGAAAATGTCTTTCTCTGAAACTTGAGAGTTCCATGAGGAATCTAGTTAAGCTAGTTTTAAGATCAGTAATTAATTTCCCAAGCCTTTGATTTGAAAATGTAAGAGATTTCTTCAAAGGAGATTTAATTTATTGAATTACTATTGTGATCAAGGATTTTCATGTTTGGTGACTTTGAAGAGTGGTTGGTGCTCAATAATTGTTTGGTAATGGGGTTATTATGTTGGGAATTGCTTTCTTATTAATTTATTTTCTTTTAATACTAATTTGATATATATTAACTTATAAATATGAACTGAACTTTAAAATTATACAGCTACATTTATTTAAAAACACTTTCTCAGGTTAAACTGACTTTCTTCCTCATTCCTTGGGTAATTCTGATTTAATAAGGGGACTACAGTAAGCATCTGAGTGGAAAGAATGATTTAATGGGTGTTATTTTTAATGACAATTTCTGCCATTCTAACTTTTTAATGATTATGTTCAATTTCATTAGGCCTTGTAGAGTGTGTATGTGTCTGTGTTTGTTTTTATATACAATGAGAATTTTTGCAAACAGAAGTCATTCTGCTAAGCCAGCTTGAAACAGTATTTTGTATGGTGTTTGGGAGATAAATTTAGGCTTTGTCAGACAGGAAGAGGGAATTCCAAAAATATAGCTATGTAAAACACAGGAAAAGTAAGAGATAGTAAATGTAATGATTAGGATCACAGTAATAACTCAAATTTTCATAGTACTTCGAAGTTTACAGGTGCTCTCCTTATAACACCCATGTAAGATTTATAATACAATTATTATTTCTGTTGGATTTAAAATTAGGTCTCCTGATTTAAGGTGTGGAGATGGTACCACTTCCTGATAGCATTTTTTTTTAAATGGGAAAGAAGAAAGAAAAACCTTACAACACAGAAATATGGATAAAGAAGTTCATGTGAAAGAAAATTGCCTATGTAGGCTATCCTGCTGATTTAGAAAGTCTTCCTCTGATGTTGAAGCTTCCAGTGTGCTGTGTTAATGATGGATACTAGGAATCGATGACTTGTTTTAAATGTTTCTGTACCTATGTAACGGTTGAAAGTTGTAAGCACATATGCAGCTGCAGGTGGTAATATAGATCCATTTAGCTCAGGAAATGAAACAGCCATAGGGCATATCTTGAGTGGAGAGTTGGCATCAAAGCTATGGTTCTTTGTTAACTACTTTGTGGTCTTCAATTTAGAACTGAATAAAAGTAACATCAGAGAAGAGCAGAATTATGTAATACCAGCTGCATTACTTCTGAAAGATGGTCAGAATCTTTTGTCTTAAAAGCAACTACGTCACAATAGGTGATTTACTCATAGTTGTGGAGATTAAAAAGTCTTCAAACCAAGGAAGAAAAAATGTGTAAGTAGAAAGAGTGTGAGTTTCTTGTATTGCCCCCACTGATATGCCTTTGCTTTACTCAGAAGAGGCCACCTCGAGGAATATCATAATTCTGGCCTGTTCTCACTAGTTTCTTGGCCAAAGTAAGTAGTTGGATAGCATTTTTTTTTTTGCCTAAATTGACTGTCCTGCTTTGAAAGTAAGACAGATATGGTCATTTGACTGGCTTTTATATTCTCTTGTCATCCTTTTGATTGTTTAAGAACTATCATGGATTCACAGTATTCTACCCTTCAAACGTGATTTCAGATTCATAATCAAGTGGAGTATGTTAAAAATTATCAAATTCCTAATTGTCTTTAGGCAATTTTGCTTTCCTGAAAGCAGAAATTCTGCTAACATCTATCACCAAGTAATTTTGTAACCCATTATTATCAGGTTTGAAATGGAATATTTGGCTCCAGAACCTTTAGTCATTTAGTCTTACATCAATTTTTAAATTTTGCTGTAACTGGAATAAAAAAGTGCTATCATATCTTGAAATGGTTGTGCTTATTTTAGCTTGTTATAGGAGAGTCAGTTTCACATAGGAAAAATACATACATTATGTCAATTCAGTATTTCAGTATTTTGTGTTTGGAATATAGTGGCATCAGTTTCAAAAATGCAAAGAATAGGTGGTTTTTTGGACAGGTGGGAAACACAATTTTGAACAGTCTCAATGGCTATCAACTGTTTTTTTAAAAAATAGACTCTCCACAGTAGTACTTGTGGAATTCTGATTGTTTAGTTACTTTTCTGTGAAAAGCATTTTGATACCCTACAAATTGTTTCCTGAATGTTTTTATAAATTATCATGTTCAATTACTAAAAAACTACAGAGAATTTCACTACAGAGAATTTCAGTTCTTTTAAGTGCTTCGCCAGAAATTATTTTACAGCCCTGGTGTTTTTAAAAAATTTTATCGTTTTTTTTTCCAGGGTCAATTAAGTGAAAGCATGGACCATGGGGGAGTTGGACCATATGAAATGTAAGTTTGTTCTAAAAAATTCTACTAATAGAGTGATAACTTTTATAGGCAATTAACTCTTTACAAGTATTAGTGACATGATGCCAGTCAGTCTCAGATGTGTGATATTTGTAGACTGCTTATTGAATTTGAAAGCTAAATGTGATGGTAGTATAACTGAGTATTGAGACAACTTTTGCATTGTATTATGTTATACTATATCATAATACAACACAGAGTCTGTTGCTATATAATCTGTCCTTCAAGAATTTTATTGTTTTAAATAAACATTTTTAATATCCTATGTGTCAGCATATCAAGCATCTGTTTAATTGATGTGGGCGTTACTCCCTTAACACTGTGACCACAGCCTCTGCTGCTTAGTAGATGGTCTTTGAAAGTTCCTGTGGCTAAAAATTCTGTTGACCTGATAAGTCTCTCTGACTTAGCTATACTAGTACTCAGATAATAGAAAAACAACCATACCTGTATGCTTAAGTTTTTACAAGCCTAAAAGGGAAAAGCTTGAAATTTATTGGCAAACCCTTTGAGAATGTAGGGCAGCTCCATGGCATAGTACTGCATTAGATAACTATAGGGGGTATTCATCCCATACTTTTTGTTGTACATTATGAACATTATTCTTATACTAAAATATGTATAATGTCATGTTACTATTTGGTTAAACAAGAGCACTTTAGTCAGAGCCACCATGTATTTACTAGTTGGGTAGTTGATTTCCCCCCAAAACTAAGAAGATACACAGTAATACAAGCTTAATAGTTGTAAAGAATTAATTTAGATCACTAGGCAGAATTGATACCTTTTTGGTGCCCTTATTTCAGAAACAGCAAATGTGGAAAGATGAATAGATTTAATTGTTTAAAAAGAAGCTACTGCCTGCAAGAGTAGAAGTGATTTGAGGTTGTTTTGTTTTTTCATTTTATTTTTATTCTGAACTTAAACCAAATAAAATGAGCATTTCCATATACATTGCAGAGCAGAAAGAGGAGTATTCAGTATGAAACTGTGGATCTCCAGCATGTAGAGCTTGCTTTTCTTTTAAAGTATAGGATAAATTCAGCATGTACCTTTCAAAACTGTGTGGCTCATCTGTGATTATTTCTATGTTCCCTTTTTTGGAGTGGAGAAGAGAAGAACCCTGCCCCTTTTAAAAAAAACAAACTAGACACTTGATACAAATATATATAGTCAAGCAATACACATTCCCATATTGGTTGTGTCCAAAAATGTACATTTTATTCATTACCACTCTGTCAGGAAATAAAGAACATGCATTTCATCAACCTTTTGGAGTTAGAGTTGTTCATTTCATTGATCAGTTTTTTTTACATCGTTCAGAGTTGTTTTTCTTTAGTGTTATTGTTATATTATTGTATAAATTGTTATCCTAGTTCATTCATATCAGTTCATATGGTTTTTTCTGAAACTGTCCCCTTCATAATTTTTTTATAGTACTGTAATATTCTATTGCATTCACATGCCTTAATTTGTTCAGCCATTCTCCAACTGATAGGCACCCCTTTAGTTTTTAGTTCTTTGCTGTTACAAAAAGAGCTGCCATAAATATTTTCATATGGATCTTTTTCTTCTTTGATCTTTTAGGTTATAGCCTTCATAGTAGTATTGCTGGGCCAAAGGGTATATGCACAGTTGAGTCATTTTGGGGGCATAGTTCCAAATTGTTTTTGGTTGGATATTTTTAGACAGCTCCTAGGATATTGCTCAAATTTCCAGATGAGCATAAAGTCCAAACTTTGTCTTACATAATATTCAAATTATGAAAGTAAATTTTTCTTTTATATCATGTGGTTGATAAATCTTTTTCTACTTGTTTACTTACATTTTTAAGGCATATGGTGCATATAAAAGAAAATGCAATTCAGATTGTCACTGTCAGTGCATTTTAGTCTGAGCTGCTATATATTTGCCCCTGTAATTTACTTCAGAACATGGATACAAAATTGCCTAATGTGCATTTTTTTACTTAACAGGATTACATTTCTCTTTTTCTTTCTGAGAACATGATGAAGAAAATATAAATTTTTGCCAGTTGACTTTTGGTTTTACTTTTCTCCCCAGTGGCATGGAACATTGTGAAAAATTTGAAATCTCAGAAACTAGTGTGAACAAAGGGCCAGAAAAAATAAGACCAGAATGTTTTGAGCTACTTCGAGTACTTGGTAAAGGGGGCTATGGAAAGGTAGGAAATACTTTTTCAAAGTTATCAGATCCCAAATAAGAACTGTCTTCTCACTGAAGTAGATAGTTTGATCTAAAAACTGGTTGGTTCAAGGGGTAGCCTTTAATAGTAGGTAGAAGAGGTAGCCCCATATTTGAGGAGTGACCTGAGAATTCTCTTCTAGCTACCATCACCTTGCAGGTGTCAACCGTATTGGAAATTCTTAAATGTGTACTCTGGGGTTAAAAAGGTTATCCTCTTTTACAAATATATCCTTGGGAAAGGGTGTTATTCTAAATGGCTATCAGATACTGGTTGAGGTGGGGCTCTAGGACAACAAAAGACAATAAGTGCCGGGGCTGTAGGAATGAGTGTAGGGGAGTGGTACTGGAGATAAATTTTGCCTATTTCAAATAGCCAGGGTTGTCCCTTTTATCAGATCCTTGAAAATTTGGTTGGGGTAAACTTGGTCTGTGTATCAGAATGCAAGAACTAGTTGGTAACCTACCTTGGAAGTGTGTCACCTTTTTCAATATAGTATTATATGGTAATTAATTTTTGCAAAATGTAACATTTATAGATTATTCTTAGAATTGAGGGCAATAAGTGAACACTCAAACTTTGAATATCTGATTACTTTATTTATTTCTTGAAAATTATTTAACCATGGTTTTTATAGAGGGCCAGCCTTGGAGTTGGGAAGACCTAGGTTCAAATCCTGCTTGCCTCTGACATATACTTTAGGGAAGTCATTTAACCTCTCAGTGTTCTAGGCATTTCTCTCTAAGTTGCAGAGAAGACCTGCATTGGTAAAAAGAAGTTTCCTCACCTGGGAGTTCCTGTATCAATGAAATCACAAGTCCCATTCTCCTATCATATTCCTGTCTGCTATCATAGGGTATAAATTAAGTCCTATTGACTTCCACATTTAACAGAGACACACTTTTCTAATCATTCCGGGAAGAAATTTCTGCAACATTAGCAGACTTTTTAGTTTTGTATAAATTTTGCTTTGAGATTTGCCTATAATTTGTTCTAAGCAAATTTTTGGATTTTGTATAATAAAGGAAACACTCTTTGTATTTGAAACCCCACTGGACAGTTTTCCCCACCAGATGGCAACAGACCAAAATAGAAAACTGCCAAATGCTATATACAAAACTATCACTCAGTCGTCAATTTGAGCAGTGTTTTCAGTTGCACATAGTGCTTTCCTGTTACTTATTATATCTCAAATGTCTTATGGCATTTTTAAGCTGTTAAAGCTTATGGCTTTGGGGGCAGCACTCTGTATTTACAATATACTTAACCCCTGAAGCATTCCTTTTTTTTTTTTTTTGGAGGGCAGTTGGGGTTAAGTGACTTGCCCAAAGTCACATGGCTAGTAAGTGTGTCAAGTGTCTGAGGCCGAATTTGAACTCAGGTCCTCCTGACTCCGGGGCCAGTGTTCTATTCACTGAGCTACCTAGCACCCCGAAGCATTCCTTTTTTATAGTTGGGAAATATGAAAGTTTGACTTGAAGTTCTGCCTCTTACCAGTACAACTTTTGCTTATTCATTATCATCTGTTATGTTTAACTTTTGTTACTCAGGTTTTCCAAGTACGAAAAGTAACAGGAGCAAATACTGGGAAAATATTTGCCATGAAAGTGCTTAAAAAGGTGACTACTCCTTATTTGCCAGAATATTTTTTCCTACCTTTATCAACTTCTTTGGTTGAGTGTGCTTTGGGAGGATGTGGTGATGGTGGGGGTTTCTCCAAAGAAGCATACTGATTCTTTGGTTTATTAAAATCTTTGTGACAGCTTGGCACTTAGCTTCTTCAACACCTTCAACCTTTAGTGCCAACTAGGCACAGTACTTAGACCTGAAAATGCAAAGATAAAAGTGACATAGTACTTCTTTAAGCAGCTTAAAATTGTCTTGGATATGTCATTCAGTCTTTCCATCTGCCTTTTGGCAGTGGAGTGAGGAATAAAACATGTACAAGAAGAAGCAGAATGCAAGGTACTGAGTGAGGTGGGCAAAGGAGAGATCCAAAGTATTTTAGGATTATGTGAGGAAGGAAAGATCACTCGAATATTTTCAGCAGGGTTGGGAGGATGGGGGTGTAAGGAAGACAAAAGAGAAGGCTCTGTAGAAGGAGGAACAATTAATTTAATCTTTGAAGGAAAATGAGGATTTTGGAAAGGGAGTACATTTCAGCCATAGGGGGCAACCTGTGGAAGTGTGATCAGGAATGGACATTTCAGGTTTGAGAAGCAGTAAATATTTCCAGTTTGGTTGTAATGCAGAGCATATGAAGACAAATTATGTTAAGTAAGATTGGAAAGGTAGAGACTACCTCACGTATAGAAATGGGGGCCCTATGTTGGTCCCCAACAAGGCTATAAGCAATCACTGAGGTAGAACATGTCAAAAAGTGGATTTTTGTCTTCTTCAGTTAAATGTTCTTGCCAGTACAGATGTGGACTTTTCTGTTGGCTAGCTAGGGCTTGCCAATTCCTTTCTTTAAGGCAATATATAAGTAGCTCACTGGGCTGAAAGTTGAAGAACATAGATTCTAAGCTTACTGTTGATTCTCTTATCTAAGGTTTCTGGACCTTAATTACTGTCAGTAAAATAGAGTTAATATTCTCCATCTGACCTTTCCTTTGTAACATTTTGAGAACTAACAAACTTTATCAAACATTGAATTTTGAAATAGAACAGAAAAATTAATACTTATCCAGGAAATGTCTCAGTAGGAGTTCAGGCTTTGGTACTTGAATCACTGTTTTCTAATTAGAGGCTTTTAAACAGATATTGATCAAAATTTATACCTTGAGCTAGATGTGGTTTTTGTCATTTCTGAAGGCCATTCTGAGAAATTTTAGAGGTAGGGTAGGCTACAGACTGAACCATTTGCAATCACAGAGCCAGGTTGGGGATGACAAAAAAAATGCACTTGGTGGAAACGATGTCAGTACCAGTGGCAAGTCATCTTCACAATGCCAATTTGGGCAGTCTAGGTGACATCATGGGTCATGAACTCCAGAGTATGTCCCTGGTAACAGATTAACTGTCCTGGCCATACTATATGTGAAGAGTAGTGAAAGAATTGTTCACTCCATCAGTATTTGCTGTTTTTTTTAAAACAATGCAGAATGGATTTTTCATTAAGTGTATAGAACACAACCATGATTAGACTGTTCTCTCCTGTCATCTTTCTTCTTTTAGGCTATGATAGTAAGAAATGCAAAAGATACAGCTCATACAAAAGCAGAACGAAATATCCTCGAGGAAGTAAAGCATCCCTTCATTGTGGATTTAATTTATGCCTTTCAGACTGGTGGAAAACTCTACCTCATCCTGGAGTATCTCAGTGGTCAGTATGCACTCTTCTATTTCCTTATTCCTCATTGTTCTAGAAATTGGGTCATGAATGTTATATAAAAGGTAATATTGTTGTCCTAGTAGTAAAGTTAAGCAAAAGTTATGATTCATATAAAATATGCTTTTTCAGCCCAGCCAATATTTATTGGGTACCTGTTGTGTGTAAAGTATAAGGGTTGGGAGCAGAGGTTCCCAAACTAATTTGTCTTAGTTTAAAAAAAAATTTTTAAATTTAAAAAAAAAATTAAAAAAAAAGTTACTCAGCAACCCCTGAAAATCTACTTTCTTTAACCCTTTAAGAATTTTTTTGAAATTGCATCATATCAAAAAAATTCAAATTTTTTTAAAATGACACATCTTCAATTTAATAATTTATTGAAAATTTTTGACTTTTTTCCTGCATTGAAATTTTGATAACACAATATTACATCATGTAACCTGTAGTGTTGTATTGTAAACAAGTCATTATACACACACATTCTTGCCAATGCATGCTAAATTTCCAGAGTGTCCCCAACATACTCATCTGCCAACACTTGCTTGTTAAGATCTTTTGGCAGACTTGACCACTGAAAAAAACTTGCATTTTGGGTTTATTTGGAAAATAATGTAATCACTATGACTTTAACTCTGTTACACAACAAATGTATGAACGATTTTTCAAAATTTCTCTTCTTATGTTTCCACTGCTCCCTTATTTTTATTCATTTGACTCCCCCAGTTGTACCTGAGGCTAATACTGCCCCCCTGGATCATTTCAGCTCCCTCCTATGGGGCAGTATCACCTATTTTGGGAAGCTCTGGTTGGGAGTATAAAAATGATACAGTTTTCTGGCCTTGGATTTAGTCTACCAGAAATTATATGACAAATACACAGCTATCTATGTGTAATATAAGATGAGTCTGTTAGGGGCACAGGAGAGACCTAGACATAGTGCTTTGGGAAGTATGGAAGAGGGAAAAATCTGTTTCAGCTGGGGGATCCATGGAGGAAGTGGCATCTAACCTCAGCTTTAAAGGAAGAGAGAGATTGACAGGTGGATGTGAAAAAGAAATGCCTTGTATGCATTCAAGACAGTCTGTATCAGGACACAGAGGGAGGAGATGGTATGTCAAGTTTGGGTAGCAACTACTAGTCTAATTTGGTGGAATCTTCAAAAGTCTTTGCAACATAGAAGAAAAGATCATCCACTGAAAGTGGGGATTAAGTTGGGGGCTTATTTTAGAAGAGCCAGTGTGATGAATGAGATAGAGATGTTATGAAAGACAAATAAAAGGGTTTGCCATTTTGCAGTGAGGGCCCAGTTCAGATTAGAGTGAAAGTAATGTAGCCAGTCACCACAGTTTGTGGAATCCTCCAGTAGCTTGACTTTTGAGTCAGAGCAGAGAAGATAGATGATAGATGGTAGGGATTGAGGATTACCAGGATAAGGGGTTAAGAGAAGGTTAGGGGACAGTACCTAAAATTGTGAATGAAATGACACATTGACAAAAGTAGTTGGAAATTGAGTTGTTACTTTGAGCTATATTCAAAGGAAAATTTAATAGCCAAATTAATCTCAACTTTAAACTTTTTATCTTAAGTGTTTTTCTAATCTCATGGTAGTCATTTATATGATGAGGTAATAATAAAAATTTAATCTTATTTATGTATTGAGACTTAGGATACTTTGATACAAATAAAACAGTTAAACCTTTATAATCCTGAATTTTTTTTAGAGAGCATTGTAGTATTTGAGGGAATAAGTATGACAGATCAATATATTTGTAATTCTGTCATCAAGCATTTATGCAGCACCTATGATGTGTCAAGCATACATGGTGAGTTTGTAGTGTGTTGTGGGTAGAGAGAATTGGCTTTGGAGGCAGGAGGTTCCTCCTCATCCAGGGCTTATGACCTCTCAGTGCCTTGGGCCACTCTCTGAGTCTTGCCATCTGTATTTGGTTGCTGGAGTTTCCTCTTCAGAAGTGCTTCATACCATTGAAAACACAAGTCTATAAAAAAAAATAAAGAAAACGTGCAGGTGCTGGAGATACTGATACCAAAATCTAACAGCCCTTTCCTTCAGGAGCTTATATTGTATCAGGAGAGGTAACATGTAGGCACATATATAAATACGTATCAGAGAGATACAAGGTAGTTGTTGAGGAAACTAGCCACTGTAGTTGTTGAGGAAACTAGCCACTGGAGGAATCAGGAAGGGCCTGAAGTAGGTGTTTTGAGTTGAACCTTGAAAGAAATTAGGCTAGGGATTCCATGAGAAATCAGGTGAGGAAGTAGAGCATTCAGGCATGAGGGATAGCCTGGGCAAAGACCCAGAGACAACTGATGCAGTGCCTTTTATGAGGTATAGCAGGAAGGTCAGTTTGGTGCACTATAAAGTGTGTGAAGGGGAGCACAGTAAGGTCAAAAAGGTAATGTATGCTAAGGCAGAAAAGAACTAGGTGGTGAAGGGCTTTGAGTACTTAAAACAGATAAATTTATATTTGCTACTAGAGGTAATAAAAAGCTTCTGGAGTTTGAATGACATAATCATATCTGTGCTTTAGGAATATAATTTTGGCAGCTCTGGAGGATGGATTGTACAGTGGGGAGACTGGGGACACGGAGACAGATTAGGAAACAGTTGGAATAGTTTAGCAAGAGGTGATGAGGCCTGAACTAGTGTGGTGACCACAGGAGGAGAAAGAATGGAGATTGAATTGTTAAGACTTGGCAACTGATTGGACATGTGGGATCAGGGACGGTAAGGAGTTAAAGATCATATCTAAGATTATGAACCTGAATGCCCAGAAGGAAGCAGAAATCAAAAAGTTCAGAAGAGCAGTGGGTTTGGAGAAGCAGAGATAATGGGTTCAATTTTGGATATGTCCAGAACAGACCCTTGGAGTATACTCGCAGTCAGATGGTACACTATGAGTAATGATCCTAGCAAAGGAGATCAAGAAAGTAGTGATAAGAAGAAAACTGAGAGAGAATAGTGTCATTAAAAACCCAGAGAGGAGAAAATGTCTAGGAGGTAGAACATGGATAACAGTGACAGAGGCTTCACAGAAGTCCAGAAGGGTAAAGGTGGTGAAAAGGCCATCAGATATTTGGCATCTGAGAGATAATTGCTAATTTTGGAGAGAATGGTTTCAGTGGAGTGCTGAGGTTGGAACCCAGATTGAAAGGAGTTGAGGAGTGAGATAAAACGAGTGATTTGAATATAAGACAATCTTATGCCTGCTGTTTGTTGTGGGACATTTACTTCAGGTACCATCCTTCCCTAGGCAAAAATGTGTTTGCCTTTTTCCATATGTTTGTTTCTTTACTTCTGGAAGGTTCCTGCCAGGTTTTCATTATTGTGAGTTGGCTCTTGTGGGGAATTTTTTTCATATGGGCCCAGAAGGTATAGGCATTTAGTAATTGGTATGCCCAGTTTAATTGTTTTAATTAATTAATTAATATGTATTAGTTGTATTAAACCGCACACCTCTCCTTATGGATAAATTTTACTGAGGCTTTTAAGTATAAGGTTTAATTTCTTCACAAATATGTAGTTTGTAAAAATTATTTTAAATATTATATTAATATATTAAGTATTTCCAGTCAGATCTTTTTATAGTTTTGAAACCAGTGTCTGTATTATCATATAAACAAGAATACTGAGTTTACAAAGGGAGGCCAGAAATGGAGATTATTTCTAATGTCGTTTTCATCTTTCCACAGGAGGAGAATTATTTATGCAGTTAGAAAGAGAGGGAATATTTATGGAAGATACAGCTTGGTAAGTGCCGTTTTGGTGGCTTCGTAGTTTTAGATAATTCATAAAATTAAAAAATAGGATTCCATTCTCCTTATGGACCACCAAATGTGCAGAGGTTCTTCGCATATGAATTTCTCACTAGCAACTTTGAAGCTACATTACTTTTGAAGATCTCACTGTTCCTTTACCTGCACCCCACATCGCTTCTCATGCCTGTGCTTCATTCTTGCTGGGGCTTTCTTTATTTGAGCTAGTGAGCCACCAGCCTCATTCCTAGGTGAGTATACGTGTATGTGTGTGTGTGTGTGTGAGAGAGAGAGAGAAGGAGTGTCTGCGTGTGTCTGTGTGTGTGCGTGTACGCACGCGTGCATAAAAGGGGAAGGAAGGTGTCAGAAATCACCTTTTTCAGAAGTCTTCCATGGGTTCACTGTACCCAGACAACACTACCTCCAGCCACACAAGACTTTTAGCAAACTGTATGCATGAATTGCTATGGCTGAAAAAACCATTACCTAGTGACCAGCTTTCTGAAAGTGAGCCTCTAATTTTAGCTGACTGGTCCTCAGATGAAAGACACACAGTCTATCATTACAGCCATACTTGAAGCCTTTCCAGCATCTTGTACCTTTGGGAGCCTATGGTCCCCTCCACACCAGGAGGACGTATCAAATTGGTACTTGGGTAAAGTAGGTCTTAATATTATATTACACATTGAAAAGTTTCACATCCTCTAATGAAATTACCATGGTAGGTAATAGCGATTTGTTTATCCTATATATTAATTGAACAAGAAACACAACTTAAGTGTATAGCTCTAATCACGAAACTGCATTCCATTTAATTTCAGGCTTTTTAAAAATAGAAGCTGCATTTATTAAGCTTTATGAAATTCAATAAGAGAACTCTCTGAGTCCTGTTGGAGTCTGTTGTGGTTTGAGGGGCTGTTAAATTGCCTCAGTATGGTACCCTGAAGGATTAACAGCATTACGCTGCAGCCAGTCCAGTGTCTTGTGCTTTTCCAATCCAGAGAGGGTTGACTCAGTCCTTTATTCTATGGAGGTAGATTAATTTGAGTATTATCCAGTGTATAGGTTGTGGGCTGGCTCCAGATGGACCTTGACTTAGTAACTGTGCATGTGAATAGACAAAGGACAAGTAGGGGAAGGCAAGGAAGAAGGGCTTCTTCAAACTAGAATATTTGATTTGTGAGATAAACAAAACTCTTTATGGGATTTTTTTTTTGTATAAATGGGTAAAGGGAAATTTGCTTTCAACTGAATGTTTATTGCAGGCAAAACAAAACTTGACCAGTAGGAGAAGTTGCACTGCTTGAGACTTTTGAAATTGTAGTGATACACTAAAGCAAGTTAACACTTGATGGTTTTATTGTGTTACACTCTTTAGCAAAAAAACAAAAAAAACTAGTCTTTTTATATTTTCCCTAATAATTTACTCTCCTGTATACCTCATATTTCTTTTAAGGAGTTGTTGTTCTATACTTAACTGTTTTCAGTATATGAGTTGATTTTGGACCATCTAGTATTTTTAATTATGTCAAATCACTTTTGTTCCAGCTTTTACTTGGCAGAAATCTCCATGGCTTTGGGGCATTTACATCAAAAAGGGATCATCTACAGAGACCTGAAACCGGAAAATATCATGCTTAATCACCAAGGTGGAGATAACAGTAAACAATTCTATAGTAAATAATCATCTTAAAATCCTCTCCATAGGCCTACCATGTTTTTTAAGTCCCCAGATTCATTGCACTAAAATTCTTCTTTCTAAAGTTTAAAGCACCAAGGTAGTTGCTGGCAATTAACTATTTAGTTACCTTTTAGCTGATGAGAATGAGAGTTCAACATTCGTAGTCAGGTCAGTGATTTCCTTTAATGACATTTAAAGAAATGTCATTATTTCCCTTGCCTTTATTTCATCTCTCTATCACAGGAAGAATCTTTTTTTTTTTTTTTTTTTTTTTTGCTTTTTTTGGAGGGGGGAAGGCTGGGCAATTGGGGTTAAGTGACTTGCCCAAGGTCACACGGCTAGTTTTGTGTTAAGTGACTGAGGTCACATTTGAACTCGGGTCCTCCTGACTCCAGGGCCGGTGCTCTATTCACTGTGCCACCTAGCTGCCCCACACAGGAAGATTCTTGATACATAGTTGTACTGTGAGCAGGGAACCAAAAATCAAACCCAAAGGCTAATATTTTTTTGAGGCAGTTGGGGTTAAGTGACTTTTCTAAGTGATCCGAGGTTGAATTTGAACTTGGATCCTCGTGACTCCAGGGTTGGTGCTCTAGTTACTGTACCACCTACCTGCCCTGTTTTTTCTTAAACCAGAACAGAGTTCTGGTTTAAAAGAAAAGTCCTATATAAATTGGGACATTTCTGATGAGTTGAAATGAACTTTTAACAAGTACTGATAGTTTTACTTTCTACCATGAATTGTTTGAAGCATTATTGCTTGGAACAGAAATTGAATTCAACCAGAAAATTTATTACAGCTCTGGAAAAAAATTTAGTGGCACTTCTCAGATTTCTCACTTGTTTGCCAAAGTCAAAATAAGGGCAGCCGTGTGCTGTTGCAGACAGATGGCTCCCAGAATGACCTCAGAGATGATCAGTCTAACCTTTACCTGAACAGGAGTCCTCCCCCTACAACATACCTATCTGATGAAGCTTTCTCATATATTACATTTTCCTCTGTGTTCATTAAATCCATACTGGCTGACCCTTATATTTTGTACTGTAGTTGACTTTTTAAAAAATCACTTCAGAAACTAACATTTGAGATTCCTATCATCAGATATGAGCACCTTTATTTATATCTAGAACCTCAAATCTCTCGTCACCCCAATTTCTGGGAAAGTCTGTATTCTTAAAAGGATCCTTCCTTTCCTTCTCCATTTCATGTACAAGATTGTTGTTGTTTTTAAGTTTCAGTTTTGTTATTTTTTATCCCTTCAGAAGTATGTTACTGAAGAGAAATTCTAGAATGAATATACTAGATTGACTTTTCACACAGGATTGAGGGAGAGAAAGGGAGGGATGGGATGCCAAATATGTATCATAATTAAAGGATGAACCATGTGCCTTTCTATAAAGACATGTACTTTTCAAATACTTGAAATGTTCTATGGATTTCTTCACTATATCTGTTGAACATAGGATCTGTTGCCTCTTTGTATTTCAGTTCCTGTTTACTTTAGTGTGTGTATGTGTGCACGTATCTGTATTTTAAGCCATGGTTCTGAATTCTGAGGCAAAGACAACATTAGAGTAACCAGTTAGGTTAAATCTCCTTTTGATTTTAATCCCTATATCATGTTGATAAGGTATATCATTTCTCTTATTTTGAGTATATGGAAAATTCACACACAGAAATCAGGAGGTCTAGTACCTTAGTCCTGTTTTTTTGCCCAGTCATGTCTGAAGAATAGGAAGGCAGCTACAATAGTTTACATCTAATGATGTAAGTAAAGGAAAGTCTGAGATGAAGGTCACCTTTTAGTGTAAGATATGTTTTTCTGGTTCTCAGTGTCTTTTAGCACTCCATTGCAGTTTCATTTATCTCCACTGATGAGCAGATGACAAGATAAGCTATATCTGTTTGTTGCCATAAGTAAGGCATTTATAGGCTTTTAAGTCACAGTTCTTTGTCATTCAACTATAAGTTATTTGTATATTACTGCATTTCTGTGTAAAAGAGGCTGGAAATCTGCATCAGTCTTTATATATAAACTAAATCCTTAGACCCTTAACCAGTTAACAAGAAATATTTTCAACCTAGGATGGTACCTTCAATGGATGATAATGTATTCTAGGTGAGTTCATAATGGGAGCCATGCATGGACATCTACTCCTTCCTGATTTATTATTCTCTGATTCTGCCTTGGTAGCAGATATTTTGACATTCCAATTTTACAAGTATATGTAAGATTGAGTTAAATTCATCATACCTGCATTTTACTAGATGCTTAGAAATAGTTTGGATAAGAAAAAGTTAAACATACGAGTCATCTAAACATTGTTTCTGTGTGATATGTTTGTTTTCCCTTTTACTCATACATACAGTTCTCAGAATAACCCAGCTATCATCTTTTGTTTTTCAGGTCATGTGAAATTGACAGACTTTGGACTATGCAAAGAATCCATTCATGATGGAACAGTCACACACACGTTCTGTGGAACAATAGAATACATGTGAGCTGCATGTTGAAAGCAATATAACTGGTCTGGGGGTAATAGCTAAATTTTTCCTGCTTTAAGTAATAGTTCACAATATTTACTTAGTGGAATTATTCATTTCAAATACAATTTTTTAAAAAATGCTAATTAACTTGAAGGATGACCTATCAAATGTTTTTAGGTGGGTTCTTTTTTTCATTGTAGGGCTCCTGAAATCTTGATGAGAAGTGGCCATAATCGTGCTGTGGACTGGTGGAGTTTGGGGGCATTAATGTATGACATGCTGACTGGAGCAGTAGGTGCACAGTTAAAGACTGCATGCTTTTCAATTCCTGGCGGGTAGTTGTTGAATCAAAGTGATGGACCTTCTGTGGCAAGCACGCATACTGCTTAGATAGAACTTACTAATAGAGTGTAGTTTTAAGCTGTTTTCAAAGCAAGTTCTCAGAGATCTGTTAGAAGTAAACTTTGTCCTTGTAGAGTCCTTTATACTTTTAAAGTTCTTTTATCTCTGTTTCCTCATTTGATTCTTAGAACGATCCTGTGAAACTTACAGGGACAGAGGAAGAAACAGACTAAGAGCTTAAGTGACTTGTCCAAAACTGCCCAGCAAGTTATTGACATTGCCTGAGCTAAGAGTCTAGATCTGCTTAGGCTAGTGACCTTTATGCTCCACTGCACCATCTTTAAAATCTACATACATTTAACACTCAGCTTATTTCTCAGCATGAAAACTCTTGTTTTCATGCATAATACAGTATCATTAACTAAACTGGAAACATAATTTGCAAAACTATTTTTAAAAATCCATTATAAGAATTTTCTTTTTTTTTTTTGTTTTTTATCCTGATCTTCTCTTCTTCCTTTTAGCCCCCATTTACTGGGGAGAACAGAAAGAAGACAATTGACAAAATCCTCAAATGTAAACTTAATTTGCCTCCCTACCTCACACAAGAAGCCAGAGATCTGCTTAAAAAGGTAGGTTTTCTTCAAATACACACATTCTTATACAAGCATGAACACAAAACATCTGTTATTAGCTTGAGACAGACAAGTAAGATTAAACTTTAATCCATTTTAACTGGTGTGTAATAGATATTTTGAGAATTGAAATGACCATGGAGATTGGACTAACAGCTGTGCTTTTCTTGAAGGTAACATCCAGATATATTTGATCAAAAACTTGTTTTTTCCCCCCAGTAAAATCCAGGAGAAATTACTAAAAAATAGATAGTGTAACTTTAATAAAAAATTTTTTTCTATTTTTTTGTTTTTGGAGGGGCAGTTGGAGTTAAGTGACTTGCGCAAGGGCACATGGCTAGTTTTATGTTAAGTGTCTGAGGCTGGATTTGAACTCAAGTCATCCTGACTTCAGGGCCGGTGCTTTATTCGCTGTGCCACTTGTCCACCCCTAAAGTACTGTGAACAACTGTTCCTAAGAATTATCTCTTTTAAATAGCTCATCTTTTTTTCTCTGAAAGCTGCTAAAAAGAAATGCTGCTTCGCGTCTTGGAGCTGGTCCTGGGGATGCTGGAGAAGTTCAGGTAAAAATTGACACATTGGATTCTCAGTAGCTATTTTATGGAAGATGCTTTTTAAAGTGAGGGATGTAGAAATGTTGACCATACTTGGAAGGCTAAATCACATAGAAAGTTGTAAATCTTATTGGACCTGTGTAGGCTGTCCCTAGTCAGTTATTTTTCTGTTTTTCTTAGGCTCATCCTTTCTTCAGACACATTAACTGGGAAGAACTTCTGGCTCGGAAGGTGGAGCCCCCCTTTAAACCTCTTTTGGTATGTCATGTATTAAAAACACCTCTGAGAATCTGGCCCCCATTTTTGTTGAGAAGAATGATGCTTTTCCAAAATCTAAGAGCTGTTGTCAGTTCCTGTTACGATCATGTTACTAACTCTAGACAAATGTGTCGTCTTCTTTCCTCTCTTGGGAAATTTCTTTTTGTAAGGTCTTTTAAAGAAACTAGTGTAAGTAGTGAATGATTTCTGTATGTGTGATGAATATTGCTTAGAAACTCTCAGTGACCAGTTCAGGATATTGAAAATTCTTACCTTGTTTTTCAAAGCCTTTTTCAGTCTTAATCACTGGCAGTTTTTCCCCCAAAAAAAGATAATGAGCAGGAGAATTAGTGTGCATCAGGGCTTTTACTGTCATTTTTTTCCCTTTAATCTAGAAACTCAAAGGTAGAGTACAAATTGGCCTATTTTAAATGAATTATCTTGGATTTTCCTTTCACCTCCAAGGAAATTTTGTAAAGCTAGTGTTATATATAACCTGCTTACAAAAAATTATTAATTTTTGCAGTAGCCCCCTCCTAATAAGAATCTAGTCAGGGCTGTTGGGATATACTTGGGAGTGATTGGGTGGTAGGGATAGTTGTACTCAGAGCAGACTCAGTATTTTATTACTTGGAAAGTTTAAAGGCAGATGAAGATGGAAAGGAAGTAAAGAGAATAATATGTTCTAGTCCTTGTTCTGCCACAGATTTCTTATGAACTTGATGAATTGCTTTGACCTTGGCTTCCTCATCTGTCAAATGACAGATTTGGACTATATAACCTAAAATACCTTTTAGCCCTACTAGGTTTATCAGTTTATGCCCATAATTTAGTTATGATTCCCATATCTAATTGTAATTAGATCTAGCCTGATGTCTTTCATGAGCTCCAGCCCACAAGTTGGACATCTCAAATTGGATGTCTTGTGGACCTCTCAAATGCAATATATCCAAAATAGAACTCATTGTTTTGTTCCACCAAATCCTTACTGTTACTGTTGAGGATACCACCATGATCTCAGTCATCCAAGCCCATAACCTCGGTGTCATTTTATGCTCTTCTCTCACATTCACTTCACATATCCAGTCTGTGGCCTTGCTCTACTCAAAAAACCACCACCCTAATTCAGCCCTCATCACCTCTTACCTGGACTATTGCAATAGCTTCTTGATTAGTCATCCTTCCATAAATCCTCCCCCCACTAATTTATCCTCCAGTGAGCCATGAAAGTGTTGTTCCTAAAGAACAGGATAGTCATTTTAGCTCCTTTACTTAATAAACTCCAGTGGCTCCCTTCTCTCTCCTGAATCAAATATAAAATCCTGTTTGGTTTTTTAAAGCCCTTCACTCCATAGCCTCTTCCTAACTTCCCTGTTTTCTTTCACTCTGCTAATCCCCTTCACATATTGTGATCCACGAACATGAGTCTTCTTGCTGTTCCTTGAACACTGTACTCCCCATTCTGTGCCTTTTCACTGGCTGTTCTCCGTGCCTGTAATGCTTTACACCTCCTCACCTTTGCCTTCTGGCTTTCCTGGCTTCCTTCAGGACAGCTCAAATCCCATCTTCTGCAGGAGGCTTTTCCTGGCGCTGCTTCCCACTTCACCAAACCCTTCTTCCTCTCACAACCCCCCTTCCCTGTATCTTCCCTCATGGTGTGTGTGTCCATATGTGTGTATGTTATTAGTAATGTTAACAGTTACAGTCTCTTTTCAGCCCCATTGTTTAACAAGTGCCTTGGTACTCAGAAAATGATTTAATGAATGCTTATTGACTGACTTTAATAAATGTAGATGACTCTCATATCTGTTTTTAAGAGCTTCAATCAGAATGTCTTTGGTTAAATAATTTATTTCAGTAAACGTGTTGAGCACTTGCCATGTATAAAATACTATGCTTGGGTCTTGGGAATTTAAAGGTAGAAAAACAAAGCATTCCTTTGTCTTCAGGGAAGCGTATGTTCTATTGGAATATGATATACAAGGTTCTAAAAAGTGTCAACCATATAATATATCTTACTAATTAACAGTTTTTTAAAGCATGTTTAAAATTTTAAAAGCATATTTAAAATATGTTGTGGGTTTTTATTCTTGGTACTCAGCCTCTACTCTCAATGTCAGTGTCTGTTAATAGTCAGCAAGTTCTAGGATTTTATTATAGTCAAAATGTGTGGGATGAGCCTCATTTGGAAGCTTCAGAGATGGATACAAAATATTTTGATGTATAGCCTATTGACCATTTTGTTTTTGTAAAGCAATCTGAAGAGGATGTGAGCCAGTTTGATTCAAAGTTTACACGTCAGACACCTGTTGACAGCCCAGATGACTCAACTCTCAGTGAAAGTGCCAACCAGGTCTTTCTGGTAAGATAGGATTTTCATGCATCTCTGGGAAATGCAAAGATAAGAGTTCCCCTCAACAAGAAAAGTGAATTTGGGATGGTTTTCTTGCTTTACAACTCATGTAAAATATTTGAGAGATTCTTTTTAGAAATTTTCCCCAGACTAGTGTGTTTGGACCTAGAAAAATGGTCCTTAATCCAGTACCATACATAGTAGATGTGAGAGTTTAGAAACTACTGTGCCAGCAGCATACTTTTCATGGCTAGCCTATAAACTGCCTTCTACCAGGAGAGTAAAGATGATATACTGCTTGGGGAGTAGAGAATGCTATTTTGCAGCTTCCAGTCTGTGAGTGGGAGGAGGGGATAGTGATCTTTAGAGAAAGGGATTCATTAAAACCTCATATACATAACACTTAAATACCAGAAACAGACTGCAGTTGTATCCTTTATTTGGTAGAGAATCTTGACACATCTGAAGATCTATCTCAAATAACATTTCTTAACTTAACCATATTTTAACTATATTTTTCCATTATCTGGGGGGAAAAAAGTAAAAACCATGAGATTAGGAAGGGTTTTTTAAAAATTAGTTCTAGGTCTGGTGTGGTGCTGAATTCTCTGAATTTTACCCAAAAATGTAGTTGAATAAAAGGGTACCTTTTAAGAAATAAGTGTCACTTAGCAATACTTTTTTTTGTTTTTTATAAAAAATGAAAGTGCTTCATTTGCTTCTCAAAAATTGGCTTAGCCAAAGAACCTTTCCCTTCAGTGATGCAGGACAGTATTTCAACTAGTAATCAGTAGACAGCATCTGGAAGTATCTTATTCAAGGATGGGAAAAATCAAAAGTGGTTTAAAGTGAATTTCACACAGGTTACATTAATCTCTGGCTGAGATCTTTATTTCTTCTCTAATAGTAAAATTTTAAATTACTGAATTCAATCCATTTCAATGGAAATTTATTATTGTATTGCCTAACTCTTTATCATTACACTTACTTTTTTTCTTGTACTTGATATTAATGGACCAAATCTTTTATAAAGTTTGTTATATTGCCCTTGGACCTTTGTGCCTAAAGTGTTCCTCTTACTTATCCAGAGGTCAGCCTTCGAGCAATCTCAAGCCTCTGGGACACAGCCCCAAACCTGGAAGTATGAGGAAAAAGGCCTTTGAGCTGCAGAAGTAGTGGTCGCAAAGCCCTTTCACTAAAAACGTCATGTATTTTGTCTTACTTTTAGTAAGGCCTTATGATATTTAACACATAATTCTCAACCAGCTTGATTATCTGGTTTCCCAGCCTACAGCAGATTAGGAGCAGCAATTTAGAAGTGGGATGGAGGTGGGGCTGTTAACTGCTGTCTCAGTGTGCCTGCCTGAGAAGTGACAGTCTGACAGTGAGGTAAGAGACAGAAAAACTAAAAAGAAGACACAGAACTCTGTATTATTATGTACTACAACAATAACTGTTCATAGTGATGACCTGAAGTCATCAAGAAAAAGCTAAATTGTGTTTGTCCTTGATTTAAGAAGGCAGGCAAGTGTATAACCAATAAATTTTAGAAAGATTTCCATTTAAATTATTTTAAGTTTTGGCACTTGAATGGGTAAGTTTCACATAAATCTAGAAAACTTCATTTATGTGAAACTTCACTCTATGATGCCAGATGAAGCAGATGCATGTGTTGTGACCCAGGGCTTACAAGTCAGAACATTGCTGATGTCTTTCACTTGCCCATGAGAAATTGTTCAGTGTATTGGTTTAAATTCCTATAAAAAAAAAACTTGAGTGGAAACATGAAATTGTTTACATCTTTCTCAATGCTTAAACATGCTGTAGAATACATGTTTTCTTTGCTTTTCTGCCCCTTGAGGTGCAACAGGGTTTTGTTTTCTGGTACATAAGAAACCTGTTAAGGTTTCTGCTGAGGCATGTCTTTAGGGAGAATCTGGGAGGAGGTTGGCAAGTTTGAAAATAGATCTGGAAAGGGTGGGTAGAGTATGTATATAGACTGGTGATTTTGATACACTTATGTTTGGTATATCAGATTAAATAATTAAGTTTTCTTAATGTGCATGTTGTCACAGGACTGTTGCTGTGTTTTTCAGGGTTTTACATATGTGGCTCCATCTGTACTTGAAAGTGTGAAAGAAAAATTTTCATTTGAACCAAAAATCCGATCACCTCGAAGATTCATCGGCAGTCCTCGGACACCTGTCAGGTATTTGCCAGCATCGTAGAGTACAGTATTCTGACTTGTTTCTCCATCGGAGAGGTAGATGGGCTTTCACATTCTCATTTTAATACTAATTGTAGTGCTTTAAAGTTTGCAAGCTTCTCATTTTCTCCTCTTTCCTTTCACTCAGTTGATTTAGTGCAGCATTTTCTGTTCCTCATACTGCAAATGATTAGTGGTACATTTGTCCTTGCTTCATAAAAGCCAGTTTTGCTATATAGTGTATCAAAAGGAAATAGCCTTAGTCTTATTTTCCACATGTGGTGTTAGCTAATACATAGAACAGTGAAACACTGGTCCTTAAATACCATCTCATTTATTTTAATGTATATTATTTAGGCTTGATATTACCCTTGAGACAGCTACTAAATGCTATTTCTACCTTGTCTTAAAGCCCAGTCAAATTTTCTCCTGGGGATTTCTGGGGAAGAGGTGCTTCAGCCAGTGCAGCAACTACTCAGACACCTGTGGATTATCCCATGGAAACGAGTGGAATAGAACAGATGGATGTGACGGTGAGTGGAGAGGCATCAGCACCACTTCCAATCCGACAGCCTAACTCTGGGCCATACAAAAAACAAGCTTTTCCTATGATCTCCAAACGGCCAGAACACTTGCGTATGAATCTATGACAGCAACATTTTCAACAAATTTCAGGCAAAAAACAATGGGACGTGAACATCCTACAAGCTGAAATTATATGAGGGCTCAAAGGGTGACAGCTTCAGAGGGCCAGTGTCATATTGCACAGGACAGTTTGGAAAGAGGAAAAACATGGGTGTTTCTTTTCTTTTCTTTTTTTTAAAAATCAATCAATGGTGCAAAAAGACTTAAGAAAAATAGTATTGCCGAACTTTAGGCACATCAGTTAACTGATTCCCAGTGACATCTTCTCACCTTATCAAGGATTTTCATGTTGATGGCTTCAAACTGACAGTATTAAGGGTAGGATGTTGCTTCAGAATCACTGTTGTCATGATTGTGTCAAGAAAGGTTAACTCCTTCAATGGGCAAAGTATGAAATGCCTATACTTGCAAATGAGGACAAATTAGCATGCAAGCTTGGTCAAACTTTTTTCCAGCAGTGTGGAATCAAAGATAAGAGATACAATTGATGTTTTACGTACAAAAACTTAATGAATCTTTTTTTTATATAAATATATATTTTTCAAATAGATTTTTGATTCAGCTCATTATGGAAAAGCATCCCAAACTTTAAAATGCAAAATGATTGGTTGGTGTGAAGAAAGCCAGACTACTTCTGTTTCTTCTTTTGGTGAAATAATAAAATGGTAAATGAATCATTGTTAACTACAGCTTTGGCTCGTTGGAGGGATTGGGGGTGAGCTTAAGATTTTCTTAGGGCACTACTCATAATGCTAGGAGAAATGGATCCATGCAGTCATTTCCACTGGCAGTGTTGCTGTATTCTAAACTTAACTGGAAGCCATGGGATAGACATGAACTCAATGTCCTGTATTTCATCCTTATCCTGGGCCTGCATTTCACTGGAAAAAAAATCTCCACCTAGTTTTATACCAATATTTGGTTCAAAACACTATATGTGGTCAGTCTGTGGTGCCCTAATGAGAATCTGGATAAAAATAAGGGCAGGCAGAGTCAGGGAAGATGGGACTGGGGATACTTTGGGGTATGAGTTTGCTCTCCAGGTTTTAGGTAACCTCATTACAGCTAACTGGTAAGATCTTAACATTTTTATTTCTTTTACTGTGTACGGTGTTTACCCTCAATTTCCATTTTCCCTCAACAGTTTAAAAAGTGTGGAAAAAAGTATACTTTTTTCCTCTGTTGGGGCTTAAGCATTTTCTGATTGTAAAAGTATTAGATGGCCTTTTGATGAATGTCTTCCACAGTAAAGAGACCTTAGTGGCTTAATTTAAGAAACATGTTACAAAGACGCTGGTTTTTTAAATTGTCATAAATTCTGTACTTACAGGTACAAAGGATAAAAATAAAGGTAACTTTACCTTACTTAAATATGTCCTGCCTTAAAGAAAGCATTTCCATGATTTTAGTTGGTTTCATGAAAGGATTAATATCAGCAAAGCTTTATAAGAGTGTATGCTCAGGTGCATACTGGTGTAAGATGATCCATGCAATTTTGTCTTGTCACTTTTTCGTCATGTCTTGTCGTTAGTTAGCCTGTGCAAAGTCAACTTATGATATTTCACAACCATAAGAATTTTTTTTTTAAATAGACACTGCTCATGCCAAACCTTTTTGAGCCATAGGATCCAAGCCATAAAATTCTTTATGCATACTGAATCCAGTCAGTAAAAGGCGAGATTTGCTTTGTTTCAATTCAGTAACTCAAGGTGAAATCCTGCCACTGTATCCAAAAGTGGATTTAGATGGAATTTTTTTTTCCCAGTTGTGGCAGTAACTGAAATGATTGCTAGTTCCACTTTGAAGATGCTTTTTGGATCTGGAAAAAAACAATTTTTTCTTTAAAGTTTTTCTATCATAGCAGGTATTTTTAAGAACTTCCAGTATTGCTCTCAATGGATAGTAATAGTTCAAGACAAATTCAGCTTCAGTGGCAACACCTTTGTTTTTTGGTTAATTTTTGGCATTTGGCAACAATGTAGAACTCAAGTGATGGTCATGTGTGTTGGCAGATGGGTTTTATTTTGAACTTTTGACATTCTATTGCTTGTATCCAAATATATGAAAGTGTACTGTCATGTACTTGACCGAATTCCAGTAATGTTTTTCCACTGCAAGTCTCCTTCAGTCCTACTTACTTAGAACATTTGCACTGTGATTGGCTAGCTATAATCATCCTATTCATAATTTATCTTTTTAAAATTAGTACTAGTGACACTAATGGCAACCTATTTTTTCTGGTCACACAAGAACTATATATATCCACAGACGTGTGTGTGTGTGTGTGTGTGTGTGTGTGTGTGTGTGTGTATCCAGTTTAATGGCCATTAAAAGTGAACTTGACTTCCATGCTGTCATATGCTAAGAAAAAAATCATACTTCATGATGGATATCCCTGACATGACTGTGAAAACATGGTGTCACAGACAGCAAGCACACACCTATGCAATATGGCTTATCCTATTCAATTCAACAAACATTTAAAAAGCATTTGTTGAATTGAATCCTATATTTATTTGTAAAAATCTAAATGTAGTTTAAAGCCTAGTGTCATTACTAGTCTTAAATTTTCTAGGAGGAGCTTCAATCTAGTTTATTATTATTTCAGGTAAGTGCTAGTATGTAGAAGAGCTTATCAGTGCTTTCTTTTGGTCATTTAAAATTTTATTTTAAAAAGGCAACTATAGAAATTTTTTTCATTTAAGTTTTTTTTAACCACAGTGTAATCACTGAGCTTCATGTGCTGATTTGATTTTATAGATTTAGTGTGTCATAGCTTTATTAATCTCAGCAGTTTACAAACCCTACTTTAACTATGTAAAGTATTAAATCTTTAACTTGTAACAGAATTTTTTAGAAAAAAATTACTAAGATTTTTAGAAAGTATCCATTCCCTTCCCTTTCTAACTCCTTGCAATTAAGCTAATTTAATCCTTATAACTTGTTGGTGTCTTCCCCCCAATTCTATTTTTTGATGTAGACATAACTGGGGTAAGATGCATGTTTGGTATGCCACAATTTCAACTTTTATTAAAATCTAGGTAATATATGGTTATATCCTCAAAGGAATTCATGTACAGAGAGATGGTGAAGCAACAAACTTCATGTTTAACACAGGACACGGTATTTAGGGGAATTTGTAGTTATATGGTCACTAGTTAAGATTTATTTATATAGCCCAAAGGGTTATTTATGTAAGAAACACTGAGTTTATGAAGGATTGGCTCTTTGATGCCATATTTAAAATAGTGAATTTTTTACTTAAACTCAAGGAGTGGGGGGGGGGGAGGTGGGAAAAGGGTGGTGTTGAAGAATAAATAACCATTGAAGTTCAAATCTCCTTTTCCATTAGTATTAGTCGCTAGCAGTCTGGAAAAAGACAAATATATACTAAAGTATTTGGATCCATATGTCTCTTGTTGGGAAAGAATATGCAGAACTGTTCATTTGTCTTAATTCATAACAGCACAAGATTTGTCTTAAAGGGATATGGTTGTTACATCTAAGGGGGATGGTTCGCCTATGTTGTGTCTGCTCTTTTCAATGGTTCTTTTTTCTGCTATCCCAAGTTTGCATCCATCTATCAGAATAAATTATTCAGCTGCCTTACTAGGAGTGGTATGAGGGTAACACCTTTTCTGCTTTTCATCTTGTATTTAGTTTACTGTAATAAAATATACTTTATTTCAGAATGAATGGATGTAAATAGCAATTAAATGCAAATTTGAATGAACATGAACTAGAAGTCATTTTATTTATTGTTCTAAGTCTAGTTAGAAATAATTGGAATGTATTCAGATTGGACAAACATGGTTAATATATAAGCCAGTTTTACTATGCATGTATGGATTGTTCAAGTTAGACAACTGGCTTTTCTGCCAAGAAAAGGTAACTACTTATTAAAATTCTGGTTCTAATTGCCACCTAATCCATAACAGTTCTATTTGAAAGTTAATTGTGCACTGGTTGGTAGATTTGAATTGTTTGCTTGCCTTTTTTAAATGAAAACACTGTCCTGCTAAGATAGCTAGCTCTAAGTCCAGTAGTATTTTCAGGATGCCTTGGATTAGGCTTATAGATCCAGAGCTTGCACCAACCTCAGAGGACAGACATATAGTCTAACTTCTTCATTTTCAGGTGCAACTAAGGCCTGACTTTGCCTAAAGTCACACAAGTAGTAAACGTTAGAGGAGGGATTTAAAACCAGGGCTCCTAAGGCTAGTGCCTTTTCTACTTGAGTCAGTCTCACCCATAAGAACAGCAATTACTGACATGTATGACAGACTACTGATAGAAGGTAGGCAAATCTCTAGTTAAAGGAAGTCTCACTATATGACTGATCTCAGTTGTCTGTAATTCAGAATGTATTTTCACAAAGAAATTCCATACTTTGTGTAGTTAGGTCAGGCACAAAGATCTATTTAACATCACTTATGTACCAATGTGCATTAAAACGTTTCTATGGGGAAACATTCAGGGTTCCAACTTAGGAAGCCAAAGAATAGATCTCCACTTTTTGGCAGTGTTTTCAGCAATTAGTACACTATCCTGTTCTTGGAACAAGGACTATAGATCTATAAGGCAGGAAACAGACAGATGAATGAACATCATCAGTTAAGGAACTATTGGGAGTTGGCCTTTACGCAGGTTCTCAAGTCCTTTGGTTCCCCTTTTATCACTACTACTTTTTACTAGGGTCTTTTCCTTTCTTAAACCCACTTTGGAGACTAGAATGAAATCTTAACTTTGAAGTTTTACAGGGTGGTTTTATGTTGTTGATGAGGATGGTGGTAGTGCTGGTAGTTTTTGGAGGGGATTTGGGGAGAAATGAGTGAAAAGAGAGGGGAGAGATTTAAGCAGCTTGAGGCCAGAGAGCAAAATGAATTTAAAAACAAAAGCTCTCTCACTCCACTCACCCTTCCTTTTTACTTAGACTCTAAAGATACTCAGGAGCTAAATCGCTGAGACAGTCAAAATGGCTCACATAAAATACACTTAAAATGCCTACCATGGGCACTGTACTGGGAATAAATAGAAAGATGAAATAAGCCTTTTTTTTTTTGGAGGGGGAAGGTAGAGCAATTGGGATTGTGACTTGCCCAAGGTTGCGCACACGCGTGTGTGTGTGTGAGAGAGAGAGAAGTGTCTGAGGGCAGATTTGAACTCAGGTCCTCCTGACTTCAGAGCCAGCACTCTTCTCACTGCACCACCTAGCCACCCCAATAAATGTACTTTTAAGAAGTTTACAATGACGATTAGATACATTTATACAGCTAATAGAAGGCAGAACGTGGTACATGAAAGTCTAAAGTGTTTTAAGAAAAGTTTTGAGGAATAAATCCAGTGTGGCACCTTGAACATCTAATCTCTAACAGGTGATCTGGAAATCCATTCCAGAAGAGTCATGCAAGATAAGGTCAAAAATAAGATGGGTAGGGAATGAGACCCTGACCATAGCTACAGAGAAAGGGAAGTTCTACGCTCATCTAGGGGATGTTTGTATATGAGGAACAAACCTCTAGTAGTCTTAGCATCCATACCGCAAAGAGAGACTGCCACATATGACCTTGCTTTTAATAGTCCTAAAGTGATACCACACCTTTTTCTGAAATAATGGAGCCCCTTCATGAGGCTTGTGTTGAGAAAAAGAAGGCAGACTTTGTTTCAGGGCATGTGCTTCAGTTCTGTATATTTACCATTCCCCTAAAGGCTAGCATAAGGGTGCCATTACTTCACCAATGTGTTTATGGTCCCATGTCCCATCTATTCTCTTTTCATAATTGTTTTAGCAAGGTAGGTATAGGTATGGATTGTAATTGTTGGGAGCTGAAGTGACTTGGGATTTAGCTGCATTATTGTTGTAGTACTGCTTTCTAAACCAGGAAAAGTTAAGACAACGTGTTAATTCATGTGCTGTTCAAGGTCTTTTTTAGTCCCAAACTGACTTCAAATTCAAAATTTATTAGTCACCTGTGTAACAGCACTGAGCTACTACATTCCAAGCAGTTTAGATAAGGCACAGTCCCTGCCCTCAAAGAGCTTACAGTCTAGGAATGGGCTGAGACCCAAATAACTGTAACATAAAACAATATGCAAGTGAAAAGGTAGCACAAAGTGTTAATTCCAGTGAGGAGGAAAATCATTGCTGAAGTTAGAGGGCAGTATTGGTGCTAAGGCAGGCATTATTTAAGGTCTAAAGAGTAATTTTACAAAGTTGGGAGGACATTCCAGAAAGAAATTGAGAATTAGAATAACAATGATATGTATAATCTTCCAACTGTTGATGCATATTCCCCTGTCTATAAGAAATCCATCAAAGAATCCATCCCAGGGCTTTTAACCTTTTTAGTGTCACAGACCCTCCTCATAATGTTTTTAAATGCATAAGATACATAGGATTACAAAAGAAACGGATTACATTGAAAGACAGTTATCAAAGTATTTTTAAAAACATGTTCATGGACTTCAATTTAAAAACCTATGAATCTAGGGGACAGTTAGGTGGTACAGTGGATACAGCACTGACCCTGGAGTCAGGAAGACCTGAGTTCAAAACAAGCCTTGGACATTTGCTATCTGTGACCCTGGGCAAGTCACTTAACCCCAATTGCCTCACCTGCCACCTTCCAAAAAAAGAACTATGTTCTAGTAGTTAGATGCACCTTCAATAAGCCCAATCTAATCTTAATTATCAATTTTCTCTACATTCCTTTTTTCAGTAGGACTACTCACACCAGTGGGGCAGACAGGGGAGTATGCCGATGAATACTGGCTGGTAAGACAGAGACACCTACCCCAACCCTCCCACTCCCTCAACTTGTAGCAAACTCTTGGGGAGAATTGAAGGGAGGAAGGAAGTTCCTTCGCCCAGTAAGGCATGCTGCAATTTAAGAGACACCATGGGTGCAAATTCTAATTAAATACTAATTAGAACACAATTTCAGTAAACTCCCATACCCTAACAAGCTTTTAAACTAAAGAATTTACAGAAAACTGATTTAATAAAAGCCAACATTGGAAAAATACATTTAAGTACAAATATTACCCCTTGAAATACAGTGATGCAATATGATGTGCTGCTTTTACAGAAATCATAAAACAACTTAGGAATTTGTAGCAGCAAAAATGGAAAATTCTTTTGATTTATATACAACTAAAACCAAAGGGAAAATAATTTGATAAAAAATTTAAACTTTCTGTTTAAATAAAACTTATGCATAAAACTTCTCTACTTGGTTCTTTAATCCAGTTTTCTTCCAAGAATAATAAAAATATCACCAACTCTATATGTGACAATTTTTCCATTTATGTAGATCTTGACTCATTTGATAACACCTCAATGCCATTTCCTCAGGGAAGTAGAAAGACCAAATATGCTTTCCTTTGATATATTGACCAAGTTAAGTCAAAGGAAATATCAGCCTTTGTGTAACCAAAAAATAAGTAACAAAGTAATACACTAAAACTATATAGTAACTACTAATGTAAGAATGCCTGATTTTTCAAGGGCACAGTAGCCCCACAGTGAACTACAGACGTAGTGCTTAAAAAAAATGGATAGAAAAGATTAAAAGAAGCTAAATAATTTTGTAGCTTAAAGTAAATATGTAATGAATCCTTTCAGATTCAGGTCAAGTTTATGGAGTTTGCTGTGGGTGTAAAAAGCCTTCATAATCAATGAATACTGTTAACCATTTTAGATGATCAATAGCACTAGATAAAAGCAAAATAATATAACACTTAAGTTGACAGCAGCATATATATATATATATGTGTATATATATATGTATACATGTATGTATAACGCCCACCAAAATTTTTTTAATTTCATTTATTCTCACTGATTGCTAGTCAGAGGGACAGTTAACAATACAGGTTAAAATATACCTTCCCTAGTCAGTTCCTTTGACTTGGAAAATCTGATTTAGACAAAATATAGTATTTAGAATTTTACATTTTAAAAATATAAGTTTTACAAAATATCTTATAGGAATTATTCCTATTATTCTTAAAAGCCAACACAGGAAAAATACATTGAAATGCCTTACAGTGGCATAAGAATTCTAGGAATAATTCAGAATTGGATTTATAAAAGTCAATGCTCTCTAAAAAGCTAGAACTGTTTTATATACATGTACCGTAAAACCATGAAAAAATAAGATTTTGATTCTAGCAGGAAACAATGCCTGAGTTCCTCAAAATAAAACAAACTACTATCATCCAACTACATACTGAGAATGTCTAATTATTTTATCATTATACAGATCTTTAAATACACACAGATGAAAATGCTGTTTGAACAATACTGAATTAGAAGAAAAGTCAAAATAACACAGGGTTGCTTTTTACCCATTTAATTCTTAAAATTTCATGTCTGTAGACAGAATTTTCTTTAATTTGTTTCTAATAGTCTAAAATGTCTGATTTGGATGCTTAAATTTAGTTTTGAACTAGAAACACTGGAAATCCATTTAAAATTCAGTTATAGCAGTACCCACATTACTTAGTCAAATATCAAATGAAAACCAGCATCTTGTAAACACCAAATAGCAGTTGACAGAATTTAATAAATCTGAAGATGTGATGAAGTGGCTCCATCTTTCCATTTGTTTACATGGTCTGAAATAACAGTTCTGCAAAGTGGACATGTTTTCTCTCTATTAAACCATAACGTGATACACTCTTCACAAAATATATGCTGTAATGGAAGCAAGAACTGGCTTTTACACTTGGTAAATATTCTACCTAACATTTTACTATCTAAAATGCCTGTTACATTTCATAGGATTTTCAGACTGACTTAGATGATATCCTAAACTTGGATATAAATATGAGACCCTTAGAAATTCTAACTATATAGTGGCAGATCCAAGAAATAAAGTCTCCTGACTCTGAATATGTATTCTAGAATATCAGCCACATGATAGTTTAATAATTCAAATTACAGTGATTTTAATGGTGGTGATATATATACACTTTTAAAATTACACTTTAGCCCAAGTATAGGTATCTTTCAGGACTATCAAAGGGACAATTTAAATCAAATCAATTTCAAAATCTAAAGAGAATTTGGATTTTCTCCCCAGAATTTTCCAAATTGCTTTCATTTACAGCTCCAAAAAATTAATCTGCCACTTCCAATAGCTTCCCATGCTATTCCTGCTATTATCTTCATAAATTAACTAAGCACTGGCAGGAGCTGGAGGGATAGTGGCTGGGGTTGTGCACTGGGGAGGATCTGCATGGTTTTAAGAGGCAACTTATTTATAATTACCTGACAGATAAGAAGGATAGGCTTCTGGAATTCAGCTTGACAGATAGAACAAAGATCATCAGCTTCTGAACACTGTCTCTTGGAGGCTGTCACCCCATAACTCTACAAAAATGAGAAATTTTACTTTTTATTTTCTCTCATTCATATTCTTAATTTCCAAAGTCTTTACTACTCCATTCTTTTCCCCCTAAAATATATGTGATGTTCAAATCTTTAGCAGTCTTCCTACAATCACACTGGTTTTCAAACCTCCAAAGGATTTATCTAAAGGGCAGAAAGCAGTGAAATCATACAACAGAGGGGGCAGGGAATCACTACCTCAGTAATGGAGATTTTGCAAAGCGATTTTCATATATAAAATTGGAGTCAGAGTCAGGAAGACCTGTGTTTGAATTTTATCTCAGACACTTAATAGCTGTGTGATTCTGCACAAGTCATTCAGCTTCTATGGGACTCATTTTCCTCATCTGTAAAATAAAGATGATAACAATACCTACCCCACAGCACTATTATAAGGATAAACATGCACAAAGTGATTTGTAAATCTTAAAATGCCCTGTAGTATTGCTAGCTATTATAAAGTGAAAGAATGTTTAATCTTATACTATTGGAGCTAACTGGGAATTAATAGTATTGTGTGAGGCAAACAGGAGATCTAGAAAGGGAAGGGAAACAAAAGCTCATAAAATTTTTAAGGCAACAATAAACTCTTGAAAAACCCTAAGTTTTGGGGGCAAATACCTTATCTAAAAAGAGAAACTCAGCAAAACTAAACACATTAATTAGATCTGACAGGGTATGCACTATTTTCTAAGACATCAACTGCCATATCTCATAAGGTTCTACTGTAGCTCTTTTACCTGGGTATATATGATAAGCTTTATCCATGAGAGATCTATTTTAAAAAATGTATATAACACAGACCATCCTTACAAAACTTTTACTTTTGAACACAATCCTATCTGAAATGCACATGCACTGTAGCAATCAGCATCTAGTTGTTTAAATCTTGAATTTAAATCTTCTTCAATTTGGCTTCTGACCTCATCATTATACTGAATCTGCTCTCTTCAAAGTTACCAAAGGTTTCTTAACCACTAGATACAGGGTCTTTCAAAAGGGCAGCTTAAAACTGCACTGAAACTTTGGAACTCCTATAATAATGGCCTTTTCTTAACCTTCATCCTTCTTGACCTCTCTGCTTTCAACATTTCTACCTTTTCCTCCTGGATAGACTCTTCTGGTGACACTACTCTCTCTCCTGGTACTCCTTCCAATATGACAGCTCCCAAGCCTTCTTTGCTGGATCTTCCTCTTAAGTTATACCCACTGGATTATCTCCCAAGGCTCTGTGCTGGGCCCTCATCCCCTTCTTAGAGTATCTTGCCTGGTGGTCTCTCATCAGCTTCCATGGGTTTAATGATCATTTCTATGGAAATTATTCCCCAGATCTATATATCCAGCCTTAACTTCTCTCTTAGTTTCTCATCACCACTTACTATTGGACATTTCAAAGTTCTGGAGATACCTCAAAAGCAGTATTTCCAAAACTCAACCTTTGCTTCCAAATCCTCCCCTCTTCCAAACCTCCTTACTACCATTGAGGACACCATCGTCCTCTTAGTCCCAGGCCTATAACCTCAATGTCATACTTGGCTTCTCTCTTACACTCACTCTACATATCCAATCTGATGCTTGTCATTCTTCTGGTTATATCCCTTTCCATTCACACAGCTACCTGGTGCAGGCAGGCCCTCATCACTTCTTGCTTGGACTATGGAAACAGCCTTCACATTAAATCTTCTTGCCACAAATCTTTTCCCCACTCCAACCCATCCTCCACTTAGCTGCCAAAGTGATTTTCCTAAAACACTGATTTCACAATTTTATTCAACAAATTCCAGTGGCTTCCTATTACCTTCGGGATCAAATATAACGTCCTTTGTTTAACATTTAAAAGCCTTTCAGGACCTGGTCTCTTATGATCCGTCTTCTTGTGCTTTATTCCCTTCCATATACTCTGCAATCTAACAACACTGGCTTTCTTGCTGTGGTTGGCACACAACATTAATCTCCCAATTTTCACTGGCTGTACTCACATCTGGAATCTCCACCCTCACCTTCCAGTAAGACTCCAGACTTCCCGTCAAGATTCAGCTTGGCTAAATATGAAGAGGCCTTTTCTTTTTTTTTTTTTTTTTGGAGGGGGGGAGCTAGGGCAATTGGGGTTAAGTGACTTGCCCGAGGTCACACGACTAGGCTAGGTTTTGTGTTAAGTGTCTGAGGCTGGATTTGAACTCAGGTCCTCCTGACTCCAGGGCCAGTGCTCTATTAAGAGGCCTTTTCTGTTCCCGCCCTATTCTTGTATACACAGTTACTTGCATATTGCCTCCCCTGTTAGAAAATTCCTTGAAGACAAGAACCATATTTTTGCCTTTCTTTCTATTCCTAATGCTTAAGCACTTAATAAATTCTTGCTCACTGCTTAAAGAGAGAAAACCAGTGTCTATCACAGTTCTAGTGACACAAAAAAGGGGAAAAATGCAAACACAGTGTGAAATAGGAAACCATTCAATGACTTACATAAGAAAATATTCTTGAGTACTTCTTGGAATACACTACCAAGATAGCATTTTCTAAGGCAAAATCCAAATAGTACTTTTCTGTAGCCAGAAAATGAAATACTTACTGGTCGTGTTAAAAATATCCATAAAGCCCGCCTGAAAGTTCTCAGATGCCCAAAAAAGTCTAGAAGCTGAAATAGAGAGTGTGTTTAGTGCAAAAACCTACATCTTTCCAAGCTTTAATGAAATTTTGAGTGATGTAATGACCCCACCTGGACCCCTAAAATCATCTAGTTCAAAATCTAATAGTTTAAATCCTAGGTCAATTTTCTGAAAATGTACCAAAGATTCCTTTAATTCTGTATTAAGACTGTCTCTCAAATTTGATTTCAATTTAATTCACTGAATCTTTACTAAATTTAGAGTTAAAACAACTCTTTGCCAAGCTGGTATGATCCAACTTAAGGTCAACTGAAATCTAAAATGACAAATCAAATCCCACCTGCAGCTTCTTATTTCATTGTATATCCTGTCCATCATACCTCTAAAAATGAACACAATGATGTCAAAAACCAAAAAGAGAAAAGTGTAGTTTGTCTTGATATATTTATTATGACCATAGTGGTGGGACAGATTAAAGTATGGAGCTCTCAAGTAAACACTAAACAGTAATGCTAACAGGTGTGATTTCTAACTTTTCACACTAATTCAATTGTTAAACTAATCGCCTTACATTTATATCCCCTTTTTGAAGATGAGAAAACCGAGGTTCAGCAAGTTAAGTGATTTGCTTGTGGTTATTTAGTCAGTAATAGGTCTAAACTGCAGCTATCCACCCAATCAATGGTCACTTTCCAGAAATATTTGCTACAAGATTTTGGTAAACTTGTCAAAAGCAAGTTAAATATTACATACTTTTAGAATGAGGTAGAGTAGACCCAGCAGAATCCCAAGACTCCATCCTGTTACACTGCTTCCTAAATCTCCATAGCTAACAAGGTAACGAAACCAAACTGGAATAGGAACAAAAGTTCGATAATACTGGCATAATTCTTCTATGAGCATATACCAATAGCCCTGAAGAAGGGGAAACACACATAAATCCACAATGAGCTTTAAGTACATTACTTTATATACAGCTCTATACATCATAATAAAGTCCTAGATTTAAAGCCAAAAGAGACTGTAAAGGTCATTTAATCTAGTCCCTCCATTTCTCAGATCAGGAAATGAGACCTAGAGAGGTAAAGTGGTTTGTCCACGGTTACATGGGCAGTTAAGGAACAGAACTAGGACCTGAACCATAGATCCAGATCTCTGTCCAGTACTCTTCCTACTGTCTCCTATAAATAGTAGTGAAGTCCACAGAGTAATAGTTTACCTAGGAAATTAACAGACATAGATTCCTATACTTGAGCTTATAATCACAACCTGATCCTCATATTATGTAAGGAATTTGTTTATTTTAAAACAGTACCCAGAGTAATTTTAGGAGAGTGTTATTACATATATAAAAATATTAACCAGTCTTCAATGAAGACTAAACAGCTCTACAATACTGTTTTAATAAGGAATAAAATATAGCTCAATTTTAAATACAATGTAATTGAGACAATTATTAGATGGGAAGACAAACATTATCATTATCAAATCCTAAATCTCATCATCATAATCCTTCACAGAATCATATTATCAAGAGCCTGGAACAGATCACATTTTCAAACCCCTCCACTCTCACTCTTGACTTTACAAATGAGAAATCAGGCCCAGAAACTGTCTGCTCAAGGACAAATGGTACCAGAGTCAGGATGGAAACCCAGCAACCCAGCTTTCTCTATTCTGCTACTGAGAACAGTCAGAAAAACTTGTATGATTGTGTAAATCACCTAACTTAAATTTTATTTTTTATGTTAAATTTTAGCATGAATATCTTCACCTGGGAAGTATCAAAAACTGAAATCAACAATAAAGTGATCAGATATGAAAGAATGAAAAACCTCAGAAAAGTTTCAATTCTTTTTCTGACTTAAGATTTTACTGAAGAATCACAAACATCAAGAAAGAAGACACCTAAACTCCCCTTAAGTTCAACCTGTATTTTAATTTAGTCCTACTTTTCTTTGTAGTAGATGTATTACTCTATATGGCTCCTATGGCCATTCAGTTTGCATTTTCCAAACAAATCCCAGCTAACAGTAGAGAGTAGCCAGCCAGAGATGAAAACTGTGGCAAGATAATCCACAAAATAGAGACTTCACATACAGATAACTGAGGTAAATGCATTAGGTTTTTCATATCTGATCCTTTTAATTAAAGAAATTATTGCAGGAGGAAGGCCTTTAAATCCAATCCTTTCAACATTGTTAGATAACATTTTCCCCATATGAACAGAAGTTACTTTCTTACCTTGGATTTAAAAGATATCACAAAAGAAGGCACCAACAAAATAAGGCATTTGAAGCCCATGAAGAGGAATTTAAGGATGAAGTCTGTAATTCCCACAATCCAGAGTACCTCCCAGAAGCTTGAAAAATCCAAAGTAGGATTTAAAAAGATTAAGCTACCAGAAGAAATACATCAAGTTATTATTGAGGACAAATGTTACTATATTTTAAAAAATAAATCTGCTAAAACATTTTGTTTATATAGAATAATAAAAATTTTAAAAATTCAAATTTTATTCTAAAGGATAAGTAATTACAAATTTAGATTTCTTAATAGGAAGTTTAAAAATGAATGTCTGGGCTTCATTTCTTGACATAACCTAGTTTTAATCTACCATCAAGCCACAAGCCAACCTGCTTAAGTATCTTACACTACTTCAAAATGCAACCTGGATTCCACTTTATTCAAGCCTAGGATATGACTAAAATCAACAATTGTGTCTTCTACCTCCATTCTACGTTGTAACATCTCACAAACTACCCTCCTGGTATGAGGTGTCTAAGTGCTCTAAATCTCTTAAAACATCTGGAAAGCAGCCTATAAGTCTTTGTTGACACCTGAAAAACTAACATTTCCAGTAGATACTGACATTCATAAAAATGGACATATGCTCCAATTACCTGTAATAAAGTGACTGAGACTGAAAGGTGTAATACAAGAGAATGGAAGATCCTGCTAAGAATACCAGTAAACAAGTGCACTGTACCTTTGAGCACCTTTCCTGTAAAATAAAACAGTTTCATAATTTACAACTGAATTTTTTCAGAATTTAAATGCATATGAATAGTATTAAATGTAACAAGTCAATTCCAGATTTTTGAAGTTATTTTTATGGAGTGATTCACTTTAAGTACAGAGAACATTTGCTTCATTTGTATCTTATTCTAGTCACTATCATTTATAATTTTAGTTTTTAGTAAAGCAATAAAATTGATTTTAAGATGAATTTTGCAAATACAGGTTTTCCTTAAGATATAAAAAAAGTATCGTAAAGCCTATTTTCAAGTAGGTCAGACCACATGTAAACTGGTATAAAGGACTTCTGGCCAAGTACAAAAAAACAAGTTCTACTTGGGCTGGGTTTTTAAAAAGGAAGCTAATTTTTAAAATATTTGAATTTTAAAAATTTACTATTTTAACTGAACATTAAAGTCAATGAAAATAGTTTTCTAAAGGTCATTTAAAAAATTATTTTTAACTCAAAAATATTTTGCAAATTAACTAAATGGGTTGACTCATCTTAAATGTAAAAAAATTTAATTAGTTTTATTGGGTAAATCTTATATGGGGCTATTTTTTCTGCACTTGCAGTTCTCTTTGCCAAACTACAGTTTCTGCCTGTGAGCCAAAACTGAAATGCATTATTTGTAAAATTGCCTTAAAATGAAACTCAGTAAATTAATTCTATTTTCTCACAGATTAACATGGGAACATACTTTCTAAGCAATTATCTACTTCACCAATTATGTTATGATACACTTACTAGGTTTTCTTAAAATTGGAAAGACCAGTAAAAGTTCAACATATTTTTTTCTAATACCAATTTTACCCTAAAACAAGAAGCAGTATATTTGGCAAAGTGTTTAGGGGTAGTTCTATTATTATAAATATTGTCAGACTGGCTCACGGAACAGAGGCACTTACCTAGTTAACCTCTTCTAAGAGGTTAGAAGGTATTTTCTAAAACCAAAAAAACATTCAACAAGCATTCCTCCACTATCAGGATTCCAGCCACATACTCTCTTCTCAAATCAGATAAGGAAATGCAACATAAGAATAGGCAAATTATCCATGTAATGTGGTTGAGAACGAAACCTTATGAATGTCAACAGTATATATGTTTATGTCTGCCAAATTAACACGATCTAGCCTTCCCATTTCTCTCGAAAGTTAGCATGAAAATCTAGAGAAATTTGGTGTTTCAAAAAATGTTTAATTGCTGAATGTTGTACTTACTCTTAGAAAAACCTGATTTACAATGCTTTTGTTTGCATACATAAAAGTTGTTAGCAGCCCAATTCCAAGAGAAATGCCTGTTAGAAAATAAGTGCCAGTTATTTGGAAGAAAAAAAATCAAACAGGAGTTTCAAGATAGCAAAATGAAATGTTCAACCTCCAAAAGTATTCAAGCTAGCAATGGACTATGGAAAGCTAAGACAAATTAAAAACAAAATATACAACACTGTAAAAGCTAACAAAAATAACTGAATGTTAAATTATCCAGTCAATAAACAAATGAAATTAATTTAGCAGTAAAAGTTACTTAATAATCAGTTATACCTGTTATATGCTGCATTACAAGTTTGACACACAAAATCAAAATATATGGAAGACTTTTCTGCAACCAATGGAAGAGATAGCGAAACTCAGAGATAGAGCTGCTGCCATTTTCTCCTGGCTCCATGGTGGCATCATCAGGTTGCCTTGCTTCACTGTGTGAATGACTTCTTAATCGACTATGTATGCAGCCCTGAGTATTGCTTTGGGAACCAGACCTTAAATTTCTAGGGCTCGGACTTTCACCACACTCTCCAGGTACAGAGCTTATCTGAATGTGAATGTCTCCAGGATGATGGCAGGAACCTTCACCAGTCATTCTTATAGTATGGGCACAAGGAGAAGTTGGGACAGTCTCACTGCCTCCAGTTCCTGGAAGATTGTGAAGGTGACCACAGCTGGCTTGCATGGCCTTGGACTGCTTTTCCTTTGATCCAGATTTATTTGTTTGAGGGTTATGTCTCCTAAGTAAATAGTAAAAAATACTTTTTTAATACATTTGGGAAGAGAACTAGTAAAAAGAGAAAACAATATACTGTCCACTAGCGATTTTTATTTGCCAGCACTTGGTATTTCAGATTTATATCACTTGTTACTAGATTCCTTCCTTAGTAACAAAGATCTACAACCACTATGTTTTGTTTTGTTTTTTTACTTTTTTCTGAAGGGCAATTGGGGTTAAGTGACTTGCCCAAAGTCACATGGCTATTAAGTGTGTCAAGTGTCTGAGGCCAAATTTGAACTTAGGTCCTCCTGACTCCAGGGTCGGTACTCTATTCATTGTGCCACCTAGCTACCCCCCACCATGTTTTCTTATGTGACTTCCTACAGCAAAAATCCTTGTGCAAAAATGAAGTTTTAGAATATTTTTCATGGAGGGCAGCTAGGCTGAGCAGTGAATAAAGCACCAGGCCTGGAGTCAGAAGACATGGATTCAAACTCTGGCCTCTTACACTTATTACCTGTGTGACTTTGGGCAATTCAGCGAATCTTGTTTGAGTTTCCTCATTGTAAAATGAATTGGAGAAGGAAATGGCAAACCACTTGAGGATCTTTGCCAAGAAAATCCCAAATGGGTTCATGAAGAGTCAGAAATGACTGAAAATGACTGAATAACAACAAATCAGTCCTACAAGGAGGAGGAAGCAGTAGGTTAATCTATTAGAATGGATGTCCAACAAATGTTCACAGAAAAGAGAGTTGAGCTCCAGTAACAACTCTGATTCTTACTATGTTAGTTTTCAATACCTTAGTCTGCTAATATGTAATTTTAGGACAGTATCCTCTAGATTATCTGTATCTCACCAGACCATGAGGAGGGCAAGTGATATATAAAGTATCTGCAAAAACACCTGACGTTTCTAGGAAAAATATAGGAAATAATGCCTTTACTTAGTATCACAGTGGTAAATAAATATATCCCATAAAAAAAGGTAAACTTGGTGCTCAGTTTAGTTACAGTTCTACCCCATGCAGCCTTCTGGAAGACTGGAGCCAAATGATGCTTCATGATTACCCGTAATTAATGCCCAAGTCAACAGCTAAGCACATTTATTTTTTTAAGAGAATGCAGCTAAATACTACTAACAGCTCATAAAAAAGTCACTTGTTGACAGTCACAGATTAACTCTGCCAGGTCAACCTTCAGTTGGAAGGGAGTAAAATGACAATATGTACCCTTAAAAAATGTCATGGGCACAAGAGTGGATCCATCGGAACAGAGGAAGAAAACCGCATCACCCTTCCCTCCTCTAGAGATTTCGGTGGCTCCCTGTTAATACCTAGCCGGGGGTGACGTCTTCCTACGAAGCACACAAAAAAAGCCACCTTGGACGCAAAGGCCCCGGCTGGACAGCTCTGGCTCCTCCATGAAAAGGAAGCCGGGTTGGTGGGGTGGTGGAAGGAAATCTCCCTCGCTCTGGCCCCTAAACAGACCCCGCCGCAATGGAAAGTGAAGTCCAGGGCTCCTCTGCAGGAGTTGCCAGCTTCAGTCAGTCAACGACCACTGATTAAACTCCTACTTCAAGCCAGAAATTGCTAGATGCTGGGGATGCAAAGAAGGGCAAAAACTGCGAGCTCACCGTCCGTCAATAAGCGTTTATTAAGCCCCTACTAGGCACTGTGCTAAAATCTGAGAATACGAAAAGAAAGCAAAAGATAGTCCTTGTCCTTGAGGAGTTCACAATCTAAAAGGTTAGACAACATACAAACGATTATGTACACAGTGCCCGAGAAAGGTGGGATATAGCTGAGACTTGAAGCCAGGCAAGCCACGTGATAGGGTGGACGAACACGGGAAACAGCCAATGCAAAGGCACGGAATCAGGAGATGAAGAGTGGCGCTCGAAGCCCTGAGGTCAGTGTCATAGGATGGAGGAGGGGGCCTCATAGGTGGGGAGGGGGCAGGTTAGGAAGGGGTCTGAAAGCCAACCTGAGGATTTTACATCTGATTCTGGGTATTAACAGGGAGCCACCGAAATCTCTAGAGGAGGGAAGGGTGACGCGGTAAGCCCTCCCCAACTCCTCCCCTCCCCCGTGAGATACAGCCGGAGGGAAGGCTCGGGCACCCCGGCCCCCAGCTCCACCCGCCTCCGAGGAACTCACCTCTCATGATGAGTCTGACGAGGCCTCGGTGGCGGCGGCGGTGGCGGAAGGAGAAGGAGGAGGCGCTGCCGCGGCGGGCCCGTCACGCCCAGCCGTCATCACCGCCGCCCTCCCGCAGCCAACGACTTACACTGGCTGCGTCGGACCTGAGGAGGTGGTAGAGACGGCGCGCGCGCTCCCGGAACGTGAGGGCCGCGCGCGCATCTAAGATAGTCACGCGGCCAGTCGTCCCAGGAAGGGCGGGGGCCGGGGCGGGGGCCGGGGCGGGGGGAGAGAGGGAGTGTGCCGAGGGAGTCCCAGTGGCCGGGCGTGGAGGTGGGGTTGGGGTGGAGTCGAGACCGGAGCGTTAGTTCATAAACTGCTCCTCCCCCAGCTATTTAAATGCGTCAAACAATAAGTAACCGCCCCCTCGCGGTAAAAACAGATTCTCAGAGATTCGTTTACCAAAGTGGGTCATGGGGCCTGAGGGCCGCAGACTTGGATACTGCGGCAGAGGGAGGGACTTGTTGCTATGGGCTCCGCGGCTGCTCCGCGGCTTCCGTGCTCTGGGCGGCGGTGCGGAGGAAGGTGAGGCCCTGACCCTAGTAGGCCCTTGACGAGCTTCCTGGCACTTGCCGCTAGCGCTCCAACCGGATCCCAGGAGGTAAACTCGCCACTTCTTCGGCCCCAAAGCCTCCGGACTGAGGCGGGCCACGGAGGGGAGGCCTAGCCGAGCTCTGCTGAGACGGAGCATCCTTCGGGCTGCCCCGGCTCTTGCTCAGGCCGCGGTCCCCGCGGGCCTCCACGAAGCTCGTGTACCCAGGATCTCAAACGAGAGGACTAAATAGAGTTCGGGACTGGACCCGAGGTTTAACTGCCATGTGAGGAAACTTTCCAGCATGGCAGGTTGGCACCTCTTCTGCAACGAATTATGGGCATCCCTAAGAGGTTTAGTGACTTTCCCAGGCGCACACAGCCAGTATGTATTAGAGGCAGAACTTGAACCCAGGTCTTCCTGGCTCTGAGGCCAACCCTCCCCCATCCCACGTTATAAATGTAAATGAATTTAACAACTGATTCCTCTCCTGGTTTTTTGAGTAAAATTTTTCTTCTCCTCATTGTAATGCAAAATATGTTTTCTTTTATGTCCAGAAAGAGCCTTTCCACTTCTAACCTGCGAGCATCTCTTGCAGCTTTTGTTGGAATTGTGTTAAATGTTTTGTGGACTGATTTAAAAAACCCCCAAAACCTGTGGATGGGTCAGATGGCTAATTTGTTGTCATCGTATTAAGAAAGGGGAAAAAAAGTATAGCTTTATGTTTTGTGAGTTTTATGTCTAGAAGTTAGCTGTGGATTTGCATTCGAGAGTTAAAAATAGCTTGCATTTCCTAATGCAACGGGAGTTAATGGGGAGTAAGGCTGGAAAAGTAAGTTGGAGTCAAGAGGTAAAGAACTAGAAATACCAAAAAGAGGTTATACTTATCATCTGAATGGTGGGAAGTCAAGGGGGATTCTTGGGTAGAGAAATGAATTGGTCAGACCTGTGCTTTAAGAAAAAACTTACCTGCATGAGTTCCTGGAAAAGAAATCCTGAACAAACTGCTTCCACCATGCAGTCCTGGAGAACTAGTACCTGGCTATCCCTAATGAAAACCCATCTCTCAGTCCCTTTTTCCATTTCAGAACTGACATTGTGTCTTCATCTTCACCTTTAGTTCTTGGTCAGGGCCTTGAAATGCCACTAGTCATTATCCACATTTGTAGAACCGAGTCAGCTAAACTTACCTATTTGCCTAGCTGGAATGCTGACTGTCCACTTCCCCTGGTTCATATGCTCAGCTAAACTCTGTCCTCCCCCAAAGTATTTTTAAAATACCAAACAGTACACCACCTACAATAATAACCACATGCTGTTTCTTCCAGTGGTAAGAGAAGGGCCACTTCATTGTACCTTACTGTACCAAAGATAAAAGTGTTAGATATGTGTGATGAATAGCAAATAGTTTTTCCATTTGTTGTATGTTGATAACCTATTGACTTGTTTATTCACTTTTTTAAAAAGATTTTTGACATAGAAAGTATCGAAACTCAAAGTTCTGAAAACATTTATTAATGAGTGTTTCCTATATAGACATTTATTTATATGCATATACATATGTGAATACAGGTATATATGTGTTTATACACACATACACATATTTATGTGTATTAGAAGTATATCGTATGGGACCAGCCCTGTGGTTTCATTATTATAGGGAAAATTGCCCAGGGTTGCACAAGCTTAATCTATCCAGTATATAATGCTTTTGCTGCCACTGCTTTTGTATGTGTATGTGTGTAAAACTTAGAAGGCAGCTCCCCACATATGTGTCATGATATTAGGAAACATTGTTTTCCAGAGCTAAGACCCAACAAGAAAGCTTAGGCCCTGCTCTTGGCATAACAACAATCCTTTGTGCTCAGCTACAGCAAAATCACAGAATTGTTTTATATAATTATCGTATTGCTTTGAGTGGCAGCAGGTGTTCTCTAAGCTCAAACAGGCACCAGACAAGCTTGGACAAGTACTCACGTTTTGGTCATAAAATCCTGCTATAAAATCAGACTCGTCCCATCCTTGTCAAGGTTACAACTCGCTAAGTAACCATTGGTATAAATATTGAGATCTCTTCATTGCTACTTTGGGTCCTCCCACTAAGGACCAGACTCTGGCACTTGTGTCTAATTCCATGCCTTGCTTGCAAGCCATTTCGCTCATTTTGAAATTAAACTTCTGTTTGATTCCTGACTCTCCTGTCTTTAGCCTGCTCTGTTCGTCTTCACATCTACAGGTTCGAGGCTAGTTCAGTCCAGTTGACATGGTAGTTTTCCTCCATGTGTTAGAACAATTTACTGTGGTGTAGTATCATAGATGAGGAATCATACAATAGGGAAGGGGTAGAGAAGAAGCCAGGAGTGCACTTGGCCGTCTCCAAAGTTCACAACTTCTAGATTACAGCAGTATTCTAGGGGAAATTTTTGGTTTGAATTATAAATCACCTTCTCTGGTCTTTATTTCCTATTCACCCATCCACTCCCTTTATAACCTTGGACCAGTTTAGAAAGCAGTTGTAAACCAGTTTGAGGTTGCTAAGTTCCCAGGGTTGTCTTTGTCCAAGGCTGGCTTCCACATTAAGCATTGAATACATATATTGCTTTTATTCCAAACCAGCGTGCTCTACCTCTCCAAGTCCATCCTTCCACAAATAATCACATAACCACGGTTAGCTCATTAAATTAATTTAATATATCATAGAGAAACAATAAGAGCAGAAAGGGGAGAATGAATAGAACATTAAATTGATCAGCACATACAGTGGAAATACAATAGCTAGTGATTGTCTGACTTTAGGGAGCAGGAAAGGACTTCCTGATTAAATACTGGATGTGAGTGTAATTAGTTAATCAGAGCCTTCCCTTTTTGTTTGAAGCCACAGAAGGGAAAGGGGAACCAAGTGATAGGGTGGGGCCTAGGCCACATAAATTGGATCAGTCCTCAATAGCAATATATCTGCAATCTACCCCTCTCACAGTGGGGTGAGGAGGAGGTACTGTATCAAGATGAAGAATTCATCCCATACCTCTCTCTTGTCTTCTTCCTCTACTTCTGAGGACTCTCCAGGAACCAATCCAAGTCGACTGCACACAGCCTCCCAGAGACTTTGTCCAGAGTAATCAGGTTTTCTATACCTTCTGGAATTGCAAGACTTGATTACTTATATTATTTGTGTTGATGTCAAACCATCTTCACATGAGTAGTACCAACATAAAAATAATAGCCATCATAAGACAGAAAGAATACTACCCACTTCGTTGGAAAACCACAAACTATTCGTTCAATGTGAAAAGCTCATATGTCATTGATTGTATGGTATATTCTGTCCATTTGAATTATCGGTGTCTTGGTTATTCTTCTGAAGGTGACATGTTCAAAATAAGGGAAACATACCACTTAACATTTGTAGAAGCACATTTACACATAAACCAGTCTGTTTTCAGAGCCAGGTTCATATTGTAATAAGTAACAAAATTATCCCAATCTATGGAAAATAAAGACGTCTAGTTATTTTTGCTTCAAGAATCAGGTTTTATATTTAATGGAGATAGGAAATAGAACTGAGACTTAATTTCTATACAGAACTCCCAGATGAGTGAACTCCCTTTACCAGTGCGGGTTAGCACCTTCTCTGTACTTTGTAGTCTTAGATAATTGCCTAAAGGACTCAGAGACTAATGGTTTCTCCAGGATCACACTGTAAATAGTCTAAGCCAAAAATTGGAGTGGAGCTTAGCTCTTTTATCACTCCAAGGCTAGTTCTCCGTTATGTCATGCTACCTCTCCCTCATAAAATCTATATTCAATGAAAAGGGCATAACAAACTATCATTTGTTTACTTCTGTCGAAAGATGGATTTCACTAACAGTGGAGTCATAACAGTATTCCAACTGAAAAATTTTTGAAATACTTTACTACTGGCTAATAACTTAAGTGAAATTCAATCAGCATTACAGCTTTAAATTATACATTAAATGTTTTGCTATTAAAAAAACTGAATTAAGTAAATCCTTAGGCACTAAATAAATCATGTTTTAGACACATTGTATTTGTATAATTCTATGATAAATTACTTGAAGTTCAAACAATTTGACATCTCAGATAACTAGAAGCTTGACTCCCAAGTTTTGTCATCTATATCTATGAAAAAGAAAAGAAATAGTTGCCATTCAGGGGCTATTAAACAATATGACAGCCTTAGGTTCTATACCTCTTTGTAACAGATTCAATCTGAACTCTTAAACCTTGTTTTGGCAGGAAGTTGTGATTTTATCAGTGCAGGGTAGGCTAACTCCAGGGGGTGCAAACTCTTTCCACTAATGCCAATGAACAAATTTTATTTTTATTTTTTATTTTGTAATTTTTGTAATTTTACAGTCTGAGATTGTTCCTTGGCACATTGAGAGGTGAAATGCTTTGTAAATGCTTCCCCATAGCTAATTTGTATCAGAAGTAGAACTTGAACCCAGGTATTCCACACATTCTATCTACTATACTGACTTTGCCTCTTAAATCTTGTGTAGCAGTAGTGTTTGGGAGTGGGAAAGTGAGTAAGTTTGTTGAACCACTTCTGTATGTCCCTCCTCTTACCTACTGACTCATTGTCTAGATGAGTTTCCCAGTATAATGTTCCTTCTCTCTTCTGGGAAGTCATATAGAAAGATCTGTAATCTCTCTCTCTCTCTCTCTCTCTCTCTCTCTCTCTCTCTCTCTCTCTCTCTCTCTCTCTTTGTCTCTTTCTCTCTCTCTTCTCCTCACCCCACCTCTCTCAACTTGTCTCTGTCTCTTTCCCCCGCTTCCTCTCTCTCTTCTACCTCCTTCCTTCTCTCTCCCTCCCTCTCCTTCTCCCATTAACCCCCCATCCCTCTTTCTCCATTTCTCTCATTTCTCTCTCTCCCTCCGTCTTCCCCGTCCCTCCCCCACAAAGAGGACCAGCTACATCACAGGTGCTGTCCTCACTTGTGCAGGAATAGAATTTAAGTGAGGCAGGGTTGCACAAAGTCCTCAACCTCATTCCATCTTCCAGAGTTATCAAAGTCCAGTGGCAAGACAAAATTCAGGATGCCTGGTGATGGCCTGGGATGTAGTAGATGACCTTGGCATCTTCATTTCTCACCAAGCTCTGCTTCAGCCACCTTCGTGGCTGATGGAACAAATTGTTCTCATCCGCCCATTCCACCAGGTGAAGTCTTTACATGCTTGGGATAGACATCCCCCTCACTCACCTATGGATCTGAGCCTCATTGGTTACCCTTAACCTGGTTTAGCACATCTGCTGAGACAACTTTATGGGGTGTGGCAGCTGCATGTGCTACAGCTTGCTTCAGCAGCACATATACTAAAATGGAAAAGATACAGAGATTAGCATGGCCAAAGACAGTCATCTTGCAAAGTATCTCAGTATAAATTTTTTCTTCTTTGCTCCTAGAATATTCTTCTTTCTATTCCCTCCTTCTATTTCCTCCTTCTGTTCTCAATAAGTACACTCAGACTAACTAAGGCCTCGTGGTTAGTACTTTATAAAGACAAAGTAAACTTCTAAAACAACAACAACAAAAAGATAAAAGAGATTTCCATGCCTATGGGAAGAGGCTTCAGACTCCCTGAAAATAGACAGGAGATAGAGAGTCATAATTTTGGAGTCTGTAGCCTTTGGCGGTTTTAGCCACACAGCTTTTGTCTTGACATTCCTCATGGTTAATTGACCCATTACAAGCTTGCTCTCAGAAGCCTGGCCCTACTTCTTATGGTAGCTGCCTTTGCACTTCCACGTAGCTTATTGTGGACCTTGTCTTTTCCCTTCCCAGGGTCAGCTACAAGCCCTGGCTGGTGTACTACTGTGCCTTTTCAGAAAGATCAGGAACCCATACCTAAGGGACGGCAAAAATTTCCCCAGTTTTGTTCCCTCAGGGCTATTCCCTAAGCATTAAGGCTTTTTATCTTCCAGGCCAGGAGAATAGAGGTTTAGCCTTTCCTTTTGACAATGTTTTCTAGATCAGGTCTGGATCCCCTAAGTGAGACATCTCACCATAACTTACCATGATCGTCCATTATGTTTCACTGCAGGCTAGGCCATAACCAGACAATAGCCATTTGCCTAACAATCACTGAGTTATGGTGCTCAGGGCCCATAAGGTTCTCTTGGTCTGTGCAAATGAATGATTAGGGAAAAGTTACAAAGGCAATCTATATAATTTGAGGGGAAGTTCATTGGCTCTGTTGGCCATGTCCATACATATAAATTTTTTACTTGTCATGTAAAGTACAGTAGTACTTTGATATTTGGAGTTATAATTTCATTGATGTGGGCACTGCCTCTAATGACACTGATTAACCAATCACTAAACTTTTGTTAAGCACCTGAAATATGCCAGGCATTGGTGCTAATGGGGATGTGAAAAGAGGCAACAGATAGCCCCTGCTTTTATTGAGCTCTCAAACTCATGGAGGAGACAACAAGCAAGCTGTACACAGGTTAAGCAGGAAATAATTAAAAGGGAAAGTCCTGCAATTATGAAGGGTTGGTAAAAAGCTTTCATAGAAAACGGGATTTTAGTTGGGTTTTGAAGGAGGCCAAGGAAGCCAGAAAGGGGCAGTTAGGGAGAACATTCCAGGCATAGGGACAGCCAGAGAAAATGCCCAGGGCTCAGAGATGGAGTATCTTTTTCAAGGAATAGTAAGGAGGACAGTGTCATTGGATCAAAGAATATATGATGGGGAATAAGGTGTTAAAAGATGAGAAAAGGGATGGGTAGGTGGAGACTAGGCCATGAAGGGCTTTGAATATCATAAAGAGGATTTTGTACTTGATCTTGCAGTGACTTTTCTGTGTGTCCCGTAAATCTTCCATAGGGAGTCCATTCAATGTTCTGGAATCCTTCCTTTAGATAACTTATCATTGTGGAGTTACTAATGAAGATAGGAGGTATCTATCATTTAAACCTAAGTCTCTGACGTCCTTTCCACCACTTCTCTGCAAAGTTCTTGGTTGACAATGTGGCTTGTGGTGGGCATATCCTCTTTATGTGCCCACCATGCACCTCTCTGTTATCCTCATCTTTGATTCTTCAGAGACTGTTGTATTCCATGACTTTCAGCCAAGTAGCATTTATAGAAAGCCATTTTTGTTTAAAAAGATGGGCCATGGTTTCAAGGAGAAGCTTAGGGTTATTAAAAGTACTGCACAATTTCTCAGAGGCAACTCAGATCACTCTCTTCCTGTTCATTTCTGCATCTGAGCAACTCCATTCATGGTCCATCCAACTGCGTATCATAGCCTAGACAATAGGTGTTCTTCATTCACTTGGTTTTTCCTTTATGGAAAAATTGAATTCTCTTAACTGATTATGAACATCATTTAGGAGGCTCTGCAGATTTCTGGTACTTGATACAGTCAATACAGTCATCTGCAAACAAGAACATTTGTAGAACTTCTTTCTATAGGCAACCCCTCTTCTGTGGTTATCTGTCCTGCATGGCCTCTGTGACAGCAGCAACCTCCTTTTGACAAGAATGCATCTGCCTGTTTTATATCTTGCTTGATACTAATGGTCAGAGGGTCACTGAATAAAGTTGTCTCTGCTGTTATATCTTACTTTAATTGATTCTAAAACTATGGTAGTCCTTCAGGTTTCAACAGAAATTATTAGAGGATTCATTGATTAGTTACTGCTGCCAATCATACAATTGATGCAGAGATGGAGGGGAAATGTAGCTCATTACCGAATAAAAAGTCAGTGAGCCCCAAACATGATTTTTAGCTACAGTCTGTAGGATTTAATACATAAGCAGGATGAATACAATGGAATTTCTTTTTTTTTTTTTTTTTTAATTTATTTTTTATTTACTCATTTACTTTTAATTTACAAGATTCAGTTCCACAATCACTTGGGTTTCAGATTTTCTCCCCTCCC